>CM024759.1:90544092-91144092 GCA_014218235.1 Colocasia esculenta | reverse complement strand
CTTGAGAAAAAATCATTGATTACATCCCTGAGGTAAGCATGCCATCGGAAGTTGAAGAATATTCTGCTGAGATGCAGATAGAACTGTAAAATAGGGATGAAGGGACGAAAGTACCCTTACCAAACATCTTTTGAAGTACTCCCTAACTTCTAACTCATAAATGAAGGATCTCTTCTTCGTTGGTGGTGGCAGCAGCTGTGGTTCCATCTTCCCCACTGGTGAGAAGCGCAGCAGCTGCTTCCGGTGAGAGAGAGAGAAAGATGTTGGTGAGGGGGACAAATTGGTCATTTTATCCTCTTAACTCAACCATGGTTGAGGAAAGAGAAAGATGTGGGTGAGGAGGGGGACAAATTGGTCATTTTACCCTCTAAACTCAACCATGGTTGAGGCCAAATTAACAGAACCTAATGGGGGCATATGTGATGAAATATGGTCAAATACAGGGTATATTGATGAGGTCAAGATTTGAGGTATACACGAGAAATGATGTATTCCAGGGGTAGTTGGTTGAATTTTGGGATTGTTCAATTAAAACTCATTTATATCTTGAAAACTCTTATTTTGATATCTTGAAATCATGACAATTACCTATCAAACTTTTAAAAATTAAGGTCTGAAATGGGGGCCACTACGGCTGTTTATGTTCTTTTGTGCAGATGCTTGGGGATTCTTCTTCAAAAGGTTGATGATAGAGCATATGTCCGTGACAAAATAGAATGCATGTATAGACATGCAAATATTTCAGTGCCAACAAATAGGCTTGGTCTGGCAAAGGGGATGGGGTTGGTAAGTTAAAGTAGAGTCATTTGAAAACATTTGTGACCTCAGTCTGAAATCTTACATTTTTCATATTTACAGGTTGCAGCTTCTCATTTGGATACTGTTCTAGAAAAGCTGAAAAACATTCTTAACAATGTTGGACGGAGTAGATTCCAATGGTAATACATATCCAATGAATTTATGTTTTGATTTTAAGTTTTTGCTTGTAAATGGAAACATATTAAGGACCTGTAATCAATGCACTGATACAATGAATAAGCTTTTGTTTTACATTTTTTTTTCTTTCTGAAAAGTGAAAGGTACCACATATAATATTAAACAACCATATATATAATATACCAAAAGGAGAAAAATTAGAAAATAACCTGAAAGCCACTGTACATTAGTACACATAGGTGGTGTTATCTGCTTTCATATAAATAACCCATTTCCATGCCTGATTATAAAAGATTGTTTTGTTTTTTTGTTGAAAGGAGGGTGGTATACCACCGATATATTAAAATAGAATAAAGAATGTACAAGTATAGGCCAACAAAAAGAAACCCCCCAAAATCAGCCATGCCCGCCTATACAATGCCATCTATTCCTTAATGGATATCAAATCTCAACCCCCCATCAAAACAAGACAGTGAGGAATTGGCCTGATCCACATTACAAATAATTGACGCCCATTCCCTTTGCTACAAATTCCAACAAAAAGAGTCTGCATCCCGAGCAACCATGGAAAAAAAATCCTGTTCCTCACCCAAATCATCCATATAGTCGCATGAAAAATGAGCCACCAAACTGTTCTATGATCACAAAAGATTGTTAATGGATGTGTTACTACCATCACTTTTGGCCATTAAAGTCTATTTGATTTTTTTGGAGCATTTGATTGACGATTGGACTGTATGGGCATGTCTTTCAGATGGGATTTGACATGACAGAAATGGAATAAAATGAAAAATTTGGTCACATCATGAGGCAGTGGGTAATGTAGCAGGCAAAATTCTAGATTTTATATACTTTAAAGACCAGCCCTTGTTACCCCTAGTGTATGTCATGAGTTTGACAAACCAAATGGGAATTTGGCATAAGTTGTTAGGGTCATTAAAACAAACTGTTCAAATCCTCTAGATTCATGGAATGCAAGATCAAATGATGCAATTGGGACTAGATGTTAGAGTAGATTCTTTTAGCATGGATGTGGACACCAAAAAAAATTTTTTAACCCCTTAACCGATGGGGCTACCATCGGTTAAGGGGATTATTTCCCCAAACCGATGGAAGCACCATCGGTTGGGGGAAATCCCCCTTTAAATCCCCTAACGATGGGACTACCATCGGTTAAGGGGATTTTTCCCTTCAACCGATGGGAGTTCCATCGGTTGAGGGGAAATTCCCCTTCAACCGATGGAAGTGCCATCGGTTAGGGGAGTCTTCCCCTCTAACCGATGGGAGTTCCATCGGTTAAGGGGAAATTCCCCTCTAACCGATGGAACCTCCATCGGTTAAGGGGAATCCCCTTAAAAAAAAAAAAAGAAAACAGAAAAATAAAGAAGAACAGAAAAAAAGACAGAAAAACACAGAAAACAGAAAAAACAAAAAAATAAAATAAAAATATAGAAAACAGAAAATAAAAAAAAAGGAAAAGCCCTAACCGATGGTCCCATCGGTTAGAGGGCTTTTACCCTCTAACCGATGGGAGTCTCATCGGTTAGAGGAGTTTTTTTCTTTAACCGATGAGAGTCTCATCGGTTAGAGGGAATTTTCCCTCTAACCGATGGAACTCTCATCGGTTTAAACCCCCACTCCCACGCATGTAAGGGGGGGGGCCTTCCCCTATAAAAGGCCCCCCATCCCCCCATTTGAAGAGGTCGGCCCCGGGGAGATGCCGGCTCCCTGGAGAAATTGCTGCCCCCCTCTTTTCTGAAATTCTGAAAGAATAGAAAATTTCCAAAAGTCTCCCGTCTCTCTCTCAATCTCATTTCTTGTGTGAGTGAAGGTACCAAATCTTCTTCCCCCGAGTGTTGAGAGGTTATCCGTATGCGGCATCGGCAAACTTCATCGGCTAAAAGTCCGCAATAGCGGCACTGGCCCTCACGGGCTATAGGTTCTAAATACCGTCCATTCCGGACATATGGTATTTTAGATACCTCTGTTATTCATGCCACCTCCCATCGAGTTTTAAACTCTCCGGGATGGTGTGTTTGTGTTATATGCATATGTTTCTTAGAGGAGACTCTGCCCAAGTGGAGATTCTGCTCGAGAATATATTCATATATTCACAGATTCGTATTTATATATGTGTTTCTTAGAGGAAACTCTGCCCAAGTGGGATTCAACCTAAGAACATATCTATAAATTTCAAACCTGGTTTTTATATTTATATGTTTCTTAGAGGGGATTCTGCCCAAGGGGAGATTCTGCCCAAGAACATGTTTGTATATTCACAAATTGGTATTTTTATATGCATGTTTCCTAGAGGAAACTCTGCCCAAGTGGAGATTCCGCCTAAGAACATACCTATAAAATTCAAATTTGTGCCTATACACATGTGTTACTTGAAAGGAAGCTCTGCCCATGTCAGAGTTTTCCCTCTAAAAAATATCAATATAAGCACAAACTTTGTATTTATATACATTGTTCCCAAGAGGAAACTCTGCCCAAATGGAGTCTCCGACTACGGACATGTCTATATAATCATAAATCCGCAATTATATGCGTATGCCTCTCAAAAAGGATTCTGCATATGCAGATGGTACCTTTTGCCGGATACTCCATTCAAATAGGAATGCCGTGAGAAAATATGCGTAAACTGCAAATTTATGATCATATACACATACCTTTTTGAGGGCAAATTCCCTCCGGGCAAAGATTCTCTGAGGACACATGGATATAAGTACATGTCATATGAATATATCCCCGTGAAGGCATTCCGCATAGGCAGAAACTCTGTCAAAATAAATTTATGATAGTGGTAATGATATACACACATCCAAAGAAAAAGAGGACAGGACCCGAACTGTGACAGGACCCGAACTGTGATAGGACCCGAACTGTGCTCAGTTACTCCAGAGAGCAGCATAAATGCATACTCACAAGAACTGCGTTCATGTGGACAGTTTTCAGAAAGGAGCTTCAAATTGACAAGAACGTCCATCATACTCATACAAGCAAAGAAAAATGAATGATGAATAAATGAAACAATGAACGAGGAGAAAGGAAATTCTGCCTCAATTCAGACTTCATTTAAAAGAAGATGTTGTAAAAGAATATCATGTCATAAAAAATTAATGTAGCAACTCTTCTAATACAGAAATGCTACTTTGAATCACGACCTCCCCCAAGTTCAGAATCAAATACACGGGTATATACCCGTCTGCAATAATAATCCTCAGGTTTTCCAAATAAAACCTTCAAACAACATCTTTCTAAAAAAAAGGAGAGGAGGGAGACCCCAAATGGGTTCACGGAAATACATCTGTTCCCTTCTTAAAAGTCATATCTCGGACTCCACAAAGGGCAGTCTTTTCAAAATGAAACACTCAAAGCAAAGTATTTCAAAATAACCAAAAGAAAAAATGATACATCATGACCAGGATTTTCTAAAAAAGTGTGTATTTTCTCATCCCTTTGCTATGAATGGTATTCGAGTTAAAACTGGTGTTAAAATAACACCAAGAGCCTTAACTCGATGTAAATGTAACATCGACTCCGTCGATGGAGACAGAGGTCCAGCACATGCTACCTCAATCACCTGATGAGTATAGATACGGACTCAAGGAGTTCAGATTAAAATACGGCGCACCCGTCCGTTCCTCGGACATCATACCCGTCCGTCCCTCGGACATCATACCCGTCCGTCCCTCTGACATCATACCCGTCCGTCCCACGGACATCATACCCGTCCGTTCCACGGGCATCATACCCGTCCGTTCACGGACACCATACCCCTCCGTTCCATGGACACCCAAAATACCTTCTCCGCATTGCGCGGACTCTTTCTTCTGTCTGTTAGACAGACTGGCACGCCCCGCAAATCACAATACACAAATCAAAGCATGTGAAATAAATAAATACCCAAATGAAATGAATACATGAACCAGATAAAATCAAATGAGCCATCCAAAATCAAATGATATGTCAAAGTGATATCTTTCCCGTGTCAACAATGGATCAGGGGATAGTTGCAGGGTTGGCAATAGCCTGGGGGAGGATTACTTTCCCAAAAAAGTAAGGAGGTCTAGGTCTGAAGAATGTCAATAATTTCAACTTAGCACTGTTGGCCAAGTGGCTTTGTAGGCTGGGAAGTGGGGAAGCTAGGCTGCGGGCTGAGGTCATTAGGGGCTGATATTTTTCTTCTTCCAGAGTCTGGGACCTAGAAGCCCTACCCCGACATAGGACCTCCCCCATCTGGCATGGTGTCTCTTTCCTGCAGGGATTTTCTTACTTTTAGGATCTGAGTGAAGCTGGGAGATGGAAAACAATGTCTCTTCTGGAAAGATGGATGGTGTGGTGACTTCACTTTAGAGACATCGTTTCCTAGCCTTTTTACTTTTTTGACGTCTCCCCTTGGCTCTGTGTCTCAGGCTTATGATTAGTAGATCCCAGTGGTACCTGGGCCCCGACTTTCAAGAGGCACTTCCAACAGGAAGAGTTGGAACAATTTCAGAGTTTGCTAAGTTTTATCCTTTGCGTCTACAAGATAAGGAGGATGGATGGATTTGGAGATGGGGGAAGGATGACACCTTTTCTATCAAATCAGGCTATAAAATTTGCACAGATGGGGTTGTGTAGTTTGCCTTCTTCCAGGAAGTATGGAGGATGCCTAATCCTCTCAAGATTGAGATTTTGGCTTGGAGGATCGCTCATGGAAGGCTTCCTACTTGGGTGTTGGATGCAGAAGGATTCTCTCGTTCTTCTTTGTTTTTGTTTGTTTTTTGTGCAGGCGTGCCAATCTGTTAAAAACTTAAACATACAAATTTGAGATTTGCTTAATGCGGGTATTTATTCGTCCATTTACTGGACAACATTTGCTCTGTGCATTTTTTTTTTATCAGGTGATTAGGCTTTCGTGTATTGGACCTTTCCCCATCGGCCGAAGTCGATGTTAAATTGTTAATAACTTAATTACATCGAGTTGAACTCGAACACTTTTGATTCTCTGTCAAAGAACGCCTTTTCGTCTCTGTTTGTTGTGACAACGACCTTAATGGTCGCCCTTTGTGGGTACACACTTTTGCAAAGAAAATTGAAGACTTTGATACTTGTACATATGTAATTTGAATTACAATTGGTCTTATAAGACTTGTACAAGTGGTCCCGATTATATAATCGGGTCTTTAGAACCACATTTGGTCACGATCAGACGCTTCTGAATATGCTTCTACCATGGTTAGACCGTTGACTTGAATCTTCATTACGATCAAACTATTGAGTTTGAATTTGATCACGATTAGGCCGTTGGATTGCCAAGATGATCATTTTTGGTCCATTATGTTTGTTCTGTGGTCACCACCACTATTTGATTGCGATGGGACTTTTAAGCGGTCTCGCCAGGGGTTTCTGCAAGTTTGTACCTTTTCTGGGTGCTTCTGTCATTTTCTAGTATCCTCATGGTCTTTCCAGTCATTTAATGTCTTCTCGGGCACACTTACCTTTTCTTGGCTCCCTGGGGCTTTCCGATCATTTCTTAACCTCCCAGGGCTTTTTAGCTATTTCTTGACATTTCTAGAGATTCCTGCCATTTCTTGGCAATCCCAAGATTGAGAATGACCAGTCATAAGCCGTTTTAGAGAAGTGACGTGGGTCCCGCTCCACCAACCGTGCAAACAACATGGGCCTTATATGGTTTCCTCTCTTTAAGGGAACTTTTCTGCCACTTCTTACTTTTAAGGAGTTTTCTGCAGTTTCTTGCCCTTCAAGGACTTCTCTGCAGTTTTCCACCCTTTGAAGAATTTTGCTGCAATTCCCTGCCCTTCCTGGGACTTCTGCAACTCTTCCACATCAGGATATTTCTGCAAGTATCAGCCGCCATGATCAAAGAACTGAAAATTTGACCAATGTTGTCTTTTGAAGAAGAAATCTGGAGGAGATTTGGACAACATTGTATCTCTGACCATCCAGGAGCTCCTTATCATTTTCTGACACTTCCAGACACTTCTGCCATTTCTGACCTTCTGTCATCGACTGACGTCCTTGGGTCATTTCTGTCATTTGTTGACTTCCTCAAGCAGTTTCGGATATTTCTGTCATCGATTGACTTCCCCGGATGCTTTTGCCATCTCTTGGCCTTTTCAGAATTCAGACATTTCTGCCATTTCTTGGATTTCTCAGACATTCCTATCATTTCTTGACGTTTCCGCGCAATTCCGGGTATTTCCGTCATTGATTGACTTCCCCAGATGCTACTGCCATTTCTTAGCGTTCTTGAGTGCTTTGGCCATTTACTGACTTTCTCCGGCGTTCTCGCCATTGATTGACATACTCGGACATTTCCGTCATTTGTTAACTTCTCCGAGCATCTTTAGCAAGTGGGATCAGCCCAGGTCCGACCCAGGAGAGCGCACGCTGCTTCAGAGAAATGACGTGGGTACCACTCCACCGAGTTGTGCCAACGATATTCCCGCTTTGAGCTATATCGCCTTTTCAGCATGCCAAAGACTTTGTGCCATTTTTTGGACTGACTAAGAACTTCCATGCAATTTCCGAACTCCGTGAGGGTCTAGATGTAATTTTCCCCTAAAAAGGCGTATTTCTGCCATTTTTCCAACATCGGGGGTATTTCTGCAATTTTCTGAACAGAAGGACTTTCTTGCAATTTTGCACCTTTTAGGGACTTTTCTGCAATTTCTGACCATTTAGGGGTATTTCTGCAACTTTTACATCCTTCCTTCAGGGTCTTTTATGCAATTGTTCTCTGAACATGGTGGTGTTTCTGCAATTCCTATCCTTTGGGGGGTATTTTTTTTCAATTTTCTGCTCTTCTAGGGCTTTTATGTAATTTCTCACAATTTTCTTCAAGCCTTCTTCTCCAAAGGCTTCAAGGGCCAAAGGAGGAGCTTGGGGGTGGATGACCTCTCCAGAAGGCGGAAGACCCCAAAAGAAGGGGGAAAGACCAAGAGGAAAGGGGGGAACCTCCGATTGGGTTTAGGACCAGAGGTACCCCCTCCGATTACCAAGGGGGGGGGATCCCGCGCCCTCCAAGCGTGAGGGGGGTGAAGAGGAGGCGCTGAAGGTGGGTGAAGAGGAGGCACTGAAGGTGGGGTGCCTCCGGTTGGGGATGGACCGGAGGCACCTCCCTCCGGCTGGGGGGTGTGAAGAAGGACCAGAGGGGGGGTCCCTCTGGCTGGGGGTGTTTTGGGATTTTTGAGTTTTTTTTGAAGTTTTTTTGGTTTTGTGGGATTTTGAAATTTTGGAGTTTTGGGTTCTGGGAAATGGGGGTTTTCAGATTTGGGAATTTTCTGGTGTTTTTTGGGTTTGGAAATTTCCGGGGTCAACACAGGGATAGATTGATTCAGTTTCTGCTTGATGTTGAGCCCTACCTACTATCTTTGTGGAGTGGAGGAGTCCGTGGCATCTTTTTGTGAGCTGCTCTTATTCTCAAGGGCTTTGGCACATGGTTTGCCATGGCAGATTGAATCGGTCCAATTCGGCCAAATCGGATCCAATCAGGAGAAACCCGATTCGCATGGAATCGGACAGATTTCCATTCGATTCCCATGCAAATCGGCCCGATTCAGACGAATCGTGGCGGATCAAGAAAAATCCAATTCTCCTCGATTTCCCGATGCGGCAAACCTTGCTTTGGCGGGACATTGCTTGGAGGACCGGACGCTATCACCTTATTAGGTGATGTTGCTTCTTTGCTTCGTGATTTGCATAGACAGTGGCACCTCAAGGCGGATAGGATCGTGTGGTGGCTACTGGCTTGTACTTCTTGCCACAATATGTGTGTGTGGGGGGAGCTTAACCATCGTATCTTCATGAAGGAGTCCCGTTCCGAGGAGGTGTTGGCTCATTTTGTTTGGGATATGGTCAAGGAGTGGTCGGTCGTTTTGTCAAATGTAAGTCGTTCAATGTATCCTATTTTTGGTGCCTTGGAAGATTAGTGTCTTTTACACCACTTTGGTGTCGTTTTGATGTATAAGTGCTGGGGGGGGGTGGTCTTTTTTTGGGTTTTTGGCCCACCTATACTTGCACAGTCTCTCTCTTTATCAATGTATACACGTGCTACTACCTACTTTCCAAAAAAAAAAAAACACTGGGACTGAATGTGGCTATATGATTTTGGCACTTTAAACTGATTTCAATCATGAAATTAGAAAAACCAACTTGGGCCACTTTGAACTTAATCAGATTGAAATCAGCCAAAAATGGAGTATTTGTTCCTATATGATTGGTTGTTATTGGCTGATTAGGTTTTATTATTAGGATGATGAAAAATTACCAAAGTGCCTCTGAACAGTTTTGTTTTGTTTTTTTTTATAAATATGTTATATTTCTAAAATATTTATTTTTGAATACTTTTTTATTGTTGGATTCATACTTTTTTGTTGTTGGATTCATACATGTTAAGAAATATATAACCATCTGTTCTCTCGCTGAATAGTCTGACGTATTCGAGGTTTGTCTTGCAGGCTGCTGTCCTTCTTTTCTGGTAGTACAAACACTGAAGATGTCGACGACATACATGCTGCTTTAGCTTTAATGTACGGCTATGCGGCAAGATATGCTGCATCTTCTGTCATTGAAGCAAGAATTGATGCCCTCGTGGTATGAAAGTTTTATGTGATGCAATACCTGTTTGTCTTTAACAGCATCTGTGTGCTGAATTATGTCTACACGGTTGTTTGCACCATTTGTTATTAAATGAAAAGTTGAATATATAAAATGTGACCCTAAGGGCTATATATTCCATGGAAAAAAATTTCTGAACTTTTCAATCAGGTAGTGTAGTCTAACACTCCTCACTCCCTGATAACTGTACATACTCCCAGAATGACTAGGATGGCAGTGTCGGTTTCGGTGGTTTCGGATGGTTTCGGGAAGTTTAAGGGAATTTGGCTTCAAAGGATCCTGTTTAGGCTGGTATCGGGTGTGTCGGTTTCAGTTTCAGATAGGCTTGAAACTGCCATCCATGCAGAACGGTGCCCCTCAGATATTTCCCCCTCAGTGGATGCTGTAGCAGATCTCAGTTTGATCCAAGAGCATCAGGGAGAAGAGATCTTGGATAAATCTTGGGAGATTGAACTAGAAATGGCAGTAGAGATTATCCTAAGCTTATATGTTTTTGGTGGAATTTCTAATGTCATTCATTCAACAGTCAATCAACATGATAAAATCAGTAAAGTTACAATAAAACAATGTAAAACAACATACAAAGGGGTCACCTGGGTGGCCATCACCCCTCTCTGACTTGCAGGTGGTCAACAGTTGGCAGGTAGGTTGACCGTGGGCCTGAGCCATTTTTTGCCTCTTCTTTTCTTATTCTTCTTCTCCTCCTCTTCGCTTGTGGATTGACAGCATGTTACTAGTCAATAGGAGCATGTTGAGAATGGTAGGTTGATTGTGGGCAACCTTGTGCCAGGTTCATGTGTTTAAAGCACTGCAGTGGGTGGGAATTGGAGAGAAGGATGGGTTTCAAAACCCTCCCCCCTTCCATGGAAGGTGTATGACTTGCCTGCGCTCTACATGACTTTAACTAGATGTCTTGGGGAACCCTGGATCTTGGCAAGCTCGAGACAAAAAATGTTGAGAAATTCTTGCAAGATTGAGGACCATGGTCCCTTTATTAAACAGTCAATTCTGTTGACCTTGTACTTCTACTTTCCAATATGCCAATCATGTTTAGTCCTCCGAAATGGTGCGCTTCATCTAGATAGCCTATCAAGCATGATGCAAACTGTCTATTATACCCTTTTTAGTTTTTACTGGCTCTAATAGTCCAATTCCATTTCCAATATTGGAGCAATTACCCCATTTAGAAAATATGCTACAAGTCCTCTAAATTTGACTCTGATCTCTGCCCCCATCTGATTAACAATGTAACTAGGACTCCATCCTGTAGTCATAAGGGTATTATATGGTTTTCATTGTAGTTGCAGGGAAATGTGCCCACAATTTGGAAGCCTGTTTCTCTGGAAATGTGTTCTTAAAATGAACTCAATTCATTTTGGAAACATGTGGAAAGCATGGAAGGCAGAATCGGCCGGATCGGATCGGGATCGGCCGATTCTGGATCGGATCGGCCATGGCCGATCCAGGCCGATTCCTCCGATTCTGGCCGATTCTGCTTGGGAATCGGCCGGATTGGATCGGATCGGGATCGGGCCTGGGCGATCCCGATCCGATTTCGATCCTGCCTTACATGGTGGAAAGTGGCTCTAGACTGTTGGGAAAATGTCTCTGTAGCATGATATATTGATATCCGATGGTCTATCAGGTAGAAGACTGAAATGAAGAAGGCAGGAGGAGGAGGAAGGAAGGATGGCAGTGCAGGTGATGATGGGTTATGGTGCCTAAGTGATGATGGTGGTGGAAGGGTGAGCTGGTGAAGAGGATGGTAGTGATGGTAGACCAGGCAAGGATAGTCACATTGGCATGCCCAAGCAGCGATAAGACAGCTGCGCGTGCAGGTGAGGAGAATGATGGTGATGACATGACATGAGGGAGGGTTGACAGTGCCTTGTGGTGATGTCGATGGCGATGGCAGAGGAGTTGAAGACAATGCAGTGTGAATTGCCAACCTTTATCATCTAATGGTGCAGGTTTATATATGTACATAATTGTTTCTCATTTCTCTTTCCTCTTTGAGAGGCCATTTCTCACTTGGTTACCTGCGAACTGCTCTCATTTCCCAAGTTGGCACTATGGTTTACATATCAGTAAGGCTTCCAGCCTGAGACATGATGATGACTCGAATCTGGCCAAGGAAGGAAGGATTGCAAATGGGTCTCTTGTTTCGGCTGACCTTCAGTAAGATTCAGGGGTTAGGAGATCGGGGTTAGGCCGCTTTGTGCAAAATCAGATTGAATTGGCTGATCCCAGCTCATCGGATCGAATTTTGTCTTCTTTGGGTTTGGCAACCCTTTAGTTTCAGGTGATTCCCAGCTGCAATAGCCTTTAATCCTCTATTACCAGTAAGTTATATCATGGCTTAACTTAGAAGACGCTGGCTTCTCAAGTCTCAACTCCAAGACTGATGATATTTCTGAAATGATTTGATGGCGTAATTATCTTCAATAAAGTATCCCATAGTCCCATACGATATCTCCTTTAGGGGTTTTCTGATTCTTCTGAAGATATGAGCTCATTGTCTGGCTCATGGTTTACCATATTGCTTCCTATTTGGAGTTTGGACTGGAGTGATACAGATTGTCTCAAACCAACTTAGACAGTCTCAGACTATCTTGAACTGTATTCCCATTGTACCATATCTGGCAGGTCCAGGATGGAGACAGTCTTGACGGTCTGACCTGCAGAGACAGCAACAGTTGGTGTGCCATATTGCTCTGCTACTGACTGCGACCTCTTTCTCAGTAATCATATTCATATACCAAGAAACTGGGTAGACCATGGTTTGGCATGCTGTAAAGCATGAATCTGAATAGAGTCTTTTGTTCTTTTCACTACAACAGCCAAGTAGATGGTTATGAGAGGATATAACAGGCAGAGAGGGAGTAGCTGAAGTAGGAATCGTTGGACTGTTAGTAGGAGGAACAGGGTCAGGATTATGGAGAGCTGAGAGATCTTGCAATGTAGATGTAAAATATAAATTCCTCCGTAAGGAATATGATCCTAAGGTGCTGAGATGGTGGATCATAGCATTAAATACTCTGAGTTTTGAGTTTGCAGCATTCAGAGAAAGTTCGGCACATTCATGGAGATGTTGAGGTACAAATCATTCACAAGAGGGTTGAAAGAAAAACCTATATTCTTGAGCTGAAGATAAAGGCAGTTGAAAGGGAGAATCCTCAGATAATGGAAAAAGGAAATGTGCTCAGGAGGCTGACCAAAATAAGTATATTTTTCTGGCCAAAATGATTGAGTAATGGATATAGAAATGAGAAGAGCATGAGGAAGGTGCTATTGCTTCCTCTAATGGCAATAATGACAGGTTTTTTTTTGGGGGGGAAAAGTGGATAGTACCACTGATATTATAAAATGAAAAAATATACATGAAAAGAGTGGGGGAGAGCTCCCAAAAGACTCCCCTGAAACAAAAGATGGCAGATCTGAGCCTGCCAAGGGAGCAAAGAAAAGAAAGTCAGCACACTCTTACAGCCCCACTAGCCACACCTAACAGCCCCAAAGACAAAAATCACTCCACTTCTCTGAAGCCCACCCACATCATGCACCATCCAGAAAACATAAACCATGGAAAAGGAAAATCATGCAGTTCTTCAAGTCATCTTCAGGTTCCAAGCACGACTAAGCTTCAGTTTGCTGTGAAAGTCCTTTGTTGACTGCTGCATCCGACTCTGCCTTTCTAGCGATGTCCGACACCCACCTATGCTTGATCAAGAGCAATGTGGACTTAAAGCCTTTGTCCTATTGCGAGAGAAATGGAGATCATGCATTTTATATGAAGATACTCCCAAGCACAATGAGTAAAAAGAACTTTAATTTGGCAATAAAACTGTCTATCCCGTATTGATTGTTAGGACTAGTGTTACTTTTTGTTCTTTTTATTTTTGATTTTTTGAAATGTGGATGGTACTATAGAATATATTGATAGATGAAAGAATGTACAAGTGTAGAGATATAAAGCAACAAAAACCTCTATACACAAAAAGCGCCCACCCACAAGGCCACAACAAAAACTATCACCTCAACTCCCCAAATACTAAAAGAGGTGGGAGTTGGAGGCATCTACATTTCCCAGATGCTTGGCCCACAAACATACTCTGTTTCTAATGAATTGGAAAATGTTTTCCTCAGTTGTCATTTCTCTCCTAAGTCCTAAATATTCTACTATTTCTCTCATTCGACAAGGCCCAAAGGGTGGAATGAAGAATCAGCCACCAAACGACCGGATCTCCCTTATTGAAGCAACAATCTTTCTAGTCCTGAAGAAGAAGGTAGACCTTGTCAAAAGTAGGAATGCACTGCTGAGTTCATTGTCCAATGAGACCCCATAAACCTTTGGTAAAAGAACAAGCTGAGAAAATATGATCCAGGTCCTCCTCTACGTGATGGGAAATGAGACCCGTGACGTATACGGAGCGGGACTCATAACGTCGGACATTGGACATCAGACTCGATCAGGGAAGACGAACATAGTTCCCACGTTATTGATGTATTTGCTTTAGTTATTTGAGTCTTTGGTTCCGACTACGAATAAGGCCCAAATGAGGCCCATTAGTAAGTTTTCTATTTTCAGAGCATTCTCGATTGCGAATTTTGCCCCATTTTTAGGTCTAAGGGTATTTTAGTCTAATGAGAGTTCAGATGGTCATTAGGGTTTGCCACTATATATTAGTGCTGTGAAGTGTAAACCACTGTTGTGGGAATAATGAAGATTTTGAAAAGTGTTTTGCAGCAGCAGTTTCTTCCTCTTGCCGTGATGGCTTCCTGCGGGGTGTGAGGCCCTTGGGTGTGAGGCCCGTTCCTCCTCTTCCTTTCCCCCTCTTCTCCTGGTTCCCCATCACAATCCTTTTCCTCTTGTTCCTCGAGTTTTTGGGTGTAAGTGCTTTGTTCACTCTCTTGGGCCTGGACAGGACAAGCTATTTCCTCGCCCTATTCCTTGTTCTTTTTGGGTTATTCCAAAACCCAAAAGGGCTATCGGTGTCTTGATCAGTCCAAGACAGTTTTGGCCATGACCGAAACCAGGTCAAAGTACTGTAGCAATTCCGAAACTGAAAAAATGATATTTTAATTGGTTTTGACCGGTTGGTCAAAGTACTGTAGCAATTCCGAAACTGAAAAAATGATATTTTAATTGGTTTCGACCGGTTTCGGCCGGGCCGAAACTGGCTGAAACCAGACCGAAACTGACCAAAACCATCCGAAACTGACTGAAACCGACCGAAACCAGCTCTCATAAGGCTGCCCAAGACCAGCCGAAACCGGCCGAAACGGTTGACCGAAACCGAGTTTGCCATCCTTGGTCCAAGAGATCCTTTGTCTCTGCTGATGTCAGTTTCTTTGAGTCTGTCCCCTACTTTGGTTTGCTTCACTTCTAGATAATCCTCTTTTTCCTTTCCTTTTCTCTCCTGGTCCTACATCCACTACTGATATGGAACTAGTTTCCAGTCCTATTGAGGAAAAAAAATATGAGCAGGTTTATCAGAGACGTTCTGTAGCACGACCAGATGCGCCTTCTCCATTGCCCTCCCCATGGCAGATCCTCCACCTCATGGTGATCTCTCTCCTATCTCTAGCTCCGACCTTGATCTTCCCATTGCTCTTTGTAAGGGAGTTAGATCTTGTACCCACATCCTCTTGCCCATGTTGTTTCTTATGCTCACATGTCTTTTGCCTTTCAGCAGTTTATTTTGTCTATTTTTGCTATCTCTATTCCTTGGTCTATCCCTGAGGCAGTGGCAATACCATAATGGAAGGTGGCCATGGATGATCAAAATGCAAGCTCTTCTTTCTTGAGGCACCTGGACTCTTGTGCAATGCTTGAAGGGTATTACCCCTGTTTCCTACAGATGGGTGTTTACTGTCAAGTAATCATCTTGATGGGTCAATTGATAAGTACAAGGCGAGACTGGTTGCAGAGGGTTTCACTCAGACTTATGGTCTTGACTATTTTGAGACCTTCTCCCTAGTGGCTCACCTCAATTCTGTTCGGGTGTATTTTCTCTAGCTGTCACTCAGTGTTGGCAGATGACGGAGATGGATGTTAAGAATGTCTTCTTGTATGGTTATCTGCATGAGGAGGTTTACATGGAGCAACCTCCTGGCTGTGTTGCTCAGGGGGAGTTGGTATGCAGATTGCATAAAGCCATTTATGGCTTGAAGCAGGGTCCTAGGGCTTGGTTTGACAAATTCAGCCACATTGCATTAGGCATTAGACTTAAGACGAGTCGTCGGATCACTCTGTCTTTGTTTGCCGTTCCCCTGTTGGGATCATTATTCTTGTGGTTTGTTTTGATGGCATTTTACTCACTAGTAGTGTTACAACTGGTTTTGAGGAGGTCAGGAAGTATCTTGAAAGTCATTTTGTGACTAATAATCTTGGTAAGCCAAACTACTTCCTTGGCATTGAGAGATTGCATATGGGCAGGAGGGTGGTCTTTGTCCTAGAGGAAATATGCATTGGACCTACAAGAAAGGGGGTTGACGGGGTGCAAGTCTGTTGATAATCCAACTGTTCCTCAGCAGAGATTGATTTGGAAGATGGTCCAGTTTTTAAAGATGTTTCAAACTACAAGACTTTGTGGCGAACTTTTTTATCTCACTGTTACCTGGCCTGATATATCTGTTGTTGCCATAAGTGTAGTGAGTCAGTTTATATGGGAACAAAAATATTGACATTGGGGTGCAGTGCTACGAATTTTGCATTATATTTAAGACAACACCAAGAAAAGGGTGGTTGTACAAAAAGAGGCCACATGCAGATTGAGCCTTTTCTGATGCTGACTATGTTGGTTCTCGATCAGATAGGAGGTCTACATTGGGTTTTTGCACATATGTTGGAGGAAATCTTGTCATGTGATGGAGTAAGAAACAAAGTGTGGTTGCTAGATCAAGTGCCGAGACAGAATATCGGGCCATGGTTTAGAACTTTAAACGGCTTATGAATTGATGTGGCTCCAAAGCTTGTTGTCAGATTTTGGTGTGAAATGTGATGACCCAATGAAGATGTATTGTAATAACCATGCTGCGATTCACATTTCCAAAAATCTAGTCTTTCATGAAAGGACAAAACACCTTGAGGTTGACCACCATTTTGTTTGTGACACTGTTATGTCACAGGGGATTTGTACCCCTTTTACACCTACAAAAGAACAGTTGGCAGATCTGTTCACCAAGGCTCTAGGTATTGGTCAGTTTGAGACACTCTGCAGCAAAGCTGGGCATGTTTGATATCTATGCTCCAGCTTGAAGGGGAGTGTTAAGACTAGTGTTACATTTAGTAGTTAGTGAGGGTTTATTTGCTATTATGTTTAGGTGGAGGTCCTTTAGCTTATTGTGTACCTAGAGTACAACTTATTGTGTACTCAGGTATAAGTACTTTTCTTTCTCTTGATTAAATAAATAATAATTACAATTTTTACCCTAAACATAGATAAATTAGGGATGTTTGAGGAACTGTGGAATGTTGACTTGTATGGTAAACTCTAATAAATTGAGTACATTTAATGATGCTGATATGGCAATAAATCCCATCATAGAGGGCAAGGAAACTAGACCAAAAATATAAAAATATAACTCAAAATGTGTGATGTAGACAGATTCTTTATGATAAAATGGAAGGTTTAATTGTAACTAATCAGTAATGAGAAGGACAAAAACATGTGAGTAAGAAGAGAGGGTGATTAACAAGAGGTAAAGGAAGATGCTCAACGTTGGGTTGTTATGCTTTAAAAATTTTTGGAATTGTCAGGAAGTGTAACATTCTCAGGTTGTTAGTCTGAACTCTGAAGTGTCTGGGTTAAAGTTTCATTTTCTTATTCTTGAAAATCACTCTTTACTCGGTGGGTTGTCATTTACCAGATTGTTGATTCTTGCTTGTTTATCCAGGGAACAAATATGCTATCACGACTTCTTCATGTACAGAATCCTACAGCAAAACAAGCTGTGATTACTGCAATTGACTTGCTAGGTGCTTTCATTATCTTATCAAGAACTTGGGGTGTACATTTAATATGTGCTTTTGAATAATTCATTTTTACTTGAAAGGTGCTTTTCTTTGATCTGAAGTCAGCTTACAGCTGCATATGTATGCTATACTCTTCATTCATGAATTATTCTTATTGTTCATTCTGGATAAAAGATAAGTTATGTTTAGTTGTTTTTTTGAATGCATGGTATCACATTCACATCAAAATCAAAGTGGGACGTGTAGGAAGGGGATGCAACCAGTATCACATTCGCATCAAAATCAAAAGAAGTGGGACGTAAAAGTGTAGGAAGGGGACACAACCTGAAACCCCCTATATAGGAGTTCACCTCAATGTTGTGAGTCTTGTGACTCACTCTAAATCATGGATGGCAGAGTCGGATCGGGGTGCTGGATCGGACCCAGCCGACCCCGATCCAAGTCGGGTCGGATCGCAGGATCCGCCCGATTCCATGGGAATTTGGTCGATCCTGAATCGGCTGTTGGCATGAGAAATTGTCCACATCCCCTCCTTCCCAAAAATCCCAAAGTACCCCTATAAGGGGGCAAAATAGGCATCTCCCCCCCCCCCCCCCCCCCCCCCATTTTAAGCTATTCTTTGATTTAAAGGAAATGGGAGGGGAGAGGCCGGTTGGAGGGTCCAACCTGTTTAATAATAAACAGGGTGGAGGCCCCCCCCTCCAACCTTTTTTATGTTTTCCTTTTTATGTTTTAAAACAGGTTGAGGATGCTCCCCCCAACCTGTTTAATATTAAAACAGGTTGGAGGAGAAGCCCCCCCAACTGTTTTAATATTAAAACAGGTTGGGGGTGCTCTCCCCCAACTGTTTTATATTAAACTGGTTGGAGGGGAAGCTTCCCCCAACCGTTTTAATATTAAAACAGGTTGGGGATGCTCCCCCCAACCTGTTTAATATTAAAACAGGTTGGAGGAGAAGCCCCCCCAACTGTTTTAATATCAAAACAGGTTGGGGGTGCTCCCCCCAACCTGTTATATTAAAAGGTTGGAGGGGAAGCTTCCCCCAACCGTTTTAATATTAAAACAGGTTGGGGGTGCTCCCCAACCTGTTTAATATTAAACCGGTTGAGGGGGAACTCCCCCCAAACGGAATGGGGGTTCTCCCCCCTCCTTCTCCTGTTTATGCAGGGAGGGGAGGAGAGGCCAAGCCCCCTATAAAAGGGGAGGCACCCCCTTCATCTGAACAAAAAAAAGGGAGAGAGGAGGAGAGGCCGGCCAAGCCCCAAAAACCCCCCATGTGCTGTGAAAAAAACCAGTCCCCAAGCCTTGTAAACCAGTCCCAAAACCTTGTAACACCGTCCCTCCAAGCCTTGTAAGGCCCGGTTCTGAAATTTTCAGAAATATTGCAAATCTTCTTGTTCTCCCGATCTCTTCCATCCGTTCTTCCAATCTTTGGTTTGGCGTGAAGGTATTGGTTCGTTCCTTGTTCAATATGGAGTGAGGAGTGCCCGATAACGTGGAAAAGAGCGGGAGATCGCCATCGTATACGGCTCCGACATCTCCCTCGCGCCACGTCCCCACATCGAGCAAGTCTCTGTGGGGATCAGGGGTTAAATACCGTCCATATCGAGCAAGTCTCTATGACATATGGTATTTAAACACCCTTATTCTCTCTCTCCGGTATATTTATACCCCACATCGAGCAAGTCTCTGGGGGGATTCAGGGGTTAAATACTGTGCATATCGAGCGAGTCTCTATGGACATATGGTATTTAAACACCCTTTGTTCTCTCTCTCGGTATATTTATACCCCACATCGAGCAAGTCTCTGGGGGGATTCAGGGGTTAAATACTGTCCATATCGAGCAAGTCTCTATGGACATATGGTATTTAAAACCCTTTGTTCTCTCTCTCTCGGTATATTTATACCCCACATCGAGCAAGTCTCTGTGGGGGATCCAGGGGTTTAAATACTGTCCATATCGAGCAAGTCTCTATGGACATATGGTGTTTAAACGCCTTTGTTCTCTCTCTCTTGGTATATTTATACCCCACCTCGAGCAAGTCTCTGTGGGGGATCCAGGGTGTTTATATGCATACGTTTCAACTAAAGTTTTGTTTCTGAAAATGAGTATATACTCGGAAGATAATTTCGCTAACACGGGCATGTTCCTGCCCATGATAAGCTACATACTCTTTTCAAAAAGACAACCCTATTCGTTTTTTAAACTTGGACTCATTCCGTTCAAAATAAACAAGCAAAAAATGTTGTTTGAAATTTCTTACAGATGCATATATCTCGCCCATGCTATGAAATGGTATTCGGGTTGAAACAGGTGTTAATACGACATCTAAAGCTTTTAACTCGATGTAAATGTAACATCGGTTTCGATCGATGGAGACAGGGGTCCAGCACACGCCACCCCAATCGCCTGATGATTAAAAGGCACGGAATCAAAGAAGTTCAGATCAAAACACGGCGCACCCATCGTTTCACGGATATATAAAAAAAAAATTCTTTCTCTGCATTGCGCAGACCCTTACTTCTGCCTGGCAGGCAGGCTGGCACGCCCCGCAACTCAAAGTCAAAAGATAAATGAATAAACATCCTTCAAATGAAGAGGAAGGAAGAAGAGAAAAATTCCCGTGTCCACATCGGCCAAGTAAAAAAATGAAGAAAAAATGTGAAAAATGAAGGAAAAAATCAGAAAAAATTCTTAAAAAACATGTTCATATTACAATACAGAGCAACGATAATTATGATACCTTATTTACCTGAACATCATTTAATTAAATATTATCATTTACTTAAACATGTAAATAAGGAAGTACCCCCATTTGAATCCAATCAAAATATCAGAAAAATCATCTCTCTTACAAATAAAAAGTCAACTCTCCCATCCAAGAAGAAAATTACGATTTCGGTAGTTCCATCAAAATAGCGACTTTCTAATCTTTCATAATTTGACATATGTAAAAATTTCATAATTCAAATAAATCCAATAGATAAATCTAAAGTTCGGTAAAAAAAGTCAAACGTGCATATGACTTCTCCAAGGGAGTCACTCTTCTATTAACAACACTTAGTCTGTTTGAGACATCTCAGGATTTGGTCAAACCTAAGCTATCATCACCTAAACTCATGAGATTTTTCACTTTCTAATTGAAAAGAAACTAGAAAGTCACAATTCTCATGAGTTTGGGTGATGATAGTTTAGGTTTGACCAAATCCTGAGAGGTCTCAAGCAGACTAAGTACTATCAGTAGGAGAGTGGCTCCCTTAGAGAAGTCATATACACGTTTGACTTTTTTTACCAAACTTTAGATTTTTAGTATTCTATTGGGTTTATTTGAATTATGAAACTTTTATATATGTCAAATTATGAAAGATTAGAAAGTCGCTATTTTGATGAAACCACCGAAATCACAATTTTCTTCTTGGATGGGAGAGTCGACTTTTTATTTGTAAGAGATGATTTTTCTGATATTTTTATTAGATTCAAATGGGGGGTACTTTCATATTTACATGTAATATCTTAAGTAAATGAAACTACAAATATAACATTTACTTAAATGATGTTAAGGTAAGTGGACGGGATCAGACGTAGCTAATGTAAGCTGAGGGAATCGGGTTACATCAGATGGAATCGAGGTGGAATCGGACTGGATCGGCCCAATCCCACCTTACATCGTGGGTGGGTCGATTCCGATCCGGATCGGCCGACTTTGCCATCCATGCTCCAAATAGCAAAAAAGGGGAGAAGAAGAAGGTGCATCAATGTTCGACCATTGCCACAAATACAATTATGAAAACTCAAACATTATCCTTATTATTCTATGGTCTCATACCAATGTTGTGCATCTTACATAGTTTAGCATATTTATTTGCATAATATTCAAATGTTTTTTCATTTGTTCCCCAAAGATGGACAGAAGAGTGGGGGCATACTATTGGAACGGTCTACTACTTTTAATGGCTTATTTAACCTCTCACTCTTTCAATCATGGATGGCGGGATTAGATCGGGGTGCTGAATAGCAGGGTTCGAAAACTCGGTCGGATCGGGATCGGATCGATGATTCGAGTCCGTTTGGGGCCGGCCGATCAGATCCGGGGTAACCCATCCGGTCTTGGCAAGCGGATCGGACCGGATCGGCTAGGCTCGGACGGATCGCCGATCCCGGCCCGATCCTCTGTGGATTGGCTCGGATCGGGCCGATCCAGTTCAAACAGCTAGTTTGAACTAGCCGTTGGGGGGCGCTCCCCAACGGCCAGAAACGGCTATTTTTGGCCCTTGGAGGCCTTGAGGGTCTATATAAACCCCCCAAATGCCCCCATTATGCTCCAAACTCAAGTGTTGAGTTCTCCTCCCCTCCCACCAATCTTTGGGCATTCTCTCTCTCACTCGGGCGCTCTTTTACACTATTGCGAGGCGATCTCATCATTCACTCTCTTGCTCTTCGTCTTCGGGCTCTCTCACACACACTCTCGGCCCGAACTCTTGGCTGCGATTGCTCTCCCTCTCTCTCAGCCGTAAAAAAAAATATTATTTTTTGTTTGTTTATTATTTAACTTCTTTTTTGTGTTCTAAGTCCTTTCATTGTAAATTGCAAGACATAAGTCATAGCCGCCGAAGGTGGTGCTGCTCCCCAATCTTCAAGCAACCCTCCTAGTGCCGTTCCCGGTTAGGCTCATTGTACCGTTGTAGACATGGGTCGAAGGAAGGTCCAATGCAAGTATTGTAACCGGGTTTTATCGGGCGGCGTGTGGCATTTGAAACAACATCTAGTAGGAATTAAAGGTGAGGTGGTACCATGTTCGAGAGTTTCTTCTAAAGTTCGAATACAATTTTGCCAATACATGAAGGAGAAGGAGACATCCAAAGTGAACATTACTAGAAGACGCCAAGAAATCCGAGAAGAGTTGTCTGCCCCTCCTCGAAGGTCTATGGATGCGATACATTTATCAAGAGGGAGACAAACAATTGATCTTGATGACGATGAAGAAGGTTAGTTAACTTAGCTTAGTAACTTTAGTTCAAAAACCCTCATTATAATTTATACATTTTAATGTATAACATCATCAACAAGTTTTTTTACATTATCTATCATTCTATCTCATATTATAGAACATTTTCGTCGGGCATCGCAAGCAAGTCGAAGGTCTTTTGCGGAAGAGGACTATCTCCGACGTACTGGTCAGCACCTAGGTCAAGGTAGTGGCCATGCATCTTCTGGACAAGGGAGTTCAAGTACTGGGATGAGTACAAATATACCCGAGGTTCCAGTAAATATCCCTAGAGACGGTGATCCTAGAGTGGGACCATTGGACCCATTTCTCATCAGGCGGAGGGAGAAGCAACCATCTATTTCTGCAGCCTTCAAGAATTTGAAAATATGCAAGGAGAAGATAGGAAGAGCAACGTCAAGATGGTTCTTCGTCAACAGCATACCGGCTAATGCAGCAAAAGGACCATATTATGAGTCAATGATCGAGACTATTGGTGAAGTGGGCAAAGGGGTAGAAGACCCTACCTCTTATGAAATCTACAACAAGTACTTGGACTTGGAGGTTGAAGATATGAAGGCATATGTTTCCACTTTTGAACGCATATGGGATGAATATGGTTGCACGTTAATGTGCGATGGATGGACAGGTATGTACAAGTGTACAACACATTTGGTCAGTTAATTGTTATTAATTAATAACACATAGGTTAATGAAGAAGAAGAAGATGCAAGAGGAGTGGGAGCGTCAAGAAAAGCTACGGATGGAGTTTGAGACCATGGAGCAAGCCTCAGATACATCATCTCATGCTTCCACTGAAGGATACTACCAAGGGAAAAGAGGCTACTTGGCATATCCTCAATACCTGGACATCGTATTACACCGAGGCGGAGCATATACACAATCCACAGAGTCCGATTCGCATTCACATGACTCATATGAGTCATATGGCTCATATCAAGTGCTTGAAATATCTGGATACACACCAATTACTATCATATATGCGAACACGGATGCATATAGTCAATATTTGACTCATATGAAGCATATTACCAACATTATATGTCTTGGACAGATTATGTAAACCTTATATCTAGACAATATAATGTGCGATTCCAATAAATATAATTTTATTCCTTTTCCTCCCACCAATGATGTATCATGTCCTATTTTTTCATGTATTTCAGTTCATAAATGCAATGTTTATGTTTTTCCTATTTTTTCTATTTTTTTTTCAATTTTTTTGAGGGGGCCGATCCAGCCCCCTTTAGCTCGGCCGGCTCGGCCTGGATCAGCCGACTCGGGATCGGGATTGGCCGATCCGATCGGTTTGGGGCCGGCCGATCCGGGACCGATCCCCGGGTTCTTGAACCTTGCTGAATTGGACCCCGCCGATTTGATCCGAGACTGCGAGGGATCTGGCCATTCTCAGGGAATCTGGCATTCTGGCTGATCTGGATTGGACAGATTAAAAAAACGAAGAAAAAATGTGAAAATCAAGTAAGAAACAGAAAAAATCACAAAAATTGAAAAACACATAAAAATTTGTTGAATATAAGCACATTGAAATTCAAATCTTATCATGTAAGAACAATAAAGATGATTAAGGTACTGATGATAAATAAATGAAGTGATCATTTCAAAATTGATTGCCTCATCATATTCAGAATTCTGTTATGATCTGTTGGCACATAAATTTTCAAGTCCCAAAACCCCCATTTCCCAAACGTCCCCCTCCCCGTTAGCTCTCTCTCTTCTAACCGGGGGGACCTCCCCTCAGTTAGCTTTCTCTCTCATCTAATCGGGGCTTCCCCCCGGTTAGCTCTCCCTCTTCTAACCAGGGGGACCTCCCCCCGGTTAGCCCTTTCTCTTCCCTAACCGGGGGGACCTCCCCCCGGTTAAGGCCATAACCGGGGGGGCCTCCCCCCGGTTACCTCTCTTTCTTCTAACCAGGGGGACCTTCCTCCATTATCTTTCTCTCCTCCATGTAAAGGGGGAAAACCCCTATAAATGTCCCATGTAGCTCGATGGCAAAAATGGCGACGAAAAGAAAATTCTAGGGGGCTTCTTGGAGGAGGAAGAGTCGAAGAAAACTTTGCTCGTGTTCGGCGTGAAGATGCTCGTCCCAGGCAAGTCAAGGTCGTCCCCCTCCGACCACAAAATCTCTTGTAAATCCCCCTCATGTTGAGTTAGTCTCCACGAGGGGTTTTAAAATTTCAAAATATACATGTTTATATCTCCATATCGAGTTAGTCTCTATGGAGATAAAATTGTTAAATGATCGTATTCATGTGCTCCATTGTTTAAATATTTTCCATGTCGAGTTAGTCTCCATGAATATAAAATATTTAAACATGTTCATGTGCTCCGATATTTAAATATCTTCCATGTTGAGTTAGTCTCCATGGGCATAAGATATTTAAATATCATTATGTTCTCGTGTTCAAATGTTTCCATGTCGAGGTAGTCTCCATGGGTATAAACATTCAAACACAACTGTTTTTTACCTCATGTTGAGCGAGACTCCATGAGGGTAAAATACGTTTGTATTCATATGCGTATGTCTTTATAAGGAGACTCTGCCCAAGTAGGGACTCTGCCTAAAAGCATACTCATATGTTCACAAAATATATGTTCATATGTGCGTATTTCATGGGAAAACTCTGTCCATACGGAGACTCTGCCCAAAATACGACCATATGTTCATCAAATGTTCGTATGCCTTTCTTTGAATAGAAACTCTGCCCATGCGGAAGCTTTGCCCAAAACACCACTCGTTCAAAATTCAAATAATAAATTCCTTGGAATATCCCCTTTTGATCAAATTGCATGTCAAATCACAAATGGAGTCCATGCTCTTTTTCAAAAGAAACCTATTTCGTTCGATAAAACACAACTCACCGTATTATTATTTTCTAGAAAAATATAAACCTCGACTCTACTATCAAGGGTGATCAGGTTAAAATTGATGTAAATCAACATCAAAGATTTTAATCCGATGTGAATTAATATCGATTCCGGACGATGGAGAAGGGGTCCAGTACATGTAACCTTAATCGCCTGATGAAATAAAAGCATGCGAAACAAATATTGTTAAAAATAAATAGGCGCACTCGTTCAATGGACAAAAAACTTTTCCGCGTCGAGCGGATTACAAATCCTGTCTGATAGACAGACTGGCACGCCCCGCAAGGCAAAACTAAAATCAAATCAAATCTCATAAAAACTTTCCGCAGCCAACATGACCATAAATAAATGAAGTGATCATTTGAGCATCCTCAATGAGGCCATGAATATGTGGATTTTTGCCTATGTCCTCCGTCATCAAATCTAAACAATGAGCTGCACAAGGCACCCAATATAAATGTTCTCTTTTCTCTATCAACAATTTGCCAGCAACCTTGTAGCTCACTTCGTTGTCGGTCATAACCTGCACCACATTTTATCCACCCACTTCCTCTACAATTTCATCCATTAGTCTAAATAAGTAATCTTCATTCTTGATGTTGTCACAGGCATCTACAGGTTTCAAGAAAATAGTACCTTCACAACAAATAAACAAGGAAATTAATCATGAATTTTTTTGTCGTCTCTGTCCAACTATCACACATAATGGTGTAACCACGTTCTTTCCAAACATTTTTGAAGCCATTAGCCCATGCTTTCAACTCATCATACTTCTTATCAAGCCCAACATCATAAATGTATTTGCGTGTGGGAGCCTTAAGACTATGCCCAGCTTCTGCAATTGCATGCAAAAATTATTTAACAATACTTTTGATTGCTCCTTTTGCTGCCTTGGCAATGGCTTTGACTCCTTTCAAGGCCTACTTGATAGAAGGTTGCTTTACAGATCTTGTTCTATACAAATATCTGTCTATAGAACCCCGTGTACGATCATGAACATCTGAGAGTCTCCCTCCACACTCTAATGCAGTAGCTGCCCTATGAACTGATGTGCTCCTAGGAAGAGATCTCCTAGAGTCATCTCTAGGCAAATGTGACTTTGATGTTCCTATGCTTCTTCGTCTGTCATCTTCTTCTGCATAAGCATGCTGACTAGCATGAGCGGCTGCAGTGAACTCAGGATCAGGATCATCATCATCATCATCATCGTCGTCGTCAACATTGATTGGTAAAGTATATTCTATTTGGCTCTGTCGCCCAGAAATCTCATCAGCTGCTGAGCTGTCAATATTTTTTTTTTCTGTGTTTTTCCCCTTTATGTATGACTTCATTTCATTTCTCACCTCAAGTGGATATGATGAGCATTTAGCTACATTTCCTGAAATCCCAGTGATATGTTGCTTCAGGCAATATGCGCCTCCTCCCATCTCCTTTCCACACCAATTACATTTCACTCTCTTTGCATCAATGAGGGTACCATGAGCTCAACCAAGATCAATGCTCTACTGCTCCACCTCCTGCTCTTAATGTTGTTGATCAGCCATATTCTTGTGTAAGGTAAAAATTCACTTAGATGTGTAATTTATACGTGTGAATTTTGTACAATGAGAGTCAATGAATGCATTTAAGTCTACAATCAGACTCTATCAATGTAATTGAGTGTTTAAGACATCCAATTGCATCCTAATAACAACAATTAGAGAAAATCTCCAAAATTTTAACCCTAATTTTGGTTCAATTTGAGACTTTTGGGCGAAGAGGGTCATGCAATGCAATTCAGTCTGCAATCAGACTCTAATCAACGCAATTGAGTTCTTTAGACACTCAAATACTCAATTGCACCTTAATTACAATAATTAGATAAAATTTTTAATTTTTAAACCCTAATTAGGTTCAATTTGAGATTTTTCGGCAATGAGGATCATAAACATCTTATCAATTGATCTATAACATATTAAGTATTTCCTATTTTTTCATATTTTTTTAAAAAATTCGAAAACAATTTACCTTGGACGACTGACGGCGGTAGAAACCACTCTCCTTCACCCACAAAAAGGTTTCCCAAGAGGTGGACAAACACCCCAACAGGTGCAACACTTCTCTTGGGACACCTTAGGGTTTAGATCTCAAAATTTCAAAAAGTAGAGAAGGGAGAAAGAGGAGGAGAGAAAAAAAGTGAGGAAGAAGCAAGAAGCGGCGGCTAGTGGCGATGCTCGTCAGAGCTCTGGCGCCGGCGGGCGGGGGGGGGGGGGGGGGGTGGACCGTCAGAGAGGGGGCGTGGGAGGGGGGCGGACTGTGCAAACAGTGTGCTGTCTGCACAGGCCCGATCCCTCCTTAAGGAGGGATCTGTGTGAGTCAGCCGAATCGGTCCCGATCCAGCCCAATTCAGGCCGACTCCATTTAAAGAAAGAAAAAATTTCTTCAGATCGGTGTAGAACGAGTGGAATTGGGGTGAATCATGCGGAATCGGATTGGATCAGGCCGATCCAGGCCAATTCCGCATGATCCACCCCTATGCCACTTACAATCGTGGGGGGTCGGGAATTCGAACCCCCCCCCCCCCCCCCCCCCCCCCAAAAAAAAAAAAAAAAAAAGAAATTCTGATCGACATCGTCCGATTCCGATCCGATTTGGCCATCTATGATTTCAATCGAAAATGCCATTCCCTTTTTGTGATCCATGAAGGATCTGCTAACTCAAGGCTGGTAAGGCTCTGTTAACATAGATTCAAGGGTACATAAGCATGTTCTTTTCTGGAAGTAGTGGGTATCAAAGCATGTGAACCATTGTACTAAGGGATATCCTATCGGCTTTGGTATATATGCTGGGCTATTTCCCTTGTTAGTGACACAAGTTAGCATTCCTTCCGTTGCAGTCACTGTTCCCTGCTTGGGCATTTTTTTTTTTAAATGGGTAGTACCACATTTGTATTAGAATGGAGGAAGAATGTACAAGTATAGGAGTATCAACAAAAACTAACCCCAAAAAGACCAATCTCCCAGTACCCCTATACAAGCAATACACCCCAAGAAGGATTCCACACCTAAAACAGTACAAGCTTGTTCCCCCACATACAAAAAGAGCTCACCGAAGCAACAATCCAATTGCCCAAAGAGAGGAGAATGGAGGAGCTATGCTCCCCCACATTACAAAGATGTATTTGCCCAAAACACTACCCTCTCACATATGAAAGAAAAGGTCCTCTCCTCTGCCCTCGATTCCCTTTTGAAAATGCTTGGGCATTTTTTGATGCCCTAGATGCATGTTTATCTGCTTATGTCTTCACTTCATGAGCTTTTCTTTATCTTCTCTTTGCTGCCCCCCTCCCCAAGGGTGGGGGGATGGAAAAAAGGGAAGACCATCATGTTATATAAGAAAGCAATTTCCACCCTGGGACGGTTTGGTTCATCGGAGTTGATTTCATCATATAAATGGAACATCTTACTAATCTGTCTTTTGCAGGTCATGCTGTCATTCATGCTGCTGAAACTGGACTATCTTTCCCACTGAAAAGAAGGGACCAGATGCTGGAGTATGTTTTGACTTTGATGGGTAGAGATGAAGATGATAACTCAGCTGATCCTAGTCTTGAGCTCCTGCATACTCAAGTATGTGCTGCTTAGGAATGCTTAACTTACAATTCTACAGGTTACTCATTTGTCTGCAACATTTAATACTGGTTTAACACTATTTTATGTATTCTTACGTAGAGTCTTGCTTTAAGTGCATGTACAACGTTGGTGTCTATAGAGCCAAAGCTGCCCATGGAAACAAGAAACCATGTTATGAAGGTACCTTGTGTCTTCAATTTCCTTTCAAAATGACTTCCTGGCTATTTTTCTTTTGTAACAGTGAGGTAACATTTGGTTGGCATCTACACTTGGTTTCTTTGCATTGCCAAATGATGCATCAGATATTGTTGATCCACTTATCAACAATCTTATTACTCTTTTATGTGCAATTCTTGTTACTAGGTTGGTCTTCTGCCACATCATGATTTTTTTTTCCTTATTCCTTTTTGGAGTCTATGAACTTATAATTAGCTTTGTTACTAGGTTGGTCTTCTTCCACATTTGTCTTTTTTGCTTATTCCTTTTTTTGGTAGCCTATGGACTTATAGTTAGCTTTTCTTAGTTACCAGTACCACATGGTTTGGATTAACCATATTTCTGTCATTTTTAAAATGATGCTTGAAGTCCCTGTTGAACCCGAAATATCGGGGCCTAACCAAACCCGGGCGACGGATACGCCCTAAGAGAATCAGGATAAACTCCCGATCCCCGCGCTCGGAGTCGAAACCAACAAGTCCGAGTATCCCGCTAAACCACGGCGACCCGGAGCGAGAAGCCCGAGAAGCCTTCGTCGACGAAGAGTACGTACCCCGGATGTCAAGAAATCCACGCCCGGGAGGGTTCGGAGTCGCGCCCGAAGCCGATGGGTTCCGAAGCACATGCACGTGTCCACTCAAAAACGAGGACAAATGCACGTGGAACGCCGAAGAAGCGCGAACGGTGCACGTGCGCACGTCCGCGGGCGTCGACCGACAACCAAGGGAGGCCCCAGAGCTCTCTCCCCAATTTCCTCCCGGAGATCACGGGGAAATGACGGGGGATGGAGTGAGCCCCACCCTTAAATAGGTGGTGGGCCAGAGAGGCCCCAAGAGGGGCCGCCGTCACCCCCCTCGCCAGTGAGGGGGGCCGCCGGTTCGACCCCCCAAGGGGGGGCGCCGGTTCGGCCCCCGCATGCAGGGGGGGGGCGCCGGTTAGCCCCCCCGCGGGTCCCCGCGAGCAGGGGAGGGCCGCTCGGTTCGACCCCCCGCGGGCCCCGCGGGCCGGGCCGCCGGTTCGACCCCCCGCGGGCCCCGCGGGCCAGGGGCGCCGGTTCGGCCCCCTGCCCCCGGCGCAGAGCCGCCGGTTTCGGCCCCCCTGCCCGGCGCAGGGGGGGGTGCCGCCGGTCAGGTCCCTGACTGGCGGCCCCCCTGCTAGCCAAGAGGGCGCCCGTCAAGTACCTGACTGGCGACCCCCCTCCGCCAGTTCGCTCCCTCCTCGGCATCCCCGCCGTGTTTCCCGCCCCGTTTCGCCCTCGACGCCTGCGCCAGGAGACCTCCGCCGGGGAGGTACCCCCGCCGGTTAGCTCCCCTCAAATCTATAAATAGGGGCAACCTCCACCCATCCTTGAATTTGAATGCATGCCATGCGGCCCCAAAAAAAGGCGGATTCTGCCCAAAAAACCAGCCCCTGCAAGAAAGAGGCCGGCACAGCGAGCGTCTCGCAGAGAGTCGCCAGCCCTACGTGCGCGAGCTTTATATAGGCCGCCACGTACGGGGGATAAAGTCTTTGGCGTGTCCTGTGTTCTGTGTTCTATCCTCTCACGCTCGTGCTGCTCGTGCCGTGAGAAGACACCACAGCGTCATACTTTCATACGACCCCGGCGTTCACATTTAGTCCTCCGGTGTCATAAACGACTGCCACGTCGAGGCCCATATTTAAGTCCTCTCCGTCGTCATCAACGACGCACGCGTCGAGGCCATATTTAAGTCCTCCGTCCGTCATCAAACGACGCACGTCGAGCCATGTTTAAGTCCTCCGTGTCATAAACGACACTCGTTGAGGCACATGTTTAAAGTCCTCCGTCGTCATCAAACGACGCACGTCGAGGCCCATGTCTAAAGTCCTCCGTCGTCATCAAACGACGTGCGTAGAGGCAATGTTGCTCACGCAGGGGAACTCCCCATTTGAACACATGCCATTCGGCCCCAAAAGCGCGCGATCGGCCCAAAAAAAAAGGTGCCAAGAGAGAGACCGGCGGGAGAGCCTTACGTGCGCGAGCTTAAATAGCCGCACGTGCTGGGGGAGAAAGTCTTTGGGGCGTCTGTCGGTGTTCTGTCCTCCGCGATCGGGCCCCCTCGTGCGCTCGTCCGTGAGAAGATACCACATTGTCATATGACCCCCGTGTTTTATTTAAGCCCTCCGTCGTCATCAAAACGACGCGGCACGTCGAGGCCCATACTTAAGTCCTCCGGCGTCATGAAACGACGCACGTCGAGGCATGTACTTAAGTCCTCCGGCTCATGAAACGACGCACGTCGAGGCACATATGTTTAAGTCCTCCGGTGTCGTAAAAAGGTCACACGTTGAGGCATGTTAACCTATGGAGGCACAAACACCTCGCTGGTAACACATATGTATCCGCATATCGTGTACAACGTGCCCGACGGAGGCACATACACCCCGTTGTTGTCGACGCCCATGTACCTTGCTTGTTATTCTATACCACGCCCGGTGGAGGTACAAAACCCCACTAAAGGCGTACATGAAGTAAACGTCATGGTTTTCTATAATATAATAAAGACTGAGCGTGAGGCACGCTTGAATGCTAAAGTTGTGGAAATTCATTTTGTCTCTCCTTTCTCTGTTTAAATTTCGGCAGACGGTCTTCTGCAAACATTACACCATTGAGAGGTATCGCAGTACACGAGTGTTAGGCGACTCGATGTAAATGAAACATCGACTTCGGTCGGGTAAGTGGGGACGTTCCATACACGACCACCCATCGCCTGCATGCGAACGCTGAGCGCGACGCGCGTACGCGAAATTAATTCGAGGGTATCAGGGTTCGCACCCAATACTCCTCATAAAAATCTTTGTCTGTTTCTCGCTCCAACAGTCTGGCACCCCAACGCAAGAGACTCCATCTCGGAGGTAAAAGAGATAGATGTTATCGAAAAAATTAAGAGAAAATCCGCGCCTCGTTCCAACAATCTGCGCCATGCCCGGTGGGACTGTGTCCTCCATGCCTTCCATGCATATGTAAAAAGTACCGTATGACTACCGATTGTACAAATAAAGATGACTAATTTCCACATCGTACAGGTACAAGGAGCGAAGCCAGGCGACAAGCCCGTCTCCACCTGCAACTCAAGCTTGCTCGATGGCCCGCCGTCACCTACGGCCCTCAAGTCATCGCATGCCACGCCAAATGTGGCTACCTACCTGTCGCCGTCCCACTCGTGTTCGGCGACTTTCCTGCAGTGGTGGGATCCCCTACTTCCTAGGGGTGGTCCCCGCCGTCCAAGCTACCCCGAAGGCGGCGCCTGAAGTACTGCAACCAGGGGCACCACAAACCCGTTCAAGCCAAGTCCGAGTCTTCTCGGTTAACAACCATCTCTTGCGTCGCAGTCCTAGAAACGGGGGCAGCGCCAGGGCGGACGCAGCGGAGCAGCGAGACTCAGCAAAAACCCACGTCACTCGTCTCCACTCCGCACGCCGTGCTAGTTGGTGACATCGTCGGCGTCAGGATCGGAGGCGAGCCGATATTGCCCCGGACAGAAGCGTCCCTACGGTGGCAACCTCCAACAATACGCCCCCCTCCATAGAAATCGCTCAAGAAGATCGGGACTCCCAAAAGGGACCCGACAGGGGCAGGCATCAAGCTCGGCGCCCCACCGCCTCGCAAAATGAGGCAAATGTTGGTGACCAGCAGGAAGCCCGCCACATTAAGCAAGTCAGAGCGGGCCAAACCCGCCGATGGCTCCACGAAGGCGACAGTACTTGAGCGAGAAAAGCCCAAGAAGCCGAACCTTCTTGTCCCCGCGGGCACACAACGCAGGGGCATTATAGGAAGCCCAACTTCGTCCCGCCCAAGCAGAAACTGCTGAAGAGGGAGACGCGAGTCAAGTCGAGCTTCCACACCTCGAGTCTCGGTCTTCGAAAGACTGAGCGCCTCAGTCTTTTCCAGGCTGGGAGCAGCAATCCGTCCAAGCGCTCAGAAGCCCAAGAAGCGGAGAGTGCAGCGGACGCCTGAAGAAGGTGGAGGCATGAAGATCTTCACCTGCTACGCTTCCGGGAGGGAAGCACCTGGGCCATCCGGCATCCCTGCGGGAGCGCTCAGGATAAATGAGTCCGGACAGGACGAGGAGCTGTCCTCCTGTACACACACCGAGTGCTGCCAGGAGACTTCTCCAAGGGCAGCAGGGCACTCAGGCTGAGCCCCGAACCTGGGACAACTCCTCGAGCCTCCACTCGATCGCGATCAAAGGCCCCTTCCGGGTCAGGTCCAACTGGACCCCGAAGGAGGGGAGCAAGACGAAGTCGCCAGCCTCCACCTCGGAGATCAACAACTGCCGGCTGACGGGGAGCAAACTGAAGTGTTCCTCATGCCGCCAACCAGAGCTGCCTTCCAAGCGATGACGGACGACGCCAAGTATGATTTCATACAGCGTTGGCAGGCTGAAATGGCCGCTCTCCTTGCCGAGCGAGGACAACAGGCGGGGGCAAATGCGCCACGCCGCCTAGTGCCGACGGCAAACCCAAAATGCTCGACAAGACATCAACAGGCGACCTGCCCGATGTCAACACACGCATAGCCGCGGTCAACGACTATACTGTCGATCCGGTCCAACAGCCACGCAGGGGCATAAATTCCCAAGCCTCCGCGGCTGAAGATATCGTCGCCCAGCGGCGAATGATTGAAAAGATCGTGGACGACCGCTTTGCTCAGCGAGGCGAGGGAACTGCCACTGTGGATCTCTACAGTGTGCCGTATCCCGTCCACCATCAATTCAAGAAGCTGCACCGGACTTCCCTAAGGCGCCAAAGTTGCAGAAGTTTGATGGACAAGGCTCACCAAATGAGCACCTGGCCTACTACATAACGGCCATGGGAGAGTTGGCGTTCGAATGACCTACCTCCTCCGCTACTTCGCAACGCCCTGACAGGCACCGCCTTCCAGTGGTACTCCAGGTTGAGGCCCAACTCCATTGTCGATTGGGCCGACCTCCAAAAGAAGTTCATCGACCGTTTCCAGACGGCCGAGAGAAAGGTGTCGCTTCGGCGGAGCTGTGTTCCCTCAGGCAAAGAAAAGGAGACGGCACTCACTTCACTTCAAGCGGTGGGCGTGACTTCAGCATGAGGTGTGCGACAACCCCCCGACACAAGAAGATGCCATAACCATCTGTCGACGGGGCCTGGCGGCGCAAATAAGTGAAAAGCTGCTGGGAACAAACATCAAGGGTTTCGACCAGCTCAATGCGGTCGTGGCAGAGATCGAAATGTTCTTCGCCGACAACCCGATGCAAGCTCCTCCGCGAATCAAGCCGGGCAAGGAGCGGGCTGTGGGCAAAGAAGCCAATGCTGTGGACTTCGCCCCGCAAAGCAAGGGGAAGAAGGTCATGACCTCCGGCGCTCCAAGCAAGAAGGTGGAAGAAAAGCCGCCTCCAACTTCGCTGCCACAGCGTATGAGCACGCCGTATTCCTTCAAAAGGGACCATACGAGGATGCTCTTCAAGTTGTGCATGAAGAATGACCTACTCAAGCTTCCGGCCTTGAGAAGACCAAGTGAAGCGGATAGGGTGGATGAACCAAATTACTGTCTCTACCACCGCATGCTGGGCATCCGTCGAGGACTGCTATGTCTTCAAGAACGAGGTACAAGCTGATCCAGAGTCGCCTCATCACCATGCATGAACATCTGGTCGATCCCCCACACCCCATGCTTGGGACCAATCGAGGCAGTCGGCCAATGTCATCCATGTCAATGCGCCGCCTCCCGAGCCAGAGGACCCCGAGGCAAATCCTTGGGACGCTCACTCCACCAACGGATGGGAGGGGGATCACCCCTCACCTCGGAGCACAGACGTGGTCCGAGACAGTGCAAAACCTGGAAAGACAGGTCCAGTCGCTGCGGCACGGTCAGCGCCAACGCTGATGTACCTAAGGACCATGCAAGAGAGCCTGACAACCCTCCAGCAAGGACTCCAAGGGCCCGTGGGCACACCTGCGCCCCGGACGCGCCCTCCCTGCTGGGGGGGATCTCGGAGGAGTCTTCGAATCCGTCTGATGACGAAATCGCCGGGAGATTGTACTCCTTCCCGCGACATCGTGCTGGCACTCTACCGCACCTGCTTGCGAGCAGGACTGTTGGGCTGCCAGCCGCCAACAAGCGTCCCGCCAAACTACTGCATATACCATCAAGATGCGGGGCACGCTTTAGAGGACTGCCACGTCTTCAAAGACAAGGTTGAAGCATGGTCAACCAAGGGATTATTGACTTGGGCAACTCCGGGTTAACCCGCCGCAGCCTCACATCCGCGAGTGGACGGACCATTCAGCTGACGTTGTCACGCATACAGTCAACGTCATCGACCCGCCGGAAATTATACACCGGTGGCCTTCACCTTTCCGGACCGGATATGATAGAAGGCGGCTCATCCGGCGAAGCCCCTACCTGGTGGTGCCCGGGAGGGAGAGTTCCCCCTCACAGCCGCTTGCGACCGGAAACGTTGGGGAAATCTTCGGAAAGCTCCTACAACGAGGTGTCGTGATGGCTCATACACCGCCGCCGACGTACACTGAAAGGGAGTTGAACACCCCATGTACTGTCGGTATACACGCCTTGCTGCTGCACCCCTACAGACAGGTGCCCCGATGTCCCGGGATTGGGTCGAGTCCCTTATCCAAAAGGGGAAAATCGACCGGAAGGCAATTCCATGGTCCTGATGAGAGCCAGGGAACAGCCCAGCGGGAATTTGAAGAAAGCGACTAATGCGCTTCAGGAACCCCGAGCCCCCGAAGCTGATGAACAAGGGTGGCTCGTACCGCCGATGTCGTCCATAGCTGACGCTGAAGGCGCGAGCTGGGGCAGCAATTCAGGAACATATCCCTGAAAGAGCAGCCCATCTTGAGATGCAATCGAGAGGACCCGGATATGATAGAAGGCGGCTCATCTGACAGGCCCCTGCCCTATGGTATCCCGGTTGGCGAGTCTCCCCAAATCTCTTTGCGACCGCAAAGACTGGGGATCTTCGAAAGACTCTCGCAAAGGCTGTGTAAAGGCGCATAGGCCGCCACCAACATACACGGAGAGGGAATTGAACCACCCCATGTATTGCAAATATCACGCCATGCTGCTGCATCCCACGGATATGTGTCCGATCATGTCCGAGACTGGGTCAAGTCCCTCATCCAAGAAGGGAAGATCGACTCAGAGGTAATCGGCAGTCCGAGCCGAGGTCAGGAAGAAGCCCAGCAACAACTTCCTCGGCGAAAGAAGGGGTCTCGACGACACAAGTCTCCCTTCCCCCTGAGCAAGCTCCGGGAAAAGAGCAAGGGGCAGTGCTTCGAGAGCTCGCCTCCGCGAATACTCAAGCGCCAAGAAAAGACTGCAGGGGCAAGAAGCCGGTGACAGAGCCAGCCGCCCCAGAGCCAAGCCTCTATTGGGCCGAATTTCAACAACTGCCGCCCGAGATAATCGAGCAGGCAATTGACTCCACTTTCCAGCATCAGCAAGATGAAGCGGGCTGGACGACGGTGGAGTCCAGAATGCACACTCTGTCAGCGCTCTCTAAGAGGGGAAGGTCGCACGTTCGCCTTGGTCGCGAGACTATCCCTCAAGCGACAGAACAAGCCAAGCCGCTGACGCCGCTCGAAATGGCGCGCGCAGTGCAGCAAGAGAAGAACCGGCGCAAGAATATGAAAAGGCGCCTAAAGAAGCAAGCTGAGCGAGAGGAGGCCGCGGCAGCTCCAGCAAAGCTCACTCCACTCCAGAAGCTGCAAAAGCTCATTGACGATCTGGAGGAGTATATTCCCTCCAAACCCACTTGGGGAGTCCCTCTGGACATATACATCCCGTGGGAAGAAATGGAGCGCAAAACGAGGCTCAAAAGCTGGCTCCATCAAATGCTGCACAGGGCTCAAGAAGGCGAGAAGCTGCCTCTGCCCGAAGAACTGGCCATCTTCTATAAGGAAGATGAAATCACCATCGAGAAGCTGGAAGAAATGCTGAAAGACTTCTCGTGCAACATGGTGTCGATACCGCCGCCAGCAAGCTTGCAATCACCGGCCGTTACGCCCCTTGTGGCAACATATCGGCGCCGCAACCGAGGCAAAGGAAAGGGCCGTGGACGAGGAAAGAAACCCTCCCGTCCCCCAGCGAGAAACCAACTCGCCCGACCTGGGCAAGACTATTGTCTTCCGAGGAGAAGAGCCTCGACCTGCCCCGAAATAGAGGTGCGGGCGAACTCCTTCATCTTCGACCCATCTGACGAGGAAGAAGAAGAGCAGCGGGACATCGCTAGTGGGCTCTCCGATCGAGGGCCGCCCAGCCAGTCCCCTTCGTCCTGTCCGACGACGAAGGGCATGGGGGATGGGCGATCCCCAGCAAGTTTCTCTCATCGGAAAACTCCTGTCTCGGCCGTCCGCCCACTCCGTCCGGAAGCGGCAAAGAAGAAACCGCCGCCCCGGAGGAGGATGGCCTAGGCTCGTTGTTCGAAGAAAAGCCGGACGAACAGCCAGTGGCAAGACGGGTCAACCAATTCGGGCAACCGATAAAGGCCCTGGAGGAGACTGTCCCACCATTGGATCAAACCCGTGCCCGGGCTGACCGCAAAATCATACAGCATATGAAGCGGTTCCCAACCAACATCACCATATGGGATGCCATTGCCTGGAGCAAAGAGTTGAGAACGGCGCTCGTCAAAATCTTGCAAGAGCCCGAGGTCTACGAACCTGACGTGACCGAACTCCAGGCACAAGCCCTAGAAGCACTGGTGGCGGAGGTGACCTTCTCCGACAAGGACATGCTGTTGCCAACACTATACCACAACCGCCCGTTGTATATGCAAGGAAAAATCAACGGGCATGAGCTCAACCGGATCCTGGTTGACCCCGGGGCGTCAATCAACATCATGCCCCTGAAGACTTTCAAGTCTCTATACCTCACGCCCTACTTGCAGAGGGTAAATGACATCCGAATCGCTGGATTCAACCAGAATTCTGAGAACGCCTTGGGAAAGGTGGAAGTACAGCTGGCCATGGACGGCCTCACCACTAAGGTCGTGTTTTACATCATCAATGCAAACACGTCTTACAAAGCCCTCCTGGGAAGACCCTGGCTCCATGAAAATCGGGTCGTCCCCTCGACTCTCCACCAATGTATAAAATACATCAAAGAAGGAGAGCAGCATACGGTCTTTGCCGACCGAGCCCCGTTCCGCCCAAATGAATGCAACTTGGCGGACGCTCAGCTGTACTTCGGCGAGCCTCTCGGCAAGCAACCACCGCGTCAAAAGGCAAGGAAAAACAAAATGCCGACGCAAACCAAGCAAGCCAAGATCGGGACGAGGAAGAGCTCTTCACGGTCAACAAAGACCTCCTTGAAGCTCACCGGCTCAGCCGCCTCGCCGAATCAACCACGCCCGGGCCAAGTTGTCCAGAAAGGCGTGAAATCAACTATGAAGCAAACGCCATCGGCGAGATCATCAACCGAAGCATCTCCTTGCCGCCGGCGTACATGCAGCTGCCCTTCCATAGGGAGGAACAATGGGTGGAACGACTAAAGACATTCATGGTCACCCATTACAGAACCGACAGTCTCGAAGAAGGCGAGACGCCGAAGCCGATCCTCTTCTACAAAGGAGACCCGCTTCCTTGTGGGCCCCTCGAGGACGACTTCGGCTGGAGCCGAGCGACTCAAGTTGCCCCAGAGCCCGTTCAAGAAATGAACGACATGCCCGAGCACATCAAGAAATTGTGCCAAAGGCAAAAGATTGCACAAATGCAAGACCCCTCGCGACGGGAGTACTTCCACCAACTGTGGTACCCGAAGCAAATCCGAGGGCAACCCCTCTATTGCGCCAAAGACACTCGGGGGTTGGGCTATGGTCAGGAGGCGGAATGTGAGGCCTATCATACGGTCAATACCGTAGGGCCCGCGCCCTCACCTGACCAGTGCCCTTCCGGTGGGCAATCTCCTACCCCCGCTACAAAGCCGCAGCAAGGGGAGGCCGCCCTCGTCCCACCAAACGGGACGTCGTACCAAGAAGCACCTCAAAGCGAAGGAAGTCATTTCTGGCCGATCACAGAAGAAGGCTTCAGATATTATGACGTCCACGTTGCTGACTCCGATGAAGAAAAGGATTTCATCGACCTGCAGCCAGCACCCCGTGAACTCGAAGACGGCGGACAAGCTACGGTCGACGAACTGGTCGAACTCGACCTCGGGGAACCAAAAGAACCTCGACCAATCTTCGTCAGCGCTCTCCTGAACGAGGAAGAAAGACAGTCATACCGGCACCTCTTGCTGGAATTCAAAGACTGTTTTGCATGGACATACAAAGAAATGCCAGGCCTGGACCCCTCCGTGGCTGAGCATGAGTTGTCCATACTCCCCACAGCAAAGCCGGTCAAGCAGGCCCAACGGCGTATGCGCCACGAGTTGGAGCTGAAAGTAAATGCCGAGGTGGACAGACTTCTTCAAGTCGACTTCACCGAGCCATGCATCTATCCAACGTGGCTAGCCAACATAGTGCCGGTCAAGAAAAAGAACGGCGAAGTCCGAATCTGTATCGACTACAGGGACTTGAACAAAGCCTGCCCAAAGGATGATTTCCCGGTCCCGATCACGGAAACTATGATCGACGTGACCACAGGCATGAAGCGCTCTCCTTCATGGACGGGTCGTCGGCTACAATCAGATCCGCATGGCCCCCAAAGATAAGGGTCATACCGCCTTCAGGTCCCCTAAGGGATCTACAACTATAAAAGAATGCCCTTCGGCCTGAAGAACGCCGGAGCCACCTATCAACGAGCCATGACCAAGATCTTCGGAGAAATGCTCCATGACTCTTCGAGTGCTACGTTGATGATCTGGTCGTCAAGACCAAAAGGCGGGAAGATCACCTAGGCGACTTACGCCAGGTCTTCGAAAGGCTTCGCCAACATCAACTGAAGATGAACCCGATGAAGTGCGCCTTTGGCGTATCGAGCGGCAAATTCCTCGGCTTCGTTGTCAAATACCGCGGGATAGAAATTGATCCCGTCAAAATCAAGGCTATCAGAGAGCTGCCGCCGCCGAAAACCTTAACGGAGCTGAAATCTCTCCAAGGAAGGCTGGCCTACATAAGGCGGTTCATCTCCAACCTTGCGGGCAGGTGCGCCCCCTTCAGCAAATTGATGAAGAAAGGAGCCCCATTTATATGGGACCAAGAGTGCCAAGATACTTTCGAAGAAATCAAAGAGTATCTCCTTACTCCTCCTGTCTTGGGAGCCCCAGTGAAAGATAAGCCGCTCATCCTCTACATCGCGGCCATGGAAACGTCGCTGGGAGCGCTCCTGGCGCAAACGAATGAGGAAGGCAAGGAGCAACCGCTTTACTATCTCAGCAGGATGCTCGTGGGTCCGGAGCACCGATATCCCCCAGTGGAGAAGGTGTGCCTGGCATTGATATTCGCCGTTAAGAAATTACGGCACTATCTGCTAGCCCACCGGTCAGCCTCATCTCGAGGATAGACCCGCTAAAAGCGCTCCTCACCCAACCAGTGCTGTCAGAAGGATGGGAAAATGGGCTCTTCTCCTCATGGAGTTCGATATCACCTTCGTCCCGAGAAAAGCAATCAAAGGGCAAGGTATGGCGGACTTCCTGGCGGCGCATCCGCTCTCCAGCCGGCTCTCCCCTCGAGTTCAAGCTTCCGGAAGAGGAGACGCTCTCATCCCCCCACGGGGAGGGGACCCAACAAAAAGAAGTCCCCATTCAAGAAAGTGGGACACTCTCGCCATAGAGTTACCACACTGGGAACTCTACTTTGATGGCGCTTCCCGGGTGCTCAAGCAAACTGACGGCACCACAACGTATACCTCCGGAGCGGGCATTGTCCTGGTGACTCCACAAGGGGGAATACTGCACAACTCATGTGCCCTCATGAAGCCATTGACCAACAATCAAGCAGAATATGAAGCGCTGATCGTGGGACTTCAACTGGCTGCCGAAATGGGCATCAAGTGCATAAAAGTCTACGGAGACTCACAGTTGGTCATCCGTCAAGTGCTGGGAGATTACGAAGTTCGGAAAAAGGAACTGATCCCCTATCATGCCAAAGTAATGAAGCTCCGCGAGAGATTCTGCTTGTTCGAAATCGGACATGTCCCTAGAGGGCAAAACTCTCAGGCGGATGCGCTAGCCAAACTGGCGTCCGCCCTAAAGCTTCCTCCCGAAGGGGAGTTGGGGATAACTGTCCGACATAGGAGACTGATGCCCAGTGTTCTCGAGGACGACTCCGACCCAGAAAATGCAAAGGTCAACGCCCTCGAAGAAGAAGCCAGCCAAGAAGAAGACTGGCGCCAGCCGATCATTCAAATAAAGAACGGTTGGCTGCCTTCAGACCGGGCCGAACGAGTCCGACTGCTACGGCGGGCCACATCATATCAAATGATCGGGGACCAACTATATCGGCTTGTCCATGAAAAAGACAAGTCTGTCCTCCTCCGATGTCTCTCCCCTAAAGAAGCCAAAGTCATCATGCACGAAGTCCACTCTGGACTGTGCGGAGCTCATCAAGCGGGAGACAAGATGAAAATCAACATCAAGCTAAAAGGCTTCTTCTGGCCGACTATGTACGCAGATTGCGTCCAGTACGCTCGTGCATGTCATCAATGCCAGGTCTTCAGTTCGGTGCCAAGAAAACCGCCGAGCGAATTACATCCAACCGCCCCCACATGGCCCTTCGCCGAATGGGGAATGGATGTCGTGGGACCATTCCCACCGTCCTCTGGCGGCCACAAGTTTATCCTGGCAGCCACCGACTATTTCTCCCGATGGGCAGAAGCAACCCCTCTCCGGAGGTGACCGGGGTAGCCGTTGCAAAATTTGTCAAGCAACACCTGATTTACAGGTTCGGCACCCCTCATCGGATCGTATCAGATAACGGTACGCCCTTCAGAAACAAACGATATATGCGTTGGCGGCCAAATTCCAATAGACTGGAGGACGTCAACGGTATACAACCCTCAAGCCAATGGTCTGGCGGAAGCCTTCAACAAGACCCTTTGCAAACTGCTTGCCAAGATAGTCGGCAACCGCAAACGCGATTGGGGGGAGAAAATACACGAAGCTCTCTGGGCATACCGAACGTCTACAAGACCCCTACCGGTGTTCTCCTTTCTCTTGGTGTATGGAGCTGAAGCCATGCTCCCCATCGAAATTGAAATGTCGTCCTACAGGGTAGCCGTCTATACCGGTCTCCAACCCGAGGAGCGACAAGAAATTGAAAGAAGGTTGGAGGAATTGTCCGACCTAGAGGGCCAAAGGTTGGAAGCATACAAACATCTCCAAGCCTATCAAGCCCGCATGACCGAGCTTACGACAAGCTAGTCAGGCCTCGTGTCTTCAAGAAAGTGACCTCGTCATGGTCAAGCAAAGAGAAGTCATGGCAGGCAAATCAAGTGGCAACTCCAGCCAAACTGGCGCGGACCGTACGTGGTCACCGGAGTGTATGAAGGCGGAGGATACACGCTGGCAACACACGCCGGCGATCGCCCCTTTCCACCACTAAATGGCAAGCATTTGAAAATGTACTTTGCCCCTGAGCATGAATTCCTAGGGCAACCGCCCTCTGAACTCCTTTAGCCAATAAACCCCCAGAAGGTCGGCTAAAAACTCCTTCTTGGTCAGCAAACCGTCCAGGTCGACCAAGCCAAACTCCTTTAGCCAATAAACCCCCAGAAGGTCGGCTAAAAACTCCTTCTTGGTCAGCAAACCGTCCAGGTCGACCAAGTCAAACCCTCTAGCCAATAACCCCCAGAAGGTCGGCTAAAAAACTCCTTCTTGTCAACAAACCACCCAGTCGACCAATCCAAATCCCTAGCCAATAACCCCCAGAAGGTCGGCTAAAACTCCTTCTTGGTCAGCAAACCTCCAGTCGACCAAGTCAAACCCTCTAGCCAATAAACCCCCAGAAGGTCGGCTAAAAACTCCTTCTTGGTCACAAACCATCCAGGTCGACCAAGCCAATCCTCTAGCCAATAAACCCCCAGAAGGTCGGCTAAAACTCCTACTTGGCTAACAAACCATCCCGGTCAGCCAAGTCAAATCCCTTTAGCCAATAAACCCCCAGAAGGTCGGCTAAAAACTCCTTCTTGGTCAGCAAACCTTCCAGGTCGACCAAGTCAAACCCTCTAGCCAATAAACCCCCAGAAGGTCGGCTAAAAAACTCCTTCTTGGTCAACAAACCATCCAGGTCGACCAAGCCAATCCTCTAGCCAATAAACCCCCAGAAGGTCGGCTAAAACTCCTACTTGGCTAACAAACCATCCCGGTCAGCCAAGTCAAATCCCTTTAGCCAATAAACCCCCAGAAGGTCGGCTAAAAAAAATCCTTCTTGGTCAGCAAACCTTCCAGTCGACCAAGTCAAACCCTCTAGCCAAAAACCCCAAAAGGGTCGTTATAAACTCCTTCTTGTCAGCAAACCACCCTGGTCGACCAGTAAAACCCCTTTAGCCAAAAACCCCAGAAGGTCTGCAAACTTCCCCTTGGTCAGCAAACCATCGTGGTCGACCAAGTCAAAACCCTTCAGCCAGTAAACCTCCCTGGTAGGCTGCGCCGTTTTAGGCCCACTAGTCATAATGGTGGGCTAAAGCCAAACGGTGAATCCCCTAGCCAGGGTTCTACAACCTTGCTTCGGACACCAACTTCAAAAAAAAAGAGAAAAAGAAGAAGAAAAGAAAAAGGGACTAGAAAATAGAGATGTCCCAGCGGACTTGGTCGCTCCCCAAAAGGAGTGCCCAAGGGTAAAAAGGCTAAAATCCAGCTGAGGTGAAAACCCGAAAGGGCGCCTCAGACAAAAATGGATAACCCCTCAACGTGAAAACCCGGAGAGGGCGCGTTGGAAAAAGCTAGAGGGGGCTGGATTCTGTGAAAACCCGAAAGGGCGCAGGAGTCAGTAATGAAAAAAAAAAAAAAAAAAAAAAACATCAAAAAATCATCATCATCTAAATCAAATCATTACTTGTCAAGGCACGTGTCGCGCGGCCGGTAAACAAAGTGCTGGGCTGTGCCCCTATTCTGACTGGTAGGTAAACCGAAATGGTGGACCAAGCCATTTCCCCCTTAGCCAGCAAACCCCAAGAAGGTAGGCTATCTTCTGACCAACAAACCTCCGCGGTCGGTCAAACCTAAAGAACCCTTAGCCAGCAAACCCCAAGAAGGTAGGCTATTTTCTGACCAATAAACCTCCATGGTCGGTCAAACCCTAAACCCTTAGCCAGCAAACCCCAAGCGGTAGGCTAACCAAAACCCTTTAGCCAGCAAACCACAGTGGTAGGCTAAATCCAAAGGGCGGATCCCGCGATCAATTGCCCCGGGGTCCGGCCTTGGACCCATCAAAAAAAAAAAAAAGAGAGAAAGAGAAAAGGGACTAAAAATAGAGATGTCCCGGCAGACTTGAGCATCCTCCAAAAAGGGATGTTCAGGGCAAAAAGGCCTCAAACCCAGCTGAGGTGAAAACCCAGAGGGCGCCTCAGTAAAAATGGGTAACCCCTCGGTGTGGAAACCCGAAAGGGCGCGCCGGAAAAAGCTAGAGGGGGCCATCCCCGGTGAAAACCCGAAAGGGCACTCGGGATGGTAATATGAAAAAAAAAAAGAAAAGAAAGATGAAAAGAAAATCATCATCATCATCAAGTCAAAGTTGGGTTGCCGGACAAAGCCTCGAGAAGGCCAGCCCCAGCACCCAAAATGTTGCAACAGATCTGGAGGAATGCCAGAAATGCAAACGTCCGAGAGACATCTCTCACGCTCACCGGTCCGAGAAACTGGGTAAAGCGCAGGACAAGTCAAGCCAAGAAACACGGCGTCCAAAAGGAGGAGTCCCAAATAAGACCCTCAAAAGGCTACCTGAATACAGACGAAGGTTGCAACAGTGTCAAAGGAAAGGCATTGGCAGTAACCTAAAGTTTGTCATTCCTTGAATATAAGGTGCCCGAGACAAGCCCTCGGGGTAGCTGGTGAAATATATACATCGGCTACAAGCAAAAAGAGGGGGAAGAAGAAGGAGAAAAGCTACAAAGCCCCTTCTCCCCGAAGGTCCGCCAAATTGGCCTGGAGAACTGAGAGTGCGGCCCGGGATTCCGCGCACTCCCGCTCCACGGCGTCCACCTCCGCATTGGCCGTTGCCGCCTCCTCGGCCAACACAACAGACGCGGCCTCGCGCTCAGCGATGCGCGATGAGACCTCCTCAAGCGTCCGTCGAAGAGCGACAATCTCCGCATGACAACTGGCGTGGCGGGCACTCGAAGACTCGGCGCGACTGACCGCGCCCCCTCTCCGCGAGCAAAGAGCCTCGTACCTCTGCTCCGCCAAGGCAACCTCCGCAGCGAGCTCCTGGGCCCTGTGGCGAGCGGCCTCCTCGTGCCTCTGCCCCACCTCACTCCAGAGTGCGTCCAGGCGGTCATCCAAGGGTCTCGGGGGCAGCCCATCAGATGGTAGGAGGCCGTACTCCTCTCCAGGAAATCCCGCACCGCGTCAATGGATGGGGGGCTGCTCTCCTCCATGACAGCCCGCGCCGACGATATATAGAAGTCGAGCATCCCCCCGGACCCGTGCGCCCGGCTCCTCTGTATAGCGTCAGGCCAAGAAATGCCATGCCCCGGGAACGAGGAGGGCCTCCCGAGCGGCGCCCCGCTCGAAGACGGAGAAGGCAAGCTGCCGACGACCGCTGCCCAAGAAAAACGGGTGAAAGGTCAGAAGGGACGCGGCGCAGCCGCAACAAATAAAGAAAAATGAGGGCCCAAGAACATGAGAGGCTCGGGGCCCTGATCACTTACCCCGCGTGTCGGATGGCAAAGGAGCGTCACCCCGGCCCTCCACGGGACGCGGGACACCCTCTGCGGGTGGAAGAACAGCCTCCGGAGGGCTCAACCCCAGCATCTCCGCTGCCATTTCGGCACCATCTGCAAGAAAGGGGGAGTCAAGCAGTAAGCACAAGGGCATTCGCTTCCCCTTTCGCCCCGCCACGCGCCGGGCTGAAGAAATAGAAAGGGAGGGCTCGCTACTGTGGAAGAAATACCCACCGTCAGCATCCCCGGCTACCCCTCGGGCAACCTCACCCTCTTCCGGCGGGGAGACGGTGGGAAGCACGGCCGCGGAAGTGGCCGCCACTGAAATGCAGAAAAAGCGGAAGTCATTCGCTGCATAAACAAGCAAAGTAGAAGGGCGCAGAAGTGGGTTTACAAGAAATAAGGCTCACTTACTCGCACTATGAAGGGGTTGTATCCAACACCCCCCTCGAGTATGCCTGGGGCAGGTCAGAAAAGCCGGGTAACTCCGCCTCTGACCCGAACAGTAACAGGTCATGTATGGCCTGCAACGAGGATGCTGCGTCTCCAATCGGCGCGACCCCCGCCAGGGGCTCAACACCCTCCGCGGCAGCAGCTTCCACCGGAATGTACCCTGCGAGGAAACAAACGAAAGAAAAGACTTGTAAGCTGCGTGTGGGTGCCATGCTGGCCGAGCAAAAAAAAAAGGAAGGGAGTGGGTAACGCCGATTTAAGAAGATGGCACGCGTCCTACCTGGCTCGGCGGAAGCTACCAGGGGGATGCCTGCCCCCTCAGGAGAAGGCGTCCCGTCGAACGTGGGATTGTAATCCGCATCCTCCCGCGGAGTATCCTCCGCCAATTCGTCGCCCCCAGAGGCTGAGGCACCTGTGCAAGGAGAAAAAGAGGGCACGTAAAATCCCTCGCCCAAAGAAATAAAGCAAAGCGGGGAAGGAGGTAAACAGGGGATGCGGAAACCCACCGGCCACGGCCGGAGAAGAAGGCTCGGGGGTCCTCCCTCGGGCCGCCGGTTGCGAAGGACCGGCCTCCCCGCTCGCACGCCTCTTCCGGGCCGACGGGGCGTCGCGCTTCGGCAAGTCCTTCTCGGGGATGAAGCTCTCTGCCCAGGCCAACAAAGAAAAATAGGGGGGGGGGGACCCAAATCAGCAACAACAAATCCAAGGAGATGCAGGTCAAGCTCACAAATGAGGGAGGCAACGTACCGTCGGGGGCCACGCAAAACGTTGGCCGAAGCACTACTTGGTCGAAGGAGACCTTCACGGCTTTGCCTGCCTCGGCAATCGCATCCCAGAAATGCTGCAGAGTGGTGCCGCTCTCGATCCAGCTGACATACTCCCTCGGCCCAACACGGATGATGGAATGCTGAAGTTTTGCTCCCAAACCCGCGTCACGCTCGGGAGGAGGGGACTGGTAAGCGGCGCGTCCACGGGATACCCGCAGTCCAACAGAAAGTGACGCCACCAAAAGTAGACAAGTGGCGATTCCCCGCGAACCCTGGGAGCCGCCGAACTGCTCTCCGGACGCGACAAAGGCTTCAAAGCCCCCGCGGAAGCCTCGCTGTCCACCGTGCTAGCGGCCTGTGCCACGGCCCTGCGGCGACCCACGGTCGTCACCTTCTGGGCTATGTCGGCGAACTCCCTCTGTAAGAACGTCGGCGCGATTGTGGAGACAAGGGCGCCCGCCCGGGACAAGTAGTCCCTCTCCGCCTTCTTAATATCATCGGCGCGCTCCCCCGAAATGCCTGGCCGTGCCGGGACCACCATCGAGCATACAAAACGCTCACTCGCCCCTCGTACTGCAACCCGGGATGAAGAAGTCGGGAGCTGGATCTCGCCTGAGAATAACACCACCAGCTACAGGCCACCAGGTGACGGTCCGGGCCCTTATATGCCCGAGTCGCCAGCATGAAATCGGCATTCGCGGAACGTCCTGGTCGTACCGAGGTTCCGAGCAAGCGGTGCGGAAAGTACGGCTCCATGAAGAGGAAGCTCCCCTTGCGGAAGAGCAAGACACTGGGGCGAACGCAGCAAAGCCAGTCCTTGCGTAGCCTAGCAACCGGCGCAGCATGGTGGGGGAGGCGGTAAACACGGCCCCCCTGGCCTTCTTCCACCCAAGGCCTGAAACCAAGCGAGCAACACGAGTCAAGCCCCGGCTGCCCGGCCGCGCGGAATCCTACAAAGGCGTCGCGCGCCTCCCTCAACTGCTTCGACTGCTCTCGTTCCGACCGATTCCGGAACATGAAAATGAGGGGCAGAGAGGGGCGCTCCAGACTAATGTTGTAACATAGCTCCGGCAGCAGAAGACCGGCCCAGGCGCCCAGATAGTGCGTCGCCAAGGTGACACTCTTGTCGCGAGGAGAAGAGCTCGAAGTAAGCTCGCCCAAACCCCGGAAGATGTTGGCCAGAGCCGCCGGAGCCAAAGCCAACTGAACACCACTGGCCAAGATGCAGGCCGGGTAAATAGCCTCCGGCCTAATATTTCCCTCCTCCCCGAACGGGAGGGCAAAAGTGCACAGCCAGTAGACAAGATAGGCCGCCAGATGGGTGCGGTCCGGAAGCCGCCTCGGGTTCCAGTTAACACCCCGAGGCGCGTAAAGATACCGGGCATCGTCATCGAGGTGCACTCTCAACTGCAAATAAACTGCGGGGTCATAGTTGTCGCCGGCGAATTCCTTGAAGAAGCAAAAGGGCCCGCTGTAGAAAAAGCGGATCCAGGCGTCACAGCTAACCCGCACTGTCCCTTTCGAAGCACTGGGACAGTCGCTCCTCCCGCACCTGGCTAAGTCGCGCCAGACCCGCACCAGGTACCGAAAGCTGTGGGAGAGGAAGTAAGAGCCGGCACCGGAGGTCCGATCTCTGTCCAGGTCGCTCAAGCAAACCTCCTCATAAAACTGCCCGGAGATCGGAAGGCCGGAAATCCTGTGCAGAGCCCACAGGTCAAGACTGGTCTCCCCCTCTGCAGTACCAAAGGTGTTAAACCTCCGTTAAACCTTTCCGCCAGGGCCTGCAGGAGCCCAGCATTGCAAGGGTAGCTGTGGAGAGCGGCGACAACCGCTTCAAGAAGACCTACCCGCTCGAGCATCTTGTGGTAATGGTACAAAATGCCATTAACCACTCTGTTGCGCCAAAGCGGAACCGGTGCGACGAAGCGACTGACCACCGGTCGTACCAACTGGCGGCCCCTCCGCCCAAGATCCGGTCTAGAAAGCACGACCGGTCATAGCCATCCCGCACAAAGTCACGGCCCGAGGGTGGCAGAGCGTGCCCGGTGAAGGTGACGCCGGTCTTGGGGAGCCCCTGCACCTCCCACAGACCTTGGGAAAGTTGCAGCTCTATCACACGGCGAGCCGGCTCGGGCGCAAACAATCCCAGCAAAGTCGTACTGGGGAAGTGCGCCTGCGCCTCATGGTCCAGGGGGAAGCTGGGGTAATGCGAGCTGCAGGTCCCCATCATGCTGTCGCGACCGGCCAAGATCGCCCGCTCCAGCTGAGCCCGTTCAATAGCAAGGAGGTCGATGGGACCGTCCCAGTTGGCTGGCACGAAACGCTGGACGAACGGGAAGAGGTGCTCGTCCAATGGGAAATGCTTCGGGTAGCCATCTCCCCGCCGATAGCGGTAGATCAAGCCGCTATGATCTATCCGACTCACGTCCACCGCGCCCTCGGCGGGCGAGGGCTCCTCCAACGGACCGCGGACGCACGGCCCGGCACCGCTCTCGAGACGGTCCAGGTCTTCCACCCGGACCGGAGGCAAAGTAAAACCCGGCATAGGATCGTCCGTCCGCTCGACGTCGTTCTCCGTACGACGTGGCGCCTTGCCGCCCTGGCCCCTCTTGTCACGACCCTTGCGAGGCATAGCTGACCCTGTCAAACAAATAATGCGACCGTCAGACGAAAGAACGTTGCAGAAAGGACAGGGGGAAGCAACCGTGAGGGGAAAGGAATCCGTCTCGAAGGCGCCACGGGATACCCGCCGTCGTCTTCGCCTCCGACGAATATCCCGTGGGGGGCATTTGTTGAACCCGAAAAATATCGGGGCCTAAACAAACCCCGGGCGACGGATACGCCCTAAGAGAATCAGGAATAAACTCCCGATCCCCCGCTCGGACGTCGAAAACCAACAAGTCCGAGTATCCACGCTAAACCACGGCGACCCGGAAGCGAGAAGCCCGAGAAGCCTTCGTCGACGAAGAGTACGTACCCCGGATGTCAAGAAATCCACGCCCGGGGAGGAGTGCGGAGTCGCGCCCGAAGCCGATGGGTTCCGAACGATCAAATGCACGTGTCCCTCAAAAACGAGGACAAATGCACGTGGAACGGCCGAAGAAGCGCGAACGGTGCACGTGCGCACGTCCGCGGGCGTCGACCGACAACCAAGGGAGGCCCACAGAGCTCTCTCCCCAATTTCCTCCCGGAGATCACGGGGAAAATGACGGGGGATGGAGTGAGCCCCACCCTTAAATAGGTGGTGGGCCAGAGAGGCCCCAAGAGGGGCCGCCGGTCACCCCCCCTCGCCAGTGAGGGGGGCCGCCGGTTCGACCCCCCCAAGGGGGGCGCCGGTTCGGCCCCCGCATGCAGGGGGGGGGGCGCGGTTAGCCCCCCCGCGGGCCCCGCGAGCAGGGGAGGGCCGCCGGTTCGACCCCCCGCGGCCCCGCGGGCCAGGGCCGCCGGTTCGACCCCCCGCGGGCCCCGCGGGCCAGGGGCGCCGGTTCGGCCCCCTGCCCCGCGCAGAGGGGCCGCCGGTTCGGCCCCCTGCCGCGAGCAGGGGGGGCCGCCGGTTCGGCCCCCTGCCCCGCGCAGGGGGGGGGGGCCGCCGGTTCGGCCCCCTGCCCCGCGCAGGGGGGGCGCCGGTCAGGTCCCTGACTGGCGGCCCCCTCTGCTAGCCAGAGGGGCGCCGGTCAAGTACCTGACTGGCGACCCCCTCCGCCAGTTCGCTCCCTCTCTCGGGCATCCCCGCCGGTTCGCGCCCCTGCCTCGACGCCTGCGCCAGGAGACCTCCGCCGGGGAGGGTACCCCCGCCGGTTAGCTCCCCTCAAAATCTATAAATAGGGGGCAACCTCCCCATTTGAATGCATGCCATGCGGCCCCAAAAAAAGGCGGATTCTGCCCAAAAACCAGGCCAGCCAAGAAAGAGGCCGAGCACAGCGAGCGTCTCGCAGAGAGTCGCCGAGAGCCCTACGTGCGCGAGCTTATATAGGCCGCACGTACGGGGGAGAAAGTCTTTGGCGTCTGTCGGTGTTCTATCCTCCACGATCGGGCTCTCCTGCGCTCGTCCGTGAGAAGACACCACAGGTTGTCATACGACCCCGGCGTTCACATTTAAGTCCTCCGGTGTCATAAAACGACGCACGTCGAGGCCCATATTTAAGTCCTCCGTCGTCATCAAACGACGCACGTCGAGGCCATATTTAAGTCCTCCGTCGTCATCAAACGACGCACGTCGAGGCCTGTTTAAGTCCTCCGGTGTCATAAAACGACACTCGTTGAGGCACATGTTAAAGTCCTCCGTCGTCATCAAACGACGCACGTCGAGGCCCATGTCTAAAGTCCTCCGTCGTCATCAAACGACGTGCGTAGAGGCATGTTGCTCACGCAGGGGAACTCCCCATTTGAACACATGCCATTCGGCCCCAAAAGCGCGCGATTCGGCCCAAAAAAAGGTGCCAAGAGAGAGACCGGCGGGAGAGCCTTACGTGCGCGAGCTTAAATAGGCCGCACGTGCTGGGGGGGAAAGTCTTTGGCGTCTGTCGGTGTTCTGTCCTCCGCGATCGGGCCCTCCTGCGCTCGTCCGTGAGAAGATACCACAGGTTGTCATATGACCCCCGGTGTTTATATTTAAGCCCTCCGTCGTCATCAAACGACGCACGTCGAGGCCCATACTTAAGTCCTCCGGCGTCATGAAACGACGCACGTCGAGGCATGTACTTAAGTCCTCCGGCGTCATGAAACGACGCACGTCGAGGCACATATGTTTAAGTCCTCCGGTGTCGTAAAAAGGCACACGTTGAGGCATGTTAACCTATGGAGGCACAAACACCTCGCTGGTAACACATATGTATCCGCTATCGTGTAAACGTCCGACGGAGGCACATACACCCCGTTGTCGACGCCCATGTACTTGGCTTGTTATATACACGCCCGGTGGAGGTACAAAACCCCACTAAAGGCGTACATGTAAATGTAAACGTCATGTCATAAATATAAATGACATGAGCATGCTTGAATAAAATTGTGGAAATTCATTTGTCATCTGCCTTTTCTTCTTTAAATTTCGGCATACGGTCTTTTAACAAACATTACGCATTCGAAGGTATTCGAGTGTTATACTCGATGTAAATGAAACATCGACTTCGGTCGGTGGGGAACGGTCCAGTACACGACCACTCCAATCGCCCTGAACGCGAGCGCACGCGGAAAATAAATTCGAGGGTATCAGGGTTCGCACCCAATACTCCTCATAAAATAATCTTTGTCTGTTTCTCGCAACAAGTCTGGCACGCCCACGCAAGAGATCCATCTCGGAGGTAAAAGAGATGATCGAAAAAATTAAGAAAATTCCGCGTTCCAACAGTCCCCTAGTTAATGAAGTATATCTTCTCTTGGAAAGTCTGTACCTTGGTTTAGTTGCCTTCCCAAATGGTCTATCCAATATTGTCAGTCCACCTCGGTACACTTTCATGTGCAATTCTTTGACTCTGATGAGTGTAGTCTACTAGCACATTATCTTGGCTTTAATTTTTAATTGATGGCTTTTGTTAATGCTCATTTTTCAGTGGGACATGTTTTCACTTATTAAATGATATGGACTGTTCCCTAGGCACTCACTGGCTTGGAAATATCCAAATGCCCAATTCACACTTGCATCAGGAATCATTTTACACATGTATGCATGTCGAGATACTCACTGGTGTTTAGTAGAGAAGCGCTTGTTGTTTTGCCACTGGGTTTCTCAACTTAAATAGCTAGTATTGAAACCTTGGGCAAGTAATGCTATTGTTCATTATGAGATACTTTTTTGAGGCTATACTCTCGGAGTAGTGCTTTCTGCATACTAGCATGCAGCAACTGATGAGGTGGCAAGCACACTCTCATGGGATTGGTCCACGTTTGAGTGAGAAGATATGGAAGGAGAGACATCTTATTGGACAAGACAACTCGTGTCTTGTCCTATGTCTTGTTACCTCCATGTGGACCAATCACATTAGGGTTGTGCTTGCCACCTCATCACTTGCTACATGCCTAGACATGTGGCAAGTATATTCTTTGTTGCATGAGATGTATGTTTAAGTCATTTGCTAATGCATACGGTATGACGATATGGCAATATGGCATATATAGTGGTGAGGATGGCCGAAGTCGGGCAGACCAGCTGTTACATATTCTTAGGCAACTTGACCAATATGTTTCATCTTCTGTCGAGCATCAACGGAGAAGAGGTTGCATGGCTGTGTATGAGACACTGCTGAAATTTCGCACTCTTTGTTCTGGTGGATATTGTGGCCTTGGATGTAATTCAATTTGTTTGCACAACCAGCAAGGTGAACGAGCATTCCAGAGAAAATTTTCTAATTTACCATGTAAGACTTTTCTTGAAGATATGAATTCTCTTTTTTCTGTGAATTTTCAGTTTCACCATTTCATTTCTCTACCTTTTTTGTAGCTGCATTTGTGTTGCCTAGTCGCGACTCATTGAGCCTTGGGGAACGGGTCATATCTTATCTTCCACGTTGTGCAGATGCCAGCTCTGAGGTTCGAAAGATGGCTGTTCAGGTTAGCTACTGGCAGGGAAAAAGACAGAGAGATTGATAATTAGCTAGCACATTTTCATTCGATATAATCATCCTGTAAACATTTTCCCTAGAGGGAAAGGTGGTCAAAATGTCTTTTTTGTTGATTATCAGAAAAGTGAAATCTGACACAATCTGTTTTAGATTGTTGCTTTATTCTTCAGTATAGCGTTGTCACTTCCAAGACTGGTTGGATCCAAGACCTCTGTTGATATTGACCTGGAAGTGTCATACAATGCGTTAAACTCCCTAGAGGATGTGGTTTCTATTTTAAGAAGGGTTGGCAACCTATTCTATCTTTGCATTTGTGTATTTTTTTAAAATATGTATCTGGAAGCTGGAGATCGAACGGTAATCTGCTTGGAATTGCTTTCTGATTATGTTTCTACAGGATGCTTCCATTGACCAATCTGAAGTCTTTAACAGGGTCATTTCCTCTGTTTGTACTTTACTGACAAAGGATGAGGTGAATATGGATTCTTTTCAGTGAGTTTTTTAACTTAAAAAGTCACTGTACATATCTGAATTGAACCTTTCGATTTCTGGAACAGCTTGTTATCTCATTGCACACATGCACACCACCCATATGTGATAAGATCAAACAGTCATCTGAAGGTGCTATTCAAGCTGTCATTGAATTCATTACCCGGAGAGGAAGAGAATTGAATGAGGTTGATGTATCAAGGTTTGGGCTTATAACCCAGTGCTACCTTATGTGGTAACCTGGTAAAGGTTTATCCTTAATACCATTTATGATGCCATTCCTCCAGGACAACACAATCTTTGCTATCTGCCACAATGCTTGTAACTGACAAACATTCACGTCAAGAAGTTCTTAATGCAGTATCCTGAATTATTTATTTCTTCGTTTTAATTCTCACGTGTGTATGGTTTCACTTTACATTAAAGCGAGTCCATACATTAAAGCAACTATGTAATCTCTGTCAGCAGTTTCCTTAATGTATTTTAAGATTTCATGTTTGGCAGAGGACACCAATTCAAATGTTGTCTTCAATGAAGTATTGGCTGCTGCGGGACGAGATATAGTTACAAAAGATATATCTAGGTTGCGAGGTGGTTGGCCTATGCAGGATGCATTTTACGTGAGTTTGCATATTTGCTTGACTTAAAACTGCCGAGTACTTTCTTCATTGAAAACATTGTTTTATAACACCACTGTGAGGTCATTCTATCATGTTGTGGAACCTCCTGCTGTCTGCTAATTTTAGTCTAGACTCTGGAGTACACCGGCATTGGGATGATTGCACTATTTCTCAGCTTGTAACTTCTTAATGTTGGGCCCATCTATGGAGCAAGTTTCTTTAGGTGTGGAAGTTCAGCATGCTTTCTTTTCTCTTTCTTTAGAAGAAAGAGTGGGCTTTTTGGGTTTATTGATGATTTTGTTATTAAACAGATGGAGGTGACACATCCAATACCCGAGGTGACATACCTCATTGTTGGCAAAAGCCGTTTAGTCCCATATCAAGTATTCATGATCCAGTTTGTGCTTATGTCAGTTATGGGCATCACCTAATTATTTGAGTTTTCAGTTCACAGATGAGTCCAGTAACATGGTATCAGAGCCATATTCACTCTTTGGGTTCCCTCCATTCTGTTTGTTATTGCGACAATGCGATTTCAGAAAGTGCTGCTGCTGTTTATAGTATAACTTCAGCCGGATTCATCACAAGGGGTGTGAGGGTGTGGGGTGAAAGCTGTTTAGTCCCACATCGGATATTAATGAGCCACTTTGTGCCTATATCAATTCTGGACCTCTTGACCTAATAACTCAAGTTTTGGGTTGGCAGATGAGTTCAGCTACACTTATAATGCTTATTAATGATTAACAAAGTTCTTTTAGCTTGTTATCTTGTTTCTTTTCATCTTTTACTCTCTTGTTAGGGTTTCTTCCTTGTAATGAATCTTTATCACGAACACTTAGAGCATATGTGTACAATCATATTCAGCCATAGATGAATGCTGGGTAGAGCTTCCAAATGACTCTATTTGCTGCTTTTTGAATAGTAGGGCCTATCATTAATTTTTCACTTATTGGTGACACATGGAAAAGTAAAGTGATCTTGTACTTCCTGAGTAAGACGTGGCACAATATATTTGGAAAAAAAATTCTCTTTATTGATATGCAACAGGATTCAGATGTCAAAATGATTTGTCGGCAATGTCCTTCCTCTCCACAAGTTATGTACAGACTCAAAATTACCGAACCACCAATCAAATTAAAAGATTCCACCCAGCCACCAAGCAGATGTAGTCAGCTCCAAATTCTCCACTCTTATCAGCGTTTGAACTTGAGTCAGTCAAACATCTGTCCAGCCAAAGACAACTTTCAGCTGTCGAGTGTTGATCGAATGCTTATGTGAACTGTTAGATGCGTTCCCAGTTGGTCAAGTGTCAGAACAACCCTTAGGTATTAACAGTTTCCTGCTATTGTCTTACATCCAGTTTTTTATAATCAAAATTTGCAATTCCTGACGTGTAGATTTCTTCTTTTCTATAGACCTTTTCTGCAATTGAAATTCCATGCCATCCAGTGGGCAAAGCCTTCCAGATTGAAACCATCCATCACCTTTTCTGGTGTCCATTTTACATTTCTTCATCAACTTTTACATGTATCCTCATGAAAGAAGCCATTTCAACTTTGTCTTTCTCAATACTAGGAAGAAAAACAGTAGCTTTCAACCTTAGTGGATAGGCTGCCTCATTCATAACTGAACAGTCTGCCTTATTTAATATGAACTCGGTTGCAACCTCATGACAGTTTCTTGTGCTTCACATTTTGAATGAAGCTTAGTTCTTCAGGGATCGATTGGTGGTTCTCTTTCCTGATTAAAACAATTTTGGGCAACAGACAATGAAATCTTTTGCTCTCTTGATGTTTTTCATTGTTTGAAGTTATTGGTTCTGTTCTTACAATTTCTTTCCTGTGTATGACAGGCATTTGCACAGCACACAGCACTTTCATGTCTCTTTTTGGAGCATGTTGTCTCTGTCCTCAATCAGATGCCCATGTCAAAAGTCAGTATGGAAAAAGGAGAGAGTCATTCCTTAGATTTATCTGCTGAAGAGGACACTCTACAAGCAGCTCTCCTTGCCTTAACCGCATTCTTCAGGTGGGCTAGGAGTTCTTTTTTTACTGCTCAATATTTTAAATTGTAGCATTCGGGAACTCTTATGTTGTTGCATTGCAGAGGAGGTGGTAAAACCGGTAAAAAAGCAGTTGAACAAAGTTACGCTAGTGTTCTCTCTGTACTTATACTTCAATTAGGAAGTTGTCATGGTTTATCTGGATCTGGAATGCAAGAACCTTTGAGGTAATGTATATCCTAAACCTGTCAGTTTCTCTCTCATATATGAACCATTTAACTTTTCCCTGTCGCTAATAAAAGAAAGTCATTCTGTACATGCTTTTATCTTTCAGGACTTTGCTGGGCACCTTTCAATCATTCTGTGAGTGTGTTGGCGATCTTGAAATGGGAAAGGTGCTCTGAGATGCACAAAACATATCCTTTGGATATTTTCTTGCAAATATCAAGTATAGCTATTGTGGAACCAATACCTTGTTATTGATTTAGCATAGGCTTTATTTTTCAGATTTTGGCTCGAGATGGAGGGCAAACCACCAATGATAAATGGATTGACCTAATTGGTGAGCTGGCATGTTCTACTTCTATAAAGAGACCTAAAGAGGTATCTGGAACTACATGCAATTTATTTTGTCATTAACATCACCATCGATGCCATTTTGCTTGACCCTCAATTTCCTTTCTCATTCAATTGTCTAGGTTCTGCCTATATGCACAATCTTGCGTGCAGCCTTAAGCCGACATCAGCGGTTTCAGAGGGAGGCTGCAGCTGCTGCACTATCGAGATTCATTTGTTATAGGTTGGACATTCATTACATTCCAAGTTGTCCTCAACTTCATATAGCATATTCTTGATATGTTCCTAACTTGGCATATATTACTCCATTCTCCTAATCAATTGAACTGAACACTGAACTTGTGTATGCGAGATGTGACATCCATCAGTAGCATGCTCATAAGCTTGTGTACCATATGTACTTTTCTACAGTGTGCTGGGGTTTTCTGATATTTAAGATATTGTGGATGACCATGACTGATGCTAAGTAACCCTAGAAGGTAGGGCCATCCCTTACAATCGCACCCCCCACTCATCCCCTGCTTCCTACAAGGGTGTTGTGGTCATCTGAGTCATGGCATGTGATCTTCAAGGTATACTTTGAGTTCTGTGGAAGTCTATCTATCAAGAAGCTTGTAAATCCTCCACAAGTATAAACTACTAGGTCTTATAACCACGACCATCTGCATCGCAGCTTTAGATGAATTAAGGAGAAACATTATCAAAAGTTCATGCCTCTCTCCACCTTCAGAAACCTTTCATGGTCCCAGATTATTAGCTTACTTTGGATCATGAGAGGACTAGAGGATCCTAGACAATGAACAGAAAGGAAAGAAGTACCCCAGTTTCAAAAATTCTGTATGAGAAGACTGGAAGAATTGGACGGGCATGTGGCTGTTTTTTGGTTTAAGAAGTGCATGTTTGATGATTAAACATGGCATTTTTGGCACTTTGAAACTAAAGCATCCATGATCCCACAGGAGAATGCTCATTTAAAGGTGCTAAGTAAAAGCTCAGGATCAGTGTGGTCTGATTACCTAATCAGTTTTTCCTTTGTCTCTTGCAACTAAGACTGTAGATTAGTTCTTCATGGATAATGTGTTACCTTTTCATTCCTTATATATTTCATGTTGTTAGAGTTTTCAATTCAAGACCAGTTGGCAAAGAGTGGAAAGGCCTGAGCCTCCATACATGACCATTTTGGAATACGAAAGTAGACATTCCCCAAGCCCAACTGCCCAAGAACATCTAGGCTGATTCACAAACTATGTAGAAAAACAAAGCAAGAAGCTCAAAAATTTGAAACTTCTGACCAAAGAAAGAATGGATGAAAACAGACAGAAGAACCCACTTCCACAGACCATCCACCTGAGACTGTCTAAGTTCTTGAAGTGCAGAAAAGGATTCACACTTGACTGCTGTGTGTGATGGCTTTTGATAAGACATACATTTCTCAAATGCAGCCTTTCACAGTATTTGCAACTTTTAGCCTAAACAGCACCTATAAACATTCAAAGAATATGTGGCCGGTTCAACAAATTAAAGATTCTTGGACGTGGAGATGGAAAAAAAGGGATTTTCTCAGTTAAATCTGCTTATGATGTGATGTCAGATGGAGGGACCAGATTTGCTAATGCTAAAGCAATTTGGCCGGCTAAAAGACCCCTGAAAGTTAAAAGTCTTGGTCTGGAGGATTTTGCATGGCAGGTTGCCTACCGGTGACAAGCTACAGGTTTTCCTCAATAATATATCTTCTATCTGCTCATTATGTGGGACTGATCAGGAAGACGGGGACCATATTTTTGCTACGTGTTCCTTTGCTAAGGGGATTTGGGAAAGGTGGAGCCAACTTATTCAACTGCCCAGTGCCTCCAGACGGAATTTGCAGGAGCTTTTTGCAGCATGGAAGAAATCAAGACCTACTGATGAAGATAAAGCTTTTTGGTGGTTCATTTTGCATGGCATGCTGTGGGCCATTTGGACTGAAAGGAACAATAGACTATTCTGGAGAGAAGCTAGATCCGAGGACTGTTTATTTTCATTTTTGAAAGGAAAACTAACTTTCTGGGCTCAACATCTTTGTAAAGGGGTTCACTTTTCCACCTTTTGTTTTTTGAGGAGTTAAGGGGGGCACATCAGCTTGATGTGAAGTGTCTTTTTTGTAAAGGGTTCTTTGGGGCTCACACTTGTACATTCCTTTTCTTCTTAATACTACTGTGGTACTATCCACTTCTTCAAAAAAAAATAAACATTCAGAGGATATAAAACAATAAGCTTAACTTGTTCATGCCCAATTGTCTGGTATACAAAAACTGTCAAACCAACTTTCCTTCACATTTGATATCACATGTCTGTGATTAAACAAAGGTCAAGGATGTTTTTGACTTTTGTCAATTCACTGGCAAATTTTGTTTCTGGACATGTAAAGCCTCATTCTCAATTCTTCTCGGCTAAGCTAACATCAGTTGTATGTTCTAACTTCTAACAAGCATGTAATATGATGGAGCCCATCAAGCAGAGACCAATACACGTGTTGTAATTCATGTGCCAAAATTCAAACTTAAGTCTTATTTTGAGGGTTCATAGGAAAATCAATCTCATTGAAAGTAAGGCTGCCTGAAGTAACATCAATATTTTTAATCCACTTGCATAAATGGGTTTTTGAACTTTGCAGGAAATCTCAAAGAAACACCTCAATCTCAAGGCTCTCTTATGGATTAATGGTTTGCGATGTTCCATGTTTTTACATGGAGCATTGGTATTCTCTGGTAATTGTTAATCTGTTGCCCACTGGTTTTTGCAGTGACGGAGTTGCATCTTTCTTGGAACAAATGGTCCAAGCTATGTGCCTGCATGTTTCTGATGATTCTCCAACTGTCAGAAGTCTATGCTTAAGAGCACTTGTACAGGTTTTTATTCTTATTCTTGATGGAGGTTTCTATGTTTCCATCTTTATAGAAATATGGCTGTTCTTCTGTATGATCTACTTCTTGATTGTTCTTTTCTGCTCAATCAAGCAATGATACCCTTATCCCATCAATTTTGTGTTGACCAGGATTTTGTGCATTCTTAAGTTTTAACAATTATAGCGCAATCTAGTATGATGTGTGTCTCCTTCTGTCCTCCACACCCAAAATCATATATGTTCAAATTCTAGATATTCAACATGCAATTTGTATAGCATTCTATTGCATCTATACTGCCTGAGATCAGCTGTTGGGGCATCCTCCCAGCTCACGTTGGTTTGATCTCAGATGAGGAGGAAGGGACCTGTTACAGAAGATGCAAGGCAAAGATTTTCCCCTGGAGGCACCACAATATCTTGCTGTCAGCCTCTCTGATCTTCTTCGGTCTCATGCCTGTCATGGCCTTGCCAACAGACTTGACTGCTTCATCTCCCCTTTTCCCTCTGTCTCTCAGCGTTGACTGCTGCATCTAGCCCCTTCCTGTTCGTTTCTCCCTCATGCACATGCACACATGGATGGCAAAATTGGCCGACTCGGGTTGGAATCGCCCTATGGCGATCCGACTTGGGGGGGTAAATGTCGACCCACCCATAATGTAAGGTGGAATCGGAGTGGATCAAGCAGAATCGGACGGAATCGGCGATCCAGTCCGAGCACGATCCACCTCGATTCCATCAGATGTAGCCCGATTCCCTCAGGTTACCTTAATTACTGTCACGCCCCGACGTTATGGCGGCGGAAGAAGCCGAGGCGCAACAGATAAGAAGGTAAAAGAGAAACTCACTTGTGCCACTTGGGGTTCAGTCGCTCAGCACACTTCCCGACCACTTTATCTTACACTTAAAAATTTTCTGAAAAATGTTTAAAATGTAATGAGCATAAAAATGCCCAGTAGGTTACCCTTAATCAATTCTAAATCAGAACTAGCAGTTAATAAAGTTCAAGAAATTCAGGGGTAACGAGAGCGGAACAATAGTTCACTAATGTAGATAAAGAGATCACTAGAAAGAATACACTAGGGATTTTAATAAGTAGATACACTAAAGATTTTAGAAATAACTAGCATAGTGAATTAATCAGAAGATGGTAACTAATCATTATTATGTACATATCTTTGAGATTGTCATGATATCACAAATAACTAGGGTGGAACTAGATAACCCAAGAGGTTTGTCTCTGATTATTTTTTCATGAATAGCACGCACGTAAGTCATGAGAATGAATTTATCGAGTAGGAAAATACGAGAGATTAATTAACGAACATGGAAAGATTAACAATGGCGAGACATGAGCATGAGCTTGATTAATAGTAGTACATGATCACTGAAATGGTGTCCACTAGATTTTACGCAAGACAAGCATGAGCTCAATCAATAACACTATTCGATCACTGGAGTGGTGAACACTGGATTTCACGCAAGACAAGAGCAAGAGATCAATCAGTAACACTTTACGATCACTGGATTTCACATAACAAGATTGTACAGGAATGCCATGATAGCAACAATAGATAATTCAAGAACTGGCCACTTGACACTTCACGATTAACACGCACTTAGATACTTTGAACTGTTTCACGTAGTCAATCACATATAATGAACTTGTCAGGCAAGTTAATCAAGAACACTCACTTGTGGTGCATGCCAAACACTTGGTCATAACTCTCTATATGGTACTACTAAACACTAAGAGCATTCCTGATCTTCTCGAGACTAGACCAAGCCCTCTAACCGACATAATTTCATCATGGGTCCACGACCCTATTCAAGCACTTGCTGACAGTTCATGTATTCACTTAAGTGGCCAAGAACATCAAGGTTTGGTTCAGAGCATAAATAAGGATCTCAAGGAAATAAGTATACAACAGTAATTAGATCAGAAAATGAGGTCAAGTTGAGATTGTATTAGAGACGTGTAGGCTAGAGTTAAGGTTAACATGATGATGGCAAATCCAAGGATGCTCTGAACCAATGCTCTATTAACCATTTGATTGTGGCTTCCAAACATATAGTATGAACTTGTTTAAGAATTAATCACGATATAGAGGATCAAGGTGCCAATAACAAATCATTGAATCAACAACACGAATCATTATGGAACTGCAGTCAGAATGGAAGCCACGAAAGATGCTGATCATGAATCTCAGAAACATTTCATTAGGAATTCACATAATGTTGTACTAACTGAGGTTATTAACACTTAATCTTATATTCACTAACATCATTAATAGTACCAATCAAGAAATTAACGAGGATCCAGTAAAAGGTTAAAACTAAAGAAGCACACAGGGACAGTAAGAAACACAGAAGGGAGCTACCCAAGGATTATATCAAAACTAGGATCATTAACATTACTAACTGATGACTTAGAAAGAATTAGAAGGAACCTACTTGAAGATTTGAAGGTTGCAGAAGCTTCAAAGATAAAGGAATCAGACTGAACTCTAGCAGAGTCCCGACATATAAGAGGGTGTCAACTTGATAATCCGGCTGAATTTCGAGATAGAGACGAATTTTGATCAGCATGCCGACATAGAGAGGGATTCGGTGGAGTTAAACCGACAACATGTCGGCATAGGAAAGGATCTACAGTGAACAACCCGGCAACATTTCGGCATAGGACAGGATCCTCAATGAACAATCCGACATCATTCTGGCATGGGGAAGCATCCTCGATGAATAATTCGACAGCATTTCGGCATGGGGAAGGATCCTCAACAAACAATCCGGCAGCATTCCGACATAGAAAGGAATTCCAAGAAATCAAATCGATAGCATCTCGGTATAAAGGTATTCCGAGAAACCGTCCCGACAGCATTCCAGCATAGAGAGGGATTTCGAAGAATCAAACCGGCAGCATTTCGGTATGAGAAATTGAGTAAACCATCCGACAGAGCTCTGAGATAGAGTGAAGGTCCATACTAATTTCTGACAAAGTTCCGGATTAGTACAGAGATCGACACAACAATCTAACATAGTTCTTGGATGATATAGAGATTGGAACGGCAAACCAGCAGAGTTCCGGATGGAATGGAGAAGACACAGACAGCAGCTCCCCTTGAGAATGGACTATTGGAAACCTAACTAATGGCTATGCACTCTTAGAACGGGCACTCTATCTCCTCTTTCTTTTCCCTCTCTAAACCCTAGCATAACCTCCCCTCTTACCTTCACTTGGATGGGTGGAATGGGAGGAGAGGAGGGGGGTATTTATAGGCGAAGGGAGGGGCAGCCAAGGGGAGAGAGTAGGTGAGAGGGTGACACTTGGCCTCTTGAAGGTGGCACATTCCTAGCCACACAAACACTGTATGGCCCAAGTGTGGGACTGTGGACACGAGAATTTTCTTCCCTCCCCCATTATGTATGGGGAAGTTCGTTTCATTTATCATGTTTTGACTTTGTGTTGCGGGGCGTGCCAGCCTGCCTGCCAGGCAGAAGTAAGGGTCTGCGCGATGCAGAGAAAGAATTTTTGTATATCCGTGAAACGGATGAGTGCGCCGTGTTTTGATCTGAACTTCTTTGATTCCGTGCCTTTTAATCATCAGGCGATTGGGGTGGTGTGTGCTGGACCCCTGTCTCCATCGATCGGAACCGATGTTACATTTACATCGAGTTAAAAGCCCTAGGTGTCGTATTGATACCAGTTTCAACCCGAATACCATTTCATAGCATGGGCGAGAATATATGCATCTGTAAGAAATTCCAAGATAACATTTTTGTTTCGCTTTGTTTATTTTGAACAGGATGAGCTTCAAATTTAAAAATAAGGTTATCCTTTTGAAAAGAGTATGAACTTCCTTTGTGGAACTTGTCATGTAGCTTGCAATGGGTAGGAACATGCCCGTATTAGCAGAATTATTTTCTGAGTTTGTATTCATTTCCTAGGGGCAAGATTTTCGTTCACAGGAGTCCCCTTTATATATTTGTGAACACATGGATATATCTCCGATGGGATCTCCGTCGAAATTGGATTTCTTGAAATATATGCATATAAACACATAGTTATGAACATACGAGTAAATTTTAGGACGGAATTTCCGTTTAGATGGAGTGTCCTTAAGGAAATATATACATATGATTGTACTTACATGGATATGTTCTCGGGTAGAACCCCTGCGTGGGCAGAGTTCAACTCAGGATTCATATCCGTATGAACATAGACTCGCGATTATATGAGTATGTATTCGAGGAGAATTTCTGTTTAAACAGAGTTTCCTCAGGAAAACATATGCATATAAGCACAAGATTATGATCATACAGATATGCTCTTGACCAGAATCCCTGCTTGAGCAGAGTCTCCTCGAAGAAACATATACATGTGAGTACAAGGCATCTAAATGTCCGTACCCATAGAGTCTTGCTCAATATGGAGGCATTTAGAGCACAACATACAAGGGTATTTAAATACCATATGTTCATAGAGACTTGCTCGATATGAACAGTATTTAAATCCCGGAAAATCCCCACAGAGACTTGCTCGATGTGGGGATATGAAATATACCAAGATACAAACATACAAGAGTATTGTGCTTGTATGGATATGTTCTCGGGCAGAACCCCTGCGTGAGCAGAGTTCATCCTAAGAATCATATACATATGATCATAAGGTCATGATTATATGGATATGTATTTGAGCAGAACTTCTGTTTATACAGAGTTTTCTCAAGAAAATATATGCATATAAGCACGAGATTAGGATTATATGGATATCTTCTTGGGCAGAACTGCTGCTTGGGCAGAGTCTCCTCGAAGAAACATATAACAAACGGCATCTAAATGCACATGCCCATAGAGATTTGCTCGATATGGAGGCATTTAGAGCACAAACATACAAGGGTATTTAAATACCATATGCTCATAGAGACTTGCTCGATATGAACAGTATTTAAATCCCGGAAAATCCCCACAGAGACTTGCTCGATGTGGGGATATGAAATATACAAACATACAAGGGCATTTAAATACCATGTGTCCATAGAGACTTGCTCGATATGGATGGTATTTAAATCCCGAAGAATCCCCACAGAGACTTGCTCGATGTGGGGATATGAAATATAGCACAAATATACAAATGCACCGCACCGAACAAGAAGCCTTGAAGAACAAGTGTAGAGATTTGCATGAAGAGGAGAAAGCTTTATTGCTGTTTCTCAAACTTTGAACATTCAAGTGGGGAGCTTGGGCTTGGCCAAGGCTTAAAGGGACTGGTTTTTCAGGGAGTGGGAGATTGGCTCTCCAGGATATGGGGACTGGTTTTTCCAGGGTATTTGGAGATTGGTTCTCCAGGATATGGGGACTGGTTTTTCCAGGGTATTTGGAGATTGGTTCTCCAGGATATGGGGACTGGTTTTTCCAGGGTATGAGGACTGGTTTCTCAAGGCTTTGGGAGGCCAACCAGCAGGGTTTTGAGGGAGGATACGAGGGCTTGAAGGCTTGGAGGCCGGCCAACATATGGGGGCTTATGGGGCTTGGTGCCTCTTCTTCAGATGGAGGGGGTGCCTCCCCTTTTATAGGGGAGGGCCTCCTCTCCCCCTGCCTGCTTCTGCGCAGGAGAATGAGAGGGGGAGAGGCCCCTGTCCGGTTGGGGGGGAGTTCCCCCTCAACCGATTTAATATTAAACAGGTTGGGGGGAGCACCCCCAACCTGTTTTAATATTAAAACGGTTGGCGGAGGCTTCCCCTCCAACCGGTTTAATATAAAATAGGTTGGGGGGAGCACCCCCAACCTGTTTTAATATTAAAACAGTTGGGGGGGGGGGGGGCTTCTCCTCCAACCTGTTATTAAACAGGTTGGGGGAGCATCCCCAACCTGTTTTAAACATAAAAAAGGTTGGAGGGGTCTCCCCTCCAACCGGTTTAATATTAAACCGGTTGGAGGGGGGGGGCCTCCAAACTGTTTATTATTAAACAGGTTGGACCCTCCAACCCATGGAAGGCAGGATCGGAATCGGGATCGGATCGCAAGATCCCATGGATCCAAGGGAAGTCTGGCCGATCCTGGATCGGCCAATTTATAAAATGGTTTTTTTTGGGAAAAAATTCAGGAAAAAACAGAAAAAAACAGCAAAAATGAGGGAAAATCTGATAAATTGAAAGAACTAATATTTGCATAAAAAAACCAATCATACATGCATTCATAATATATGAAACATAAGATTTTGTGTATTATTACTACTATAATAATACAAGAAAAGTATAAAATATTAAAGATTTAGTGTATTATTGACATGAATACCATTTAAGTAAATGTTAAAATTTGTAGTTTCATTTAGTTAAGATATTACATGTAAATAAGGAAATATCCCCCATTTGAATCCAATAAAAATATAAAAAAAATCACATCTCTTACTAATAAAAAGTCAACTCTCCCATCCAAGAAGAAAATCGTAATTTTTTTGATTTTATCAAAGTAGCAACTTTCTAATCTCTCATAATTTGACATATTTAAAATTTTATAATTCAAATAAGTCTAATAAAATACTAAAAATCTAAAGTCAAAAAAAAAAAAAATCAAACGTGCATATGACTTCTCCAAGAAGCCGCTCTCCTACTGACAGCACTAAGTCTACTTGAGACCTCTTAAGATTTGGTCAAACTAAGCTATTATCACCCAAACTCATGAGTGTCATGAGTTGGGTGATGGTAGCTCAATTTGACCAAATTCTGAGAGGTTTGGATGATGATAACAACTTAAGTTTGACCAAATCCTGAGAGGTCTCAAGCAGATTAAGTGCTGTCACTAGGAGAGTGGTTCCATTGGAGAAGTCACATGCACATTTGACTTTTTTACCGGACTTTGGATTTTTAGTGTTCCATGTGGTTTATTTGAATTATCAAATTTTTAGATAAGCTAAATTACGAGAGATTAGAAAGTTAGCATTTCGCTAAAATCACCAAAATCGTGATTTTCTTCTTTGATGGGAGAGTTGACTTTTTATTGGTAAGAGATATGATTTTTTTGATATTTTTATTAGATTCAAATAGGGGGTACTTCCTTATTTACATGTAATATCTTAAGTAAATGAAATTACAAATACTAACATTTACTTAAATGATATTCAGGTAAATAAGGGGATCCGAACAACCCTGCCTGAAGAGGATCCTGAAGGTAGCCTGAGGGAATCGACCTGGATCAGTCTGGAATCGGTCGATCCTTGCTTGATCCAGTCGATCCAACTCGATTCTGGCCGATCCAGCTGGAAGTTTGCCGATTCAGGGACTTCCCCCCCCCATAATCGGATCCATAGCCCTCGATCCGATCCAGGATCGACCGATTCTGGGTCGATCCTGGCGATTTTGCCTTCCATGCTCCAACCGGCCTCTCCCCTCCCATTTCCTTTAAATCAAAGAATAGCTTAAAATGGGGGGAGATGCCTATTTTGTCCCCTTATAGGGGTACTTTTGGGATTTTTGGGAAAGGAGGGGATGTGGACAATTTCTCATGCCAACAGGGACAAGTGTCCCTTTCTAGAGGATTCCATCCTTATTCAGGGGGGTTCCAACATAATTTCACTTAACCCCTTATGTATTTTCTTATTTGCATTTTAATCCTCAACTTTTGAAAACTGGAGATATACTCACTCCTCTCTCTTAATTCGGCCATTCAAGCTCCAAACCTCCAATCGGAATTTTGATTGTGTCTCTGGAGACTTCAAAAAGTTACATTATAGTCCCCGAGAAAATTGACAATCACATGTTGACCTTATACTTTTGATAATTGTAGATATGCCCTTCCTTAAATTATTTTTATTTACATTTATACTTTTTCAGTTGGTTTAGTGTGAACAGGGGTTAGGGTTAAACCCCTGTGGGCTTTTAGTGTGAACGGAGGTATACCCATTTCCTTTACTAATACCTTTATCCTTTACCAATAAGGCTATCTTTAGTAGTATCCTTATCCTTTAGCAATAACCTTATCATTTACCAATATTAGTATCCTTTAGCATATTTTCAATCAGAGCTTAGATAGATCCGGAAATAGCAAATATCTTCATCCACCTAAAAATTGTATTACGTTTTCTCAACCGTTTCTTACTTATTTATCATTTTATATCTGAGGGTATTACAATTACGTTCGATTCCCACCACTTATCTTATTTACCTAAACATCATTTAAGTAAATGTTATATTTGTAGTTTCATTTACTTAAGATATTACATGTAAATAAGGAAGTACCTCCCATTTGAATCCAGTAAAAATATCAAAAAATCATATATCTTACCAATAAAAAGTCAACTCTCTCATCCAAGAAGAAAATTGTGATTTTGGTGGTTCCATCAAAATAGCGACTTTCTAATCTCTGATAATTTGGCATATCTAAAAATTTCATAATTCAAATAAACCCAATAGAATACTAAAAATCTAAAGTCCGGTAAAAAAAGTTAAATGTGCATATGACTTCTTCAAGAGAGCCACTCTCCTACTGACAACACTTGGTCTGCTTGAGACCTTTCAGGATTTGGTCAAACTTAAGCTATTATCACCCAAACTCATGAGAATTGTCACTTTCTAGTTTCTTTTAAAGCTATCATCACCCAAACTCATGAGAATTGTCACTTTCTAGTTTCTTTTAAAGCTATCATCACCCAAACTCATATAGTTTTGGTTTGACCAAATCCGGAGAGGTCTCAAGCAGACTAAATGTTGTCAGTAGGAGAGTGGCTCCCTTGAAGAAATCATATGCAGGTTTAACTTTTTTTATCGGACTTTAGATTTTTAGTATTCTATTGGGTTTATTTGAATTATAAAATTTTTAGATATTCCAAATTATTAGAGATTAGAAAGTCGCTATTTTGATGGAACCATCGAAATCGCGATTTTCTTCTTGGATGAGAGAGTTGACTTTTTATTGGTGAGAGATATGATTTTTTGATATTTTTATTAGATTCAAATGGGGGGTACTTCTTTATTTACATGTAATATCTTAAGTAAATGAAACTACAATATATTTTCCCAATTTTTTTGTCTGGTTTTTCCTTTTTTTTTTTAAATTGGCTGATCCTAGATCGGCCAGGTTCCCTGAGAATTGGCTGGATCCTCCGATCTGATTCTGCCATCCATGCATGAATACAGATGCCCACACACATGGACCGCTGGACTTGGTTGGAACATAGGCTTGTGAAAAGGGCAATTTGAGAAGCCTTCCCTCCTGTAAACTCTATCATTGGATATTTTAGTTGGCCAATTCTTACCTTAGAAAAATTGCTTCCAGTCAACAACCTCAGCAGAAAGTGAACTTTGCATAATCACCATCCAACATGTTTGCAGACTTTACCGTATCCTTCTAAGGGGGCATTATCATTAACCTAACTACTCTTTATGAAGGTTGAAATCTTAAGCTTTCTTGTGGAATAAAATTGATATCAAAAGGTCTCCATCATTGTCATCCCTGGCATGTGTCCACAACTACACAACGTGTTTCTAAACCTTTCCATTTCAACCATTAGTGGAAACTTAATGTATTTATCTTGGTTTTTAAAAGAACCCTATTCAATCAATAGCAATGAGTAATGGTAAACAACGTAATAATTGCAGTAAGCAATGGTTAACAATGTATTCCAAAACAAGAATAGTACTGAATCTACTGATATGGCAATTGTGAGTGGTTCTATTTGCTCATCTCAGAGAAAACCTTTGAGTGATTCATTATGGCATAAAGTTTTCGAGAACAGTTAATGAATTTGACATCTACTTTTACACATCTTTAACATGTAATGTTGTCTTTGAAGCATGTATGTGGTTATCACACTGTCCTTACTTCTGGCAGATACCAGAACCACACATGATTCATCATATTGCTGAAGTTCTTGGGGTGATAGTGGCATTACTCGAAGATCCTGATGAATCTGTTCAATTAACTGCAGTTCAGTGCTTACAGATGGTAAGGCAAATCGGGTATAATAGCTGATGTCCCACTCTGTTCACCTGTCACACTGTTCTTGCCCAAGATTGTAGGTTTCATAATTAAAGCTGGATATTTCTCACATGTTCCTCGTTCAATCAAGATGACAGAAGTTCAGTGTTTTTTGTGAGCATCTCATGTTAGGCTGAGAAACTTTTTTCTGATGAGCAAATATTCTACTTTTGATAGGTGCTCAAGTCATCTCCTAAAGATGCCGTAGATCCAGTTTTACTAAATCTCTCTGTGCGGCTGAGAAATCTCCAAGTACGTTTCCTTTCCATAGATGATATGTTGTGCTTGATGGATATTTTGCATAACCGTTAGTGAAAATCATACAATCAATGACACTAGAAAGGCTATATTTAGTAGAAATTATCAGGTGCATCATGCATTTTTTTTTGATGTAAGCTTCACCGTCTAACGAATAAATTTCAAATGATGAGGGAGTGATTATCCCCCTGCCTTCTCACTCTAATTTGTATACATACAAGCTTAAGCATACATATCATATGAAGTTTATTGTAAATCAAGCGATCATTGGATCATTTGTAAGTCACATTATAGAATCTTCATCTTTCCACAATATAGGAGTCTCCCTATTACCTATACCTGTGGGATAGTATGGTTGTCTCTTCTGACTCACGAAGTAACAATTACACATCATGATCTTGGAGCTTGACCTAAAGCATCACAACTCTTCAAGTTCCCGTAGGGCTGAAGGGTAATAAATCTAACTCCTTGCAAGAGATATGCAATGTCACATATCATCAGCCCAGACGAGCGCATCAGATGCCTGGAGAGAGCCGCAGACCTAAAGAGTGCATAAATGCAGTAATTTGTGGAAGTGCCATTTTTTGTCTGTCTGCCCAAGAGAGATTCCAGAGAATTATCAGATTAACCAAAAGAATGCTGATAGTTTGTTTAAGAGGACTAGCGGCTTAAAATTCAAACCACAGAGGTCTAAGGTGGATGGAGGGTAACATCTGTTAATATAAAGAATTAAAGAAGAAAAGTAATAATAGATGATTCAAAAGAACCTTCAGCATAAAAAGACAGGTTTTGGCTGGAATGACTAGAGGTTTTCCTGGAGAATCGCCATGAACATAAAGAATATAAATACATCTATATGTTTTATTTTCACTTGTTTTGCTTGTTGTAGGTCATCTATTTATTCTTGTTAAGCTATTTATTCACCTTTTGACATATATATACTGCACAGACATATAGAATATGTGCATATCTTCTCACTTAATATTTATAATAATAGGCTTTACTGCTAGTCAATCAGCATCATCAGGTAATAGCATCTCTGAGAAGCATTCTTCAAGAATGCCTGCCACATGGCATTTGTAATGACTCAGGGTTCCACAGCCCGATAAGGAACCAATGTGACACGAATCTTGACTCGCCACCCATGGATCCCAAGAGCCATAAGGGTAATGAAACATGCCTAGTGAGATGAATAAGGCACTAAAATAACCATAGCAGAAAATAAAGTACACAAGTTTTACATTACACAAGGTGTCCCAAGTGCAAGTACAAGCAAAAGGAAGAGTACATCTCCAAAAGGGCATAACCCTGGAGTATAACTACTAGTCTACTACAACTGCTGCTAGCATGTGAAGGAAAGTTCTCTCTTGCAAAGCTACTCTCCAGTCTGAGGCGGATGCTGCTGCTGTGAGCCCTCACTTGAAAAGTAAGGGGTGAGCCTCACAAGTTACAAACTCAGTAGGGATCCTTCGATCCCACCACTTGGCTGAAAGCAACAAAATATAACATGAATGCAAAGCAATTACACAAATAAATAAATGGTGCAGGAAAGCAACAATTTAACTAGTGATAACAGTCACAAAGTACAAAGTTGTTGGTTTCTGGAACAGAGAATGCATCCACACAGTAGAACGTGTACAGCTCATCAGAGAAAGTCTCAGAAAAAGAATTGAGAATGCATTTGCGTCGACCAGATGTTTCACAAAGCCCGACTGACACAGACAAAAATCAAAAGTCAACCTTAGGTCTATAGATGAGTCCACTTGGCCTTACACCTTCATGAACACGTAAATTGCCCAAAAACAGAGGGGAAACAAAGGAGGAAGCGAAGCCAAACTAGGGGGAGAATGAACCACACGTTCACAAGCAAGAAAACACCAAGAGTTGAAGGAAACCGGTGCTCACACAACCCATAATCATGGAAAGACTCGATGCACAAAGAAAACCCCAACTCTCTCATCCCAAGCATGCTTCTAATGTTGAATGGAGCATGAACCTGAGTTTAGAATGTGGGAGAATCGTTACCCCACCTCTACAAGACGAATCTACCCACAGAGAGGCCTTCTTGTAGGTTGGCCACCTCTTCCTCACTACCACCTCCACGTTCGCCCCCACCACTCACCGCCAAGGACCATGCTGCTGTCACCTTTGTCCACTAGCCATCATCAACTGTCGGAGGAAGAGGAAGAGGGGGAGAGGGAGAAGGGGCTTGGAGGTGAAGGAAAGGGGAAATGGAGGTATGGCTTGGGGTCTTATAAAAAGGCATCAACACTGAGAATGTATCTGCCCTCTGGGACGCTCTTAATAATGATTGTGTCCACACAGACATGCACCTTCAGAAGGTTCCTTCTGCCCAGGCACCTTGACCTGGCAGCACATGTGACACCCAAACACACTGGATTGACACCTGGCGAACAGACCAAGCGCACAAGCAAACTGGATTGACACCTCCTTAGCCATGCAAGTTGCCACCTAGCGCTTGGGGTCAGATGCTTGTCAGTTAACCATCGCATTACTGGAACACATCCTACAAATTGAATGCTTCCACCGGACGGAACCTTGACACCTCTGCAGATTTTGACACCCCTAAATGTGTCCACTGCCATGAACACCTTCCAGTGGAACATGCCCTATTGAACGGACACTTTCAAGCACCCTCTACGCACCCTCCACTCGAATAGCCATGCCGATCTTCGATTCACTAATATGACCTATTCATGGAATCTCTCTCAGAGCTCCAGCTATGCTCAAGAATTCCAACTTCGACCTTAAATTCTACCATTTAAGTCTCCAAATGGGCCTCTGAACTAACCCTATGCCTAAACAGATACTTGTACTGTTACGCAAACCCATTATCTCATGGTTCTCTAGATTGGTCGATTCCATATTGCATTGCCATAGGGTGATCCAATTCCAGGGGGTATCCCCCTAGATCATGAAACTTCCAGCCGAATCAGTTGGAATCATCTCGAATCAGTTGGGATTGGCCTATCCAGCTGATTTTGCCAAATAATTTTTTTTATGCATTGATTACCGCATTCATTAAACCATCATTTCACATATATAAATTAATACATATATATATATACATACAAATTAATATGTAATATGATTGTGTACATTAATTTACATATATATATGATTCGACTATCAGGAGAGCAGTTGTTCTTTTTGGGTGCATGGTTGGTAGTTTCCCATTCTCCTACCTGGGCCTCCCTCTCTCCACAGATTCGATTAGGAGTAGTGATTGGAAAATGATTGTTCATAGTTTTGAGAAGAGGCTGGTAAGGTGGAAGGCGAGGACTCTCTCTTTCGGGGGCTCTTGGTTTTGTGCTGAGCTGTTTTGGATAGTTTGCCCATCTATTTCTTGTTATTTTTAGGATCCCGAAGTCCATTACTCGGATGTTCGAATCTATTCAAGCAAGATTCTTCTGGCATGGAAATGACAGCAGAGTTAGAGGTTGGCATGATATCCCCTGGGCTAGAGTGTGTCAGGCAAAGGAGGCAAGTGGCCTAGGAATCAGGAATATCAGAAGTTTCAATCTGGCCTCTTTGTAAATAGTGTGGAGGCTGGGGACCAAGGAAGGTGGTCTACGGCATCTGAATCACCCACCACAGCAGCTTCCTCCAGTGTGGGGATCTTTGCTTGGCAGTCTTTCCCTGATTTATTTGCTATTGCTAGTCGTCCATTGGCCTTGGTGACTAGTACTTTTCAGGAGCAATCAAAGTGGGATCTGGACTCTGATTTTCAGAAGGGATCTTTCTAATGAAGAGATGTTCTAAATTGCACAGCACCTGTCTTTCCTCCTCCCCTGCAGGCCGATGGTCAGCAGGAGAGACTCTTGGACATGGAGATGGAAGAGGACAGGGAGATTTTCAATTTGATCGGCATACCTTCACCTCATCGATGGGGGAGTTCGGCAGCAGGTTTGTGGTCACATTTGGACCCCCAAGAGCCCATTAAAGGTCAAAGTTTTCATGTGGAGGATTTCCCATGGGAGCTTGCCGACGTGTGGCAAGCTAGCTCGGTTTCTACCTCATATTCCGAACCTTTGCTGCCTTTGTGGGGATGAACAGGAGGACGTGGACCATCTTTTTACTGCATGCTCTTATGCCAAAAAGTTATGGTCTTTGTTTTGGACAGGGTCTTCAGCATCCTATTCCCCATTTTGTAGGGGGTTCATCAACTTATTCTTCAATGGCATGGGAAGTGGATGCTTAAGGGGGACGAAGTAGTGTGGTGGATCACCTTGCATGCTACTTTTTGGGCGGTATGGAATGAGAGGAACAGTAGAATTTTCAGAAGGGGAGCTTGTTTTGAGGAGTGTCTTTTTGCTTTTCTTAGAGATAGAATCACTTTTTGGGTTAAACACTTGGGGGCAATTGATGAGTTAAATTCTCAGCTCTTGTTGTGGATGGGGAGATGTGGGGGTTTTTTGTCACCTTTCAGGTGGGTGAACTCTTGTATAGACGGTTTTTTTGGGGTGCTTGTACCTCTACACTTGTACATTCTTCTCCTTCATCAATATATTTTGTGGTACCATCCACATTTCAAAAAATAAAAGTAGACAAACACATAGAGACATATATAATATATGGTATATGTATTATAAATCATATTTGACATACATAAATATATAGGTATTTATTCATTGTCGTGTATATTAATGCATTAACTATATATATACCTATTATTATTATATTTATATTAATATATGATTGTATGCATTAACACACACACAGATATATATGTATGTATAATGTGTTCACTAATATGATATATATATATATATATATATGTTGGATGTGGAATTTTAACATAAATATATATGGGGGGGGGGGGGGAATGATGCCATTCGTTCCAAGATTGTAGGCGTGCTAGACTGCTTAGTAGACAGATTTAAGATCCGCATGATGTGGGGAATTTGTGTGTTCATTTGATGGACGGTTGCACCATTATATGGGATATCTGTTCTGCGTATGATATTTTACGCGAATTAGGTTTCGTGTACTGGACCTTTTCCCACTGACCGGAGTCCGTGTTAATTTATATCGGCTCAAAGTTCAAACACTTTTGATTAACTGTCAGAGGGAAATCCTTGGATTCTTTTCATAGGTTCTGATAAATAGTGCAGGCTCATTAGCATGGCTCATTGTGGACTATTGCTCATCATCAAGAGGGATTGAGAGAATTAGGACTTCTCAATAGACCATGAGGCTCATGGGGGAAAAATCCTATAATTCGGAGAATAAAGGCATGGACATAGGGTACATGTTTTTCCTGAGGGTTTAATAAAGGATCCTGAACCTCAGAGCCACTTTAGAGATTTTTGAGTTCCAGGGGTGTTTTGGTATTTTGGCCAAGTTAGTGGTTTGATTCTAACATGAGACTGGCAGGCGGGTTTGGGTGTAATTCTAGACTTCCGAAGACTCTTAAGGTCATTTTTGGAAGATTCGGAGGCCATTAGACCATGTTTGAATTGCAGGGGTATAATGGTAATTTGACTAGGCCAGGGACTTGATACAAGCTTTTGGCTGGAATGGAGATTTTGACATGATTAACAACCTTCAGGAGTACTAAGGCAACATTTGAAAGATTTGACAGTCGATCAGATGTATTGTAGGTACATTTGAAGCAACATGTGCTTATATGTAATTTGTCACAAGATCACAAAAATGATGGATGATAATAAAAATATTTCATTATACTTATCATTGACATATGTACAAGTGGTGATCGACAAAATTGTCATTTGTACAAGATAGGTTCTGCACTAACACGGAGTACAAGTGTATAGCCACAATTTATAAAATTATAACTGCAATTTGCAGGACTAAATATGTTTGGTCTGTGAGGAGGGGCATTATCGTAACTTCTGAGAGTTTCACATGAGCCGCCATCCATTAGACACACGGACGATACATGGCTTGAGCTTTTGAGGGTATGAGCGCAAAGTCTAGGGACATTTTGGTAAATTCATATCCTTAATGGACTTGCACAACCGGCCCAAAGCACGAGCACGAGCCGCAGACCACAAGCCGTGAACCACGAACACTTCAAAGATTGCACTAAGTGGTACTTGGTGCCTCTCCTCGATTGCCAATTTTTCTTTATGGATTCCTCTAAATGGGGCCTCAGGGAGGGGGGGGGAATATTTATAGAAAGGTGGGGTGAGATGGCCTATAGGGGGCCAGTGGGTTCAACAGGCCCCAAAAAGGGGTTGTTGGAACCGCTGGACCCCTCAAATGGGGGTTTGAACCTGCTGGACATCCAGCGGGTTTGATCAGCCTCTTTGGAGGCTGGTTGGACTCGCTGGGGTTCAGCGGGGCCAACCAGGCCCCAAGCAGGGACCGCCGGTTTGTTCGTGGTTTTCTGAGCATCGTCGAGGGGATTTTGCACTCGCTCGGGTTATGTTGTACTCATCTTCTTCCTTTTCGAGTACATAATTACGAGAACTTCGACTAGGAACATGTTAATTGGGGCGATAGCCCGGAATGTGGAAGTTTTTCCATGGGACAAGGATTTTGGCCCTAACACCATATTTCACTCGTTCGAGAGATAAACGGTGTAATGCTACACCACGGAGTGACAATTTTGGCCATGCGCCGGCGGTCGTGCACTTCTGAATTTGAATTGACGTGACATAGTCAACATCCAATACATATCTCGATTGATCCAAGAGTTATGGGTGCAACAATATACTGTAAGGATATACATGTTAATAATGTCTATACGTCAATATATATGCATATGATTACATATATATTATATACATATATGAATGTGTAAATTTATATGTATGATTAAATATATTGTGAATATATATGTAAGTATTGTATACACATATATATAGTATACTATGTATAACTTATGATTGTATGCATTAACACACCTATGTATATGTATAATGCATACATTTATGAGGATAACATATTAATTATATATGTACACTAATATGATATGTATATTTGTATATGAATACATATTTATTGTAAATTTATATCTATGATTACGTATATCATAAATGTGTGTGTATATATATGTATGTAAACATTGTATACATTTCCCCCCCCCTGAATTTGTCTATTTTTTCTGAATTTTTTATGTCTTCTTCTGATTTTTTTTTTCAAAAAATTATTTTTAATCTGGCCATTCCAGGTTCGGCCAGACTTCCAGCAGATCGGCCAGATTGGCCAATCCAATCCAGATCAGGATTGTCCGAAGGCGATCCCTGGGCCGATCAGATTTTTTTTTTCCCTGAAACCCGAGACGTAACAAACATTTGCAAAGTTTTGGCATGGGGATTGATAAAAAGTGTGAGAGTGACAATTTCACAGGTCGAAAACTTCCATCCATCTTTATGTTTGGGTTCCCTTCTGGATTACATGTCTATTCCAGATTAATGAGATAGGAGTTACAATGTTAGTGATGGACAAGTAAAATTTTATTCTTGCATTTCAAACATATCTTAATAGTAAGTTCTTCGATCTGCATCTTTGTTTTTTACTATAACTAAACAGGTTATGGTAGTATTTTTGTGACATCGAGCATTTTCATACATGAAATAATTTTAGAAATTTTTTTTTGCTGATGCTTGTGCATGTTTCACAAACCAGATAAGCATGAACTCAAAGATGCGGTCTAATGCTTTCTTGGCATATGGAGTGCTAAGTAATTATGGAGTTGGTACACAACATGAAGCCTTCCTTGAGCAGGTATGCTCATTTCTAAAGCTTCAAGTTTGATCCTAGTAATTTTGGCTGAAAATTTGAACAAAGTAAACTACGGCATGGCTAATCAAATTTGGAATTGAAGCTATTTGTTTATTACAAGTTCATCCCAATAAACTGTGGAAACTTGTTGAATCATTATCTTCTCATAATTGAGCATAGTGAGACTCCAAACTGGCAAATACCAGCTGCTTTGAACCTTTGATTTCCTCATGGTAAAAGCTTTCATCAACAGGGCCTGGAGTCTGGAATATTCTGGAGTTCCACATGGTCCATCTAAATACAAAACAGAGCTAGTAGTTTCTCCAAGAGAGTGAGTTTGTTAAAGTGCTTGATAAGAAAATTTATAAATGGATCCTGTGATTTATATGAGCTCCACTCCATCGTACTGAGTGCTTTTGAGCATATGAATCCTGTGATTTAGTCATGAAGGGCCAAATGCAACGCGCACGGTAATGGAAATGAAGATGTGGTTTGACATCTTTCTGGTAATGAAGCTCCTCAGAACCTTTCCCAAATTGCTTGTATCCTTGCCCTAAACCCAAATCAGCAGACTTGCAGCCACTAGCATAGTTTGAGGCTTTGAGCTATCCCACCTGAGGTCTTTTACTTTATGATGGGTACCTTACCACCTCAATAGGGTGTCCTATGTTTCTTTTCCTTTTCAAACGTCCTCTACTTCTTTTAACTTTTATTTTTGTTTTGGTTTCTTTTATTTCTCTCTTCTCCTTTGCAACTTTGGTCTTTATTATTAAGGAATAGTAACCAGTCTTTTGACTTTGACTTCTTGAGTTTAAACACGACTATAGCACTTGATAGAAATTTGTGGCGGAAAAGAATTCATGTAGCCGACCCCAATTAATGGGATAAGGCTCTGATGATGATGATGAACCAGTCTTTTGGTTATGTTTGAAAAAACTGCTTGGATCCAATGTTTTAAAAGCCGGCCAAACTGGTTAACCCTGAGCAAAACTGGGTTGCTTGTCATCTAGACCAATGGCAATGGTTTCTAATAAAGTAAATATTTAATGTGGAGGCAATCATTTTTAATAAAGTCAAGTTTTTTTTTCCTTGGAAGTTGGTGCAGGATAAGTTTCCCACCGTTGAAAGATTATCAAGGATTCTTGCTAATATGAAGAGGTCATAGACTTTCTATCAGCCTTTATTAAATGACCATCTCTTTGTACAATGTGCCTTTATAAGTGTTGTCTGGTGCGTCCTTGCAATTTTGCAAAAGATGTTAGGAATCCAGTGGTGGGAACCAGCAAATATGTTGGACCTCCTACGATACTGGAAGCAAAGGTGTCACAGAACATTAAGTTGCTCTGGTTCATCATACCACATGCTATATTTTGGTCATTGTGGTGGGAAAAGAATAACAGAATTTTTAGATAGGTTTGGCATGAACAACCAATGACATTTTGAGAAGGTCTGTTTATCTTTATTGAAGAATGTGCTCTGCCATCTCGTAGTCAGTCATCTTGCACTGGATCATGGCCTTCCTGAGCCACGAGACGGTCTGATCTGGTATGAGATGGTACAAGCAAATCACTGAGTAAAGAAATGAGGATTTCGAGAAGAGGATTCAATAGAATTGAAATCATGGTAGTTTGTTTAATAAAGTCAAAATGACATCATCTGACAGATGGATAACCCCATAGGCACATGAAGTCTGATTTTATCCAGTGGCTATTTTTCTTATATGCTATGGAGTATGGATAATACTTTTAGAATACTGTACGCCGAACAGTGCTTCTTATGTAAGTTGCAGAAATTACCTTTTTATTCTCCATACTGGTCTGTGGTTAATATATTGGTATGCTTCCCATCTGATACTGCACATACTGTAATCTTATCATCATTTCATGCATTCTTCTCTGGTGTGCTCATGAAAGGTCCATGCTACACTTCCACGTCTGATCCTTCATGTTCATGATGATGATGTCACTGTTCGTCAAGCATGCCGGGTATAGTATTATTTGTCTCATCTTGTATGAACTTATTCGACTTTTTTTATAGACAAGTCCTAACTGATATTTCTATTAGCAGACTGCCTTTAGACAGCTTTCTGCCTTGATGGAGGTGGACAGTCTATCTGCCCTTGTCAACACACGATGTTTTAATTCTGATCGACGGTTTGTATAACAATATTGAAAAAATGTCCCAGTCCTCTTCTAGTATCCTGAGAGCAGACTAACATTCTTTTCCCTGCAATCAGAAGTGACTATGAGGATTTCTTGAGGAGTCTAGCAAAGCAACTGTCTCAAAATTTTGCCACTAGAGCAAGTACATACTTGTCATCAGTAATTCAGGTAATGACTATCCCAGATGGAGCTGAAACTAAAAAATGGATAGTTATTGAATTGGTGCTCCTTATTTAGGCATTTGATGCACCTTGGCCGGTCATACAAGCCAATGCTATTTACTTCTCCAGCTGCATGCTTTCTCTTTTGGATGATCAGCGGTCTTTGGCTTCTTTTTTGCCAGAGGTACAAGTTGGCAAGACAAAACTGTGTTTCCTAGTAGTAAAAAATTGTCGACTATCCTGACTGAGATTTTTGTTCAGGTGTTTGGTATACTGGTAGGCAAATTGGGTCGATCCCCAGATACAGTTGTGCGGACAACATGCTCCCTTGCATTGGGTATTCTTCTGAAGGCGTCCAATCCAGTGACATGGTCATGCTTACAACTTGATCTTGCAGAATTTTCTCGAAAGCCTCAAGACTAAGTGTAGACCACAAGATGGGACAAGGAAAATGTGGAAAATCAGAAAACAGCAAATGATGATATCTTGCATCTGGCCAAGCAACCTATGCTAGGTTGGCATAAGCTTATGGCCGGGAATCTTCTGGCATCTTCTCCAAGTGCCTAACAACCAGGGGAAACGAAAGGGTAGAAGAGTGAAAAATAGCGAAAGACAACATCGTGCGTCCAGCAAGATAATTTATATTGGTGGGAATGTGAATCGCCATCCAACTGAGAGGATTTTCCGAACATGTTTAACTTGCACAGACGACCAAAGTCACAACGGCGTGGTGTGTCCCCACCACCTTCTTCCTTTGTGTAAAGTTGTATTAATGTAAACATTCTGTATCATGTTGTGTAGGTATGGGTTTGTATAGTATCCTGTAGATGTACGGTTAACTTCATTGACTGTATATGTCCATTTCAACGTTTCAACATTTAAACCCTCCGCCTCCACCACCCCCCAACACCCCCCCCCCCCCAAAAAAAAAAAATTTTCTGTTGTCACTGTGTACAGGATGTTGTTCATGTAATGTTGAAATATTACTCTCTTTTAATAATGTAGCCGGGATTATTATGCTTCTATATCTTAGCATTGCTTAGAATGATAATTGTCTTAGCATGACTATCATTTATCTAAGAATTACTGTGCTTCTCCATGAGTTTAGGAAAGGCTTGGGGTTGCCAAGTTGACGCAGGGTACTGTATCCACTTGCTGTTGAATATTTTGAAGATGATAAATGTTAGGTGCAGGTCTAGACCGACAGGTCGAGGACACTATTGGCCTGCGCGTGCAGCCCATGGCCCATCCAGCAAGCCATTTATGTTAAGGGAAATGTTTGTGAACGGTGTAGCAAGCATGACCTGAATTTTGTCATTCAATGGATGAGTTTCACCTATCCATCACCACTCTAAGTGCGTATTTATTACGTTCAAGCATATTTATTGTGTTCAACTCAAAGACTTATTTATTACGTGTCAAGTGCAACATATGTATCTCCTGGACACGTATGTATCTCCTGGAAAACGTATGTAAGCTCTTGGGAGTATCCACGTCTTTAGGGGACTGGACAACATGTGTGATCAGGGTTCAATGCAAAATATGTATCTTTTGGGAAACATATGGTCTTTGGGGAGCATCTACATCTTCAGGAGAACATCTTTAGTCTCTGGAGAGCATACATGATAAGGGTTCAAAACAAAACATATATATTTTGTGGGGAGTATATGTAGTCTCTGGGGAGTATTCAAATATTCAGGTGAGGATCTCTGGAGAACATTTACATACTTAGGAGACATTCTTCGTATAACTTGTTTGTCATCCTTGATCAATTATCTACCACTTTTTGTGTCAATTGTCACCTTTAACGAGCACTTAGGGTGATAAAAATTTGACTTCGCGTGACAAATAATTTGTACATTGGAATGGGAGATACATGGGGCTAAAGGGGGGGGGGATGGTGGGATCCACATGCCACATATGAATACTAACAGCGTCCAAGATGGGTAGTTTTGTTGTTCGTCCAAGACGGTAAGTAAATGTTTCTATTTGAACCTTAAAAACTCGATCTCTTGGCATGTTGATGCAGCACGGTTGGATTGTACTATGCTAGGGGAAATTTGGTATTTGGCACAGTCGACACGGTATGCATGAATAGATAATTATTTATTTTAGTGTTAGATGATAGTTGGACGTACCGATTTGGTATGGTACACCTAATATTATACTGTATCAGGAGAAACTTCGATCAACTGAGTCGTTTGATATGTCCATTCATGTATGCCCAACCATGTTTTGACTAAGGATCTTTTGTATGCATTACACCCCTAATTGAAATAAAATTGTGTGAGAGTTGATCCTACCTTCATTTGATTCCTCTCCCCAGTCCCCATCCCCCCTTTTTTTAATCTTTTCGGGTAACTCGGTTTATGCAAACAAGAAATTGGTAGTTGGTAAAATGTTTTTCCGTATACTGCCAATATTCTCTTTGCTTCATTTTCTCAACTCCCTCCATGGGGTATAGAGCTGGGAATTGTTTTCCAGCTACTCCATTATCCCACTTTTCTTTATTCGCTCTATACTATCTTTTTGTGTATGTGAAAATAAATTTTTATTAATCTATGTGACATTGCATTCATGTGCAAAGGGTATGGATTATACATGAACATAACCATAAGATTGATTTCTATGCAAGTTCATTTTAACAAGAGATGGATGCAAATGCAATCTAAATAAAGTAACAAAACAATGGGTTTTTTTTTTTGTTGAGAAAACCTAACTCGTTGTCTTTCCAAACAATTAAGCAATCCTCGATGGAGTTTAAGTACGAGAATAACTCCCATGAAGTGGCCATAACAAATTTCAATTCAACAAGACAGAAAATGATTTTTTTTCGAATGTTTTGATGCCAAAGTTTGGACATTGTACAAGATGGATATCGAAGCCGATTATCAAACTTTTCCGTTGGCTCCTAGCCATTATCAAACTAAAAAAATTGTAAACATTTAATTATTAAGATGATTTATCTTGCTCGATTCGTTAATCATGAGGTACATCAATCCAAGTTTTGATAACGTATTGAAGTTCTTCTACAAACTAATTGTATTTTGAGACCTCGACAAATAATCTTTTATTTTTTATGCGGGGGGAAACGAATTTAAAACCCGGATTTGAAACGGGTAAGAACCATCACAGGGTCGAACACAGGCCCCCCTTGCCTCCTATGGGGAGTGCTCTCCGTTTACCCCACGCGGTAGACCTAGACAAATAATCTTACAATCATCTTGCTCACCTAAACTTACATCCAAATGCATTCACCAATCATAAGATATATTGATCCCAGTTTTGATAATGTATTGAAGAAGTTCTTCTACAAACAAATTGTACTTTGAGACCTCGACAAATAATCTGTTTTTTGTTAGTCTAGTGGAAATGAAGGGGAAAAACAAACTTAAAACCCGGATTTGAAATAGACAAGAACCATCCACGAGGGTCAAACACGGGCCTGCCCACCTCCTACAGAGAGTACTCTCCTAAACTTACATCCAAATGGATTCACTAATCATAAGAAGGTCCATTGATCCGAGTTTTGATGACGTACCGAATTGTACTTTGAGATCTCAGACAAATAATCTTACGACCCACCAATAAGAGTTTGAATTATTCTATATCCAATCTGACATTCATATTACACGTATTCAACGAAACAACGATGAGTCTTCACGCTGCTATGCACACACACATTTTCCACCAATTTGCTATTTCGGGGACATTTGGTATTAGCTTAAGGCAAAGATGTGGGCCCAAGAAGATACCATCCTAAGATGTTTCATGGGATGGTATGTACCATGTAAGTTCTAAAAATTCTTAGGTCTCAAGACCACTTTATTCACAACACTCTTCTAACTCAATTCACTCCAAAACTACAGATTATCAACTTGACATTTTTATTTTCATCAGTATCGCCCAAATAGGAATAGTCTAATTATGGTTCTTTTGATGTTAAAAAAAAACAGATTTCGATGCATTCTTCAAATATTTTTTTGGGCAAAAAAAAAGGTTTGAGGAAAACCTAGATCATATAATCCCACCTTCCACCTATCTTGGTAGCCAAACCCTCAATTTGGCTTGCTAGGTTTCATAACCAATAGGGAAGAACATAGGAACTAGGAAAGGATCACCAATCAAATAACAGAAGCTTCACAGTTTGTCATTAACCCAAAATATAACCTGCAACCCAACAGAAGATGGGCAGCAGGGCCACCGATGTCTTCAGTAGATGAGAAAACATGAAACTATAAGATAGCATGAACGCTAGAGAGAGGTATCTTTAACAAAGCGTCGTTTTGGGAAGAGATGGAGAGAGAGAGAGCAGCGGGAAGGGGGCATGAAGAAGGAATCGTCACTTGGCCAGCATCTGCTGCGCGACCTGGTTCTCCTGCTGCTGCTGGTAGTTCAGGGGCCTCCGGAACAGCATGATGTGCGGCTCCGGCCGGTGGATGGCGTAGTGGACCCAACCCCTGCTCTGCTGCACGCCAATCGCCCGCCACTCGTTCTGTAGAAGCACACCACCTCCGAATTGAGGACAAAAAAACACGCCACTTGACGAAATTACAATAACAAAAGCCTTAAGGTGGGAGGAGGATCGAGGGGTCATGCCTCTGAAAGGAGCCGGTTCTTGGGGAGCTGCTTGGCGACCTCCGGCGGAAGAACCACGTGCCTGGAGGAATGGATCATCGGAGCAAACGGCCGAACCACTCAGATTGATGACTGCTCGAAAATTAAAGCAGCAAGAAAGAAAGGGGGGGAAAAAAGAAAGAAAAAAGAGACAAAAATAACCAAACAGCAAGCGATCCAATCCCCATAGTCTCTGCCCGGGAATCTTTTGTCGCCTGCTTCGACGGGGTAGATATACCTGTACTCATAGGTGTCGTCGAAGTACTTCTCCGAGTACTGGATCTGCCCCATTCCGACCGATTCCCCTACAAACAGCAACAAAGAAAGAGAAATACGAAACGAAGAGGGCGTATCATCAAGTACACCGATAGATAGCAGCATTGCCAAGAATCGACGGCAAGGGTTGGAAAAAGAACAGACCTTGTAGCCCCAACACGCTGGAATGGAGAAAACCCTAGATGGTCGCGCGGAGGAGGTAGGGGGAGCGCCCAAGAGATTGGGGAAGAACAGAAGGTTTCGGCTCCTGCGGGCCTGCGGCGGGTCTCGTCTGGGGCGCAGGGAGGGGGTTTGATCTTTGATACGTGTACTCGTTTTCCACCCTTTTATACATATAAAGCCAATTAAAGTAATATTTTAATTAGGTGGGAATTGGAGCGCCTGTTTTGAAATTTGAAAACCAAGCGGCAGGTGCGGTGGAAATCGGACCGTTGTTTGGTCCACTCCTAGAAACTTCTTCTTCGGACTTCTACCATTCTTGCGGTTCGCACTTTTTGAAAGTAATAGGGTTTGGGGCGCCCATTTGGAGCCGACCCAATAAAACTCATCAAGGGCTCAGTAGAGAGAGAATTTTTTTTATGAGTGGAGTAATTTTATATCAAAAGTTAGAGATTTTTTCTATCTAAGGCATCGTTTGAAAATGATTTTGAAAAATTTTCAAAATTACAAATCTTTGAAAAGACCAACTCTCTTTCCAAATACAACACTATCGGCCGGAGGAGAGAGATAGAGAGAAAATTGTAACATGGAAAAGCGATGTTACATCCGCTTTTGAAAAATTTTGAAACAGAAGAAGAGAGATGAACAGTGCGCACGCGGTTAAGAATTTTTTGTTTTTTTTTTTAATTTTAACAGCCTCGTCGCCCACGCCACAAAAGGCACGGGCGACGAGACAACAATCGCTGTAACCGTACTCGGTGCAGTCGAATGCCGATTTGTGCAATTTTTATTTTTTAAACCTCATTTCCAAACACTGCCTAAGAGTTGCTTCGACCTTCGGGAGAAAACTAACAACCATAGATAAGGAGGTTTAAAAAATATTATCATCACACTTTTTCTCTTTACTTAACTTATTCATTTCTTTTGCTCCAATAAGATCTTCTTAGTTGTTATTTTGACCATAAAAAGATCGTCTTTGAGATCCATATATTTGAGATTGATTTTTTTACATGTCAAGAACATGCCGAGTGGAGTAAAACATTTCGTCACCACTCTCCTACTCGTAGCCCGAGCCCAAGCTCAGAATCGACCCCCTTCGTAAGCCCAAGAATCCGGTCGAAACTGACCATATCAAGTACCCTTCGCTAGAGTTGGGTGGAAATGTGAACAAAATGGTTTTGGAATGTTGTATCGTTTGTCTGTTTTAGAATTTTGGGGAGGATATTATCTGCTTATTGATAAATATTATGTGTCACCTTCTTATACCATTATGTTTCTTTTGATATTGGAAGTTGGATGCTTTCGGACTCCAATATTGAATGCAAGCTATTCATTTTAGTTGGTCGATCTCAACATGAAAAATTGCGGTGGAAATGGGGAAAATTTTGGAATAAAAACTGCGGCAGTATACCAGTTCTATATTTTATTTGTATCCCCCATTTATATCAACTTACTAATTTTCTTAGCGTGACAATAAAATAAGTGTGTACGTCGAAATGATGCAGTCTGTGTGGAGGCGCTCGCGAACTCGAACTTTGAACTATTTTCAAAAGGACAGAAGAGTAATACTCGGCTGATTGAAAGTACACAGCGCAGTACACAAGCGACCGGTTCATCGCTGAATGTAATTTTTTTTCTCTGGTTCCTATTTCCTGGTTCAAGGGAACCACTGACAAATCCAATATTAAAAACAGAATTGGAGAGTTAACGAAACAAGAATCGGTGCAGTTTGTCTTTTGCGAAAAGAAAAAAATAAAAGCTTTCGACATATCTCAATGATAAAAGAGTCCTTTGTGAACAAAGAAACGGAGCAGAATACCCCTCCAATTTCATATTCTACCTGTAAAATGTGATCTAAACAATGCATCCTACCCCTATTCTTCCGGCAAAATACACCCAAAATTTTCATTTTTGTCTTCAGTAAATTGTGTATCCCCACTCTCCTATGCGGAAGAAAAGAAAGAGTATTTTAGGACACCGAAAAGCTCTTCCCCCCCAATTAGTTAACACAAAATCTTGACGCCCGAAAGCTGGTTCCAAGGCCATGTTGTCTTCCTGTACAATGCAGATCCCACTACTGTACACAAAGGGGGCGAGCTTGGCTTCCAATGTGCCTTACCCAGGGAGGGAAAAGTACAGCACCAGAGGCACCATTGCTTTCTTTGTACTACCTGCCTGATACAGACTCGGGAACCAATTTGTGTAGCATGGACGTCCCCTCAAAGATCAACGTGCGGTAGCCCTTCATATACTCGGGCAGCTGCAGAACAAGTGCGCCCATTGAGTGATAGAAAAACGATGCAAAAGATTTCAAATGAAGAAAACTACTCACCTCATCAACAGGCATCTTGCTGAACCCAAATCTTTTCGTCCAGATAGATTCAGCCTCATCTGCTGCAGGGAGCACCAAATGCTTGACGTTGAGTGATGCCAGCATTCCTTCTATGCATGAAAACAGTGACTGGAAGTACCCCTGCAACAAAATCATGTATTATTGTTTTGAGCAAAAGAAGAAAGCTCCTACAGATGGACTAATACACCCGGAACACGGACGAAACCTACTCTAATAAGGTCATTGTAAGCATACCCAATTACATGACGAACTTTTTTATTCAACAGAAGATTCCAAGTAGATTGGATCACTCATTTATCGTTCCACATGTAGAATATTGTCAGGATTTAAAAGAAATAAAAACAAATTTAGGATTTCTAGATTAGGATATGTATGCAACATTTTCTGTCATATTGAGGGGACATCTTATAACAACTAACCCTAACCTTAAAACATTACCCATTTGAGTTTTGGCTCAATGGAAGCAACCCAGAGAAGCATCGCTCACTGATAACGTTACACATTTCTGTTGCCACTATCATGCCATCCACACTTGTCCACTGCCATTGCCCTTGCCAAATGAGCCCCACCTGTCACTGCTACAACATCTGCCTCGAACAGGCAAGAAACAGTTGCAGTAGTTACAGTTTGTCTCTTCTCCCTTCTCTAATTTTGGTTCTCCTCCTTTCTGTCCCCTTACTTTTTGGTACCTAGGTGTCTCCTCAACTCCACCAACCTCCTCAGTTTCCCTCCTCATCCCCTGCTTCTTTCCTCGATCGTTCTCATCTTGCTTACAGTCCTCTACCTGAAACCTGCCAGAACCAATCATTCTCATCAAACTGGGATAGAAACAAGAACATTCCCGGACTGATCCAGTTCCAGAATCCCATTTCTAATTACTAAATCTTCTGACAGAGAACAATAATTCAATTTCCTTTTGCTACCACTCCTGGAAGAGCATATTGATGCATCTTGTTATTCTTTTACTGCCAGGAACATCAAACTTAAATTGATCTTTTACCAAGCTCGGGAGCGTCCCACATTCTTTCACCACTTTCTGACTTGAAAATCAGATAACAGGAAAAGAGAATGACTAAAAATGTGATACAAAGAGTGGCTGTAGCATTTCTCATCAAATTCTGTTGCTTGCAAGAACTTATAGGACTTTAAAAATACCTTAACATCAATAGACACATTCTCCTGTAGCCTAGCAACTAGAGAATTCTAGAACAAACCAAACCATGTGTGGTAAATTTGCAACTATAATCATGCTTCCAGACAGAGACCTTCTAAGATTTGCCACCAACACAATCCCCAGTGCACTGTCCTAGAATGTTCTCAAAACAAAAATGGCGAGTGTCATGCATCATGAACTCTTGAAAATAACGATAATCCCCATTTAAAAAATTTCCCAGCAATGTCACCACATCCAAGCTACATGATACATGATGATAAGATCAAGTGTCATGCGTCATGAACTAATGATAAGAGGTCTCAAGGATTGGTCATCAGTCATCACCAACTTCTTCATGAGAAGTCTCAAGAGACAGGCATTTGAATCATTAGTATATGTATGGTGCCACATGATACACTGGACCTCAGGAACTTCAATCCTGAAAACGATTCAAAAACCACCCGGGATTCCTTTTTGGCTGTGGACCAAAAATGATGAGTTCAGATGGAAACTTTGCAGATATCTCTGGTTCCTACTCGAAAGAAGCTTGTTGGACTGCATGAAACATGTGTTTGCACCAGAAAGTAATGGATCCTATAAACTTACCTGGACCACAAAATCCAGCCTCATGTTTCAGAATTAATTGGCCTGATCAAAAGGACCTCTAAAAGACCAGAAAGAAACTCCACGAATTGGGGTATTTGGGTTATAACATAGCACCTCATGTGTTTATCTGATGACTGATATAAGAGGGATATGGAGGTACATTGATTAGAAAGGCAGCAGCTGTAGGACCCTTCCGCTAGTGGGTGATGGTGAAACATAGCAAGTACAGCGTCGATCAACTTCTTTTCCTTTTCCCTTTTTGCTTTTGGATGATGGTTTTAACCTATCAAAAGGTGCAAGTAGAAGATGAGCTGAAAGAATGATGGTGGCAGTAATGGGTATGAGCAAGGTGTAATGAAGAATATAAATGCTGGTGTTGAGGAAGTTGCTGAAGCAAAGATGATTTTCAAAAAGATTCACATGGCAGCTGTCCATCTGTGGGATAGGTAGCGATGAGGTGTCTATCTGGAATCTATGCTATTGGCAGAAGCAGATGCAAAGCCCAGTGGGGAAGGCAATATTTTCTTATATATAAATGTTGATATTACAATGCTTCTAATATATGCAAGGCCTAGACGGAAAATTGGACAGCTTAATCAGCTCGATTATAGCATTTGTAAGCCGAGCTGGGTTGATTAACCTGCAATGACAGGACTATTATCCCAAGATCTGATAAGTAAACACTGGGAAGGATCAGGCCAATACCTGACCAGTCTGGCACTGCTCACTCTTCCTAAGACAGCAAAGTGCAGTACATCGACAAAAATCACCCAGATCAGGCAAATACAACAAAATTACAGCAACTTAGAGGATCTTCAACCTTCCATCAAAATGAAAGAAACAACAGCCTACAAGGAACAAATATGCTTTTGAGCATACCACAAAGGCTTACACCTACATGGCCTCAATACATCACAACAAGCTGCAATATTGTGTGCAACTGAAGATTGACTGGTGGCAAAGTAAGTCATCAAAATCTGTTCCTGAAATGCTACAATGCCACTCAGTATAACAATCACTCTGGACAGAATAGACACTATCACACTATGAAACAGACTTACTGCCGTATCACTTTTGAAGCATTTGATGTAAGAACACCTCAAAACCTCCAATGTTCTATAACCAGTGAAAACTGACCAATTTTGCAAAAAAGAACATATATAATAAAAAAGAAAGATAAAATTTGTTATTGACCATTTTCTCTTGATCAAAAATGGATTTTCCTGGATATGAAAGCTCACCTTGCCTTGGCTTTCCCTACTTGTTGCAACTAGTGGTAACTCTGCAACTTCACATCCCAAAACCCGAAGAATTGCAGCAGATACGACCGATGAACTGAAAAAATGAGACCATATGCATGCCCGGGATAAGCAAAACATGGGGGAAAAAGAGTCAGAAGTTTGACTTTATCTTATATTCGTACTTTTCTGTTAATACTGCACAGTACATCCCTCCAAAGTCTTGATCTCTGATGTCCCATCTGCCACCAATGGAAAAAGAAAACTCAAATAAGGATGAAAGAGAAGGTGGCCTTTGAAGAAAGATGACAACAGGAGCAAACTAGTAAAGGTAAGAGAAAAATATATAACTGTAAAACAAAAGAAAGAAATCCTTTACCCATAGATCATTGCAGTGATATAATCCATCTTTGTTGCATGATCGACAATTGGTTTAAAGCATTCCTACAGAGAATGAAAACAAATATAAATAACCAATCTATAGAATTGAAAGCAAACTATTTTCCAGTGAGACCAGTAATGGATGTCCTTATCCCAATGTAAAAAAGAAAAACCATCATAAATAATTGCTCTAAGACTAAGTGATGGAATTTGAAAAGTAAAAATTTGGGAACATTTAAAAATCATCTAGTAAAAGAAAGTATTTGGAATTCAGAACAAGAAATTAAAGTAATGTGAAATAACATTACAAATTGTATAAAGAATGTAGCAAAAAGACTCTTATGTGAATCTAAAAAAAAAAAATGAATGTAGAAAGAGAGACTTGGTGGTGGAGTGAGAAAATTCAAAATACAATTAGAGAAAGTTTGGCAAACTAACAAAAATAATCAATCTTTAGAAGCTTATAAAATAGGTAAAAAGAGGGCTAAGAAAATAGTTAGTGAAGCAAAATCTAAGGTGTTTGAAGAATAGTATAACAAATTAGGAACCCGCGAGGCTGAAAGGACATATTTAAACTTGCTAAATTAAAAGAAACGAAACTAGAGATCTAGATCATGTTCGTTGCATTAAGGGTGAAGATCAAAGGATTTTAGTTAAGGACCTCGAGGTTAAAGAGAGATGGTGTAGCTATTTTTAGAAATTACTTAATAGAGATTGTTTCAAAGATTTCTCTTTAGAAGGGGACCAAGACCCAATAGAATTTGATAAATATCACTATTTCAGACGTATGAAGATGTCAAAAGTGGGTGATGCTTTGAAAAAAATTGAAAGTGGGCAAGGCCTTAGGTCCAGAAGGCATACTATTGAAATATGGAAGGCCTAGGAGACAACGATACATTGGTATTAAATGGCTAACCAAAATTTTCAATAAAATTTTGAAGGAATGGAGATGCCAGAAGATGGAGAAAAAGCACTATGGTTCCTTTCTATAAAAACAAAAAGGATATTCAAAGTTGCAACAATTTTTATGGAATTAAACTTATAAGTCATACTATGAAGCTTTGGGAGAGAATAATCGAGAAACGTATCCAATGTATAACTATTGTATTAGAAAATCAGTTCGGCTTTATGCTTAGTAGATCTACTAAGGAAACTATTTTTTTATAATGACAGTTAATGGAGAAGTATAGAAAGATGAGAAAAATTTTATATATAGTTTTTCTTGATTTGGAGAAAGCGCATGATCGAGTACCGAGAGAATTGATTTGGTAGACATTAAGAAAGAATGTAAGAAAGTGCTATTAGTAATGTGAGAACTATTTCGATCACTATAAGTTTGCATCAAGATTCTGCACTAAATATGTATCTCTTTGCTCTGGTTATGGATGAAGTAACAAAACAATTGCATGGTGATATCCCTTGGCTATGTTATTTGTAGATGATATTGTCTTAATTGATGAAAGTATTGATGGTTTAAATATTAAGTTAGAAAGTTGGAGGTATATTTTGAAGTCTAAAGGTTTTTAAATTAGTAGAAGCAAGTCAAAGTTTATGCATTGTAATTGTAGTAATGAGACGGTGTTACAGGATGACATGGTTCAAATTGACAGAACAAAACATTCCTAAGAGTATTAACTTTTAGAATTTAGGGTCCATCATTTAAGAGAATTGAAAGATTTATGACGATGTGGTAAACAGGATTAAAACAGACTAGTTAAAATGGAGAAGTGCATCAGGAGTCCTATGTGATCGTCATATACCCATAAAACTTAAGAGTAAGTTTTATAAAACAGTTGTAAGACCTACTTTGTTATATGAAACCAGTGTTGGACAATACGAAAAGAACACATTAACAAAATATGAGTATCAAAGATGAAGATGTTAAGATAGATGTGTGGTAAAATTAAAAAGATAAGATTAGAAATGAGCGCTTCCGTGAGGACTCGAGGATAGCTCCAATTTGATAGTAAAATGAGAGAAAATAAACTCAATTAGTTTAGACGCATGCATCATCACCCTAACTCGGCGCCAGTTAAAAGATGCGATCAAATCTTAGTAAATACTAGTAAAAGAGCTCGAGGTAGGTCTCAAATGAGATTGTGCAATGTTATTAAGAAGGATGTTAGCTTCTCAAGTTTAATACGAATATAGTATTTGATAGAAATCTTTGGCAAACAAGGATTCATGTAGCCAACCCCAAATAATGGGGATGATAGATATTGACCATCAACTTCACATTAAAATATATAGAACAATGAGACACTGTGGTTGTTTAAGAGCTGAGCCTTTGGTTACACGTGAAACTCTACCACACATTAGAAACAAGAAAGGAAGTGTAATACAACAAATTAGGTGCAACCAGACCAAAACATCTTGCTCTGTTGGGGGATTAGATGTTTCCGCACAATCTTAGTGTCGTAATCAATTGTATAGGGGTGGAAGTTGTCTTTTGGTGTCACTACTTATACTTCAACATTCTTTTCTTTAATATACTAGTGGTGCCATCCACTTCCCAAAAAAAAAAACGAACCAAAACATCTGAAACATGGAAGGAGCCTGTCCTTTCATTCATCTTCCAGTCTGATCTTAAAAATGCAGTAATGAACCCTAACTGCTTCCTTTAAGCACAATTCATATCCATTTGTTCTTCTCTCTACTCATGATGTTATGATGGCTCCATATCTGAGAACCAGACTGTGGGGTCCATCATGGATTAAATTTTTCTTCTTTTCTTAGATAGCTGGGTCCAAATTTATTTATTTCGACAGAGATTTCAGTGTCGAAATGCCCAACAGGTGGTCAGGTTCACTGTCGAACCTTGGGGAACTTGAAGTGGTATGCTGCTAATGGCTGGTTTTGGTGAACCAAGTAGTCTGCTCCCTTGCAAGCGATAAGGTTTCCGGTTTGGATGGCTTTCCTTTGGCTTTCTTTCAAAAATGTTGGCTCATCATCAATGAAGATCTAGTGGCAGCAATGAGGGAACTCCAGGAGGGGAGGGCGCACTTAAGGGGGGGGGGGAGGGGTATCAATAAGACCTTCATAGTGCTTATTCCTAAGAAGAATGGGGCTCAGGAGTTACAGGATTTCAGACTCATTAGTTTGTTGAATGGCACCTATAAGATCATTGCAAAGGTTCTAGCAAAGAAGCTGGTTTCTGTTATGGACACATTAGTGGACCACTTTCAAGGAGCTTTATCAAGGAGAGGAATATTTTAGACAATTTCCTAGTACCACATGAGTGCCTGTTCGCCATGAAGAATCAGAATAGGAAAGGCTTGATTTTTCAACTAGATTTTGAAAAGGCGTATGACAGGGTGAACTAATAGTGCCTCTTTGATGTCTTAGAGAGAATGGGTTTTGGGGTAGACGGGTTGGCTAGGTCAGGGCTTGCATTTCCTTACCTTCTTTAGCTGTCCTCATCAATGGGAGGCTATCTTCCTGGTCCTTAGTGGTTGGGACCTCTGTCAGGGAGACTATACATCTCCTCTCCTTTTTGTTCTGGTCGACAGTGTGCTCAATAGAGTGTGGCATAGGGTGAAAGTGGTGGGTCTGATCAGAAGATTCATCAGTGCTAGTAGGGGAATGTCACATCTCACACTTGCAGTATGTGGATGATACTATATTGTTCCTTGCTGAGGGTGAGCAGCCACCACCCATGGTTAGCCTCCTGTTCAAGTTGTTGGAGGTGGAGATAGGTCTCAAAGGCAACTTCATAAGAGCCTTCTGGAGGGTGTGAAGCTGAAGGATATAACTTTATAGAGGGCGGCCAACTTATTGGATTGAAAGATTGGCAAATTCCCAATACCCTATTTGGAGCTGCCTCTTACTCCACATACCCTTGAGTGTGCAAATTAGCAACCCATCGTCCAGAGATTCAAGTCTAGGCTGGTGGGTGGAAGGCTAGAGCGTTATCCTTTGGTGGTAGACTTGTGTTGTGCAATTCAGTGTTGGATAGCTTGCCCACATACTTTACATATTCAGAATATTGAAGATGGTGAAAAGGATAGAGTTCATCTCGTGTAGGTTCTTTTGGCACAACAATAGAGGGAGATTAGGGGATGGTATGACATGGCATGGGGTAGGCTGGTTGTCAGCAAGAGGGTGTTTGGGACTCAAGAACATCAGAGACTTCAATCTGGCACTCTTGTGAAAGGGATTGTGGAGGCTTAAGAGTGGAGAAGGGGGGTTGTGGGCTATGTTGATCAAACAGAGATATTTTAGGAGGAGCAAACTGTAAGGCATTCCTTCTTTTGGTGGTCTTCCCCGCTCTAGCGGGATATCTTGTTGTGCAGAGATGTTCTTTGGTTGGTGGTCCGGGTTCGCCTTGGTAATGGGAACATAACTCGCGTCTAGAATGATAGGTGGTGCAGAGATTTCTCCCTACAATCAGTTTTCCAAAGCCTGTTCTTGATTTTGACGGATCTCTTGGACTATGTCTCTTAGGCTTTCAACTCCCTCCTTTCATGAGGGGCTTGGGCACTCACTTTCATGAAGGACCTAGCGCAGGCTGAGATGGTGCAGCTCTAGGACCTTTTGTCCCTTCTCTTGTCCATCCATCTATCCAATTCAAAGGATGGATGGGTGTGGAGGTGGCAGAAGGGAGATTTCTTTTCTATCAGATCAACTTATAGAGTCATTGCAAATGGAGGTCTTATCATAGATTTCACCATCAGGTGTGGAGCTCTAGAAGTCCGTTGAAAGTGAAGATTCTAATTTGAAGGATCTCGCATGGGAGACTTCCCACTAGAGATAGATTGCATCGCTTTATTCCAAATATTCAGCCTATTTGTGTGCTTTATGGGGAGGATGACGAGACCCTTGACCACTTATTTGTAAGTTGCTACTACTCTCAAGGGGTGTGGAGAGAGGTTGCGATAAAGACCCGTATCAACATCTGCCAGCACAGGATGTCCATCAGTTGCTTTTGCATTGGGAGAGAGTGGCTTCTCAGAGAAGATAGGGTGGCGCGGTGGTTGATCCCTTATGCCGCCCTGTGGATGCTAGGGGAGGAGAGGAACAATAAGATCTTTAGAAGGAAATCTAAAGATGGGCAACTGTTTTTCATGCTATTTTAGTTAAAATAAAGGAATGGGTGGTCACAATTCGTAATGTGGAATCATCTACTTCCTCTCTTTTTGTTCCATTGGGGGATTAGATGTTTCCACATGACCCAAGGGTGGCACTCAATTGTATAGGGGTGGGAGTTGTCTTGTGGTGTACACTACCTATACTTGTACATTCTTTTCTTTAATATACTAGTGATACTACCTACTTTCCATTTTAAAAAAAAGAGGATAGAATTAATCTTAAGATCTGTTTGATAACACTTAATAGACATCTTATGTCTAAAGTGATTATTTTTTAAGATTTCAAATTCTATGATAAAATATCTAAAATAATATCTGATTTAATCACTTAAATCTGATAAATCACTTAATTTTTATGCCATGGAAAATCACTCTTTTTTTTCAGATCGACAGCCAGTCATGACGGGACTGCCGACAGCCAGCCGAAATCTGGCAACTGTCACCGGATTCCAGAGATGGCCACCAACGGCCAGCCAGATTCCTGTCGACTGCAGACCTTCGGCAGCCAGATTCGGATTTCGGCCATCGGATTCCAACCGACTGCCGCCGGAATCAGGCGACCGGATTCCGGCGACTTAGTTCAAAAAATAAAATTTTAAAATGTTCCAAGTTTTGAACCCAGACCTATGGCTAGAAAAGTGACATACTAACCACTGTGCCACAAATTATGTTGGTTAGATATTAGTTCAAATGTTACTTAAGTTGGTTATCAAACAACTCTTAACGAATGTCTTATATACATTAAGTATTTTTTAAGTTTCAGATTTAGAGAATATATGAGAAATAAGATTTCAGACTTTAGACTTAAATGTTATCAAACACCACCTTGGTTCAGGAGCGGGGTACAACTGAATAAAAGAACTTCAGAGAGGTCTGCAGATTGTCGAAAGGAGAGAACAGAATGAAGCAATATGGAAAAGAGAAGAGAATAAGCCAATAAGGCTGCAACAGAAGATAAGAGGATAAATGACCACTGTAAACAGAAGATAGAAGCCAACAGACTATGCTTCCTCATTCGTTATTTCGAGCTTGTCTCATGAATAGACAGAATAGCCATAGTTGTCAAGGTACCCGCCTAAGCAGCACCTAGGCACCGCCTAGGCGGGAAGGCACCAAATTGATGGCTAAATGTTTATATTTATATAGTTTCATTTACTTAAGATATTACATGTAAATAAGAAAGTGCCCCCATTTGAATCTAATAAACATATCAGAAAAATCATCTCTTACTAATAAAAAGTCAACTCTCAGATCGAAGAAGAAAATCACAATTTTGATGATTCCATGAAAATACCAACTTTCTAATCCCTCAAATTTGATCTAACTAAAAATTCCATAATTTGAATAAACCATATAGAACACTAAAAATTTAATTTTCGGTTAAATAAGTCAAACGTATATGTGACTTCTCCAAGAGACTCACTCTCCTACTGACAGTACTTAATCTGCCTGAGACTTCTCAAGATTTGGTCAAACCTAAGCTATCATCACGCAAACTCATGAGAATTGTTATTTTCTAGTTTCTTTTGAATTTTTAAACATATTGTGAGATTATGTAGTGGACTCTTTTAGTTATTTACTTATTTTAAGTGTGTTAAGATATTGCACTTCCTATTTTCATTTAGCATATTTACATGTATGAGTATTTACTTGATTGTTTTAAAAGTTGGAAATTAATTTTCTGATGATATAATGATATTCGCATTTCTTGTTCTTATTTAGTGCGCTTGTTTGTTTGAAGATGTCAATTTAGATTTTTTTTATGACTTTATGATATATATTGTGAGTTTGTTTACTTGTAATTTATTTTTTCTTGCTTTCATATGGTTTTGAGCTTTTTTATTGTGACATTTTATTTATTTATTTAAGTATTTTTTTGTGATATGTAGTGATTATCTATATTTCTCATATTTATGTATTATTTTAATAATGTATTTGCCATATTATGATATATCGTTGCAATTATGCTGCCATATTATGATCTTTTTTATTGTTTTATTGAATTTTCATCATCATATATATTTTATGGACGTAAATATCATATAAGGACACTTTAAAATGCCTAAGAACCATTTAGGTGGGCGCCTAAGCACTTAGGCTATCTGAGACACCAACTACGTCTTAGTCATCTTGACGCCTTGACAACTATGAGAGTAGCATGTTTCCATCACCCCTTAAAGGAAAAGGGAAAAGGACAAAACTATTTCAATATTGACCACACTTATCATTATCCTTGCTTACCCTTGTTCCAAATGCTCATAAAATGTTTCCATCACCCCTTATGTAACATTCAGGCCAACCTGAGAGCTCATGCAGCATATAATTGACAAAGATCTTTTGTCAATTTTGAATCATGGAACGACCATCTGGGTATCTTATGCCTGATGGAAATATAGCATGTAAAAGCTGACTTCCAGGAAGAGTAATGGACAATGGACATATCTTCATGAGGTAATACCAAAAGAAAAGGGTGACAATTTCCAACAATGCACAGTTTGCAAATAAACTAAAATAAGAGAGTAAAGTTTCAAAATACTTGGGTTTACACATGAAAAGTTATTTTCTTTAATTTAATACTTACATGGAATATAGACAATGCTGCAGAGAGCAATAATCTGGTTTCAGAAGAAGCTGTTTTGCCACTGAGGAGTCTCCATCTGACATCATGGTTTATTTCTTCCGCAAGACCCATTTGCTCATTTTTCTTCTTTATAAGATCTGACTGAGGGACCGATAGCTGTTCTAATCCAGAGGCTATTAATTTCTGCAAAGCAGCATGAATCTGGCCACAAGCGGTGGAACAGAACCACTTCCCCTCGGGGAGTTCCTGACCAAAGGAAGAGGACCAAGGAAAATGATATTTTGTCAATATCCAGCAATAACCATCGCTGTTTTCATCAACAGGAAAGGAACAGAACAAAACTACATAGAAACTTGGTTCACCTTTAAGTCACCCATGTCATAATCCTTGAGACACCCAACATGGAATTCCCGTTCACACTGAAAGCATCATCGCAATTCAAAGCTTTACATACATTGAAAGGGCACACGAAAATTTGGAAATCTGAAGAATGTGATAAATAAAAGAAAAAGCTCACTTGATCACAAAGCAGAACTGTACGAGGACCAAACCTTGCGCTAAAATCATGACATCTGATATGAAAAAAAATTGCATTAGTGTATATAATGTTTATAAAAAGCAGAAAAGATAAAATGGTAAAATGGTAAAAAAAAAATTCAAAAATGGTTACAAAAGCTAATATTTCAAGAGTTGAAATCTAAGAATATACACAAATATAGGTACATCTGTGTAGCCACACTAAGTCCGGAAAATAGTAATACTTGGGAAACAGCCTGAGCTCACGACATTTTCTATTAAGAGATAAAATCATACAAAGTAAACAACTATACAAAATGCACTGACCTACATAATACACAGCCACCAACATCAGCCTCTGGAGTTTTAACAATGCGGATGCATCGCTTAAATATCTCTTCAATGGGATCAACACCTGCAACTCTTCCAGCAGCAACTGCATTTTCATTGTGTTCCACAGCTTTATCTTTTAGATGCATATTCTGGCAACAAGGACAATACCAATCCCCTTTTGGAACGCTCGTCAGTCCAACACATTCTGTAATAGAGAGAACAGATCAGATACCAACCTAACATCATATATATTCTCTCAATCATAGTTATAAAAGATGTCTCCCAGTGAAAATATTTTATTCCAACATGAGAAGGGATACCTTATTCTGGCTGTGAATTGACAAACAGAGTGGAGATGGTGTACCAAAGGGACGAGTTCAACCACACGTACCAGAATCAGCTTTCAAGTGTTTGGTTAGGGAATGCAACAAGCAGAATGGCAGTGCACTGACTGGCATTTGATCCTCAGGCAGCACCTCAGAGAATGAGGAAACCAAATATTGTGCTCTATTAGCATGCTTAAGGAGGTTACCATACAGCCAAAGAGTAAAAACAGATTCTGGAAGAACACAACTTCAGGAAGATTTTCAGTGATGCTATCAGCAATTATAAGGCTCTCTTCAGCAATACCCCTAAGTTTGCTGAGGCACGGAACGTGAAGTCCGTCTCAGGTACAGAGGTTTCGTGGCTTATTTACCATTAAATTGTAACAGAGTTTTATCGCAGAAAATGGACCGCCTAATAATGCATGGAAGGCAAAATTGGCCGAACCGGATCGGGATTAGCCGATTCTGGATTGGATCAGCCCCTTGGGGTAACCCCTTAGTCAAAATCCCAGCAGCAATCGGACCGAATCGGACCGGATTGGCCGATTCTGTCACAAAACTTTTTTATGATATATATTAATTATTAGATATATTAATGTATATTAATTTACATATTTATGCATATATACATGCATTATTCTATTAACTACATGCACATATATATGCATTAACTATATATATGTGCTTGTTATTATATTTACATTAATATACGATTGTATATAATTAACATACACACATTAATATAAGATTGGTATACATTTTAATTATGTTTATACATTAATATATGTACATTAACTATGTATATATGTGCTTTACATTAATATAATTTACCTTAATATATGATTGTATGTACATTAACACACATTAATATATGATTGATATACATATTAATTATGTGTATACAATAATATGATATGTATATATATGCATATTGTTATTACATTTACATAATAAAAGATTCTATGTGCATTAAGTCAATAACACACACAATCACATCTTATATGATTGATATACATATTAATTATGTGAATACATTAAATATGTACATTAATATGATTATATGATTGATATTCATGAATTATGTTTATACATTAATATGATATGCATATATATGTGCTCATTGTTATTATATTTACATTAATAAAGATTAAGTGTACATTAAGTCATTAACACACACAAACACATTAATATATGCAAATATTGAAGACATTTTTCCCTTTTTTTTTTTTCTGATTCTTCAAATAAAACTATTTTTAATCTGGCCGATCCTGGATCGGTCAGAATTTGCTGAGGATCAGTCGGATCGCCGATTTGATCCCGATCCGAACCGGGATCAGCCCAGGCCTATCCGGACCACCAATCCGATCCTGCCATCCTTGCGATCATGAGATTCTCTATATTCTTCATGGAGTTTCACAATTAGGATGTAGGCCATCTCATGGTTCAGTGTTCAGTTAGTAGAGCTGTTTTGGAAAGCCATTAGCAGACTGATGTCTATTAATCTCCACTCCAACTCGGTCAAGCATATGTGACAACTTTTCAAGAGCATCAGGTAACAAAAGCCAACTGTAGAAGAGCTCACATACTTTGTATGCTTCCTCATGCCATCTGGAGTATTTGGAAGGAACAAAACAGCAGTATCCACCAGGGAAGTTATACAGACATTGGAATAGACATTTTGAGAATGCTGTCTAGAAGTTGGAAGCAAGTGTTTGCAGTTGGCACTTAGGCTTTCTGCTGGTTGGTATTTTCTTTTTTCTCTAGTCTTTGAGGTTGTGGAATCTTGCCTTGTCTTTTCTCTTCACTGCACTTCCTCTCTTTATTTTAATATAAAATTAGAAGTACGATATGCTTACTTCTGAGTAGGGGGAAAAAGATGTCACACAGTGGTAGAACCCGAAGAATGCGTCAGTGGATTTGTGGTGGGTTTCAGTGGGTGTCTGCATGCTTGCATGGACACAGATGTCATATATGCCCACAAAAAGTTGTAGATTGAACTAACCTCGAATAAATGTGCAGAGTTGTACATTAATGCTGGGAATAACCTTTCCCATCTAAGAACCTAGAAGAGTATACAGCAGCAGTCACATTAACGATAGGTCAGATGCACCATTTATCTATAATATCCAAGATGTTTTGTCTGAAAAAAGCTTCCTTGTGCAACTAACCTTTTACGCGTCATCATAAGCCGCGTCATCATAAGCTGTAAGGTTTTTTCCAATTTTAGATCCGTTTGTAGACCGTCTATTTATTTTTTAAGTCCATTGACCAAAAAATTTAAGTTTAGGTCCATTTTGGCTGCTTCTGTTATTTCTCCATCCTTCTGTAACACCTCTGTTTGTGGAAGTTAGCAGGGGCGCAGAAATTTTAGGGCATTTTCAAAGCAGCGACCCTTCTTCCTGGCCGCGGCGCATAGTTGTCAAGGCGTTCGCCTAGGCGCCGCTTACGCGTAAAGGCGCCCTTGAAGAGATAGGCGATCTGGCCGCTTTTCTGAAATGGCAAAAGGCGCCTCTAGGCGTCGCTGAGGCGGTCTAGGCGCACACCTAGACCGCTTGGGCGGTTATTGGATCGCCCAGACCCAATAAAATATCCGGCCGCGGTTTCTGAAAAGGCCAAAACCCCACGCCCCAAACCCCACCCCGTTGACCCCGCGTCCCTCCCCGATCGCGCGACCGGCGAAGCACCGAAGCTAGGGCTTCGAAGGGCCGCTCCGAAGCCATCGTCGCCGGCTCCGGCGTCCACCATCACCGGCTCCGGTGACTCCCTCCGGCCTCCACCGTTGCCGCCTCCGGCTCCACGGCTTCCACCCTCTTCGAAAGTACCTCGCTGTTGAACGATAAAAGTGTGACGCGTTTACATCAGTAGAAATTACGGAATCCATCAGATAATGGTCCGGCGACTTGGCTAGTTGAAGCCTATTTTTGGCGGACAATCGTTCAAGTCATGGATATGATGAAAGGGGTCATTGAACCATGAAGATTAAATGTTGGTTATCAACGGGCCTGGTTACAATATATTATCAACAACCTACTCAGAGGCCAAATAAATTGTGATTTAAAATGACCCCAAGGTTATTTAAGTTACAAACTTATCCGCGGGATTCATCCCCAAAGTTCAGTAGGGGAGTTCCGGCCCTTAAAATGGTGCCCGGATTCCCGGTTAAATTGAAAGTACAAGGAGAACATGTCTCCGTCCAGAGTACAAGCACGGAAGAAATCCAGTAGCACAAGATCTATAGACCGAGTACGAAGGACAAGTACAAAGAACAAGCTCGAGGAAGAACTCCGAGGCTTGCAAAAGCACCCTCCGATAGGGCAGAACTCCGAGAAGTCGGGCAGAACTCCAAGAGAGAAAGAAAAACTCCAGCACCTCCGGCAATGATGGCATTGTAAATGAGGGTGTGGGGGGGTATTTATAAACCTCCCCCTCTCTCTCCATCGGTTAGGAGACCCCTAACCGATGGTGACATCACAATGATGTCACCATCGGTTAAGGGTTCTCCCCCTAACCGATGGTGAATCACCATCGGTCAAGGGTTCTCCCCTTCAACCGACCATCGGTTAGGGGGACATTCCCCTTAAACCGATGGTGATTCACCATCGGTTGGCCACCCAACCGATGGTGACCTCATCATTGAGGTCACCATCGTTGGCCTCCCCCAACCGATGGTGAGTCACCATCGGTTGGGGGAGGGCTCTCTCCTCTCTCCCACGCATGTAAGGGGTTTCATCCCCTATAAATACCCCCCCTATTCCAAAAGAAAAGGGGGATGGTCCTGGAGATTGCTCCGGCGAAGCCCTGTTGAAAAAAATCCAGAAAAATAGAAAAGAGCATTTGCTCATTCCCTCTCTCATTCTCCAATCCCCCTTGCTTGGTGTGCGAAGGTACAAATCCCCTTCTTTAGCCCGATAGGCCAGGCGCGGAGAGGAGAGTTGTCGGCGCAATCGTCATCGACATTCCTTCTTAATCCCCATCCCCCACATCGAGCAAGTCTCTGTGGGGTGATATTCCCGAGGTTTAAATACCGTTCATATCGAGCAAGTCTCTATGGACATACGGTATTTAAATACCCATGTTCTCCCCGCCCATCGAGCAAGTCTCTCGGATGGTGGATTTTGTGCTTATATGTATATGTTTTCTTGAGGAGACTCTGCCCAAGCGGAGGTTCTGCCCAAGGACATATTCGTATATTCACAAATTTGTGTTCTTATATATATGTTTCTTAAGACGAAAATCTGCCTAAGTGGAGATTCCGTCCAGGAACACATATATAAAGATCGCAAATTTGTAATTATACAAATATGTTCCTTGAGGAGAATCTCGCCCAGGCAAAAATCTCTCTCAGGGGATGTATCCATATAAATACAAACTCGTGTTATATGTATATGTTTCTTAGAGGAAACTCTGCCCAAGCGGAGGTTCTGCCCAAGAACATATTCGCATATTCACAAATTTATGTTCTTATGTATATGTTCCTTAGGGGAAACTCTGCCCAAATGGAGACTCCCCTAAGAATATATCCATAGAATCATAAATTTGTGCATATACGCGTATGTCTCTTAGGAAGAATCCTGCCCGGACAAGAGTTCCCTCTAAATTCATATCCATATAATCACAAATTTTATGTTTATATAAATATGTTTCTTAGTGGAACCTCTGCCCAAATAGAGACTCCGCCCGAAGACATATGTATATAATCACAAATATGCCCTATTATGTATATGTTTCTTAAAAGGGATTCCGTCCATACGGGGGCACCTTTTTGAGAATATATCCATAAAATGCAAATTTGTGTTTATACACATATACCTTCCTAAGGCAAAATCCCTCCGGGCAAAGTTTCTCCCGAGAATACATGGATATAAACATACGCTCACATGAATATACCCCTACGAAGACGCCCTACCTAAGCAGAGGTTCATCAGGACATACTCACGCATTCAAAAGAACTACGATGATATACACACATCCAAAGAAAAAAGGGAATAAGATAAGAATTATGCTCAGATACTTCAATTGGGGGCACATACGCACCTCCACGAAAACTATACCCGTGGAAATGGACTTTGGACAGAAATTGCGATCTGACAAAAAAAGGAATCCATGAAGATACATCCATATGCTCTCCGAAAATTATACCCGCACGAGCAAGAAATGAGGAGAAAAGAAACTTTGCCTCAAATTCGGACTTTGCTCAAAAATGGCACTGTAAAAGAACCTCATGAAAAGAAATTGATACAATAATCCTTCTAATACGGAAGTGTTACTCCGGGTCATAATACCCCCAAGTTCAGAATCAAAATCCACGGGTATATACCCGTCCACAATAACAATCCTCATGTTTTCTCAAAATAAAAATTTCTAATCAACCTTTTGCAAAAAGAAGAAAGACCTCAAATAGGCCCACGGATATATACCCGTCCCCCTCTCAAAATCACACTTTGGACTCCAAAGAAGGCAGTCATTTCAAAAATAAAATACTCAAAGCAAATGCATTTCAAGATAATTAAAGAAAGGAAAAAACATACCAAGATTAGGATTTTCTAAAAAGCATGCATATTTTCTCGTCCTTTACTATAAATGGTGTTCGGGTTAGAACTAGTGTTAAATAATACCAAGAGTTTTAACTCGATGTAAATGTAACATCGATTCCGGTCGATGGAGACAGAGGTTCAGCACATGCTACCCTAATCGCCTGGTGAGAATAGACATGAGACTCAAGGAGTTCAGATTAAAAAATGGCGCACCCGTCCGTTTCACGGACACCACACCCGTCCGTTTCATGGACACCACACCCGTCCGTTTCACGGACACCAAAATTTCTCTTCCGCATTGCACGGACTTTTTCTTCTGTCTGCTAGACAGACTGGCACGCCCCGCAAATACAAAATAATCCAAAGCATGTGAATGAAATGAATGAATACATGAACCAAAATCAACAAATAAAATGAAATGAAATCGACCCAAAAAAACTCGAGTGAGAAAAATCCCCGTGTCAACACTCGCTCTCTCTCTCCCTCCCTCTTTCGACTCTGGAGGAGACATCGCCGGAATCGTCCGGCTCCCTCCCTCCTCTTCTCTCCCGGTCCTTCTCCCTCCCTCCCTTTCTCACTTTCTCTGTTTCTCATCTCCGGCCTCCCTACTCCCTCCCTCTCTCACTCTCTCGTCTCCCAGTGCGCAGAGGGCCTCCGGCCCCCTGCTCCCTCCCTCCCTCTCTCACTCTCTCATCTCCCAGTCCCTGCTCCCTCCCTCCCTCTCTCACTCTCTCATCTCCCAGTGCGCAGAGGGCCTCCGACCCCCTGCTCCCTCCCTCCCTCTCTCACTCTCTCATCTCCCAGTCCCTGCTCCCTCCCTCCCTCTCTCACTCTCTCATCTCCCAGTGCGCAGAGGGCCTCCGACCCCCTGCTCCCTCCCTCCCTCCCTCTCACTCTCTCATCTCCCAGTCCCTGCTCCCTCCCTCCCTCTCTCACTCTCTCATCTCCCAATCCATGCTCCCTCCCTCCCTCTCTCACTCTCCCGTCTCCCAGTGCGCAGAGGGCCTCCGGCCTCCCTGCTCCCTCCCTCCCTCTCTCAGTGACACAGTCACATGACTGTGGTCACTGTGCTTACAGTGACACAGTCACTTTTATTTTGTTTGGTTTTAAGATTTAGATGTCATGTTATCACTTTATGAGTTTATTCTTTTAACATTTTAGACATTTGTGAACTTCCTTTTTATGAGTATTTAGTACTTTCTTTGTTGTTGTGGACATATTTTTTTTATAGCTTATCTTTATTATGTGATGAGTTTGTGTTTTTGTGTTATTTGAGAGTTACTATTTGATATTGTCATATTATTTCATAGTCTTTTTTGCAGATTTTAAAACAACTTTGCGAATTAAAAGGTTAGTAACATTATGTTATGTATTTCATTCATTGATATTAGTTTCTTCTTCAATTTTTTAGCATTTATGACTTAATTTTCTGTAATTTTTTCTGCAATTTTATTTTCTGTAATTTAATTTCTGCAATTTAATTTTCTGTAATTTTTCTGTAATTTAATTTTCTGCAATTTTTTTCATGCTTCTGAATTTTTTTTGTAATTTTCATATATTTTATTATGTTATGTATATTAGGAAATATGTATTTTAGATTTTTTTAATTGGTGGCTTAAGTGTCGCCTAAGCGACGCCTAAGCAGACGCTTAAGCGCCTAAGCGCTTAGGGACCCCGTGAACGCCTTGGTTCGCCTTGACAACTATGTCGCGGCGTGACACGGGAAGGAGACGACAGATCGTGCTCTTCGTCCAGGAATCACCGGTGCGACACGGGGAAGCAAGCGACACGACGGATCTGAGTCTTCTTCCTGGAATCGCCGGCACTGTTCCTCCAGCGTGAGCAAGGGGTTCCTCCCCATTTTCGAAGCAGGTGGAAAGGAGGTTCCTCTGGGGCGAGTAGAAGGCGACGGCGATGGAATCCAGTCCCCTTTTTGAAGGTGGTTCCTTAGTATATGTTTTTCTAAGCGTCTCTTAGTATATGTTTTTCCTGGGCATTTTGGAGATTTCAAGCTATCCACCGTCAGTTAACTAACGATGGAGTCCGGTCCAGGACCTTAAAACAAAGAGCTTCTAAGATTGGACCGGATGTCAAACTAGTTTGGTCAATGGACCTAAAAATAACTCGATGGTCAAGATTTGGACCGGATGTTGATTTGCGCTAAGCTGTATCCCATCAATTTGCATTTGGGTAATCCCATGAAGGAACTAAGGTCTTGGTACTGTTTTACAACTAGCTGCCTTCCTGAGATGAACCCTGAACAAGGGGTTAGAAGCACCCATAGTTGTCAAGGCGTCAAGGCGACCAAGGCGTAGGTGGGGTCTCGGATCGCCTAAGCGCTTAGGCGCTCGCCTAAGCGGTGCCTAGGCGTTTAGGACGGAACCAAGTATGAGTTGTTTTCAAGTGTCTCTCTTACATGATATTTATGTATCTATAAATATATATAATGATGAAAATTCAATAAAAAAATATCATAATATGACAGACATAAAGACAATGAAAGCAACAAAAAATAACTCTAAGTAAACAAACTCACATTATATATCATAAAGTCATAAAAAATCTAAATTGACATCTTCAAATAAATAAGCACACTAAATAAGAACGAAGTGCAAATATCATTCTATCATTAGAAAATTAATTTTCAACTTTTAAAACAAGCAATACACATACATGTAAATATGTTAAATAAAAATAAGAAGTGCAATATCTTAACACACTTAAAACAAGTAAAAACTAAATGAGTCCATTACATAATCCCACAATATACCTAAAAATTGAAAAGAAACTAGAAAATGACAAGTCTCATGTGTTTGGGTGATGATAGTTTAAGTTTGACCAAATCCTGAGAGATCTCAAACAGACTAAGTGTTGTCAGTAGGAGAGCGACTCCCTTGGAGAAGTCATATGCACGTTTGACTTTTTTTACCGGACTTTGGATTTTTAGTGTTCCATATGGTTTATTTGAATTATCAAATTTTTAGATAGGTCAAATATGAGAGATTAGAAAGTTAACATTTCGCTAAAATCATCGAAATCATGATTTTCTTCTTCGATGGGAGAGTTGACTTTTTTTTTGTAACAGTTATGATTTTTTTGATATTTTTATTGGATTCAAATGGGAGATACTTCCTTATTTACATGTAATATCTTAAGTAAATGAAACAACAAATTATAACATTTACTTAAATGATATTCAGGTAAATAAAATGTTACCTGGAATCGGGCTGGACTCAGCCCTGAAAACCGACCTGAATCTACTGTCTAAGTGGGATATTGCGGACCCCTAAAGGGTCTAGGCGCGCCCAAGCGCCCTTGGCGTGCGCCTTGGCCGCCTTAGCGGCGCCTTGGGGCGCCTTTTCTCCTCTTAGAAAGGCGAGGTGTTCTAAGGCGGCTGAGGAAGCGCCTTGGCGCTTAAGCGGCACCTAGGCGCCGCCTAGGCGTCTGCCTTGACAACTATGGAAGCACCTGGCTATTATAACCATGGAGAGGAGAGCGTCCATAAAAAGACAAAAGGCCAGTTGACAGGTTTTAGCTTATGCAACTCATAACACAGATTCCAACAGTTTTGCATTTAGGACTAATACATATATGCTGTTTAGGTAGGATGACGAACCTATGGAAAGCCGACTCAGATCGCTGAAGAACCGAGTCCGATTCCATCCAGATTGGATTGGCTGATTCAGCCGATTCATAGGGAGGCAGAAAATCAGCCAGATCAGACAGGATTCTTGAAAGATCAGGTCAATCTAGCCGAATAATTTGGACTTCAAATATTGATTTTCCGAACTTCAAATGTTGATTTGCCAGATCGGTCAATCCCAGCCAAGCCTAGCCTATCCCGACTGTTCCCAGCTGATTGTGGCAGATCAGGCAGAAATTTCACCGATTCTCCACCCCTAACCCCTTGGAATCCGACTGTCGTTGGGTGATCCCGATTACCGGCAAAAATCAGCAGATCCCTATCAAGATCAGTCGATTCTGCCTTCCATGGATGTCACATCATGCTAGGGGATGAGGTAATGATTGTTGAAGATAAAATGTGTTTTTGGACTCACCTGAAAGATAGAGCATTCCCATTATTCTCATCTCCACAAGTAAAATTCATCACCTAGGATAAGCTCCATACAAATGGGTTATCAAATCAAAAAGACATCAGAAAGCTTGCATTCAAAAGATGTCAGTGAAATATCCAAAACATATATATGTTTTGACTTTCAGAAAGGGAGACTCACACTGCAATAAGGATGATGCTACCCAAGGTTTGCTGTGCTGTACCATACCGTGCCAGGGCGTTTGCGAGCCCTCGCACGGTCGATCCGCTGGGTCACAATTGGACGACCGATTCAATCGGTCGACCGATTTCTCTTGATCGGTGATTTCTGTCAGGGTGGCAACCAGAGGTCTATTTGGTCTTCAAAGAGAGACGAAAATCGGTCGACCGACTTGGGATTTTCGGTCGACCGATCGGTACGGTACGGATTGTACCATACCGTGCCAGCAGGAACTCGGCACGGTCGATGCGCCCGATACAGCCAACCTTGATGCTACCTTCTATTTGTGGTGCTAACCTGTAAAAAAGGTAGGTCTTCCCAGAGGTTTTGGACTTGGGTTTCAGTTGGTTTTCTCAACCAAAAGGGACATCAGGTGGTTTTCTCATCCAAAAGGAACAAAGACCCAATAATAGGGAGGATGATGCTATCTTCTCCTTGTTGTTTCACTCTACCAAGGGCAGGCTTCCCTGGAGGCTATGGAATGGACATTGTCCAAGAAAGGATGCAGAATCAGCATTCTAAAGTTTTTAGGCAATGGAATGACATTAAAGATAAAAACAAATTCAGCCAAACAGATGGAAAGATTGGAGAAATAAAATGTCCATAAAATGTCAAAAGATACAATTCATATGGAGAAGATAGCATATAGCTGGGTGGTGAAGAGAGAACTAAGCTCATAAAAGCAGCAGCACGCAATGATACCTTTGTGAAAAGCCCTGGGGCAAAGGTCACACAGCAGAAGATCTCCACCATCAGCACAGATTCTACAAAGATCATCACTTTCACTGGTAGAGAACTTTTTACCCTTTGACAAAGAGATAGAGAGTTCATGGAGCGAGACGCCATTTGATGTATAAATATTCAGATACCTGACAATTGGTAAACTCAGTAAAATAGAGAACTACAGACACTCTAAGAATAATAAATGCTACCAAATTACTCTATACTTACGGCTTGCGTCGTGAAGCCCAGCCAGCATGAGCCTCAAACACGGAGGGGCTAACCTGCTCATTCAACAATAATTTACTAAATGTGCACAAAGTTTTTAAAAAATAAATACTTTTTACTCCCTACAAATAAGCATATTTCCTTATTAGTCCCCCAAATACAACTATTATTTTTTTATTCCCTGAAATCTTCTAACTCTTGCATAAAAGCACATCTGACAAGCAGACGTTAAAAAAAATGAAGATACTGTAGTATATTCCATCTGAGGTAACAGTGGCATAGAAATACCTAAAATATCCAACGTATTTGGTTTCTCTTAAAAAATGGTATAAATCCCCACCAACACCCATCCCCCGCCCACCCCATCTGTCCCCTTCTTCCTCGAGAATCGAGACCGGCGGCTCCACTTGACATCACCAGCATCTCCGGCATCACTCACCGGCACCTTGAGTCCAAAAAAATAAATAACCTTTACAGGAAAAGTGGTAAATGCTGCATAGCTTCTGGTGCAAAAGGATTTGGGAAATTCATAGTAGTGCACTCCCCCTTCATCTTCAGGGAGGGGAGGTGATCATAAGCGGCCGCCGCTTCCTCCGCCGTGTGGAAGGTCCACAGCCAGATCCACTTATGCTTACTGCTTCCCGTGGGATCAAGGATCTCTGCCACCCAGCGGCCCCATGGACGCTGCCGCACACCCACGAACCTCTTCAGTGAGGGTTCCTCCACAGGCACCCAGCTGCCCCGCCTCTTCGACCATTTTCCTAGTGTCTCGACGGCCGACCTGCCAAGATCAATCTGTAAAGGAACCCGCTGTGCTACCTACCCTGGATGGTCGCCCAGCAAGTTCCGACAATGCACCAGCTGTGCCAGAATCATCTTCTGTCGATCCTGTGCGGATTCCCCAGCTGGAGAATCTCAGAGGGCCTAGAATAAAGAATCAGATCGGGCCAGGAATCAGCCTGATCCCGATCCTGGATCAGATCGGCGATCCAGCCGATCCTCAAGAAGTTTTATTTGAAAAAGGAAAAATCAGAAGAAAAAAAATAACAAAAAATGTGTTCAATATTTACATATACATATGATATGTAACCATACTCATAAATTTACCCAATATATATGTAATCATACACCATATGCATATCATATTAATGTATAAACATAACTAACATGTATATAAATCATACAATCATATATTAATGTATAAACATAATTAATATGTACATCAATCAAATATTAATGTGTGTATGTGTTAACATACATACGATCATATATTAATGTAAATATAATAACAATATGCACATATGTATACATATCATATTAATGTATAAACATAATATATATCAATCATACAATCATATATTAATGTATAAATATAATTAATATGTATATCAATCATACGTGTTTGTTAATGCACATACAAGCATATGTTAATGTAAATATAATAACAATATGCACATATATACAGTTAATGCATACATATGTGCATATAATTATTAGTTAATGCATGTATATATACACAAATATGTAAATTAATGTACGCAATCATATTAGACATTAATTTGTGTGTATATATACATACGTATTAGTTCATATATGTGAAATGATGGTTTAATACATGTATTAATTAATATATATAATAAAAAAATTGTGTTACAGAATCAGCCTGGAATTGGCCAATCCAGGCCGATTCCAGCCAATTCAGCTGGAATTTTAAGCAAACAAGGGCGGTAACCTCCCGTGCCGATCCGATCCAGAATCAGCCAACCCCATTCCGGATCGGCCAATTCTGCATTCCCATGCAGCGGTGCTGGATCCACCAACATTAGTAATGTAAACCAGCTTGTGTCATTGACAGGGAAAGCTATGTAATTGGGAAAATCCTCGTAGCTGTCCATACTATACATTGTCCTCGATGTTTAATAGAACATGAGTCAAAGGGGCTCCATCAAATGAGAGAACCCAGATTTTCTCTTACACTTCTTCCACTGTTCCTCTTCGAGCACTCTAATTTCTCACAATCTCTGTGACATGCCTCTTCACACTCGGCCAAACCCCCACCAAGCCTTCACCACCACCGCCCTCCACCTTCTCCTGAGTGGCCTCAAGTGAGCCAAGTTCCCCACAGAGGTAACCGCTCAAAAGCTTCACGGGCATCTTCCCAGAAGCCCATGACCATCGGTACAACACCCCGCTCTACCCAGTCACTCGGCGGCAGTGGCAACCACAGGGGTGCCCAAAATGCGGTGCAAAAGGATGGCTTGAAAGGAGGACGACGCCCCCTTGGCAGCTAGGGTTTCCATCCTAGGGCAACATCTTGGGAGACGGTGGGAGGTGGGAGATGAGACAATCTCAGGAGGTGGAACTAGAAGGACGCCACAGCAGAGGAGCTTGGTGGCTGGGTGCCAGTGGGAGACGGGATGAAGAGGGGGGAAAGAGTGTAAAGTCAGGGGCCTGACTGTGACTAACCAGGGGCAATGTAGTCTTTTACTACTATCCGGTTAGTTTAACCAGCAGGGTTGCACTCTGGTTATGGAATCGAATGGCAGGGACTATAAGGATAACAACATAGATTTCAAGGACCAAACAAAATAATAGTTGTATTTGAGGAACTATTAAGGAAATACACTTATTTGTAAGGACTAAAAAGTTGAACAAAAAACAAAAAAATAAATGAATTAGATACTATCAGCGTACCACTGTCTTGCAACAATGACAGAATATTCCAGAACTCCTTATATAACCCTGGAGCAACCTCTGAAAAAAAAAAAAACAAACATTAGGGACACATGACACTAAGTTTAACAGCAAAAGAAGTATGTGTCATGAAGAAAAACCTGTCCGCGAGCATAGTATGCAACTTCAGTCCCATCTGGTAAGATGTTGTCCATAAATACGAGTTTATGCAGTCGTAAATCCCTGGAACAAAAGGAAATGACAAAAGTTCATGAAAAACAAAACAAATTGATGAATTAAATAGTCATCCAGTAAAACACAACAAATACCAACTTTTGAGTCATTCGCCCACGAGTATTTTTTAGTGATGGCATACTCCTTGATGAGCAGTCAGAAGATTTTGGAGAAAAAATGGTTCTTGAATGCCTGTGGTATAGACATATAAGATGGCTATACAAACCAAAAGAACACCAAAATTCAAGTTTTGAAGATATGACATGATAATACAAATAAATAATGGTCATTGAAACTCTAAGGAGAGCAAAAGCTTACATTGCAAATCATGTACATAGAACAGGAGGTGGAGGGAAAAGAGAAAAGCTGCCAGAACAGGGACAGACAATAATGCACTCTATTTGTTCTTTCACATGCTCACATGCAATAAAGAAGGATTCCAGAAAAAGCTTATTCATGAATTGACACCCAGCGGAATAATGTTGACTAGCTTTCTTTCATGTTTTCTGAAGTAAGATGGCAATGTACTTTGTGAGTGGCCTCCAACATAACATCCTCAAGATGTAACAGCACCCTGTAAAAATATTTTACTTTATAACTAAACAGATTCTGGTGCACTACTTGAAAAGGCACAGCAGAACAAAAAGTATCCACTCTGATTAAATTCTAGACATGAATTCCTATTTGCTTTCTCTCCTGTCCTAAAAAAAGTGCTGTCATCTCCTTCTAGGGATGAAGGTGATCCCTGTGTCTAAGAACACTTGAGCATTGGGTTGAAGAGATCTGAGATAATAGGCTACTTTGTCTTAGCAAGAATATCAAGGAGATGAAGGACAATATCATGCTAAGAAAAGGGGGGACACCCTGCTTAGTGATATTGTTTTTTTTTAAATGGATAGTAACACATTGTATATAAAAAGAGAAACAAGAGAATGATAAAAAAAAAAACAAGGAGAGAATTACACACAAGAATTCTCCCCACCACATTCCATGCAGATTGGGCAAACTGACGGAGGTGTTAGCATTACAAAAACACCCAGCCCATTCCTTGACTCCATTTTTAATAAAAGCGGCCGTCCTTTCAGAAGTCTGGGCCTCTCTAAGAAAAATCCTACTATTTCTCTTCGTCCACGCAGCCCATATAGTCGCTTAGTGATCATTGTTAAAGTAAAAAAATGAAGAGAAAGAACCAAAGCACTGTCAGCCTGCTTAATGATCATTGTTCTTCACATGCACTAATAGTTGCTAAGGAAAAAGTGCAAAGGTAAGAAACAGAAGCCGATAGGGAAAAGAAAACATAAAACACATTTATTTGCAGAGCCAAGGGTGTAGATTGCATAACACAAAAATGACATGTCCTTGAAAAGCCTTTGAAGAAAACACTCAGTAGAGATTTAAAATATATGTCTAGAAATGTGATGGTTTTTTTTCAAAATAACAATAAATGCCCCACAAGACTATAACAAAAACGAAGATCTAAAGAAGTTTTGTTCAAGTAAGTCTGCTACTGCTGATTATATATTAGAATGGCAAATACTGCAAGCATTCTACCTGTCATCTTAGACATCAGTGATACAGAAGAGACACATGCATCCACTTTCCTTAATTCTCTTTTGAGCTAACATCTTTCAGAAAGTGGATGGTAACACCTATGTAATGAATTGGAGAGGGACAGCATGAGTATAGAAGGTTGATTAACCTAAAAGTCCTGCTACAGGAGCACAGCTAGATGGTGCCTCAACTCAAAGACCCAAACCATGAAGAAGAAGTTACATCAGCAGTAAAAGCCCTAGTACAAAACGAAGGTAGAAATACACTCAGATTTATCACTCCCTCATAAATATCTTGTGTTGACGTTAATGATCAGCCCTTGCCACAGAAACTTGAGGATGACATACCTGATAAGTTTTGGGGACTATATGGATAAGAATCCCATATATATTCTGCACAGCTTTTCCTCATCCTCCTAAATATTCATGAGGTCACTATTGGATCTGGTCACAACTCACAGCCTTCCCACTAGTGGGAAAAGTAACAGAGAGTCTATGTGCTCTTTTCAGCACACAGTAGTCTATATTTGTAAAAGAAGATAAGGCACCTCTATCGTGATGTAAGTATGTAATCCCTTTTCCCTTAGGAAGAGAATCCCATGTATTCCAAATAGAAAATACAACCAACAAGAAGAAACTCATGTATATCCAAATTCCTACAATTACAACTTACAATCCAAAATCCCAAATAAGGAACACCTTCTGTACCAAAAAGCAACATGCCTAAAAGGAGACATAATCAAGAAATATAAATAACATCTAAATTTTAAATAATCATACTTCAGGACCAGTTCCAGACATATTGCATTGAGAAATGCTTATTGCCCTCCAAAGAGGGTGATAAAGGTAATGTGGATTGCCTTCCAACTTCCAAGTAAGCCTATTGGTTGAGAGAGAGAGAGAGAGGAGAGAGAGAGAGAGAGAGAGAGATAGAGAGAGAGATAGAGATAGAGAGAGAGAGAGAGGGAGAGGGAGATTTTGTCAAATTTTCAACCAATAGGATTGTTTGGAGGGAAATCCACATCACTTTTATTGCTCTCCTTTGAGGGCAATAAGCATTTCTCACATTGCATTTGAAAGTTGTCTAGTGTTTTTGTATCAACCAGATCCCAAAAAGCAACATGCAATATAAAACCTTTGTTAAGACAAAAATAACAAAAACAGCTCCTATATTTTGGGGTGGCATGGCAACTCCATGAAAAATGCTAGATAGGGCTTCTAAGTAAGCTTCATGACTCTTTTTTAAGGTAAATTGACACCAGCAAGAATTATCTTCGCCATCTACCACTCTCCTAAGGAAAAAAAAGGGTGAACTAAGAACCATATAATATAAGCTGTCACTTTTAGCCATACCAACTTATTAAATAAAAGAATAGATACAATCAAGAGAGAAAAGAAGAGGCTCTTCTTCAACCCAGAAATTAAAAAGTGAAAATTACATTAATAAAGCCAAAACTTCAACTAGAAACTTTTATATTCGACATGTTGGGGGACAAGGTGCTGTAAGAGAAAATAAATAAAATGGAAGGAATATGTACTTCAAAAGCAGATCACCTTGCAGTGCTGGTACTCTCCGCAGATGGGTTTGGACTTCCTGGAGATAGCTTTGCTACTAGTGATGAATCACGTGCTGATGCTAACTTCCCAATACGTGACTTGGTGGAAGACTCTGCACTTCACCAACAAGAATCTTAAAAACTTGTCAACATTGACAACAAAGTGGTGCCTCACACATCTACAACAACTGTGATTTTGTCACCTTTGCATTTGTCGTGGTTCGAAGACCTAGACCCCTCAATGCTGATTGCATTCTGGATGGTTGACTCCAACATGTCCAAAGGAGCATTAGAGCATGCCCTTAAAACATCGTGGATTGTATTTCCATTTTCCAAGTAAATGAAGTCAGATGGATGCTTTTTCTTGCTACCAGCATGCAGCTCAAAATTGTAAGCAGAAATGGTCTGCCACTCCCACAATAAATAAATTATTACTCATCCTAAACAATTAATTACTTGCCATCACTAAGTCGGCAGCCACAAAAACAAAATAAACATAATTTAAATGAAGAAGTCAACTGCATCTACCTTCAATCCTTTGCAAGAAGCACAAAAGCACAATATGCCCCCATCTTTTATCACTCCACGAAGCCCTTCTCGCTGCAAGGACACGGCATTGTCCATAGCAGATTTCAGATCAGGCACATTGAGGTTAAAAAAAGAGGGGTAAAGGAACAAAGATCAAATATAGCTAAAACAAAATAAAAAGGAGATAAAAATGTGAACGAGGGGGTAAATACAGTTTCCATAAACCAATTCTTTTTCCTTGGAACAATCAGGCATGGACCACAGCTGAAACATGTCCATCATAAAAGAGCACCAAAAATACACATAAAACAAAAAGGTAATGAGCTTCTAGAAAAAGGACTTCTGTCTATCACTTTAGCCAAGATCGGTCTGAAATTTGACTGCAAACGCAAAATGACAATAGGCTGTAAACAAGGCAAAGAACAGTGTACAAAAGTGGGAAATGCATCCAAAATTTCTTAATTCTTACTAATTTCTGGATGAACTGTACATGATTATACATATTGACTATGACCATATTCCTAGAATTAATAGTTTAAGGCAATGAAGAAACTTGACATGACTGTTCTTGATTGTCCTACTAGAATTTTGATGACTAGCGTGTAATTTCCCAGTCTAATGACTATTAAATTCTATTCGTCAACATCATTAAATCAAAGCCTTTTCCATGGAAACAAGCATGATTTTGCATGGATCGGAACCGAAATATGTCAATCATATGAGAGTACCAAAGTAATTCCCCTCAAGCAAAAGATAATGTGCTTCTAGAAGGACATCCATTTAGCCAACAGCAGACAAGAAAATGTGGAATAGGTTTGGATGGAAATGTTACTGCAATTCATATGAAGTATTGATCAGGTAATCGAAGGGAGCAATTTCTAGCATCATAAAACCGATATTATGAGATCCAGAAACCAATTAAACGTCAAGATAGAACACACCTTGTGAAAGCTAGGCGTGCCATACTTGACAGACAATCCATCAAGCAATCCCGTCGCAAGCAATCCTCTGATGTTGGATGGAAACTTTGTCAATGCAATCTTCTTTGACATCTTCAACTCCAACTTCTTCTTTGGAGTCATGCACGGCGACTTATGAGGGCCATTCATTGTGTCAACCGAGTCTTTATTTTCCTCCGAGCCATCTGATACACTACTAGTTGTTGGAGAATGCCCAGCCATCAGAACTGGTGCTTCTTCCACTACCAGGGGTTGTGACTCTTTTACTTCAGCCTTCAGTAAGGAGCGAGTAAACCTTCTCATTGGTTTCACTATCGTTTCATGCTCTTCAGTCTTCCGAGGAACATGCCTACCGATCTCAGCACGAACCTCCATCACAGGCCTTGCCTCTACCTGAATTGATGGGGTCATATCTGCCCTAGTCTCTGTCTCGATTTGAGCTATTTGCGGCTTTTCCACCAGAGGCACAGGCCTCGCATCCATCTGAACAGAAGGGACCTTAGCAGGCATAGCCTCCACCTTAATCTGATTCCTTTGCGATGAATCCACCTCGGGCCTCCCAGCCACCTCAGTTGACAGCTCTGCCCCAGACTCCATCTCCATCGGAATTGTCTGTGGCGACTCCGTCATAGGCCCTGCGTCTGCCTGAATTGGAGGTGTACCCACCATAGGCTCTGCCTCGCTCTGAGTTGTCTGCAGTAACTCCACTGCAGGCCTAGCATATTCCTGACATGAGAGAAGTGAATCTGCCGTAGCCTCTGCCTCGACCTGAATTCCCTGCAGCGTTTCCACCATAGGCTCGTTGCCTACCTGAATCGACGTGGCACTATCTTTCACAGCCTCAGCCTCGTCCTGAATTGTTCGAGGCGTGTCCATCAGGATCCCGGCACCCACCAGAACTGATGGGACCGTATCTGCCGTTGCCCCTGCCACAACCGGACCCGTTGGAGGCGTCACCACCACCGCCGGATTCTCGATCTGCATTGATACAGAATCCTCTGCCGCACAGCCATTAACTTCAACTGACGAGGCAGCCACACACATTGCATCATCCATCACCGGTTCTGGGCCCGAATTGACAGCCATGGCAGCCTCAGCAACCGCCGCCGCCATCCCCTGCGTCGCTGCATCCCCGGGGGCCGGGATTATTGGGCTCGCCTCAGCCGCTTTGGAGCGGGCAGCCGTCGCATCGGCACCCTCCGATTTCCTCCGCCTCTTGGCAGACCCGTCCTGGGGGTGAGCCGGGGAGCGCTGGATCTTCCCGGAGCGGGTCCGGCTCATCGGCGTCATCAGCATCTCCGCCTGGGCCTTCAGGGCGAAGACGAACTCGCGCTTGAGGCCCGAGCGGACGCCCGAGCAGAGGACGTATTCCTCCCGGCGACCGGCGGGGGGCGCCGCCTCGGGCGCGACGTTCGCCATGGAGGTGGGGGGTTCGGTGAACTACCGAGATTGGAGGGGTAAAGCTCTAGCGAAAGCCCATGGCGGAAGAGGGGGATCGCAGCGGAACGAACTGGTCAAGCGCTAGGGTTTCCGAAAGGTGCGAGAAGTGGGGAGAGGAAGCGGCGTCGGTCTTGTGTGAGAAAGGAAAAAAGAGAAAAGAGATCTAAACAGCGGGGCAGAGTAGGAGGAAAAAAACAAAATAAAAAAAGGGAAGAAATCAAAAGGCGAAAGATGTGGGAGGGTGATGACGTCAAAATTGGAAATACCAGGATATTACGTATATACCCTCCGTCCTTCGGAACCCCGGGATCGTGGATATTTATTTTCTTTACAACCGGAGGGCTGTCGCCACCACATGATCTTACCGTAGACGCGTTTCAGTGTTTCACCAAGGAATTGGCACGCTCCGGCGGAAAATTGCGTTGCGGTAACCTACAAAGACGGTGATCGAGACAGCTGGGGGTGTGGGAAGCGCGTGAGTCCTTTTAACCCAGGAGCGGTGTCACGTGGCTAACGTTGCCGTCATGTGGCGCGCGCAGAGGCTTCGAAGTTTTGGCAGCGGCAAAAATGGGATTTGCGGAGTATTGGGGTTTTCTTTTTTGAAGGGTTCAAAAATTGGGCTGGTGTGTGACGTAGCCGTTGTAATGAGGCTTTTTGAGCAGGGGTGAGGTCATATAGCCGTTGTGAGTGCGATCGCTTCTACGACCAGATGAATCTAAAGGACAATTATTAGGGGTGTCAATTCTAGGGCCAGATTTGATACATCTAATCTACTAGTTAAGGCATGCATATATGAACAAAAAGAATTGTCGATATAAACGCTACACGCATTGCATCTTTGTTAATGCTGCTACTGTTACTGTTATTTTTACTATTATTATCATCATCATCTGTAGAGTTCTATTGGTAGGCTAGGGCTTGCATTCTACATGACCATGTCAATAAGAAAGAACTCAAGTTGTCCCTCGTCCGGCCCAAAGCAGAATGAGCTCAATGTTAAATACGTCAGGTCACTTAGAAACATGAAATGACAACGAGGGGAATGCCAACACCGCAAGCCATCCAAAACAATCTGACAACACCATACGGCTAGGGCATCATGCATGCTCTAAAAAAGAGAGCAACGCCACCTTTGGAGGGGAGAAGTAGGTACATCGTGATAGATTGCTCGACATCTGATCAATCAAGTCGAAATAGCTCACATAAATTTTTACTTGGTCAGCAGAGTAAAATGCCTTTTCTTTTTTGACTTAGGTTTAAGATTATGTCAATAGAAGGGGAAGAGTTGCACATTGTTTCTTGTCTTATCATGGATATCCATCTAAACAAGAGACGTTGCATGTCCGGATGAGCAAATCAAGTGCGCAACAAAAGAATAGACCCGAACTCCCCTCCGTGTTCTTTGCCAGGAGGCAACATAGAGTGGCGAAGGGCACCCGTCCTGAGGCATCAATGATCCAACCCAGTAACTGAAGACCAGTCAGCAACATAATAATTAGGCCAGTCCAGCAAATACGTTCTTCATTTTCTTGAGAATGCCATGGGAGGAGAGAGAGAGAAAGGATCGAAGCAATACGTTCTTAGCTGTTATCTCCATAATAAACAGTTCAACTCAATTGCAAGTACAGCAGGCTGGTAATGTTCCTGAGACAAGCCACTGAGATAATAGGAATGCATCTAGTGTTAGCTGGCATGTCACTCGGTGAGCAAAATGAAGACTAACATACCAAGCATTCACAGCATATAAATGTTTGTACACCTTTATCTAAGTTTTTCCCAAGTCAGACCCATCAGTGTATCCTCCCATTCCCCACCTTCGATCTGTACATCAGTCAATAGATCCTGTGATGCAAACCAGGATGCCCAAAATACAAGGTCTGGACAAGACAACTGATCTTTAGTGTTGTTGGATCTTTAACACCTAGGTGTAGTTCTCAACCAAAAAGATGGAAATCCACTGTCATATTAGTCAACTGACTCCAGATGGTAGCAACGGGAAGAATACCCAGTTCTCACGGTGGCCAGACCCACTACCTGCAACCTTTTCGTTAGCCCACCAATCTGATCCAACTGCTGTTTCTGCAGAAGCCCCATCAGCATTATGAAATTTGAATTCTTTCATTGCGCCTAGAGAAGCAGAATGTTGTAGCTTCACAGGCAACTCTTGAGAGGTCTCGTTAACAGATTCTTCAGATTCTGGTGCTTTACCGGGTTTTTGTAAAATTTCAGATTCTTCAGGTTCTGGTACTTCACCAGGATTTTGACCAATTTCATTCATAGACAATACAGTCCTCAGTGGTGATTCTGATGCAGTTCTGCCTGGGAAGGTTGACTCTTTCAACAAACATCGTGCAACCTCTTCCACAGTTATCTCAAATGATACCCTATGTTCAACAACTGCTTCGCCATTCCGACATCTGTTATCAGAGTCTGAAACGCATGCAGCATCTGAAACTTGACCATCCAAAAGCAAACCGCATTTTCTAGAGGATAGTCTTGGTGCCAGATTGTGAAGGGCCAACTCTTCAGCAGTTAGGAATTTTGGTGGTTCACCCCTGGGAAATGCAGGCAAATAGATGCCAACAGAAGACTGGAACTCGTGATCAGGGAAAGGGGATGAAGTTCCAGAGCACACTGAGCTAGGTGAGATGAGATGGCTAATCGGGCTCCCTGGATACAACTGGTATGACTGAAACTCATAGGTGTCACCTTTCCTATGGTCTGAAGTCAACAGCTTAGCAAAAGGAACCTCGGGAGATGAAGGCGTCGTTAGATGCACAGGTTCTGGGGGAGGGGTGAAAGGGGCTGTAGAGGGTTCTGTGGTGAACGTGGAGAAAACAGGTGGCGAGACTAGCTGTGTCTCATTTGCGTAAGGCCCGATGGCAAAAATAGAAGCAGGACCGCCAGGAGAATAAGCATTTGCAGAAAGAGCAGTGAGGGAAAGTGGGCCTACAGGAGATAGGGTAGCAGAAGAGGGTTCTGACTGGAAGAAAGAAGCTGGGGAGGAAGGAGGTGCAACAAAGGGGAGTACAGGGGGAGGCGGTTGAGTTGTGTTTTCCAGAGGTAAAAGACCACCACCTGGCAATGTTGGTTCAGGTACAAAAACTGCATGGCTGACGCGCTTGTCATGTTTCTGGTATCCAAAACACCAATATACACTGAAGCAGCCTCCCCATCTCCTCCTCTGTCATAAAGTAAAGATATTGAGTTAAAAGAAAATTACAACATAACCTGCAGACATCAGAAGTTATGATTACAATGTACTACAATTACTTGTTGAAGGTGGGTGTGGACACTTGACGCATTTCACTCCAAGATAACATAATAAAGTAAATGATGTGGTTATAAAGGCATTACGCTTCCTATATGGCCGGTTACTTTAAGCATTTCCTGAATCACCAATTGAACCTTCTAACATCATGAACACAGCCCTTTATAATCTGAAGGAATCTGTTTGCACCCTATAAATCATGTATAATCACTGCATGATGCTACTTTATAAGCATCACACAATGTGGTGGCATGGTGACAATGATTTCATGTATGAGATGACAGTGTCAGGATAAGAATAGCTCCAAGAAAAAGCAATTACATTGATGTTGCAAAATAGAAAGCAACATCAGATGATAAAACAGACAAACTTAGATACGTTACATATGCATATCTTTAAATTCAACCCATCATCAGTACTATGCATATTCAATGCGCGTGAAGTAGATGGAAGGAAAAAGATGAGTTTAGGAACAGGACCACCTATGGAATACCATACCACATACAAGGACAGAAATAAAATATACAACATTAAAAGAAAAATAATAACAAGAATTAACTGCATTCACAATTCTCCTCGGTAGCTCCTGTTCATCATTGAACCCAGCATAACAATTCACCAAATTCCTCCTCTTACATGAGCTTTTGCAATGCACCTGATAGGCCCTCTAGACCAGGCCCATTAAGGTTAATGGGCCTCTGCCCAGTCATGGCCCTTAGAAGAAGGAAATGGAAAAGGGACGAGGGTTCCAAAGGGACTTTAGTACCATATCGAGCGCCCCCTTTTTTCCCTCCTTACAGCTGCCTTCAAGGGAAGGCCAATAGGCACAGGTAAAGGGGGAAGACACGTGTCAGCCAAGACATTTTCCAACTCCACACTTTCTCTCTCTATTCTCTGCAGACATTCATTCCTGTCCTCAAGTAGAGCTTAGCCGATAACACTGACTTGACCGTTGGAGTGTCATCTCCAAGAAATCCTTTCCAAGATTGACTTTCTCTGTAGATCGGGTAGCCAAAGAGCATATTCTCGTTCGCCTAATTCCTCTCAAACATCCAAGGTCCGAACTGGGTCCCAAACAAGGTTTGTCGTGGCAGAGCGAATCGGCCCGATTTGGGCGAATCACATCGAATCAGAAGAAACCCGATTCTCTCAATTCCCATGCGAATCGGACTGATTCCATCGCATTCTCATGCGAATCGAGCCGATTCATATGAATCAAATCGGATTTTTAAAATACCGATTTGGGGCGAATCGGCGATGCGCCAAACCTTGGTCCCAAGAGGTCGGCCCATTAGAACCTTGGCAGGTTGGACCAGCCTCATCAACACTAAAATAAGTAAGTCTATGTGGAAAAGCAACTAGAATTTATATGTAAAGAACTAATTATATGATTGCATAGTGGGTTGATGTTATTAGACGGGCTTTCATAGTTATTAAAACAAAAGGCAGTTGTTCACTTGAAAGCAATTCCTCATTTTTTTTACCCAGCCTACGCAATGCTTCTACATTTCTATCCAGGTTTTCCACCATGCCACAAACTCAAGTTTTTACTTATAGTTGCATAGTGTCAGATGATCATCAGAATAATGAAAATGAAGAAGCATCCAGTCTACTTCAACCAAAGAATCTTGTTTCTTTCCATAACTTCTCCTACAGTAGATCTACATAAGCAACATTCTAAAGGCACTGCCAAAATGCCTAGGCATCCATCTAGATGGTATGGAAGGGAAGGGTCTTTTGGATGCTTAGCATTGTTTGTGCTATAAAATTTTCCCCGTACAAGAGTTTATTTGCATCAATACAAACTAACACTTTTGGGCACTTTTCGCTCTTATAGATATATAATGAGGCATAATTTTAAACATTTATGTCAGAGGAAAAGAATAGATATGAATGTTTCACATCATTTAGTACTTGATGATTGTCCTAACATTTGACTTTGTTTGTTGCATATACACATGCACCTACATATTCTACATGGTTGTCCAGTTCAGCAGCCCAGAAGAACTAGGTCCAGGTCCAGCACAGATATGGTATGAGTCAGCCAAACAGTCCGAGATAGTCTGACAGTCCAACTCAGTATCCCCCAATTACAGTACGATGCAACCGATAAGGTCTGAGCTGGTACAGTAAAACCATGTCAAAGATATTGGTTGACTTGAGACAAATGATGTTACTGCATTCAAAAGGAACAAGAATGCCTCTTTTCCTTTCCTATGCGTGGTAGAGAGATGGAGGTTAAGGTTCAGTCCCAACCATTGATGCCCAAGCACTTTTTCCCCTTTTCCAAAGCTGACTAAATCCACAAAAGTATGAACTATTAGCAATCCCTTAGTGACACACACCACAATCACATAGTATGGCTCCAAAATACACATTACATGCATTTTTTTTTTCAGATTGTTATTCACTTCAGTCACTCTCTAAATCTTGTTCCAGTGAATAATCTATCCACTAAAGAAAACTAGGCTTTACAACCACCAAGACATTTCTTTCCTCAACTTACCAGTGCAACAAGTCATTCTCACACTTGGAGAACTCAGACTTCATAGTTAGTTCATCAACCAGTTTTAGGGAGACCACAGGCAACTGCCACTGGAAACTCAACCTGAAATATCCTATTTCTGCAAGTAACTTAGAAAATAGTGTGTGTGACATGTAGCTTGCATCCGGATTCTGAAACTCCTCTCCCTTACCTCTAAGTTGGCAGAAATTGACACATTGACAGAGAATATGAACAGATGTTTTCCAAGAAATTATAAAATTTCATATGTATGCAGACTTACAAAGTTCTAGCAAATGAATAGACCAAAAAAATTAGTTCTGTTATGGCTCGTGAACCTATCTATCTTCACCAAGTCCTTGCACTCAACTCCTTCTTATCTCTCCCGAAGCCCCTCTCTTTTCTGTGACAATTCTTTACATCTGCTTATGACACAATATTGGTATGCATAAGCAAACTGACATTCACATTCTGTTTTTCTTTGCTTCTCATTTACCTTCTACCCGGATTTATCACCATTCCAGAAAGTATATATTGATCTCTAGTGAATATGCTGTTCATGGACATTGTCCACATGTTTGAACATCAAGATGCCTTGAATAAACATGATGAAACAATATTGTTACATGCTTATTCCCTTCTTTCCACACTGCTGCTAGAAAGTATATCTGTTTACCACATCACATGTCATATATACACATCCCATAATCCAACTTCAAATCTTCAAGGCAATATTTGCCGTCAGTGATAACATCACCAGACCATCATTTGAATGCAACATATGGCATACAAGGACCTCCAGCCTTAGCTATGGCTTCCACCAAAACAGTAAATAAACATACTAATTCCATTTACTTTAGAGGTGGCAGTTCCTCAGAGGCCTTAAAAGTAAAATACTTGTCTGCTTCTCATATACATATTTTGTCAGGAAACTATCTGTTTACACCAGGTAATCATAACACAAGCAAAGTGCAACATCAGATAACAGAACAAAGTATGCAAAACAGGTTGGAGCAGAAAAAAGATATAACCAACAAAAATGCGTATAACCTATTATGACACTGCAAAATATTTAATAAAATAAATAAAACTATCATTTTCATGACTATTAACAATATATCTTACTATGCCATTATAGTGTGATTAGATATGTTATGATTCATGATTAGATCCTTATTTATATCATTTTTCAGACCATGGCTACTCAGAGAACAACTAGTTGATGGATGAACTTAAACAAAAAGCTACAATGGGACAATAATAATAAGGTCAATGTCTTTAAATGACTGTGAAGGAATACTGGACTTGTCAAAAGCCTAGAAAACAATAAAACTGGGTGGATGGCCTGATTGGCTTGAAACCAGAGTATTCTCCCTCAGTTCTTGATTTTGACATCTCGAAACTTTTCCATTATGAGTATCCCATTATAAGGTTCTACCTCAACTTGGCTGGTTAGATATGAGGAGGCTTTTCCCTCATACATTAAAAAGGGAATTGCCCAAAAAAGTAATACCACATGGGACATGGGCATGTAACAAGGATCCAGTGATTCTGTACAGTATGAATCCCCCTTCGCATTCATTTAAGGCAAGCTTTTTTTGCTTCAAACTCAACGCAGCAAAAGAATGTTCTTTATATGTGCTAGAAAGATCACACATGGGAACAAGAGTACAAACAGTTGTGTATCCAATAAAATGTAAATAATACGTTGGGAAACAGATTTTGCTTCTCAACAAGGAACTTAACTACAGTTACTTCTGGGGTTAGCTTTCCAGATAAGCAGAAGCAAGAAATACAATGGGATATCCAGTAATTTTGAGAAGACGGCAGACTGACATGCAACGAACCAAGTAAATCTCTAATGAGCAGATGACACTGCATCATGCACAGTAACCTCATGAAAGGTTCAGTGATGATACCAGCTTTGATAAGGAACAATCAGGATGGAGGAAAAAATGAAAGGGAAAGTCAAGTTGCCATCCAATGTACTGCTTGGAAAAGCTGATTGAACATCTAGTCTGTAAGCAAAATTCCCTGTCAAATGTTTCATAATTCACATGGCTAACTGGTGATGGGGAACCAGGAGAAGAGGGGGAAGTGAAGGGGAAGAATGGGTCTCACACCCAGGGCCTCACGCCCAAGAAGCCATCGCGGCAGAGAAGGAACGGCGGTTGTTAACCCCTTTCAAATCTTCAATCAACTTTCATTAGTCTTCCCAAAGAGGAATTACAACTCTATTTATAGTGATAAACCCTAATGACTCCCTATCAACTTTAACTGGACTAAAACACCCTCAGACCTAAAAAAAGTAAATTCGCACCCTTAAATATCTAGAAAATGGAAAATCACTAATGGGCCTCATTTAGGCCTTATTCCTACAACCTAATGCTCAAATAACTAAAAGAAACACATAGGAATCATGGTGGCACGTCGCCGAGCCATATGAATGCCGTTGTCGCTGCCCATCGCCTCCGTCTCTGGTAGACTCGGATCCCGTCGGCCCAGTCCCAAGCTTGAATGTCCCCACCAACTGGCCAGTGGCCACCATGAACAGAACATACTTTTGTTCCAGAAATCTTAGTCCAGCTCTTGTGTACAGATCACATAAAACAATAGTGAAATATTGGCTTACCATATAGATGTGCTCTAACAGATTAAGCCTGAAATCCAAAACATGGTCGAATGAAACCCCAACAAGTCTCAGGTGTATAGTCCACATTGTAAAAGAAAGTGAGGCAATTTTTAAAGCATCTGTGTAAACAAATAAGTTCATGTGAAACAGTCATTCTATTTGTGTATTGTAATTGACCGAATCTCTAAAGGTGATGGAGACACTCGAAGCCCACAATTGTTGAAATTTTGCAGCCTTCTGCAATCAATTCATCATCATCATCAGGGCCTTATCCCATTATGTGGGTTCGGATACATAATCTTTTTCTGCCAAATATTTCTATCAAGTGTTACATTTGTGTTTAAATCTAAGAAGCCAAGTCTTTCATAATAACATCGCACTATCTCATTTTAGGCCTTCCCCTTGCTCTTTTATTAGCATCCACTAAGATTTGGTCACATCTTTTAACCGGCGCCAAATTAGGGCGACAGTGCACATGTCTAAATCACCTGAGTCTATTTTCTCTCATTTTCCCCAAGTCCTCACGGAAGCGCGTATTCCTAATCTTATCTTTCTTAGTCTTACCACACATCCATCTCAGCATCCCCATCTCTGTTACACACAATTTGTTAATATGTTCCTTTCGCACTGTACAACACTCCATACCATATAACAAAGTAGGTTTCACATCCATTCTATAAAACTTCCCTTTAAGTTTCATTGGTATATGATGATCTTAAAGAACTCTAGATGTACGTCTCTATTTTAACCAACATGCCTTAATCTTGTGTGCAACATCGTCATAAATCTCTCCATTCTCTTGATGATAGACCTTAAGTATTGAAAGCTACCACTCTTAAGAATATTTTATATGTCAATTAGAACCATATCTTCATATAACACTCTCTCATTACTATAATTATAATGCATAAACTCTGACTTACTCTTACTGATTTTAAAATCTTTAGACTCCAACATATGTCTCCAACTTTCTAACTTAACATTTAAATCATCAATACTCTCATCAAAACAATATCGTCTGCAAATAACATATACCAAGGAATATCATCATGCAATTGTTTTGTTACTTCATCCATAACCAGAGCAAAAAAATATGGATTTAGTGCAAAACCTTGATGCAAATTTATAGTGATCGAAAATTCACAAGTCTCTCTAGCAATAGTTCTCACACTAGTAATGGCACCTTCATACATATCCTAAATCAAGTCAACATATCCTTGAGAGACTCCCTTCTTTGTTAATGTCCACCAAATCAATTCTCTCGGTACTCAATCATACGCCTTCTTCAAATAAAAAAAAACGTATATAAATCTCTTCCCATCTCTCTAAACTTCTTCATTACTTGTCGTAATAAGAAAGTAGCTTTTGTAATTGATCTACTCGGCATAAAATCAAAATAATTTTCTGATATAGTAGTCATACATCGAATTCGTTTCTCGATTATTATTACCCAAAGTTTCATAGTATGATTCATAAGCTTAATTCTACGATAATTATTGCAACTTTGAATATTATTTTTAATGAACCACAACATTTTTTCTCCATTCTTCTGGCATCCTCCATTCCTTCGAAATTTTATTGAAAAGTTTAGTTAGCCACTTAATATCAATGTCTCCTAGGCCTTTCCACACTTCAATAAGTATGTCATCTAGTCTTAAGGCTTTGCCCATTTTCATTTTTCTTAAAGCATCATCCACTTCTGACATTTTAATATGCCTAAAATATTAATATTTATCAAATTTTGTTGACTCTTGGTTCTCTTCTAAAATTCTTGATGCAATCTCCATTAAATAATTTCTGAAAATATCTACGCTATCTCTCTTTTAACTTCTTAAGTCCTTAACTAAAACCCTTTGATCTTTACCCTTAATGCAACGAACATGATCTAGATCTCTACTTTTCCTTTCTCTTAATTTAACAAGTTTAAATATGTCTTTTTCACCCTCTCGGGTTTCTAATTTATTATATAATTCTTCAAAAACCTTGAATTTAGCTTCGTTAACTATTTTCTTAGCCCTTTTTTATCTATTTTATAAACTTCAAGGGTTTGATTATTTTTGTGAGTTTGTCAAACTTTAAAACAACCTCTTTTTGCTTTAATGGTATTTTGAATTTCCTCACTTCATCACCAAGTCTCTCTTTCTACATTCTTTTTACCTTTAGATTCACCTAAGGGTCGTTTTGCTACGTTCTTTATGCAATTTGTAATATTATTCCACATTACATTATTTTTTTATCTAAATTTCAAATATTTTCTTTTACTAGATGATTTTAAAATGTTTCTAAATTTTTACTTTTCAAATTCTACCACTTAATTTTAGAATAGTTATTGCTTAACAACATACATCTCTCTAGCTTTTCTAGAGAGAGATGCTCTGGGGATCTATTCGGCCAAGGTGGCCGAGCAGCATCCCCGCTATGAAAGGTAGTGGGTGGCTAGCCAAAGTTGGACGGGCCCGTAGAGATTCTTTCGAGTATGGTGCCACTATCGGGGGGTGGCTGTGGGAGGAGAATCCTCTCATCCAAACTTGCTTTAGTTGTGGGAGGCAAGAACACATCAGGAGAGGGGTGTCCCACTCTCTTGAATAGACCCATGGCAGGCAGCGTCTGGGAGATAAGGTTTGGGATGAGGCCCCAGACCCCCACGCAAGCGACAACAAATGGAGCATAGCCTAGTCCAAGAAGTTTCATCGACGTTCTAAGGGGAGTGGACAGAGGCATGGCGGCGACGTGGAGAAGCAACAAGGTGGTGGAGGTGGATGAGATCCCGAAAGAGTTTGCTTCCCGGCACAAGCCTTGGGGGAAGCAATTGATCGCCATTCCGCTTCTGACTAAAGAGGTCGACAAAGACTCCATCAAAAGGAGGTTGGAGGAGTTATCTGGAGCAGGTTGGGGGGTAGTTAGGGTGACCTCGAAATTGTTCCTAGGAGTGGGGTCCTGTGTGGAAGGGGTTGAGAAGGAAGTGGCAACGGCTTTTGTGTGGCTAAGGGGGCAATTTTCGACATCTGTAGGTGGCCACCCAAGCTTGGTATCCCCCCCCCCCCCCCCCGCGCTCTGCCAGAGAGGTACTTTCAAGCAAAGTTCGACGCATCGGGGAATCGGGTTTTTCCTGATCTGCCACGATTCGCCTGAATCGGGCCGATTCGCATGGGAATAGGGCGAATCGGGTTTCTCCTTATTCGATCTGATTCGGCCGAATCGGACCGATTCGATCCGGCACGCCAAACCATGCTTTTAAGTGGCGTTGGAGGGCTGCAAATAGGTTTGTGCGATGAGGAAGATGTGGGCTTCCTTGTTCGTCGATTTGGACGCATGGTCTAGGCTCGATGCAATTTGCCATGGCTATATTTTATATTAAGGTTCATGCTTCCATTCTGGCGATTAGCCCAAGAGAGTTGCCGATGTCAGCCATTGTGAGATTCGAGGGGGAGATCCTTGTTGTCTGGTGCCTACTGCTTCAGGAGGAAGCTTGTTCTACACCGCCGCCACCCCTAGGGCAATAGTTGCAGGTTCCAGAGGCTGAAGATGACAAGCGGGTGGGCGATTTAAATTCTAATCTCCTAGGGCTTCGATCCCTCCATTTGAGAGTTACTATTTCCTAGATACAAAATTTTATATCTATCAATATCTTTAGCTTTAGATCCTTTCCACCTAATTTCTTGTAGATATGCTAACCCTCATATCCCTCATTAACTTAACCAACTCTAAATCCTTGCCCTTTGTAATCAATTACTCTGTTATAATATATATTTTTTAACTATATTTGCGGTAGAGCATGCTGCCAACTAAGACACGAAATGGGTTTCCATTACTCCGCAGAAACAGGTGTAGGGGTCAATTAAGGAGAAGGTGCCATATGGGAATGTGAAAAAGGAAACTTCAAACGAATGGAAAAGGCAACATTCAATCATAAATATCAGAAGAACCAAAGACGATACGATAAGTCCAAGTACATGGAGTGCACATGCACTTCAGAATCAATTCATTGGATAATGTGCATGAAATTTCAGCAGACTGCACTAGGAACTAAGAAAAACACTGGAAAAGGATAAATATTGAACAACTGGATCACTCATCGTATCAAACATGAAGTGTAGATATGAAGAAATCGTGGATAATCAACCGCCAGCAGTTCAGATTCAGAGTTTTTATGGTGGAAAATACAGCGAGAATGTTCACACCCGAGGCTTCTGAGTCGTATGGCCCCCGAGTTGCTTTAAACAATTCCATAACAATCATGTTTCAATTGTTTGGGGCTATCAAGCGCAGAATTAAACATGGTAAAGAAGATAGCAAAAAGGCTGAAATTTCTTCTCGCCCATGAAATGGCCATCAGAAATGATTAGGTGAGAGGAACAGAAACATAGAGTTGGGGTTTGTTGTCAAGGACAAACTCTATCATGCATGCAAAAAGAACATACCTAAGAAATTAGCCTCAAAAATGAAATCACCACAACTGAAATAAAGAGCAACAAACAGAATACTCCGCGACAAACTAACACCATTCACCGTGTAACATCTCGGTTCTTCATCTATGTCACTCCTCTCAGATCTCGGCGTATCTTATGCAACCACACGACGGACAGAGACAGAAAAAGAGATGACATCTCAAACGCCGAGAACCCAGAATTCTATCTTAGCTTCAGAAAACAAAGGGGATCAAATTTACCGGAGAGGTCACTTGCCGGACCCGACTCTCCGCAGCGACGATTGCCGTAGCAGCCGCATTCACAGTCTCCACGCTATTGTGCATGGCCCTCATCACTCCTTCCCACCCACGAGAAACCCAATTTCCTCCAATCCACTCGCCTCCAACACGCAGATTGCGGCCTCGCAGCCACCGGAAATGGCCCCAGCAGCAAAAGCCTTCCGCCAGAACCCAAGAAGTGCTCCAGTACGAACCCTAGAACCACCACCCCGGAGGACGAAACCTACGAACAGCTGTTGGGAATCCGGCGGGGGAGGAAGCTGGGAAGAGATAGATGACCCGTTCGACGACGAGGACATTTATATAGAAAAGGGGGGACAACCCTCCCCTCCCCCCACCCCTTCTTTCCTCTGCAACGTGTGTTGGCCGTCAACAAGTCAAGTCAACCATGCTAGTAATCCTAATTACACGCGCATATGGGCGTTAAATAATGGTAGCAAAACGGTGGCTTGACTTGGTCGGAGTCCCGAGTGGAGAGTAAAAATTGATTAGAATTAATTTATTTTTTATTTATTTTTAATAAAAAATACTTAAAACTAATTAATAAAAAATATTGAGTAATCGAATAACTATATTAACACTGTCAATTGACTAGTGCCTAAGTTCCACATACACATCAATCAATGACAAAATTAGTCAGATAAATAATTTATTCGGCCAATTATGCACCCAACATTACTCTTAATTCAAAGAGATCTTCTTATGTTCGAGTTTGTTGAGATCTTAAACAGTTAAACCCAACCTCTAGTAAAGTTAATATCAATGTAGATTTAAGTATCATTATATTATATTTAAAAATAAATAAATTAGTTAAGAATATTTTACTGTAATAGAAAATTTTTTATTGTGATAAAATTTAACATATTTTGTGATAGAAGATAATGTTTACTATAACGAATTAGATATTAGAAAATAATTCTGATAAAAAATTTTAATTAAATTATTTTTAAAAAATTATACAAATGAATCAAAAAACTTATGTGAACAAGTCATTATCTATTCGAAAACAGAATGGGATTGAGCTGGTTTAAGATTGCAAAAAAGACTAGGGCCATATTTGACAAAAAAAATCCGGTTAGAAGTATTTTTTAAATTTTTTAAAATCAAATTTAAATTAGATTTTTCCTACGGTATCTCTCATCGTGGTTAGATTACACTCCCGCACGTGCAGACGGTTCTTCTCCTCGCGGTAAAACGCGACTGGCTGTTGAGAAAGCACGCGCCGCGGTAAGATTTGTGAAGAGGACAAAAAGTTAGCAGGTAAAAAAAAGGGGGTTAGAAACCCAAAAAAAATGATTTTAAAATTTAAAGTAAGTAAAGTAATGTGTGTATAAAAGTGTGGGGAGGGAGATTGGTGGGAATATGTCAGGGGTTCCGACGCCAGCTGGACCCACGCCACGAGTGGGGGTGGCTGCGCCTGCGCCCCTCGTGCGGATGTGGACCCCCGGGGAGCGCACTGAGAGCTCCGGATTTGGCTTTCTTACACGGCTCTTCTCGGGATGCCATGATGCGTTTTTGACCTTTTGGTGGTGAAGAGTGGAGAGAGAAGGCAGCGGCGGCGGCTCCCACACAAGTCCCAACCCAACCGCTGCCCACGTGACCCACCCCCACCCCCGTTTTTTTTCTTTTATTAATTTAATACCATTGCACTGACTCGGGGAATGGTGACCTTTACTTTTTGAGCAAAATATTTAATGTACACTAAAAATATGTAAAAAAAAAATTTGATACACTTATTAGAATTGTGCTAGTAGAAGATACGTAATATCTTTCTTCTATCTCATCTTTTTAAAACTCTTTATACATATGACATAATTCTAATAGATGTGCCATATGTTGTGCACTAGAAAGATTTAATATATTTTTATATTATATTTAAGTGTAATATAATTAGATAATTAATTCATACGACATCTAATAATTAAGTTGTCATTTTATCATTCTCTACGTGAGGGTGTCATATAGATTATTATCTAGTCATATTATATTTAAAGTGTAATAAATATACTAATTTTTTTCTCATTTTACACATCAAATGTGCACTTTCTCTTCTCGGTTTGAGTTATTTCAGTTGTTGTTGGATTGTAGTTTTTATTTAAATTTAGCTTCGAGTTTTACAAATGTTCAATAATGCTATGTTATTTAGCATTTAGCAAAACATTTGAAGTAATAAATGGTAGAAATAAATCAAAGGGGATATTTATTTCCCGGGCTTATGTCTAGGCATCGTTTGGAAGCGCTGTCCGATTATCCGGTTTCTCCCCCAAATCGAAAAATTCTATGATTTCTGACACGTCAGATTTCTGACAGCCTCTTTTTTAACACTGCAACTTGTTTGGAGAATGGGAAGTGTCCGAGCTCTTTTTCTTGTGCATTTCACAAGTCGGAGAGAGAAAAATCATTCTGTCTGTCTCTCTGCTCAGTTTGAAAAATGCTGTGCACAAAAGCCCATAAGACCGGATAACATTTGAAAATACAATTACTGTTGTCAGAGATTTTTAAATAGATTATTTGTGAAGAAGACAAATTAATTAGAAGATGTGACAAATTAAAAAGAGCCCATAAGACCGGCCTGCCCACCCCCGTTTTTTTTCTTTTATTAATTTAATATCATTGCACTGACTCGGGGAATGGTGACCTTTACTTTTTTGAGCAAAATATTAATGTACACTATTTAGTAAAAAAAATATGATACACTTATTACAATTGTGGTATGCGGGTAGAAGATATGTAATATCTTTCTTCTATCTTGTTTTTTAGGTAAATTAATTAAAAATTTTCTATCAGATTTTTAATTTATTTGTTAATCTCTAATAGAGTCGTAATTTATTACAATAAATGTTATCACTTGTTACAGTATATGTTAAGTCATGTTACAATAAAGACTTTCTTGTTACAGTCAGAGACTTCTAATTAATTTGTCTCTTTTTTTAACTCTTAAATCTTGAAATATATGACATAACTCTAATAGATGTGCCATATGTTTTGCACTAGAAGGATTTAGTATATTTTTATATTATATTTAAGTATAATATGACTAGACAATTAATCCATGTGACATCTAACAATTGGATTGTCACTTTATCATTCTCCATGTGAGGGGTGTCACATAGATTATCGTCTAGTTATATTACACTTAAAATATAATATAAAAATACACGAGAAATTATATCTTAGAGAGAGAGAGAGACAGTGTGCAACCAGCATGAGCCACGAGCATCTAGGAAAAGATAACTGAAGTAGTCTAGGGTTTTCTTTACTCGGGTTATTTCTGCTCAAATTATGTGGAAAAGAAAGATGTAGGTCAGTTCTAGGCCAGAGGCTTTTTCTCATACGAGAAATTTTTATTAGAGAAAGATTTAATGTATTTTTTTATTACACTTAAGTACAATATGACTAGACACTACGTCTATGTGGCACCCCTCATATTGAGAATGATAAAGTGACAAGTCAATTATTAAGTGTCACATAAATTTAGGACTTAGTCATATTACACTTTAAAATATATTAAATCTTTCTCTTTTTATTATCCGTGTAAATAAGTACGGTAGAAAAATTACCCAGTCAGCACCAGATCAGTCCAATCTATCCGTAAGGGGCCTCACATCATAAATATTTATTTAACTCTCTTAATGAATATTTGTCATCGTCGAAGAGGTGGCAAACATCTATCCAGAGACAAGCATATCCACCCCACACCATATCCTATAAAACTTATTTATCTCTCTCAGTGAAATGTATCACTTGTTATTATCATAAAGGTTACAAATGTCAGAGACAAATAGATTTTACCCCTACCGACAAGTTTAAGCCAATCCGTGTTGGAGGATATCTTTAATATCCGTCTAAATTAGTGGTAACTATTTTTCATCTCGAATTGGCATGGGTCGCTGTGTTTGAAGGGATAGTGTGTTTTACGAGAAATTAGTTGGAAACCCGTTGTTGTTTATAAAATATTAAGATAAATAAAAAATATTATTTATAAAATATATAATTTTTATTACAAAAATTTTGTTAAACTAAATAGGAAAAAATTTGTTCTTAAAACAAAAGAAGGTGGACTGCACGAAGGTAGGTTTAAAATTGAATTTTTTCTAAAAAATTATGGTATGCTCGATTTAACAAGATTTTTTAGATGGTGAGTATCTTACCTTGTTTAGAAAGATTTCTTCTTTGATTTAGGTGACAAGAGGTGTGTTAAAGTTGATAGATTTATTATTTTATGCTAACTGCTATATGTTAGAATTTGTTTACCCCAATTTTGCTTAACCATATTTAGCTGCGATATAGATAGATTTAGTGGGAAGATTGATATAGATAGATTTAGTGGGAAGATTTAGGCGGAAAAACTCTGCTTCTGATGTTGCCACGTGGCTGCTCCAGAACTGAATTTTATTAGAATAGTATAGATGTTGATTACCCAGACGCCCGGGTAACCAGCGTGAGTTGGATCGGCTTGGTCGGCCTCACGACGCCTCGATCCATGCGCAGCCGACTAATCAAGTCGGAGCCGATCCACATCGACTAGTTACCCAGACGTCCGGATAGCGTGATGCAGAGAAACGGCACAACAGGTGACTGGTTATAAAACACGAGTAGCCGACTAATCAAGTCGGGGCCGATCCACATCGACTAGTTACCCAGGCGCCCAGGTAACTAGTATTACTCGTGTTTTATAACCAGTCACATGTTGTGCCGTTTCTCTGCATCAAGCTAGAGACTGCCGATTACCAAGAGAAACAGATCGAGGGAGTGGACTGGAAGATCATGACGAGCAGTGCGGGAACTGAAGCCTTCCAAGGGTGCATAGCCACGGCAGCCACTCTGCCGTCTTTTACTGGGAAACTACATGACCAGAACTGGGCAACTGTCCACAGGATTCACACCCAAAATATGAAAAACGTACCCAACAAGGATATTAACTAAAGCATGTCCTGCAAGGATCTTTAACACTTTCTCGAGAAAGCCTCGCGAGGGGAACAAGAAAAGCGAATCAATCACTGCGACCCTCTATTATTATCACCTTAATTGATAGTTTGGCTCAATTCTTAACCACATCAGGTTTGTGATTTTCCCGAGACATGCTCCTAAGATGAGAGCATAAGACTTCTCGAATAGCAAGCATTTCATTGTACTAAGTAAAAAACAAGACTGCTATGGCTAAGCATCCACAGTACAGAGATGTTCTTACAGCTGTATTTAGGGTTTTCCCTTGTCAGATCCATCAATATGTCTTCCCATTTCCCATCTGACATGTGTACACCAGTCAACGGATCCCATTCTGGTGTTGCAAACCAGGATACATGAAATTCAATGTTTTGGACAAAACATAACAGATCTTCGATTCCCATCATATCTGCGCTGGATCTTTTAACACCCAGGAGCAATTCAAAATGATGTAATCCCATATGTCGTAATCAACTGACTCCAGATGGTATCAACGGGAAGAACACCCAGTTCTTACGATGACCGGACTCACTGCCCGTGACCTTCTCATTAGCCCACCAATCTGGTCCAACATTAGTTTCTGCAGAAGTTCCATCAGCATTATCGAATTTGAATTCTTTTGCTGTGCCAAGAGAAGTAGAATGTTGTAGCTTCTCAGGTAATTCATGATAGGTTTCACCAACACGACCAACTTCAGAGCTTGGTATTGCATCAGAATTTTGCCCAATTTCAGGCGATGATGATGCAACTCTACCTGAGAACGTTGACTCTTTTGCCAAACATCGTGCAACTTCTTCCACAGTAATTTCAAATGACACTCTGTGTTCAACAACTGTGTCGCCATTCCGGTATCTGTTATCAGAGTCTGAAACAGATGCAGCATTTTGACCATCCAAAAGCAAATCACAATTTCTAGACGAACGCCTTGCTCCTAAATTTTGAAAGGTCAACTCCTCAGCAGTCAGGATTTTGGGCGGTTCACCCCTGGGAAGTGCAGGCAAATAGCTGCCAACTGAAGACTGGAACTCACGGTCAGGGAACGGGGAAGAAGTGCCAGAGCACACTGAGCTTGGTGAGATGAGATGGCTAATTGGGCTCCCTGGGTACAACTGGTATGTCTGAAACTCGTATGTCTCACCTTTTCTATGTTCTGAAGTCAACAGTTTAGCAAAAGGAACCTCAGGGGATGAAGGCGTCGTTAAATGCACGGGTTCTGGGGGAGGGGTGAAAGGGGCTGTAGATGGTTCTGTGGTGAACGTGGAGAAAACAGGTGGTGAAACTAGCTGGGTCTCATTTGCATAAGGCCCAATGGCAAAAATAGAAGCAGGACCACCAGGAGAATAAGCATTTGCAGAAAGAGCAGTGAGGGAAAGCGGACCTGCAGGAGATAGGGTAGCAGATGTGGGTTCTGACTGAAAGAAAGAAGCTGGAGACGAAGGAGGTGCAACGAAGGGCAGCACAGGGGGAGGTGGTAGAGTTGAGTTTTCCAGAGGTAAAGGACCAGCACCTGGCAAAGTTGGTTCGGGTACAAAGGCTGCATGGCCGACACGCTTGTCATGTTTCTGATATCCAAAACACCAATATATACTAAAGCAGCCACCCCATCTTCTCCTCTGTCATAAAGCAAACATAATGGATTAAAGGAAATTACTAAATAACTAGCAAAGTTATGATTAGATGATACTACAATTATTTGCTGAAAGAAACATGTGGCGGCATTCATTCTGAAATAACTTACAAAGTTATGATTAAAAGATAACTACAATTATTTGCTGAAAGTACCATGTGGCAGCATTCATTCTGAAATAACATAATCAAGTGATTATCATGTTACAGAGACATTTAACTTATTATCTGGCCTTTCAGGATAAAAAAAGAAAATTGCCAGTTTGAAAAAGAAATCAGCACATATTCTAAGGCCGTTTAGATCATTTATAGCTGCTTGTTGTCTGTAGTTTAAGATAAACCTGCACTGAGATTATTCCTTCTGTGTCAACTAAGGAAATATTTTACGTAATTGCCAGACTTATCCTCCAATGATGGAAAACACATTTGATATCACTAAGGATCGCTTGAATTAAAGAGAAAGGATAAGGAAAGCAATACATAACAACTTTTAAAATAAAAAAAAAGGAAAACTGAAACACCCACACTACCAAAAAGCAAATACAAAACAGGTCATCCAAAACTATGAAACTGTTTAACAGGATTTCTGGATCCAACAATGTATATAATCCACAAAAGATGCCATTTGCGTAAGACACTGAATTTGGAAGAGATACATGCTCCTTATGTTGTCCAAGATAGAAGTAGAGTTTGACTCACAAACAAAAGCCTCAGTGTCTGACCAGATTCGAGCCACTACAACATAAAGAACATATGTACTTGCCAATTATCTACTGTTACTAGGATCAAACTACCACTACACCAAAGCTCGAGTTGTGTGTAAGGCCCTTTAACTTGGCTATCAACCACATTGCGATTGGACTTGTCAAACCCCATGACTTGGCACTCCAAGCCTCACGCCATGCAACATTATTCAAGTGAGAGACTGACTTAGTCCTCCAATCTACCACGCCAACAATCTCCCCACCCACCCACCCACCCCCCACCCCTAGCAACACTCCTAGATATTAAACCCGTAATCTCGCCCAAATACCGCTTGTTACTAGGATCAGGTTACCACTACACTAAAACTCGAGTTGTGTGTAAGGATCATCATATTTCCCTTTAACTTACCTATCAATCACACCACGGGTTGGACTTGTCAAATCCCGTGACTTGACCCTCCAAGTCTCAAGACACGCAAAACGTTGACTTGGTCCCATGGAGAAAAGTATTGGATCGGCCTAGGGATTTGCCTAGGCCGATCCCGATCCCCTTCCAGATCAGATCAGTCGATCCGCCAAATTTTAAAATTATTTTTTAAAATAATGCAAAATTAAGGAAAATTTAGGGAAATATGTGTTCATTAATATGATATATATATATATATACTATCAAGATATAATATTAATTATGGTTGTAAATTTAAGAGATATGCATGTAACTACATATATATTATATACATATATGAATATGTAAATTTATATATATGATTACATATATCATAAACACAAATGAGGTTTGTCCCTTCGCTTTGCAACTTAAAATTTTCTTTTCGAGGGTGTTGCCCCCTTGAAACCCCTGCAAGGGACACTACCCCTTGACCCCTGCGACTTGACCGCTCAAGTCGATTAGTGTGATCTGACCGCGCAGGTCGATCCGCATGTGCATACCCTAGAAAGAAAATTTAAAGTTGCAAAGCAAAGGGACAAACCTCATTAGTGTTTATGATATATGTAATCATATATATATATATATATATACACATTCATATATTATTACAATATATATGTATTCACATACATATATCTTAAATGTACAACCATAATTAATATTATATCTTTATAGTATATATATCATATTATGAACATATATATGTATATGTTAATATGCATACAATCATATTTTAATTTTAATAATATATAGATAATGTGTGTATATATATGACATTGCATATATATATATATATATATATATATATATTATATATATATATATATATATATATATAATTTGTGTGGTAGAATCGACCGGATCAGCCTGGGATCGGCCAATCCAGACCAATTCGGTCCAATTCCAACCGATTCAGCCATAATTTCAACAATCCAGGGAATACCCCCCTTTTTTTTTTGAAAAGTGGATGGTACCACTCATGGAAGGCAGGATCGGAATCGAGGTCGGGATCGACCCTGGTCGATCCGATCCTGGATCGGATCGGATCGAAGGATCCGCTGGATCCCAGGGAAGTCTAACCGATCCTGGATCGGCCAGACTATAAAATGTTTATTTTTTTGGAAAAAATGCAAGAAAATTCAGAAAAATTCAGGAAAAAACAGAAAAAATCTGATATATTGAAAGAACTAAGATTTGCATAAAAAATCAATTATACATGCATTCATAGTACATAAAACATGAAATTTAAGACATTGTACATGTAACTTACATTTGATAGAAGACTAATAATCTTTCCATCCACTTCCAGACATAGATGAGCCACCATCATTTGGGTTTTGGTAGCTATAACCAAAGAAGGAATTTGCTAAATCATGCATACCCATTTGAATCCCTCTTGGTGTAAATTGTTGACTTGAGCTTTCTCCAGATTGTGATGGAGCTGGCACCATATACCAAGCGGTTTGTATGTACTTGTTGCTTCACTAGGGCCACTAGGCTCTTGTTCTTGTGAAGGCCAAGGTCCCCATCCTCCTTGTACTCCATAAGGTGAGCTACTAATATCTGAGTACGGTAAAATGGGAGGCTGAAATGCAGGTATATGAGTAGACCCTGAACTATATCCTGAGTACGGTAAAATGTGGCCCCAGTATATCCTGCATATCCCTAATGAGCTCCTGTGGCCCCAGTGGTAGCCCCATCATCATCATCATCATCATCATCATCATCATTTGGATCTTGTGTGGTGTCATCACTACGAATTGGTTGCTGCACTTTTCTCTTTTTTTGCCTGGTATATGTTCTTTTTTCTAGGTCTATGGCTTTTGAACTCCTCTCTTTTTGTGTTGCAGCTCTTCTTAATACAGGCTGAGTGGGAGGCACTCTAGATGTCTCTGGCAAGATAGCTGAGTGTCGTGGCTGAGAGAAGAGAGGATCGAGGGTGAGAGGTTGGTCCTCACTTACCCTAAGCTCTGGATCTCGAGCCTCTACTCCATCCAATGTCTACTTGTGGGCCCGGTGACTGCTCTTCCTCGTGGCCCTCATCAGCCATAATTGCTAATCTCATAACAAATTAAGAATACATACACATTCGTGTGTAAGTATAAAATTATAAACATAATTACATCCAATAATAACCCTAATTAAGGTGAAATTTAGATATTTTCTCTAATTTCCCGAAATTAAATAGTTACATTATCAAACAAAGGCATGATTAAGTCAATTAAGTGATTGAAACACTTAATTGATCTCTAATTGTGCTAATACAACAAAAGCCCCAATTTTCAAACCATAATTAGGGTGAAATTTGGAGATTTTCTCTAATTTCCTGAAATTAAATAACTACATTATCAAACAAAGGCATGATTAAGTCAATTAAGTGATTGAAACACTTAATTGATCTCTAATTGTGCTAATACAACAAAAGCCCCAATTTTCAAACCCTAATTAGGGTGAAATTTGGAGATTTTCTCTAATTTCCTGAAATTAAATAGCTACATTATCAAACAAAGGCATGATTAAGTCAATTAAGTGATTGAAACACTTAATTGATCTCTAATTGTGCTAATAAAACAAAAGCCCCAATTTTCAACCGTAATTAGCCAATTAAGGTGAAATTTGGAGATTTTGTCTAATTGACAAAATCTAGGGGAAGAATAAGAAGATATAAGAAGATTAAACATGTATACATGTGTTTTCATTTTTTTCAGAATTTATAACTAAATTTCGAAATTAAAAATATATATATACCTTAAGAAGAACAACTTCTCCCTTACTTGAATAAGATCTCCTGAGATCTACTCAAGAAGATCTCCCTTGGATGTGCTCCTTCTAACCTCTTTGAAGCTTCAAAGAGAACAAAGGGTTTAGAAGAAAAAGAAGAAGAAGAAGAGGAGGAGGAGGAGGCCGGCTGAGGAGGAGCTGGCGGCGGTGGAGGAGGCCGGCGGCGGCGGTGGAGGAGGCTGCCGGAGCTGGGGGGGAAGGGGGAGCACCTTGCGTGCTTCCCTTGGCACCAAAACCTGCAGGTTTTGGTGTCCTCGGGTGGGAAGGGCCGAACTTAGGGGGGGATCGATCGGGATCGACGCGGATCGACCCTTATCGGGTCGGATCGACGCAGGGTCGATCGACTTTGCCCCGATAAGGGTCGATCCGGCGGTCTAAGTTCAAATTCGAACTTAAACCGGCCGGATCGACGAAATCGAGTCAGGATCGATCGATCCCGGTTTGACTCGATCGATCCAACTCAGATCCTGCTGAGTTGGGTCGATCCAGCCGGAAATCAGGGATTTTAGGGGGCTTCAAGGCGGAATCGGATCCTTAAGGGTCGATCCGATCCAGGATCGAGCGATTTTGGCTCGATCCCAACGATTCTACCTTCCATGGTACCACTGGGGATACCCCCTTGGAATCAGATCGGCTAGGCCGATCCAATACAAAATCACCAATCCTGATCCGGACCGACCGATTCTGCATTCCATGCTTGGTCCTCCAGATCTACCATGCCAACATCTATTTCTTCAAATGGGACTCAAGTAGCCTATATATAGAGTTTCTTGTCTTCTGTTTGTGGAATTATTGCTAGATAATGCTGACTCCGGGTAAAATGTGCTTGAGTTACTTGGATATTAGTCAAAGCCACCATATGGGATAATCCCTTTTGGTCCAGCTTGATAGCCATTGTCCATTGGATGGGATAAACCTGTCCAAGTCCAAGCCAGCCTGAGCTTTAAGTTTGCAGATTAGCCCACCTGGTCCCAATGCTATGTACAGATCGCAGTTTACCTACATGTGCATGCTTAGATATTCAAACCCTCAAAGTTCAACTTCAATGGATATGAAGGTGGAGAGGCAAAGAAGTGAGGCTACCATAAAAGAGGATCTTCATGAGCACACAGCATAAAGACAGGAAAAACAGTGAAGTGCCAAGGGAGCACAAAACCGGTACAAGTAATGACAAGATTAAACCACCTTCAAATATTTTTGTTCGATAAATCATGTTCAAAAATTTCCCTATATGGCTATATCACTTCATAGGAAGGACTTTGACTCTTGGGTTTCTTGATAGAAATCTTTGACAGAAAAAGATTCATGTAGCCGACCCCAAATAATGGGATAAGGCTCTGATGATTATGATGGCCGCTATATCACTTCAATTTTCTCTATTTTCCTCTGTGCTTTGACATGTATCTCAAATAATTATGTTTATGTGAAGAAAGCACCATATGGAATGATATGTGACACTCCTCGTATGATTGCATATCCTACATAGCCGCCCTTGGGAATCAATGTCAACACAATTGGACACCTAATGGCCTCTTTCTCACCTTTACTGTTGGTTAGCATGAGAAAAGTTGGTTGACATCTCTGGAACCTTGATCTTGTGCTACTCGGTCTAATTGTTGAATTAATGGCCTTAGAGTACTATAAGACCTCAAATCAATCCACCAGAGATGTGAAAAACAACCAGGAATGACCAAAGCTTCTTTTTTGTTGATACACAACCTCAATTTGGGTACTGAAACTTACGGATGGCAGGCACAATTTTTAGATGATTGCTATCTTTGAACTCCAAAATACCCAAAACTTCTATGCTTTCATTCACAGAAGTAGATTGAATCAGAATATAATCCATCATGTCAACTCTATTGTTGGTCCACCAAGTTGAGTCACAACTGATGGCATTCTAGAGATCATTAGGTGCTGGCCTTGCTACCCTCAAGACACATGCTCCCTGCTACAGACCCACAACATTCAGAACTGTTTATAACTTGAACTTTCTGCTCCCTGAGCTAATTAAACCTGCTGATTCTGATTCAATCTGATGTTGCCAATTTCCTTCTTGCTGGTTTTTCTTGTCTTGTTAATTGGATTTGATCCTTTTTAAAGGTGGTATCGAAACTTTCAATATCACTTGGCAGAATTCCCAGCATAGTGGAATATCACAGAGGCATCCTTAGGGGCAAGCACACAGTCTAGAATGGTTTTACAATCCCAGACGCAGTTCAGGAGCTTCATCTGCATTCATTATATTTCGTACCATAGAAAAAAAAACCCTGCAGAGGCCCAGAGGGTTATTTAGAGAATAACAAGCACCTGGATGCAGGCCTACATTATGGCCTCCCAACTTCTCTGGTGGCAGTAGACACATGAGAATGTCACACACTGTATCTTGTTCCTTCTAGTCTTCATTATGGAAGCTTTTAGCCAGCAGTTAGACTGCTGAGTCAGATCCATCCTGTCAACAAGCTAATTCTCACCCTCAATAGTATTACTGGAGGTGAAGGTTGTAGTAGCACTAGCACATACCATAAAGACAGCATGATGCACTGCAAGTCTCTTATTACACTTGGCTGACCCAGGCAACAATGCAAAGGTATAATCACCATTTGAATACAACTGTCACAAATGAGGTAAGACTAGTATTGACCTCTGCAACTTTCACCAGATGTCAGGACTCGCCATTACTGGTGAGGCGTACAGAGAGATCATCTTTGAGGGGTTCCACAAAAATGCCATTGATGGCGGAGAAAAATATGTATGACCACATTGATGCTTCTATCAGACGAAAGTGTAGTGCAGAAAACCTCCAGAACCATGTCAGAAATATCCACATGACCCAAAAGTTCATGAAGCATCCCTTTCACGTAACGCAACCAAAAACCACAGAGAACTTACAAAATTCTCTCCAGACCAAGGTTATCTCAGGGATGATCACCTACCTTGGGCCCTTGGTTGCTTTGTTCTATATAAAATGCTATTTTTAGCATGAACTTTCTTAAAAAAGGGCATCCCAAAATAATGGGAAATCAAGGGTTTTCCATTGTCAGGTCAACATAAGCCCATAAACCTGACCAAATATAAACACCTAGAAAAGAACTTTCATTTTAGGCCAAAACCAGATTCTCCAAGTTCATCAAATCTTTCTCAATAAATTTCTTCTCAAAATGACAAACATCCCAGAAGAAACAAGAAAGAGAGCCAAGAGACAAAGTAGCAAGAGCTGTCCGAACTACCTGATCAGACAGTGATTGCTGGCACGGGCAAAAGGCAGCAACACCGGGTGCTCACAGTGAGCAATTGACACCCGTGGGGGAGTTAGGGATGGATTTTTTTCTCCCTCTTGTACCCAATTTAGCCCAGCATTACCAATGACCCTTGCCGTGCAAAGACATTAATATATATATATATATATATATATATATATAATAACACAGCTTGAGAAATGTTCAATGTTGCTCCTCTACATAAATTACATAAAACAAAATAATACCAAATTTTAGCCTTCCCAAGCATGTGCACAAATGTGTTCTAGGAAATTAAGCTTGAAATTCAAAACATCATAGAATGGAATTCCATCAAATCTCAGTCTTTTGATCCACAACATAGAAGAAGACAAAGGCAACTTCTAAAGCATCTGCTAAGTAGTGCACAAATGTGTTCTAGGAAATTAAGCTTGAAATTCAAAACATCATAGAATGGAATTCCATCAAATCTCAGTCTTTTGATCCACAACATAGAAGAAGACAAAGGCAACTTCTAAAGCATCTGCTAAGTAGATAAGTGTATGTGAAACGGCCATTCTACAGATACAGGATGAATTTCTTAAAGGTCATGGATACTTCAAGTCTAAAATCGTTTAACTTTGCAGTTCTTCCGCCGTCGGGGACCTTGGTCTACGATTTCTTTTATATGCAACAAAAGCAAATGAAGTCACGGGCCGGGCCACCTAAATTGCCCTAAATAATTCCACGTCGTTCAAGCTATAAAGTGCAGAGCTGTACGTACTGATAGGAGATAATAAATGAAGCATATTGAAAGAGAAAAAAATTATTATCCCCACCAAGAAGGCCATTCAATATGATACGCCAAAAGAAATAAAACCATCGTCTCTGCAGGTTGTTGTTAATAACAAACACCATCATGCATGTAGAAAAGAAAGTACCTACGGAATTAGCCTCATAAACGAAGTATCTACAAACGGGATCAATAGTATCAAACAAGAATATGCAGCAAACTGAGAACATTCATCCTCTACCATCTCAGTTCCTCATCTATCCTACTCTTCACAGATCTAGGCATATCCTATTCAACCACATGAGATAAAGAGAAAGCTGACAACTCAAACGCCAATAACCCAGAATCCAGTACTTGCTTCGGGAAAAGGGGTATCAAATTTACCGGAGAAGTCACTTGTTGGACCCGACTCTCAGCAGCAACGATCGCCGTAGCAGCCGCATTGACAGTCTCCACGCTATTGTTCACTCCCCTCATCACTCCTCCCCACCTATGGAATTCTAAATTCCCTCGATCCACCACATCCAACTTGCAGATTGCGGCACCAAGGTCGCCGAAAAGCGGCCCAGCAGCAAAATTCTTGCGCCAGAGCCCGAGAATTTCGCCGGTCGAAACCCTAGCACTACCAACTCAGAAGCCGAAACCCAGAAGACCTGTTGGGGAATCTGGCCTCATCGGGAGAGGAAGCTGCGAAAGAGGCGACCCCGTTTGGACAGACAGAGAGAGAGAGAGAGGGCAACCGCATAGAAAAAGGCGAAGCAGAACGCCTCCCCGTTACGCCGCTACAAGTCAAGTCAAACACGCACGTTAGTTTTACCGCACGCACGTCCGTGGTGTCGACTTCTCATTAGGTAGTGCTAGTGATGGTCAGCTGGAAACGGCGAGGTGAAAATTACAAGGGCGGATTATTAATATACTCCCTAGATTAATAACATTTATATCCCCATCTTTATGCTTTTTATATATACTCCTATTAAAAGTACAGTTAGGTGAAAATTCCTCTTAATTTTGTATTATCATTAGAAACCCAACTGTGCTAGTATATTTACTTCAAAAACCCTGTCAAAATGTGACGGATCTACTGAATTTGTTTAGAATATTTATTCACTATATATTTTAATGACAGTTAACACTTATTTATATAAATTTACCTTCCAATAAAAAAATTCTGACCCTCCGGTATCGGCTCTTGCCCATCGAGAGTGAAGCATGGCCGCCGCCGTGATCACATACCTGTGCCCTTCTCCGCAGGTGATGAGGAGGGCACCATCCTCTCGACCTCACTGATCAGGAACTGGTCATTGATGGTGGTGAGGAGATGGGCCGTCCACGGGCCGATGTAGCCGAAGTGGACATACTTCTTGAGTGAGGAGGTTGAGGGGGACGCCGTCGGTGTCCTCCACGAAGAGGGCGGACGTGTAGGGCGCTGCGCACCCACGCTTGCTCCCACTCCCTGGAGGTGGCGGCCCTTATGTCAAGCAGGCGGAACCCTCGTCGCCCAGCGGCGCCACGGCATCCCTCGGCGGGACGGGGCCCACCGTGCCTGTGCATATCACCTCCTGGCAACGCCTCGGGCGGGGCCTGAGCTCTCACTCTGGCGCCGGGGCTCGTCCTCAACGCCGACGTGGGGTTGACAGGAAGGTACCCAATATTGCAGGCGTTCGACCACAGGTTCAACCTTCCTGCGAGAGAGACAGAGAGAGAGGCGGGGGGCGGAGAGGGAGGCTGGTAGCTACAAGCCTACACTGGACGTCGTGCCTCTCCCCGAGGGCGACGAACATGCTTTCACAGTGCATGATGGACCTGGGCTGTTCGCCTGTTCCTACGGCAACATAACATGCTGTTCATGGTGGACATAATCTTGAGTTGAATTGAATTAGGACAGTTTAAATCGAAAAATTAAATTGGATCGATCGATTCGGTCCGGTTCGAGTTGAACTCCTACACAGTTCAGTTCGATTTCATTTTTTAAAATAAAAAAATTAAATATATATATATAATATGTGCATTTATAACACATACAATGTAGGGTAGTTGGCTAAGCGCAAGATGCCTCTTACATCAGCCTTTTTTGTCAAAAAAAAGTGCATTTTCTGTCAAAAATATGACAAAAGTAGGATTCAAACACCAAACCTCTTACACGAAGGGCCAACGCTTTAGTCATCAAGTCAAGTGCGCGATTGTGTAATAAAAAGTATTAGACTTCGATTTATCGATTCGATTTGATTCAGGTTGACCTTACGATTCGGTTCAATTCGGGTTGACCAAAAAATGAGCAAACTCGGACTGAACCAACCCATGTTCACCCCTAATCTTGAGACACATCACCAAGAGGTATGAGCTCTCGAGGCGAGAGGCTCCTGAGTTCCGGGCGTTCTTCTCTGACCTCCCTACCAACGACTTCAACGTGCTCTTCCAGCTCCTCCCACCGCTGGCCTCCTTCAAGGGTGCCAATCTCGAGTAGTGCCTCACCGTCGTCGGTGGCACCCAGCCTACTATGCCACAAGGGTATTGAGAGGTCGTCGATGTTTTATACTTCTCACCACACACTAGCACACTCGTAGTAACTAATTCTCCCACCTAATATTTTTCCGAGAGTAATACTATGTTTCCGTGCTTATAGAGTGAGGTGGACGAGTCACAAACTATTTTAATTGGGTCAAGTGAGATGACGCTCTCCAATAAGCATCTACTGTCATGCCAGTGAGCATTTAATGCGGCACACTTTTGTATGCAAAAATAATGCACATAAATAATGGTGTAATGTACACAAATATATAGTATAACAATTGACACAAAACAATATAACAATACACACAAATTAATTTTTTGTACGTAAAAATAGTACACACTAATAGTTGTCTGTGTCTCTTTCCACCGATACGGGATTGAGGGAAAGTGGGGGCTTCTCTCTCTAGACTTTTCTAGAGAGAGAGGCTCTGCGATTTTCATAGGTTTTGCTCTGTCTCCGCTTCCCCCGTTGGGGCGGGGGCTCAGCCCCCTCCCCCTCCATCTCCGTCTCCATTTCTTTCCGGCGCTGACGTCGATCTGGTGGAGTTCCCCTCGCCCGGTCGCCGTTTTGTGGATCCGGCTCTGTCTCTGTCCTCGGCCCAGCTTCCGTCGCCGCCGTCGCCCTTGGTCGGGCAGTGTTTCCCCCGCCCTGTCGCCGTTGAAAAGGGTCGGGCTGTAAGGGGGAGGGGGACCCCCCCTCTGTCTTTTTCGTCTGCTGCTCGCGAGTAGAGTATCCTTTGGTGGTAAGTTTTTGTTTTTCTCCTTCTCCGAAGGAGGTTTTGGCTCCGGCGATTTAGGGCTTGCCCCTTCGCCGGAGGATCCTATCTCTGGTCGACCAGCTGGTCCGACTGGAGGTCCGGCTGCGTCTCTGTTGGAAGGTTACCGTTTGTGGCTTGGCTCTGTGTTGTTTTGCTCCCCCTGTACCCCCTTTGGTCTAGATCGCATTTGCCGAAGTCTGATGAGGCTGTCGTCCGCGTCAAGACCCTATCTGCGTCTCCGGTGGCTGACGTTGCGGCCCGGCTTGCTCTCCATCTATCTGTTCCAAAGCATTGTGGACGTCTCCTTTCAACCCCCGGTCGAGCTCTTCCCGGCAATAGGGTCCGAGGATGCGGTTTACCACGCCGTGAAGCTGTCGGCGAAGACCTTTGCCTGCTCATGACGCTCTGTGCGACGGAGTTTCGCTCTGTGTATTTGGGTTTCATCCAATGTGTAAGGACCTTTGGTCCATCTATCTGCCATGGCTTGTGCCATGCTTTGAATGTGCAGTCTGTAAGCTGTTGGTATGGAGCTAGGCATGGGTGTCTGTTCACCCTTCACGATGGGTATGTACTCTGGTTGTACCTGTTTCCTGTGTGAATGAATCATCCCACCTTTACTTGTCCAAAAAAAAAGTGTGCACTATTTTTAAGTACAAAAAAGTGTGTCGTATTAAATGCTCATTGGGGAGCGTCATCTCACGTGGCTCAATCAAAATGGGTTGTGACTCTTTCGGTTCATTCTATGCTCTCATGTGAATGGGAGCATAGTATTATTATTTTTCTAAACCTTTATGTCAAGCATGGTGAAAACCCATCGATATTTTCTATAACCCTTCAACCTTAAGATCCACTTTAGGTATGGGAGGTAAATTCGAGGTTTTTCTACTAATTAATTTTAGGGTACCGTGAGATACACCATAGGTAGTCGTCTCATTTGCTTTAGTTGCGAGAGTAATTTAACCACACGATAACATGGTTAAAGTAGGCTATGGCTGAGTAAGATTAGAGTTTAGCTGTTCAACCTATGAAGGTGGGGCAAGTTGCAGCCTCTCCATAAATTAAAAAGTCGTGTTTTAAATGAGGTGTCATGATGACAATAGTTATTTTTTTGATATGATTAATAGGAAAGGATTTATTCAAGATTTGGGTTATTTTGATCCCGTTGTTCGTTTTCATTTCTAAAGATAGGTAGGTTAATATTTGAAATCCCAAATACGAGCATGGTGAAGACGAGGTATTCTAAAGTCAAACATTAGCCTCTTCCAGGAGATGATGAAGGCGAAGATGAACAAATACAAGTTGGGAGTTAGTTGTACTAACACTAACTTGTAGAAGTTCAATCAGAAGGATATGAAGAGGTGGTCGGGGAAGTAAAGACTTGGCTACAAAGCTAATTGGTGAAGGCAGATCGCCCTTGGGCCAGCTGCCGTACATGTCTTAAGGTAGCTCGCACTCTGAAGGGATGTCATACTTGGAGACTAGACCCGCTAATTTTGATCTCCTCACAATGTTTATAGTGTCGTGACACAAGCTTATCACTCCCCACATTCTCCTCCGACATCTCCTACTGAACAGCAGAGGAAGCTACGGACTCCACATGACTCGAAGTCTCAAAGTTACAAGAAGCCACCTCACAACCTCAGCCGTGTCAAGGTCTAACTCGTTATGACCCCTCAGCCGGCCATACATGTCTTAAGGTAGCTCGCACTCGGAACCTCTTGACGAAGTCCCAGAGGGCTTCACCCTTCTTCTGGCGAATCGCCAGGAGGGATGCCGTCGTACGCGGCTGCGACCTTCCGCCGAGGAAGTTGTCCCGAAAGGATTTCTTCAATTGGCAGAAGGAGGGGATGGAACCCGCCGGAAGGGTTTCGAACCAGGCTCTGGCGGTCTCCTTGAGAGTTGCAGGAAAGGCTCGGCATTTGGCCGCATCTGATGCTCCATGGAACACCATATGCGACTCAAAGTTGTGGATATGGTCGGCCGGGTCGGTAGTGCCATCGTAGGGCGTGATGGTAGGCAGAGGGAGTTTGGGAGAGACCCGAGCTTCCAAGATCTCCCCGCTAAAAGGGGAGCGGAAGTCCAGGTCGTCCTCGGTTGAAACTTTCCCCTCCGCACGTTGAACCATCGCGTCCACGCGGCGCTCCAGGTCGACCACGCGGCGGAGGTGCCTGGCGAGCTCCTGCTCGGAGTGGGCAGAGCCTTCTCGGGCGGATCCGTGGGAGTTGGCTCCCACAACTGAGCGCGGCGGTCGGGGAGCGACAACCGAACGGCAGGGCGAGCGACCCCGGCGCTTTGACGCCCGCTCCTCGGACGGGGCTCGGTGCGATCGACGCGGCGAGTCTGCCTGCTGGTCCTGAGGAGCAGGAGGGACGCGGGATCATCGACGCGACGACTCTGCCTGCCGCTCCCGCTGCAGGGAAGCCGCCGGGACTGGTGGCCCAGCCAACTAGGCTTGTAGGGCCAGGCAAATGCCCGTCAACTGCTGCATCTGTCCCCGGAGTTTGGCCATCTCCGGGGCGGTTGCAGGTATGACGGCCGCTGGCGCAGGGACGTCGTTAATTCCGCCAGCGGGGGCGACGTTGACGTCGACGGGACGGGAGCGACGGCGAGACTCCACACGCGATTGGCGAGATCTCGTCGCTCTGCTCCCGACGTTTTGGTAAGAGGTTCGTCGCGAGCCATGGCAGTGCCGTTCCCACAGACGGTGCCAAAAGTGTGGAGGCTTTTTCCTTGTTGGGCCGGAGCGAATCGGGCCTACACTTGAGTGACGATGACGACAGTCGCCGGAGGCGGACGAGAGTCCTGCGATCACCAGAAAAGATGAGGGGGGCCCGGTGAAGACCGGGGAAAACCCTCTGATGCCAAAGTCAGTGAGATGCTTGGACGGCAGGGGGTTTTTGTAACGTCGCGTGCTTTTCAGATCCATGCGGATCGTGTGTGTTGTGGTTGTAGCGGCCATTGTGAGGCCAATGTGAGTCAGTTGTGTGGTATGTGTAATGTGCATGCGTGGCTTGAGCAGGTGCAGCGCAGGGTTGGTTCGGAAATAGAATAGGACCTGCTGCTGTTCTGTCTGAGTTGGCGGCTAGGGGTGGCCGTTTACTAGTAGGCGTCCAGATTGGTGGACGTGTACATAATGAGCTTAGCGGCAGTAGATGTGGACGTTTAGGCTGGCGGTTGATGTTGGCGACAAGGGGGTTGACGCCAACCTGTCAGTTCAACAGGTTATAGGCTTACCCGAGGGTTGTTCTCTCAGCTCACTCCCTTCCCCTCTTGCCCCAGCTTCGTGCCCCAGAGTTTCTAAAGCTTCCAACAGGTGCCGAGGAGTAGTTGGACGATCGTAGAACGCGCGGCATCGCTAAATTACGCGAGGAAACGTCGCGGCGTGGTGCAATTCGCGTGGGAGCTCGCGGAGGGCTCGGCGTGAACCAGGAGATCGTGGGAGATTCTATCACGTTCTGAGGTAGGGGACGAACCCGTTTAGCTCCGTAGAAACATTAAAACACATCATAATCACTTGAACCAGCATGATAATCCATGTTTGGATAGAGTTGCACCAAGCGAGATAATGGGTGGTTTGAGTAGTTTACTGTACGAATCTTGTTATAACGGGTTGTATTGGGTTCTAGCATGCTAAAGGAATTGCATTTGCATGTTTTTCAGTAGTTAGAACAGTTAGAAAACCCACAGGGCCGGATTAGGGTTTCTGCAGGGTTTATGGCCGGAGAACTTGGCGTCAACATCGCTTGCCGCCAAGGTCCTCAGCCAGGAGGTTAACGGCCAGGAACCTTGCCGTTGACTCCCAGTAAGCGGCAATCGATGTGGCCGCCTACTTCTAATTGAGAAGAAATGACTAAGTACAATAATTATCGATAATGCATGTGTGTTGACGCATGAGGTGCACTGAGTGCACTTGGTTTACGTGTTTAGCATACGAGGTATGTTGTTAGTTGTTTACTTCGGTGACTGCGCGTTGTGTACGCAAGTCAGTTGGGTTCACGTGTAGTGGACCAGTGGTTACTTGTGGTTTACATGAGGTTTCACGTGGTTTGTGTGTGACGTGCACGTGGTTCTGTGTACGTGGCAAGTAGTACGACGCCTACCGTGGTTACCTCTCCAGTTGGGTGCCCCAGGTTCTTTGTGAGCCAGGCTGTTAGCTCGGGGCTTTGTCCCGGTACTTGTGCTGTACCGTCGAGGTCTGTGTCGTCTGACCTGGACACCCTCACTCTTGTGTTAGAGTTGTACGTCCGGCTGAGGGAAAGACGACAGTGGGACAGTGACACTTGAGTTTGTTTTTAGTCACTTGTAGCGCGCTCGTAGTTGGGGGTACGGACACCAGTAGTCGACACTGGTCCCCAGCTAGTCCTTTTCCAGTGCCTCACTCTAGCGAGCCCAGGCCAGGGTCTCTGGAGGTGCCAGGCATGGGCCTGTGACCGTGTGGTCTGCAGGTTGTGGTGTTTAGTTGGTCTCCACAGTTGCTTGACCTTTTTACGTGGAGCGGCAGCTGGACCTTTCGTCGTGCTGCGAGACTGAGAGGTAGACCTGTGTTAGTTGTCCGAGTCAGTTTCTGGTGTCGCGAACCAGTTCACGTGGCTCGTGTTGGCTGTCTCTACTTTAGCTTGTACACCTGTACTGGTTTTCCGTTAATTAATATGTTGTTTCTCGTAGTCAGCAGACGGTGAGTACTTTACAGCTTTACTTACCTGCTTAGCTGTTATATTAATTGTTGGTGCTATTTACTATTCGTACTCGTGGTGTTTGTTTCGCTCGGTTTTTGGGGAGTTCCCTACTGAGCCAGTGACTAGAGAGGCTCACCCCTACCCCCACAGGTGAGAGCGAGGAGGACGTCTCTCGTCCGACGTCCAGTTCCGGGCCGCGTCGTAGCGGTGCAGGGTCAGCACCTCCAGCAGAGTAGCTTCAGCAGTGTAGTTTTATTAGTTGTTTACTTTCTTCTTGTACCTCGGGGTATGCCCCAGGCTCTTGTACTTCTTTTCAGCTTTTTGTGAAAATTTGGCTATGTAAACTTGTGAATATATATAAAATGTGGTGTGTTCCTTTATGATTACACGGACTGTGGTTTGTATCCCTTGCGAGGCTTCGTCCCGTTCGCGGGAGGCGGACTCGGATCAAGTACGTTATCGGTTTAACGGGCTTGACCGAGGCGATCTGTCACAGTTGGTATCAGAGCAAGGTCCGTGTTAATATAAGGGAATTAAAAGGATACATAGCCTTATTTTGGTCATTTTACACTGCTGGTAGGGACCCTGTTTTGATCATTTGTGATTTTGATTTTTGTCTGGTATTTTGTGTGTAGAAAATTTCTGAATGGCTGATAGGAGAGATTGGGGTGGTGGAGGAGATGATCCGGAGGAAAGCACCCAGCGTATGATAGAAAGGATTTGGGAGAGCCTCACGGATATTCGAGCAAGAATGGATCAGCAGGCGCCAGTACCATCGGTTGCAGTGCCACCTGGGGATGGAGAGGCTGTACCTGTTGCTCCAGTTCCGCCGAGAGTAGAGGTGCCTTTTGTAGCTCATGTGCCACCACCAGTGTTGTTAGCGGAAGAACCAGTGTTGCAGGTTGAAAAGTTTCTGAGATTGCAGCCACCTACTTATTCAGGAGGGCCGAATCCAGATACAGCTGAGCATTGGGTTCATGAAATTGAGAGAGTTTTTGCGACTATGAGGTGTCCGGCAGCGGATAGAGTGGTATTAGCTGCTTATCAGTTGAGAGGTTTTGCCTTGGAATGGTGGCGGTTGAAGATGCAAACCACTTTTGCAGGCAGACGAAGAAGCTATCACTTGGCCGGAGTTTCTTGATGTATTTAATGATACATTCTTTCCGATCCAAGTGCAGCAAGTAAAAAGAGAGCAATTCCGAACTCTTCAGCAAGGTAACTCTTCAGTCTTAGAGTACCAGATGAGATTTATGGCACTTAGCCGTTATGCGCCATATGTGGTTTCAGATAATAATATGATGGTTGAGTATTTTATCAGAGGTTTGAGAGTGGAATTGCAGGATGCGATAGTACCTCTCATGTGCAAGACAGTGGAAGAAGCAGCGCAGAGGGCAGCTACTTTGGAGAGGTCTATCCGAACTCGTCAGGCAGGTGAATCAGGTTCAGGTAGTTTCCGGCTACCGCAGCAGACAGTAGGTGCAAGCAAGGGCAAGGCACCAGCAGGACCTTCTTCATCTGGTTTCGGAAATGGGGCCAGAAGTTAAAGCAAGCATTTAAAGGCAAAGGAAGAGGATGGGGAGGTCGTCAGCAGTTGCAGCAGGGCCGTGGTAGGCCTGAGGTGGAGGAGTCGCAACAGAGTACTGCCAGGCAGCCTATTGTTCCTCCAGGGTATAGGTGTTATAATTGCAATCATCCGGGACATTTGATCCGCAATTGTCCGTATGCAAGAGAGTATGGGTATGGCAGAGGTGTGCAGCAACAGCAGCAGCCTCAGCAGTTCTAGCAGCCACAGGCAGGTCGTGGCAGAGGAGCACCGCAGCAGCGAGGAAGAGGCCAGGTTATGGCTATCACCCGAGCCCAGGCAGAGGCGTCAAATATGATAGAAGGTACTTTACCTCTTTATGAATATTCAGCAAGAGTCTTATTTGATTCGGGTGTCTCTCATTCTTTTATTTCCGAAGAATTTCTGGATTGCATAGCTCATCCTTTAGAAGAGAAGTCTTGTGAGTTAGTGGTGGAGGTTCCTTCAGGTGAGTTCTTACTCACTTCGAGTTATATAGATGAAGCTCCTGTTATGATTGAAGGGATCCAGATGCCGGTCGGTTGTATGCCCTGCAGTTGTCAGATTATGATATCATTCTGGGTATGGATTGGCTGAGATGTATGGAGCAATGTTAGATTGCAGAAAGAAAAGGATCAGATTTGTCATCCTAATGGTACAGTGTTTGAATATCAAGGTATGTCTTTTTATACCTCCAAGTTTTTAATTTCTGCAATTAAAGCTAGAAAGTTGATAAATGATGGGTGTGTGGCTTATTTAGCCTCAGTAAGTTTGGTAGAGGCCAGTCAGCCAATGGAAGCAGTTCCCGTGGTTAGGGAATTTGCTGATGTTTTTCCGGAAGAATTGCCTGGTTTAGCTCCACACAGAGAGGTGGACTTTTCTATTGAGTTGCTGCCAGGTACCATGCCGATTTCTAAAGCTCCATATCGGATGGCACCAGCAGAACTTAAAGAATTAAAAAAGCAGTTAAAAGAGTTGTTGCAAAAGGGTTTTATTAGACCGAGTCATTCCCCGTGGGGAGCGCCGGTTTTATTTATGAGGAAGAAAGATGGAAGTTTTCGGATGTGTATTGATTATAGAAAATTGAATGATGTAACCATTAAGAATAAGTACCCGTTGCCGAGGATAGATGATTTATTTGATCAGTTGCAATCAGCAAAGGTGTTTTCTAAGATTGATTTGAGGTCCGGGTACCATCAGTGAGAATTAAAAGAGGATATAGATAAGACAGCGTTCAGAACCAGATATGGTCACTATGAGTTTGTGGTAATGCCTTTTGGGTTGACTAATGCTCCTGCAGGTTTTATGGATCTGATGAATAGAATTTTTCATCCATATTTAGATCAATTTATTGTGGTCTTTATTGATGATATTCTAATTTATTCAACATCTGAAGAGGAGCATGCAGCTCATTTGAGGTTTACCTTGCAGTTATTAAGAGATAACCAGTTGTTTGCTAAATTCAGTAAGTGTGAATTCTGGTTAAAGGAAATTCAGTTCTTGGGTAATGTTATTTCAGTCAAAGGAGTAGCAGTAGACCCAAGTAAAGTGGAAGTTGTGTCTAGGTGGGAAGTGCCTAAGACAATGACCGAGATTAGAAGTTTTCTGGGGTTGGCAGGTTATTATAGGCGCTTTATTCAAGATTTTTCTAAGATTGCAGCACCTATGACTAGACTGACCAAGAAAGGAGTGCATTTTGTGTGGTCCGGTGAATGTCAGAGAAGTTTCATGGAATTGAAGAAAAGACTCACATCAGCACCTATATTGACATTGCCGGCAGGGAGTGGTGGTTTTGTGCTATATACTGATGCTTCAAGGAGAGGTCTTGGTGCAGTGCTTATGCAGCATGGTAAAGTGATAGCGTATGCATCCAGGCAATTGAAGCCAGCAGAGGAAAATTACCCCACTCATGATTTAGAATTAGCAGCAGTTGTGTTTGCTTTGAAAATGTGGAGGCATTATCTGTATGGCGAGAGATTTGAAATTTTACAGATCATAAAAGCTTGAAGTATATCTTCTGCAGAAAGATTTGAATCTTCGCCAGCGCAGATGGGTTGAATATTTGAAAGATTATGATTTCAGTTTGGCTTACCATCCGGGTAAGGCCAATGTTGTAGCTGATGCCTTGAGCAGAAAGGCATATATGAATTTGATGATGATTAAAGAATGGAAGTTATATGAAGAAGTAGCAGAGAACTCCTTGTATATGCCCAACAGTCAGCGACGGGCAATTTTAGCTGCTAGTGCTGTAGAGCCATCTTTATATTGGCAGATCATTGAAGCTCAGAGAACAGATGCAGGTTTACCTGAAATTGTAAAAATGGAAGGAGTTTCTATTGATGATAATTGTGTGGTCAGGCTTAGGGGCAGGTTGTTTGTTCCTGCAGAGAGAGAGGTGAAGCAGCGAGTTCTGGAAGAGGCTCATAAATCAAGGTACACTATTCATCCGGGTAGTACTAAAATATACCATGATTTTAGGAAGCATTTTTGGTGGCCTCATATGAAGAAAGAAATAGCAGAATTTGTGGCAAGATGTGCTATCTGTCAGCAGATTAAAGCAGAGCATCAGAAGCCTGGAGGTCTATTGCAACCGTTGCCTATTCCACAGTGGAAATGGGATGATATCGCAATGGACTTTGTGGCAGGTTTACCAAGGTCGAGTTCAGGGCATAATGGAATATGGGTATTTGTTGACAGATTGACTAAGGTGTGCAGATTAGTGGCAGTAAGTATGTCTTGGACAGTGGACAGGTTGGCAAATATTTATGTTGAAAGAATTGTTCCATTGCATGGTATTCCGAAGACTATTGTATCTGATAGAGATCCAAGATTTACTTCTGGTTTTTGGAGAAGTCTACAGAAAGTAATTGGTTCTGAATTGAGATATAGCTCCGCTTATCATCCCCAGACGGATGGTCAGACAGAAAGGACTATTCAGACAATTGAAGATATGTTGCGAGCTTGTTGTTTAGTTTGGGGAGGTAGTTGGGAGCATCATTTGGGAATGGTTGAGTTTGCCTACAATAATAGTTATCATACCAGTCTTGGGATGGCACCGTATGAAGCTTTATATGGAAGGCCATGTAGAACCCCATTGAATTGGCATGAAGTGGGAGAAAGGCAATTAGTGGGTCCTGAATTGATTCAGCAAACCACTGAAGTAGTAAAGCTTATTAAAGAAAAATTGCAAGCAGCTCAAAGTAGGCAGAAAAGTTATGCAGATGTGCGAAGGAGACCACTTCAGTTTGAGGTGGGAGATTTTGTCTTTCTGAGAGTTTCCCCCAGTAAAGGTATAATGAGGTTTGGCAAGTCTGGGAAGTTGAGTCCAAGGTATGTGGGACCTTTCCAGGTAATTGAAAGAATTGGGGAAGCGGCTTATAGGCTGGATTTGCCAGCTGATTTTGCAGATGTGCATGATATTTTCCATGTCTCTATGTTGAGAAAATGTATTGAAGATCCAGCTCAAATAATTAGATATCAAGGTGGTGACCTGAGGCCGGACATGACTATGCCAGAGTATCCGGTGCAGATCACAGATCGAAAGATAAAGAAGCTGAGGAATAAAGAAATGAGCTAGTTAAAGTGAGATGGGAAAATAGGTTGGGTGGTGAGGATACCTGGGAGTTAGCCGCAGAAATGGCTAAAGGGTATCCCTATCTGTTTGAATAAGTTTGTGTATTTTATTTTAGATGATAGTACTTGTAAAGGTGTGTATGTGTAAGTTGTTTATCTTTGAATTGTGTTATGAATTTCGAGGTCGAATTTTTTTTTTTAGATGATAGTAATGTAACGTCGCGTGCTTTTCGGATCCATGCGGATCGTGTGTATTGTGGTTGTAGCGGCCATTGTGAGGCCAATGTGAGTCAGTTGTGTGGTATGTGTAATGTGCATGCGTGGCTTGAGCAGGTGCAGTGCGGGTTGGTTCGGAAATAGAATAGGACCTGCTGCTGTTCTGTCTGAGTTGGCGGCCAGGGGTGGCCGTTTACTAGTAGGCGTCCAGATTGGTGGACGTGTACATAAGAGCTTAGCGGCAGTAGATGTGGACGTTTAGGCTGGCGGTTGATGTTGGCGACAAGGGGTTGACGCCAAACTGTCAGTTCAACAGGTTATAGGCTTACCCGAGGGCTGTTCTCTCAGCTCACTCTCTTCCCCTCTTGCCCCAGCTTCGTGCCCCAGAGTTTCTAAAGCTTCCAACAGGTGCCGAGGAGTAGTTGGACGATCGTAGAACGCGCGGCATCGCTGAATTACGCGAGGAAACGTCGCGGCGTGGTGCAATTCACGTGGGAGCTCACGGAGGGCTCGGCGTGAACCAGGAGATCGTGGGAGATTCTATCACGTTCTGAGGTAGGGGACGAACCCGTTTAGCTTCGTAGAAACATTAAAACACATCATAATCACTTGAACCAGCATGATAATCCATGTTTGGATAGAGTTGCACCAAGCGGGATAATGGGTGGTTTGAGTAGTTTACTGTACGAATCTTGTTATAACGGGTTGTATTGGGTTCTAGCATGCTAAAGGAATTGCATTTTCATGTTTTTCAGTAGTTAGAACAGTTAGAAAACCCGCAGGGCCGGATTAGGGTTTCTGCAGGGTTTATGGCCGGAGAACTTGGCGTCAACATCACTTGCCGCCAAGGTCCTCAGCCAGGAGGTTAACGGCCAGGAACCTTGCCGTTGACTCCCAGTAAGCGGCAATCGATGTGGCCGCCTACTTCTAATTGAGCAGAAATGACTAAGTACAATAATTATCGATAATGCATGTGTGTTGACGCATGAGGTGCACTGAGTGCACTTGGTTTACGTGTTTAGCATACGAGGTATGCTGTTAGTTGTTTACTTCGGTGACTGCCCGTTGTGTACGCGAGTCAGTTGGGTTCACGTGTAGTGGACCAGTGGTTACTTGTGGTTTACATGAGGTTTCACGTGGTTTGTGTGTGACGTGCACGTGGTTCTGTGTACGTGGCAAGTAGTACGACGCCTACCGTGGTTACCTCTCCAGTTGGGTGCCCCAGGTTCTTTGTGAGCCAGGCTGTTAGCTCGGGGCTTTGTCCCGGTACTTGTGCTGTACCGTCGAGGTCTGTGTCGTCTGACCTGGACACCCTCACTCTTGTGTTAGAGTTGTACGTCCGGCTGAGGGAAAGACGACAGTGGGACAGTGACACTTGAGTTTGTTTTTAGTCACTTGTAGCGCGCTCGTAGTTGGGGGTACGGACACCAGTAGTCAACACTGGTCCCCAGCTAGTCCTTTTCCAGTGCCTCACTCTAGCGAGCCCAGGCCAGGGTCTCTGGAGGTGCCAGGCATGGGCCTGTGACCGTGTGGTCTGCAGGTTGTGGTGTTTAGTTGGTCTCCACAGTTGCTTGACCTTTTTACGTGGAGCGGCAGCTGGACCTTTCGTTCGTGGCTGCGAGACTGAGAGGTAGACCTGTGTTAGTTGTCCGAGTCAGTTTCTGGTGTCGCGAACCAGTTCACGTGGCTCGTGTTGGCTGTCTCTACTTTAGCTTGTACACCTGTACTGGTTTTCCGTTTAATTAATATTGTTGTTTCTCGTAGTCAGCAGACGGTGAGTACTTTACAGCTTTACTTACCTGCTTAGCTGTTATATTAATTGTTGGTGCTATTTACTATTCGTACTCGTGGTGTTTGTTTCGCTCGGTTTTGGGGGAGTTCCCTACTGAGCCAGTGACTAGAGAGGCTCACCCCTACCCCCACAGGTGAGAGCGAGGAGGACGTCTCTCGTCCGACGTCCAGTTCCGGGCCGCGTCGTAGCGGTGCAGGGTCAGCACCTCCAGCAGAGTAGCTTCAGCAGTGTAGTTTTATTAGTTGTTTACTTTCTTCAGTTGTACCTCGGGGTATGCCCCAGGCTCTTGTACTTCTTTTCAGCTTTTTGTGAAAATTTGGCTATGTAAACTTGTGAAATATATATAAAATGTGGTGTGTTCCTTTATGATTACACGGACTGTGGTTTGGTATCCCTTGCGAGGCTTCGGCCCGTTCGCGGGAGGCGGACTCGGATCAAGTACGTTATCGGTTTAACGGGCTTGACCGAGGCGATCCGTCACAGTTTTCGTGTGTGAGAGCGTGTTCGTGTGAGAGAGAACATACCTCTGCATGGCACTATACCTGTGTCTTTTATAGGCATGGGTGCTGAGGTGGACGTGCATAGCGTTGCAAGATCGTGCCTGGAAGGACGCCTTGATGGGCGTGCATAACGGGTGGAGTTATGCGCCTAGACGCCCGTTGAGATGTCAGGCAGTTAACGCACCTCTTGATGGTGGGGCGGGTGGCCCGTGACGGTTGTAACCGTTGTGCGGACACGAAGGGCTATTTGGGAGCCTCAAGCAGGGGTTACCGAGCAGGTGACCCACGAGGGGGGTCGAACCAGCTGTTCGGTAGCATCCGTAGTTGATCGGTGCAGCAAGACTGGTAACCCGTTCGGAAGGCGGAGGCCTTTCACGACCCAGAAGAGTGCTGTTCGGGAGCATGCTGCCGGGGAGCCTAGCGAAGCCCGATCACGGGGGTTACGCCCTGGAGGCCTCTGAACGGCTCCCACAGGCACGTGGCACCCTGAGGAGGGGCCACGCCCTTTGACGGGACCATAGAAGGCCGTAACGGACCATGATGGACTTAGGTGGCCGAATTTGGCCACCACACCTATGATTGTGAACAATGTTATAAATTTGGAGCTTTAGGCCCCCAATTCTCGTACAGGTATACACTGATGATCGAGCTACGATCAAGTCACATGGATCGACCTTAGCGACCAAGTTGAAAGGGTTAATGAGGCGGCTCCCCTTGCGGAGGCTTTAGGGAGCATAATTATTTAGAAAGAAAATTTTAATTTGTAAAACAAAAAATAGATCACCTCATTCGATCCTTTCTGGGTTGGAGGCAGGCCAGACAACTATGATTAATTTGTAGAGTATTTTTTGTTATTTTGCAACAATGTGCCACACATAAAATTACCTCCAAATCAATTCTCAGTTTAAATATAAGTCAAGATATTTCGATCTCTAAATTGGAAATGTATACCTTCTATATTTTTGGAATGCTTGTCAGAGAATATATATAAATGTTTTTTAATTTTTATGTGTAACTTTATTACGTACGGTTTATGACAAGGGTAATATAATTAGGGGGCATTAATAGGTGATGATATGTGAAGCACATTCCGTATATGGAGGCAACAAGATATTATATCCCATATTTTATTATCTTATGAACACTTCAAATGAAGGTGACAAGATTTTTTTTATATATTTTATCTCATGTCCACCAATATTGACGTAGAAGTAATCTTATTATTTATTACACATTTTTAGGCATAGTAAGTATTGTTCCTAAAAAAAGAAAGCTACTAAAATTCAAGTATTACTCTCACTCAAGTTGCTAAAACTTGACAAGTTGATGTGCTTGAACAATTCTAGATTTAATAGGTGTTGAGTCATTTATACCTCATCTTAACGTCTATTTCTAGTCGAGAGAAGTTTTTTGAAATGACATATTTTTTACCATGAGAAAAGTTTAATTAGTCCAAGTACATTTACTGTACAATGATGTGGCAGTCCTCTTCATATCAAGTTAAACGCCTACGGGAGTTGACAAGTAAAAAGAGCGATGGGCATTGGCTGCGGCTGATGATGGCAATTAGATTTTAAAATATAAATTATAGATTCTAAAATATAATTTTTAGTCTCAAAAATATTATTTTTAGAGTTTAAAAATATTAACTATATTTTAATAATGATTTGGGTTCTAAATTTAATTGTATATATACTTCAAAATAATAATTTTAATATCTAAAATAATAATTTTAGATTTCACCGTTAACCGCACTCCCTACTGCTGCCCTTGTTTGCTGGTTAACGTCATGTCATGTGAACTATCACCTAAGATTTGTTATACCAGAAAATCTGACTCTTTTACCATTCCTATCTTGTCATCCAACCAAAAGAAAATCTAAATATGGAGGATAAAATTAATCAAGCTTTCCATTGAAATGCTTGTCTCATGGGATGTAGACAAGCATTGCTTGCGTTGTGCCAATGTGGCCTTCACAGTTCACCCATCAACCCACACGTGCGGGTTCATTTGGCAACACATCCCGCACTTCTCATTGTCTACTTCTCCTTTAACACATTTAAATGAACACTTCAATAATACATGAGAAACGCCAAGTAGCAAAGTGTTTCCCATAAGACATTGACATATATTTTGTGGAGGGGACAATGGGATACGCCGGTCAACAGAATTGAGTCGAGTCTGCACCTAGCCCAACCCTCTAATAGTGGCCTTAGTGAGGGGAGATACGTTTGCGCTTGGCCGGCCAGGGCCATAGTCCCTCTGCCCATGGGCCCGCCATCTGAATATCCGTCGACGTCGAGTCCTCGACACTCCCAAGGCCACACTGTGGCCTCTCTCTCTACAACATAGGACACCCTACTTCTATTGCTCGACTTATCCCTATCATAATAGGAAATGGCTTACTTGTTGCAAGACACACACCCACGATATCTAAAATAGGTCTCTCTCTCTCTCCACCCCCCCCCCAACTCTATCCAAGTAGGCAACGACATTTTTCGAGGAGGAGGCCCATGCTATAGGGGCAATGTATGTCCCTCATCGGCCCAAACTAGAGGCCACTCCCACGAGTGCTAGTTCCCCCACTCTCCAAAGAAACATCTACAAGGCCAAGACATGAGAAACATGTCCAATGAACCTCCAACTTATGATTAAAAAAGATACATTTTTGACACCCGCGCAAAGATTCGGTTAGGGCAAACATTGTCAAGAATTCTCTAACCCTTATAATTATATCCTCCCTATATTTTAATATGCTCTTTGATTTGAAGGTCGGAATCACTCTCATGACCTCTAATTACTCTTGCAGCTTTTTAAGTGCAAGTCAATATTTCTCTTAATAAATAAATTTAAAAACTTACGAGGATCAAACGATGAGAGCTTGTCATCTATTGTTCGACCTCTTTAATTTCTATTGCCACTCTCAAATTTCATCGGTCTTATTTTTATAAAAGAAAACGACCCCGATATGTCCTTGGATTTATAAAAGAAGCAAAGCCAATAATATCTATAGAGTTTTTTTTATAACAAAAAAATAATATACAATTCCATGCAAACACAAAATATAAACAGTCATATATATATATATATATATAAGGGAATATCCCACAGTCGCGATGACTATGAAGTCCGCACTCATATGAGGGCAGATTCTCATAAACATGGACGGATGTAGAAATTTTATCCAGTGGAGTCACTTAAATTATATTTTAATATTTATATAATTATATATATTATAAATCATATAAATAAATATTCAAAATAAAAAATTAATAAAAATGAGACAATTCAATAACAATGAGCAAGGGCGGGGCTGGGACATGGCGCTTTTCTTCTGCTTCTGCGCGGAGAAGGGGCATGGGCGGGGCTGGGACCGGGCAAAGAAAATATTTTTGTCTAGGGCCCTTGAATCGAGTCACCTTCGAGTGATCCAGTGGGGTCACCCTTTACAAAAATATTTTAAAAAGCTGTAACTCTCATGGTCTTCTGAGAAGAGGAAAAATTTCAGTGGGGTCCTGTGACCCCACTGCCCCAACGCTGCATCCGTCCATGCTCATAAACCATGATGGTTGTAACGTCCATCGAATTTATATTTTATACTTACACTAATATTTTTAAATATATATATATATTTAATATACACAGTCTTTCACCATCTCCCTCGTGCACTGCTTTTCCTTTCGTCCAGGCATAAGAACTAGCACGCGCACAAACATGGGCTGCCCAAAACCCCTCAGCACTAGGGGTGTAAACGGAACCCGATATCTCGATATTTTGAACCGATTCCGATAAAAATTATCGATTTCAAAATCGAAAAATGATATCGATAGCTTATCGGAATCGTTATCGGATATTCCGATAAACTATCGGAATCGAAATTGGAAAATAATCGGAATCGATATCGATTATTCCGATAAATTATCTATAAACTTAATAGGAAAAAGTATGGTAAACATCTTAGTTTATCGAAATTTCGATTCCGATAATATTATTAGAATCGAAACGAAATCAAAATTAATTATTCTGATTTTATCGAAATCGAAATTATATTTCGATTATCAGAATCGAAATCAGAATCTATATTTTCGATTCCAAAACCGACCCGCTTACGGCCCTACTCAACACCTATGCGACGACGGGCTACGCCCAGGAACATCACATGCCGCCGAGGAAGAGCTGCACCGTGTTGTTGGAGCGCCTTCTTTGCGGAAGCAAGCTCGTCCTGGTGATGTTGACGGCTGCGAACGAATCCGTTGGGCTTTCGTACGTGGTCGAGTCAAGATCTAGCGGCAACCTTCAATGTGTTCTTCTTGAACTCCCGTGGCAAGTTCTTGTCATCTTCTCATGTATGTGTAAAACTTGCCTCGTTCAGTGGATCATGCATCCCCCTTCATGGGTTGTTTGGGTGTTTGAATAACTTGAAGCCTTTCTTAATTACCCTTCTCTCTGTAATGCCTTCCTTCGGTTGATAAGTTGAGTTAAGCCACTTGGAAGTTGGGATACGAATTTTTTATGCTCCATTTCCAGTTCAACTACCGAACAGCAGTATTATATATATTGATGCAGTAGTATTTGCTCGATTGATCTAGAGTGACAAGAAAAAAGTATAGATCCCATGTAACAAGATGGCAGATTCACATATTTTCTTATTCCTCACGTACGTCTCGTTAATTTTAAAAGAATCAGCAAAGTTAAAACTTGTAGATCGGTCACATACTCTACACTTTCGGCAAGTACGAGTAGAGTTGTTCATTTAATTTTCGGATTCGAGTTAATCTGAAAAATCGAATCAAATTAGTCTGTTAATTTGGTTCGATTTGAAGACCCCATCGATTTAATAATATTTTTTTTATTGGAGTGAACCGAATATATATATATATATATATATATAATACTATATAATACTATATAATTTTACAATAATTTTGTGGACCAGACAATTAGCGCATTGATTTTTTCGGAAGATCTTGAGTTTGAACTCCAAAAGATCATAAAATTTTGGATTTTTTTCTTTTTAGTTCAAATTGAACTAAACTTGATTGGTTTGAAACGATTTCAATTTGTAAAAAAGAGGAGGTGAATCGAAACGATTCGGATCGTATTCACCCTTAAATATAAGCACTATAGAAAACTAATGTAAGAATGAATTCACAGTTAGAAGTGTTAATGCGCTGAGCTAATTGAAGAAATTTTCACTGTCATACCAACATACGCTGCTACTACAGCGGCGATCGACGTGCCTCACCTTTTTTTTTTTTTTTTTTTTTTGGAAGCCCAATGACAAATGCCATTGGGTGACACCACCACGCTCCGGGTTCGAAATCCAAGCCCTCTCACTCGCCTAAAAATCTTGTTGAAAATCAATTAAAGTACAACTCTTTTTCCATTCTTTTGAAAATAAATTTCAAAAGCGCGAGAACTCCAGTCCAGTTGAGTCGATCGGTTAGAACTCTTACTTAAAAGTAGAAGATTTCGAATTCGATTTGGGGGGGGGGGGTGGGGTTAACTAATTTACATGTAATTCTCGAGATGTGTAGATCTATGATTTTTTCGGTCAAATAAAGTAAGAGCAATTCGAGTACACAGAAAGGAAAGTAGGAGCTGTCAAATCTTAATCTTAAAATTTACGAACATAAATCTCTGAATCTACAAAATCACACGGAACGAAATTTCTTCGTTACCAAAAAAAAAAAAAATCAAAAACACAGCCTGAAAACACCTATGTAGGGCTCGAACCCTGCACTGCCCACGTGCAAGCGGGGCGCCTCACCTCTTTGTTGCAGCCACCACACATGCTCGAGAAGAGATCCCCTTAGTGAGAGATTTTTGTGAAAAACCCCTCCACGCCCTCACTCCCACCCCACCTTTGCTAGTGTGGAGGGGTTTTTCACACACACAAAAACCCCTCTCAATCAGTGTACTGACTGAGTCCCCTCGGTCACTGTACTGAGGGGATCTCCTCTCCACATGCTCTCCCTCTACGGCTTTGAGGAAGAAGAAATATGAAAGAGTAATGATGGCAGAGTATTCTTGATCATTTCTAACATATTTTTTTTGAGGTCGGGACATGCTTGATTGAGTTGATTCGAAAGATCGAGAGAAAAAATAAAATTGAAAATTGTTAAATACTAGTCTCAGGCAAGTACTGCTTGATGGTGTCACTGTAGCAACCAGACGTCAGTGGCAACTTGGCGGAAACAATGATTAAAAACGTCAACAGCCGGCCACTGATGGCAACAAGGTAAGGCATATAGCAACGGGAAGCGATAGACGACAACAGTGCACAGTGGATGGTGTAATGTCACATTGTGACATAACATCTAACTTGCCGTAATGATATTTAAGGTTGGCCGGTGAATCAATCTCAATTGCCAATTTATAATATGTTATAAATTGGAGAGTATGGATATGATACATTTTTGATTCGATTTGATTTATATTAAAATTATAATAAAAATAAAAAAGAACAATAATATCTAATTGGACCAATCCAAAAATGGTACGAATCGGACATACCGCTAGTGCACCTGCACCCAACCATGGTGACTCCAGTATCCGGTCAGGATAGATATCTAACATTTCTTAGAAAAAAATTAAGTTGGTTTAAGGCCAGCGGCATATTGAGTTGGTATGCCTTTGCTGGTGCATACTTTCTTTGACCTTTAACAATATTTTTTTTATGAAAGTTCTATAATGAATTTGATGTTCGTGTAATTTGATTATTAATCGAATAACTACTTCAAAAAAAGTGGCACCTTTATCATTTTTTATCTATTAATATTTTTTTTTCTTTAAAAAATATCAGATCGATGGTCAGATTGTAACATTGTATAGATATATCTGTCAAATTGACCCACGTTATTAAACAAACAGAGAAAAAGATACATCCTTAGCGGCATTATAATTCCGTACACTCAAATATACCAAGAAGAAAGGCTCAAACAAAGAAGAGCCCTTGTCATTTTTGGGTTGGGCTTGGGCGGGAACTGTAAAATGGGTCACCCTCGGACATTTAGGTTTAAAATTTTCTTCTCATTCCTCGTTTCAAGAAATGAAAATATATTTATTATCCTACATTCTTAAAGTAAGATTGCCATTTTAGCAATCTCAGATGATTCCATTCAGGGTCCTGAAGTATGAGACCAACACAAGGTCAACTCCCACTCACTCCGCAGTTGTCCCCGTATCTGACAAGAGTGCCTTTTTTTCTTGGTCATGAAACCGAGAGCCTACTTGTTGGAATTAGATTAAGATTAACTCGAGCTATCCAGACATTAACCCAGGAAGTAACTTGACGAAATGGATTAAAGTGGCCCCTGCAACATGGTGCTAAAAAGGGTTAACTTAACTGTAGATTTTATGTTGTAATCTTTCACAGAAGAAGTACCAAGGAGATTTGAGTGTATTTATTCACCACTGTCATTTAAAGAATAACTTAATCAGAATGGATGTCAAATAGCAGTGCAAGAACAGAAAACTCTATTAACAGAGATCGTAGCAAGCCCTGTCCCAAAGCAACATAAAGTTACATTAGACTTCACCACATCCACGTTCTCACTAGTGTACACTTACTATAACCCAGCACCACCACTCCAAGCTCGTTTTTCTCACAGGTCCACATTTATCGTCATCATCACTGCTAACGCTAGCACCGCCATCGGCGAATGTGCTACTCAGAGGGCGGCAGAGGGACCGACCTGAAGAACTGCCGCACGTCGGTGGCCGCCAGCAAACACATCTTTGAAACGGGTGACAGGGCCTAGCAGCTTGCTTAATTTCTGTCCATAGAAATGCCGGCAAACAGTAGTGAAGAAACAAAGTCATCGCCAAGATAGCATAAGAGTACATTGCACATTAATGAGTACATTGCAGACGAAATTTCCAACGTCATCAGGAAAGTTGAAGTTTGGAGGCATATGGAAATGGTAAAAGACTTGGGAAATATTATGTTCTGTTTCTTGCCATTTTACAAAGTATTATAAACCCTATCAAGAAGGGAGAGAAGCATTCTGAGGAGATTCAACATTAGATTGATGTTAGATCGATTGAATCTATGTTACATGTCTAGCTCATAGGAGCTCTTTTAGAATGTCTTTTGTCTCTTCCACTTACATTGTAAATTCTTTTTCCAATTAATTTACAACATCATTACCGACCAAAAAAAGCATTTATAAACCCTAACTCATGAATAATAAAAAAATATCCCTGATACATCATGTTTGCTCTGTATATACACAAAAAATAACGACATGAGAAGCTACATATTCTGTAAAGACATAAATATGCATATATGACGACATAAAATAAAATGCATAAAGAACAGTGTTTAAAACGGACACCTAGAAGGTTAAAGTATATGGTCCAACTATCCATGTTAATTCACGTTATCTGAAGGTGAAACATAGACGTCAGATTGAATACAACCATAAGCACCAACAGGCAACAGCAATCAAGTACCACCCAAAAGTTACGGGAGAGCAACAAGATCTAAGATTTAGCAATTCCTGTAGAAAATCGATGTGCTGAAAGCATTTTTAACCTTTTCAAGCAGTATAAGAGCCAGTAGAAACAAGGTGGTAAAACCGTCAGCGTAGACCCAAGCCAGGCACGCGGTAAGGAAAGGACACTAGGAACTTGGAAGGCCTTGATTCTCGAGAACAAAAGAAATGGGAACGGATTGGCTTTGATGTATGCATGAAAGAACTGCTGCTCAGTATTGTTTGACTCTGTTCAAATGTTAACGGCATGTGATCAGTATAAATGGTCAGATAGACACCTCCATGCAAAACTCGGCATTCATCTTCATTGTCGTATGATGAAGAATTTCACTAGACATCACAGCCCACTCACACTAGATACTAATTCTACAAAGGCATACTTGGCTTTGGCCAATGTAACTTGCAATTTAAAAAGTGTGTACCAAGAGCAAGTAAAAATGGAATCTGGATGAGCACCCGAGTGGGTCGAATGGTGAAAGCTGAGCTCCGGCCCAAAGGCAGGATGTTCCGGGTTCGACTGGGCGAACACCAATCCCTAAGCCTGAAAAGTCACACAGGGCGGGCCTTCCTTGTTACCCAAAAAAAATGGGGATTCTGGACTGGAAAATTACCAACACGTTTCAGCATTGATTCTGGATAGAAAATGGCTAGTCTCAAAACTCCCAACTATGTTAATATATAGGTGATCTCCAAAAGGGAGGGAAAATGTAAGAGGATATGAGGAAGATTTTTTTTTTTTTTTTTTTTGGGGGGGGGGGGTTGGAAACTTCTATCGATCCATAATTACAAAATGCCCTAGTATTCATATAGTTCAATCCTTTCTGTTCATACGAAGAAAGACATCAAAACAGGATCAATTTCCTTTTTTCGGTAGGTGAAACAGGACCAATTTCAATCTGATTCAACCACTTCCATTTCATAACCAAAAAACAAGTCAGACTTGCTCAGAAGATGGTAAATGATAAGTTTATCCAACCAAGGACCAGTCCTCAGAAACCCCTTAAGATATTATGTGAATACAGATTGAACAGAGAAAGCAAGGTTGACATAAACATACATGATCTTCAACGCCATAACAATTATAAGGCCTTATCTGTTGGAAGGTGAAAAAGAAAAGTGTGATAGAGCCTAATATTCATTATTATGAAAAGTGCCATGTTACTAGCCACAGCAAGCTGACTGATTGCTAGTACTGGCAAGTACTTTAACAGAAAAAGATAAAGAACAAGTAACAGATCATATAAAAAAAGAGAAGAAAAGCATGTGCACTAGTAATAATGAAACCAAACTGAATCATAATAACAATATTTAAAAAAAGGACACCATGAACATGAGAAATAAATGGGTACAAAAAGCTATGGAGTTCTTAACAGATAACATTTAGGAGGAGACATTTCAACACACGTGGCTGAAGGACTTCAGCTTGAGCTGAGGAGGAAAAGTTGCCTAGTTACTGGGAAACACATCCATTTTTATGAACAGGTCCTCTCCCAAAGGACAAAGAAAGGAAGGCTATCACCATCTTAAACAGATGCTCAGGAAGGAAGGCAGCAAGCTATCACATGACATGGACAGCATCATCAACAGCAGGCGATGAAGAGGATATCATGGTGCTTGCCAAGAGATTTCAGCATAGAGGTAGGAAGACAATGACAGGCATGAAAGACTTCAATCCTTTAGTTGAAAATAGTGATCTGATAGAGATTAGCAGGCAAATCAGTGCAATAGACTAATTCCAAAGCCGATCCATTTCTGCATACGATTGGTAGAGTTTTTAAAGATAAGAGGAGAAGAGGAGTCCTTGTTCCATTTGGCAAAAGTGATCACATTTCTCAGAACATTTTAGACTGCAACGGTTTGATAAATGATCATTTGATTGTGCAAATACACCTAAAAAAATGAAGAGTTTGCTGCTCTCCTTAAGAGGGACAGTTTCTGGAAGGAAGACACTTCTCTACATAAGACAAATTTTGAAAAGGGCCATATCTTAGGCATCATATGAAAGAAAAACACAAGGAGTTAGCAGTTGCCATGGACTGTAAGATAGAAAGCTTCCTATCATATATGTGGGCAGAAAAAACTCTTCAGTTTGAAATGCTAAAAACCTCTCCCTGGAATGAAGGATCATATTACTCAAGTTTGTCCTATCCACTTGCAAGTTGCAAAGTATTACGTGTCTGCTTTTCTGATGCCTGTCAATGTTCACAGATAACTGGACCAGATTAGAAGAAACTTTCTATGGAGGACAGCATATGCAAATTCGACAGTCATTCCTTTACTGAAATGGGAAGTGGTCTATACACATAGGAAAAGGGATAAGGGGACTTGTGGTCAAAAAGCCACACTTGGTGAACTAAATTTTTCATAGAGAACGGCTATGGAAAATTGATGTCAGAAGGTAATAGCCTATGAATGATGGTTATTCTGTCCAAGTACTACATTCAAGCCACAAAAATTTCCTTTTGTCATCTTTCATGTATTGTACATGCACATCACCCGACCCACGGAAGGAGGGACATGTGGATTTGGAGATGGGAGAAGAATGGGACCTTCTCAGTCAGGTCTTCCTATGCTATGATCGTTGATGGGGGGACTCGGCATGCTGCAGCCAAGTCCATTTGGGCCTCTAGAAGCCCTCTCAAGGTTAAGGTCCTGATTTGGAGGATTTCACATGGTAGGCTGCCTACTTTTGATAGGCTGCAGGTATTCTTAAATCATATATCTTCGGTTTGCTCGTTGTGTGGGAATGCAGAAGAAGACATCGACCACATCTATGTTGATATGGTAGGGGCATTTGGGAAAAGATGGAGCAGAAGTTACAAATTTCTCTGCCTCACTGCGAGAAGGTTCAGAAACACTTCTCACGGTGGAGGAGAGCGTGGGCTCAAAAGAGTGAAAGAGCATTTTGGTGGCTTATTCTACATGCAACACTATGGGCACTTTGAACTGAACAGAACAACAGGGTGTTTAGGAGGGAAGCTAGGTCTGAGGATATTCTATTTTCCTTTTTGAAAGATAAAGTGTTTTTGTGGGCTAAACTCTTATGTAATGGAGATGGTTATAACTCCTCTCTCTTTTTGCTGATGGGGGGTTAATGGGGGGATATCTGGCTAGCTGTGTATAAGGGTTTTGTTTTTCGTACATGTACATCCTTTTCTCCTCTAATATAAACACTATTCACTTTTCAAAAAAATATTTATACATGCATATCTCCTGTTTGGAACATGGAAGGCAAGATCGAAATCGGATCGGGATTGCCCAAGCCCGATCCCGATCCCGATCCGATCCGGCCAATTCTGCCTTCCATGGTTTGGAAAGGGATTCTGAAATCATCAGCATGGAGCATGGATACAGCAAGGGATAACAATCATAGCCAGCAAGGGTAAAAGTTCTTTCTTCTGGAAAGAGAAGTGGGTAGGAGAAAGCACCCCCAAGGCTGTATCTGTTTGCTACAGATAAATGGAGTAAGGTCTGTGAATGCTAGCAAACAGAAGGTTCCATAAATTATCTTGTTTCCTCCTCTCCGAAGTGGACTAAAGGATGTTGAATTGGATGATTACCTTAAGTTTGATGTCTGGAACAAATGTTATGGGAAGCACTGGGTCAGCTCTCTGTACACTTCTATATGGGAAGTTTTGCCTTCATATACCAAAGTTGGTGATGTGGAGATGAAATGAAACTACTAATCAATTTAGGAGCATTCATGCAGCTATTTTCCAGTAGAAGGATTAGCACAAAATATACATAACAAGGTGGAATAATGATTGTGAGATTATCCACTCTTAAAATGGCTTAAGGGTTGAGCACGCCAATCACCTTATGATACAAACATTTAATTGCACATAGGTTAACAGTTAAAAAAGACAAACACTCAGTCGCAAGCACAGTTAACAATTAAGAGAAAGACTGACTTACTGCACTTGCTGCAAGTGCAATAAGTCTTACATGGGGCGCCACGCAGGCTGGCGGACAGTGGGGAGCAGCAAGCGGCAGTAGGCGGCGGCGGCAGAATCCAAAGTCACCATTTTGGAGCCCAAGGTTTGTATTTTGAGCCCAGGTTACTATTAAAAGTCCAGTCAATATTTGTAAACCCTAAGGGTAATATTTTTGAGACTAAGGTTGTATTTTGGAGTCCAAAGTTTGTATTTTTGAATCCAAGGTTCATATTTTAGAGCCCAATTGCGGCCACCGCTGTCGGCCGCTACCCACTGCTCCCCTCCCTGCCTGGAAGCCACGTGGCACCAAGTGTGCAGCTTTTCTCAACAATTAAAAGATAGACAAAATGTCTCAAACTGTATATCAGCTTCTCATATGGTTAACATCTAAAGCCACAATGTTAAACCCAATAAAACAACAAAAGGAAAATATATATATATAAATATTTAGGGATGCCGTGGGAGAAGATTAATTTGCAACTGGATTAGAGGTTGTTCTACCTATTTTTCTCCATGCAGTGCCACATATTGAAACGCATGAACAAACTATCAGATGCAAACAGCATTGACTTTTCTGCTGCAGGCAGACATGATGCTTCATTTGTAAATAAAAGAATAAGTATCACAAATTTACATCTATGCGTGTGGAATAAGGGAAGGAACAAATCATAAAAGGTAGAAATGAGTAAATTAATGCTAAACAAATGACATGTCACGTCTGTGAAACTTGTATATCAGGTAAACATCCATCATACCTCATCATTAATGCTAAATTGAGATCTAATTGGATGAACTTGCCATCTTTCCCGCTGCCACCGTTGTCCCAAAATAACAAGCCCCATCAGAGCAGCAGCTACACAGAGAGACCAAAAAGTGCTTGCCTCCTTTGCCTGAGCATAAAAGGATGCTACTTGCTTCTTCCACCATGATTCACTGGGGACTTTAGACACATTATATTCAGACTTATCAACTGACTTTGGAGAACAACCTCGGTCCTGCTTTATGGGATCATCTGACTCTGAAACGTCAGTGATTTCATCAAAGGAAACTGCCCCACCTCCACCTGTTCCTGTGTGAAAAGAGCTAAAGCCAGGATCCATATACAAATTTTTCACTTCATTGACTAAGTTCAGACCTTCTAGAGTCGTTTTGCCTTCCTCAAGCTCCACACCGCTGGCACAAAGCCTCTCATCCTTGTCAAAGAACCGAACAACATGGATATCATTCACTTCTGATATGCTTTCCCTGTTCCAACTTTCTTCCTGGGTTTTTCCAGGTACATCAGTTTCCACCTCAATCATATCTACATCTTGAACCTGAGATTTGGTAAGGATTTCAGTATCATCGGGTACAATAGGCAGATTTTCATGTTCAGTAGGGGGAAATACAAAATGACCAGACATAAACATTGCCCGAGCATATTCTTCATTTTTGTTGAATTCTTTGTCTTTACTGTCATCAGCCAGGTCGCTTCCTTCAGGGCCTGGTGCAGCAGCATATGCAGACGCAGTGAGAGAAACAACTTCCCAATCGACAGCACGTGCTGAGGTCTCTTCCCCTTCCTTATATTCTTTCCCAAAATCCGCCATCCTAAAGATTACTATATTAATTAACACAGATTTCCTCTGGATAAACAGACTTTTGGAAAGCTCTGTAACCCAAAAAAAAAAAATCACAGTGACTTTTAAACATCATTGGTTCTAAAAAAACTAAGAAAATATTTCCCAATAGTAAGACATTTACTAGAAAAAACACATTTATTTATATTAATATAAAACCCTTTTAAGATGAAGGCAACCAGGAAAAAATATTTAAACAATATTGAAGATACACTTCACCGAGAAAAAGGGACTTACAAAGGCAAGTAAATAGTATAAATAAAAAAGATTTTGTTTCGCCTGCCAGAAGCACACCCTGCCTCTCACAGACACACCCAAATGGCCTTCTGACGAGCATTGGGCATGCACTTTTTTATGCGCCATTGATCCGCCTATCATTCTGTTCACTCCGTGACTTTAACATTTTGGCGCGTTAACATCTCAAGTTGTTAATTCTTAAGATGCTTTATCACTTCGGCAGGACAAAATCATAATACTTTGAGACATAAACTGATAATTTTTAGAGAGAATTTTTAGAATGTTAAAATAAAATCTCACCACATGCCCATTACTCAGACATGAAAACAAAGAAGGCAGAGGGAATATAGAAGGAAAATAATTGAATAAATATAATAAACAAGGTTTTCATTAAGGAAAATAATTGAATAAATATAATGAACAAGGTTTTCATGTGGTAACATCTAGATACAAATAGGTAGAGCTACCAACGCTAGAAAAGTCCAATCTTATGAACGCTTGAAATAAATAAGATAAGTCCCTCCAGGTACATAAGATACTTTACTTTATATACTAACTTTATCGGAGGAGGGGGAAAACAAACTAAGTACAACCACAAATTCCGTCCAGTTCTAATCACAACAACTTTACAAGAAGATGAAACAGAGCAAAATTCCACGGAAGTGATCATGTGATTTAAATAAGGCGGTGCAGGAAAGGAAGAGTTTTCACTATGTCCTATGGACCACCGTCCTTAAAAGGGCATAATTCCGACATGGTTACCCTCCCCGACATGCTACGCAGATTAAAAGACATAGCTACGCGAGGACCAAGCCAGAAGATCCGAGACACTAATAAGTCCGTCCACTGAGCTAAAACCGCGCAACTACGAATCCCGGATCTGAAAACACGGACTAGCAACAACGTCTACCCAAGAAAGCAAGCAAAACGAATCAGGGAAACATGAGTAATGATAGGCCGATTTGAACCTACCCGAAGAACAACCGTAAGCTGATCGAATCGAACAAGAACGTCTTAACAAGATTGGAGAGGATTACCAAATACAGAAGACCAAACAGTGATTCCGGAGACGTGGAGAAATGGAGATCCGTGGGGTGTTGGGAGGGACGAGAAGGATGAGGGAAGATGGAGATTTCGCTAGTTAACTCCCCAAGGGGGGCAGACGAGGACGGGCGGCTCGAGCTTTGGACAGACCGGCCGGCCGGTTTGTGAAAACTTCCGCTTTCCCGAAGCGGTGAAACCGGCTATTGCCGGTCGCTTGTGATGCAAAATTTGGTTGTACGACTCGTACTGCGGGTGCCGTCCTCGGTTACGACTTGGAAGCAAGGGTAAAAAGGATACCTGGCCACTCCGCCCAGCTCTATCATCTCGATCATGTAGAAAATAATGACGTCAATTTTATTCGCCCCCGTATTTGATTTCTGATGAAATTTTTCAGCGGGCGAGTTCGATTTCGGGGGGGGGGGGGGGGGGGGGGGGAGATTTACTTAATTTACATGTAATTTTCGATGTGTGTAAATTCGGAGTTTTTCTGTTCAAGTGGAGTAAGGGCAATACAGGTACACGGAAAGTAGGAGCTGTCAAATCCTGACTTTGGGATTCACGAACATCAATCTATGAACTCACAAAACCACACGGGGCGAGATTTCCTCGTTACCAGAAGAAAAAAAAATTTTTTCAATGGGCGAATTGCTACATTGGATGTGAGCGATGTTGTAGATATAAGGAGATGAGGTACATATATATATATAGAATCTTTTAGGTCGCAATTAACTTGCTATATATATGCGAGTTACGTCATCGATGTTACGAGATGAATTATGTATAGATGTGATTTTTACAAGTCTCACTCACATATTTTTAGAATCTCTCGTCTTATAATTAACTTCAAATTTCTATGTAGGACAATGAGAACTCGCTAACTAAACAAGTGCGAGGTAAACAACACTTGGGCCTCCAAAAACTACATGGAGCTAGAGTTATTCAAAAAACTCGTAAGAAGATAAATTTAATGTATATTTTTGTTAGTTTGAAAGGTTTAGGATAACTTATTTCTTAGAATGGGTTTTTTAAAAATATAATGATTATTTAAATCGGTAACATAATTATTTATTCTTAAAATAAATTAGAGAGCACTAAATTTGAGTTCCATTACTCGACTTATCCCTTTGGTCCATGTTATGCTTGCATAGAGTGAGGTGGCAAAACGGCAATAACCAGTAACCACCGGTCAATGACCAACCACCAAAAAGAAAAGGTATTTCTCAAAAAAAGTTAATATTTCTTATGCAAAGTTAGGTGGCGTTTGATAACACTTAATTAAAATGTCTAAAATCTAATTTGCTATCTATTGTCTAAATCTGTAATTTAATAAGTACTTAAAATATATTAGACTTCTATTAAGGATTGTTTGATAACCACATCTGAATTAATCTCTTCAACCGGCCAAAGTTACTGGAATCTGACCCTGCAACATGTTCCTGCTGAAGTCAAGTCCAACAAGAGAATCCAAAAGCCCCAGATCGAGGGGAATATTTCCAGTAATCTGATTTCCAGCCACATCCAAAAATCTAAGTGATCTACACACAGTTGCAATATTTTTTGAAATTTCACCATAAATGAAATTGTTGCTGATTTTAATGACCAGCACATTGAGATCATTACACTTGTGAGATAAGGTCAATAGAATCTGTGAAAATGGCTCGGTAATATTATTCCCATCGACCAAAAATGCATAGTTTTTTACCTTCTTCAACTTGCCTGCAAAAATCGGTAAAGGTGGCAGTGCACCTATGAACTTGTTCAATCTGAAACTGTGAAATCACTGGATGTAAACGGAGGCAAGGGGCTTTCACCAAGAGTTCTGTATGTAAAGAAAGCAGAATATGCAGATGAAAGATCACCGGGGACGAACTTGGGAGCACGGCAAGTGTTGGAAGAGAACCTGGGAATGGAACCTGACAACAGATTTCCACTAACATCAAATACATCCAAAGAGGGCACTGGATGGGTAAGAACCCATCCCCGCCCCATTCCGACCCTTCCTCCTCCTCCAAATTCACCATCGCACCGCCGCCCACCTCCACCTCGTCCGCCTTCTCCACCCCGAACCGCAACCCCAACCCCATCCCCATCTCGAGATAATCCGACCCCATCTCCTCCACCCCATCGAAAACGGCAAAATCGAACGGATCCACAGCATCGGGGAAGGGATCCATCCCCACCCCAGCGCCTGCGCCTCCCTCCCACCGCATCAACCCCCGATCGCACAGATCGAGGGCGAGGTCCACGTGTTCGTCCAGGCAGCCGGCCTCGGAGTCGGAGTCCGACGAGATCTGGCAGGCGACGTAGCGGCCTCCGCGGGGGCAATGGGGAGAGCCCAGTAGGGGGCAGCGACGACGCCGCCGTCATCGATCTCCTCGTCCTCATTGTCAAGGGGAGGGAGGAAGAGCTCCACGACCTCCACCATGAGGGGCACCCGGGGGTTGATGCGGCGGGAGTATCTGAAATAGAAAAAGTGGCATTCTCTCCACTTTTTTTTAAGAGACATTTTAAGATAGTAAACATAATTATAGACATTTATTAAGAGAATTTATCAAACAATCTGAATTTTTAAAATCTGAGTGTTTTAGATATAAGATGTTCAATAAGTGTTATCGAACAGAGCCTTAGTATTCTTAGTCAAAGTCAATATTTATGAACTGAATTGCTTTCCTAAGACAAAGTTTGTATTTTTCAATCGAAAATCAATATTTTTTTAGCCAAAATTTAATATTTTCAACTAAATTTATTATCTTCTCATATCTTCGTCAATCATTGCTATTGCGCAATGTCGCAACCTATTGACAATTATCAATATCTTTCGTTCAAATAAACACGTACTTTGATACGTTGGACATTTGTTCTTCTTTGAGTCTAATTTCCAATCGCGAACTCTCATCACTAATTAGAAAAAAATTGATAACAATTTATTCATGAGTAATTTAAAATATAAAATTAAATCATAATATGGTAAATATGAAAGAATCAATCAAATGACTACAAATAAACAACGAGCAATGCAACACCTCGTTTAATTACCAAAAGATATTGGTACAAGATTACAAGTGCCATCACTAATATGAATTGGCTTGTAGGGAACTCATAACTAGTAGATACCGCTAGAGAGGAGTTTGCGAGAGCTTCTTCCTTCCAACGGGCCAGGTTATGCATGTTAGGGGTTCTATGAACTCCCTTAGGTGAGAATGTCTCACCCTTAAATGGATTACATGAAGCTTCATATCCGACATCATCGCAGTTCGATAACAAGGTGTTTGATCGGGCAGTATAACATTATAGTTGCATTTTAGTTTCATAACCATTTAGTGTTTTGACAAGATTTATGACATATGTTAGAACGTATATCAGAACGAGAGTGTTCATTATCTCCAGGGTACTTCATAGTATAACCCACTCAATCACTGTGAGAGAATCCATGGAGTACGGAGATTTATGAAGGTCTTAAAGAAAATATCCCTAGTCCACTAGAAAGAATATCCAATTAGAGAGGTTTTAAATCATCAAGAAGGGTTGCCTAATTGTGCAAGCGTGTAAGTGTACCTGAAAGAAGCAGATTCATTCACAGGATTTTTGCTAACAGAAAAGAAAAAGCTGTGCCCTTTTAGCCGGCAAAGCCGTAATGAAAACTCTCCTAACTATGCATACGATAATTTTAGTAAGTCAATCTCGACAAAACCAAAAATAACTAAATAATTCAAGGTCAAAAATCAAGAAAGTAGCTAAATAAGGCAAGTTTATCAGGATGGATGCAACATACTTTTTCATGTATAAAGTAGAACAAGCAGGTAATTAAAGGCTAAGCATGATTATAAGCACAACATTATCACCAAGACATTTTCATTCAAATTCACATTATCATTTTAACAATAAAATGAATCAAGAGGACATGATCAAGCATAATCTCATGGTAATAGAGAGACATTGTCATATCATTAAGAACATTAGAAGAGTATTCATGTCATTCCTTTTACATGCGGTTTAACTATTTTAGGTTACTAGTTCAATGACCATAGTGTGTAAATAAGTCTAATAGGAGGTATCATGCATAGAAAATAAGGAAAATCAAACCCTTTTAAAATGTCAACTGAATGAGTGGGTGCCAATCTCTTCAGAATTGGCATCCATAGTGTGTGTCACCAATTTAAGCAGAATTGGCATCCACATAGTGGGTCGCGAAATCAAGCAGAATTGGCATTCTATATGGAGAATCACATTTTTTTGCAAAACCCTATAATTATGCGTTCTAATTGGTTTTGGCTAAAACTCCCAGCATGAAATTATTGTAAACAAGATATAAAATATTTTTACATATTTTATTGGGATCAATTTGGTCTATGCACTCAGAAATCGTTATTTCATGAATAGAAAATCCTAAATCATAGCATGAACATAAATGCTTAATACATGCAAACTAAGACATAAAAATTGGAGAAATTATTTAAAAATAATGTAGACATGTTGGCGACACTATAGCAGAAGCCAATTGACATATGGTTGGGTGAGTATTGTCAAGGTCTGTGTCGTCTTCCTGGACACCCTCACTTCTGAGTTTGAGTTGTACGTTTGGCTGAGGGAAAGACGGCAGTGGACAGCGACTCGTGTTCGTGGGTGTGTGGTCGCTTGTAGCGCGCTCGTGGTTGGGGGTACGGACACCAGTAGACGTCACTGGGCCCCAGCTAGTCCTGTTTTCCAGTGCCTCACTTTAGGGAGCTTAGGCCAGAGTCCCTAAAGGTGCCAGGCATGGGCCTACAGTTGTGTATGGTCTATAGGTGTGGTGTTAGTTGGTCTCCACTGTTCTTTGGCTTTACTGTGTGGTTATGGAGTGGCAGTTGAACCTTTCGTTCGTGACTGCAAGACTGAGAGGTAGTTCTTGTGCTATGTTGTCTGGGTTAGATACTGGCGTCATAAACCAGTAGTCCGTTCCCATATATATGGTGGCGTCGTTCTTTCCGACTTGTGCTTTGCCAGTGGTTGTGGCTTATGAGTGTTGACTCCCCGGTTGTCGTTTGACCCATTGTGGTGTGCCTTGTTGGAGGCAAAGTTGTGGTTGTGGTTTTGTGGTGGTACCTCGTGGTAGCAAGTACCTGTACCCTTTGTGGGTAGTCTTGTGTTGCGGTACACAGTGTACCAGCCCTTTTCAGGTGTTGAGATGGAGCTGTGCTCCGTGGAGGTCGTATGGTGAGACCTTCCACTCATTGTGTTTTACCCTTCCTCGAGTAAGCTTCCGATTATGGTTTTAGTGTGTGATGGATTGGCTCGCTATAGCCAGTCCTGCTACCCTGTGTGTGGCTTCCGACATATCGTGGTTTGGGGTATAATGGACCAGCTCTTGGTCAGCTGTCACGTCCTAATAAAAATCTTATTTATCGAAAATGGCATAATATAACACGTAAAGGAAACTATGTCCATACATTCCATAATAACCTCAAAACTACATTATTACATAGGTTTCCTCATTAAAGTTCTCATGAGGATTAGTCAAAAGAAACTTATGACATCACACTTGTCATTCATAATATTACAAAAAAGTAACATAACTAGATCCTTGTTGATACGTGGTTCACTCTGCACACATTTCCCCTTAATCATTCGTTCCATCTTGATTACCTGAAAAGTAGAATTCTGTGAGCTAACTAGCTCAGTAGGATTCAAATCTTATAATCAAGGGATCAAGATACACAAAGTATGTGACAAGGAATTATACATGTAATCTTGCTTTTGCATGCCAAACTGAGATTGCTTTATGACACTAGATAGCAGAGTTATTGGACAATGAACTCAAGATTCAGGAATTCATAGCAACATTCACGATCTGTGTTGAACACATATAAACACACAATACGATGATATGATGACCGATCAAACACTTAATCATGCTATGCCAAACATCCACTCATCCTTTATCGTTCCGCGCGGCCACTTAAACGAATATGGGTGCTCCGCCCAGGACTGGACCAGCCCTTATTTGCCAGGCATAATTCTTAGATTGAGTCTAAGACTCTCAATTTGTCATCACCACACTTTTACCCTTGTAATGAACCAAGGAAATACAAAGGTTTTACTCATAGTTACTCAAGGTTTATACACAAGAATTCAGGAACTCGATTCTGTCATTGATTTTAGAAATTGACAATCTCACGAAGACAATTTTGTTCGGAACTTGTAGAAATAACTCAAGGTAACAAGGAAGATAACTTGACTGAATTAAATAGGTGTTTTGGTAGTAAAATCCATATGATAAAGGTAGACTAATAAGTAGAACAATTGGGTAGGATTACAACGAAGAACGGAGTCAAAAAGATGCTGGAAACATGGCTCTGTCAAGACCTGTCGACAGGCATGGATCTGCTGTCGACAGGGACTGATTACCAGAACTAAGATTTCAGTTCTGTGTGCACCTGTCGACAGCAAGCCAAGGGCCTGTCGACAGGGACACACAGTGTGGATTTTCTGGTTTCTGGCCAGGGGGTTCCTGTCGACAGCCAGCTTTTCGTCTGTCGACAGGGGCTGTATAAATTGTCAGAAAACCATTCAATTCAACCTCGAATGGTTCTACAAAGTTTCTCTAACATTCCTAACACAATTAGGACCCTAAACAAGTATAATTTCAGATGGAATACTCATTGAAACATGATCCGAAAAAGGAAGATCATGGAACATAGTTTGCAAAGATGTTTTAGCAAAAGGTTAACTCAAAGAAGATAATGGGGAGTACTTCTTCTTAGAACTCTTTTCTCCTCATCTTTCTACATTGATCTTATATCAAATGTACCAACTTAAGAGTCTTATCACTTCTCAACACATCAGGTTAGCTAAAAGTAGAAAACCATTGAGGTTCTATCCAGTCTAGATAATAGAATCAACACTCTAAATTCAGTCAACTGGATCAAAGCTAGTAACATGTGGTTACTTCTAACTTAAGAATCAACTAAAACATGATGTAATGTTGATTTCCTATCATGGACATGTTTTCTAAACTTTGACAACAACATGATCAATAATATGACTTTTCAGATTTCACAATAGTCTGAGTTTTCAAACTAGAAGAATGGCATGCTTAAAGTTCTACGTGCCATTAACCGGAGGATCAAAGAGAGGTAACAGGAGATCCTAGAAAGAATAAGAAAAGAATCCTACCTGATTGAAGAGAAGGTCCACTGAACAAGAGAATATTACACACGTGAATTGGATGATGGCCTCAATAGTTGCACCAATGCACAGAAGATACCCAGAACAGCTGATACAACTTCTCCAAGGAGAGTTGATAGCTCAACTTAGTAGCACTGAGGTGTAGTGATCTCAGTAGCAAGACACACACACCAGCAAGAATGAAAGAGAAAGAGAGAGAAAGAGAGCAGTTTCCCCTCCGTAAAGGTTTCCTCACAAAGCTTAGCACTTAGAAACCTCTCAACCTGATGTTACCCACGTAATAGCAGCAGCATAACAGTGGAACATGTGAAGGAAACTAGCTACAATGGTTGGGGATGGGTTTTTATAGACCTAAGCTAATTGCATGCACAAGGACACATAGGGGGACATGTGTTGAGGTAAAAATCACATTTTACCTCCTTCAAACACCTAGCACATGCATGCTTAGAAAGTTACACATGGTAACTGAGGTGTTACCATGTCTCCCTTGGGTGCTGGCCTCACCAGAAGCCACTACGTGACCCATTGAAAAATTCCCAAAACCCATTACGTAAATCCCAAATAATTCAACTGGCCACTTGCTCCTTAAATAAACCTATCCAAATCATGTCTAATTGCATTGAAATTTTGAGCATAGACCAATATGATAGTTTTACTAATTGTGGTGATTTTTAATTAATTTTTAAATTTTATTTTGCACTATGTGAAAAATCACCCGAAAAATGGGCGCGTCGATTGTACCTTGAAATCCGTACGTCGAAAAATTTAGATAATTACATATTTAATTTCTCCACATTTTTCTGGAAATTATGATGTTCTCGGATTTTTATTTCGATGTCGTTTTTCGGTATCGCTCTGTGGAGGCACGCACTTCGAGGTACGACACTGGGATAATGTTCATTACCACTAATTAAGTCTATCATCTAATTATCACATTTTAATAAAAACCCTAAGATATTTTAACCAAATTACTTCTATTTTCTTAATATTTTAAAATTTTTGGGGCATTACAACTCTCCCTTACTAAAAAAATTTGGTCCTCCAAATTTAATAACATAAAGATCATTATACTAACCTGAAAATAATTCTGGATATCTCGTCTTGATGGCATCTTCTAATTCCCATGTGGCTTCCTCTTGTCCTCGCCTGCTCCATTGGATCTTCAATAAGGGAACTTCCTTGTTTCGAAGTTGTTTGATTTTTCGATCAAGGATCTGCACCGATTTTTTCTCATATGCCAGATTTTCTTGTATCCCCAGATTTTGGTATTCAATAATATGTTCCGGATCATACACATATTTTCTCAACATTGACACATGAAAAATATCATGTACATTAGATAACTATGGTGGAAGTGCCAGTTGGTACGTCATTTCCCCAACTCTTTTCAATATTTCAAACGGTCCAATATATCTTGGACTCAATTTTCCCTTAATACCAAATCTTTTGATTCCTCTTCGAGGTGATACTTTAAGGAACGCATGCTCTTCTGGTTGAAATTCCAACTCCCTTCTTCTTCGATCCGCATAGCTTTTGTGTCGATCTTGAGCAGTTTTCATCCGATCTCGTACAAACTTAATAGTTTTTGTTGTTTCTTGAATCATTTCAGGTCCAAGAATATGTGATTCTTTTAATTCTATCCAACACAATGGTGATCTACATTGCCTATCATACAAAGCTTCAAATGGTGCCATTTGAATAGTGGACTGGTAGCTATTATTGTAAACAAATTCCATGATTGCCAAATGAGTATTCCAATCACTTCTAAATTCCAATATACAAGCATGACACATATCCTCAATGATCTGATTTACTCGTTCGGTATGTCCGTCGGTTTGAGGATGAAAAGCAGTACTAAACTTTAACTTAGTCCCCAACGCATCTTGTAATTATATCTAAAAATGTGAGGTAAATCTTGCATCTCTATCAGAAATTATGTCTTTTGGAATTCCATGCAATCAGACAATTTCTTTCATGTACAAGGCTGCTAGAATACAGACGAACCATCTTATTTTAATTGCCAAGAAATGAGCTGATTTAGTAAGTCGGTCAATAACTACCCATATTGTATCGAATCCACTTCGTGTCCAGGGCAGTCCGACAATGAAATCCATACCAACGCTATCTCATTTCCATTCTAGTATTTCAAGTGGTTTTAACTTTCCTGCTGGCTTCTGGTGTTCGGCTTTTATTTTCTGACATGTCAAACATGTTGATGTAAAGTTCACAATGTCCTTTTTCATGTTACACCATCAAAAATATTTTTTCAGATCTTGATACATCTTAACAGCTCCTGGATGAATTGTGTAACGTGATCGATGAGCTTCTTCTAAGATTTGTTTCTTGATCCCAGAATTATCCGGTACACATAATCTGTGACGGACCGGGGTATTTATGCCCATTAAGGCTCCATATCCAGATCCGCCTCCCGCGAACGCACCGAAGTGTCGCAAGGGATATCTCACACACGAGTCCAGTAAGAGTACAAAAAAGACAAACCACAAGAATATAAGACACAAGAAAGTACATGTGCTCATATCTGTTCACAAATTTGTACAACTGTCCCATTACATTAATACATGTCCAATTTAAAAGAGTACAACTACCTGGGGCATACCCCGAGGGAGCACAGCTCACACAACACTAACTACTAAACTACTGCTGGTGGTACAAGTCTGTCACAACGCCACTGCAAGCCAAACACACGGCAAGCCCTGAAAAGAACTGTAGGGGAGTGAGCCTCAACAAGTCACTGGCTCAGCAGGGGCTACCCAAAACAACACGGTAACCACAACACCTCGACCCCAATGGGTCTCACTGGCAACAACAATAGCCAAACCATTTCATGCTCACATCATTACAATAAATAACAATTAAACATGCTTATAATAATAAACATAACGTCCTCAGAAGAAAAGTAGGACTACAGGACTAACATAATATCATTAGTCAGCCCAACAACCAAAGTGCCTAAACTACAGTCTCACTGGCACACTGCTACAACAACGGGTTGCCTAAACTATAAGCCACACAGGCAAGTCACTGCCCAGGCTACAAGCTTCACAGGCGAACCTCAAACACTTGAGTAGTAGGACTGCTAACAAAGAGCTGGTCCTTTATACTCCAAACCAGTTTACAACAGAACTACTCAAAGGTAATAGAACTGGCTAACACGAAGCCAATCCATAATACACTAAAGCTATAATTGGAATCATACCCAAGAAGAGAGTAAAACTCAACAAGTGGAAGGTCTCACACGGCCTCCACAGAGCATAGCTCAACTAAATCACAATATGCCTAGGCCATAAGCCTCATCGGCAAATTACCCACAAAAGTAACATAATTAATAATCACAACCAATCCACAATAAATTATAAACAAAGATCTACCTAAAACAGTTAGGATACAACAAGTGGCAGGTCAAACCACAAGACCTCCACAACACACAAGTACCCGGAAAGGTTGGTACACAATGTACCACCACTAAATTACAAAGTAACCTACGAAGGGAACAAGTACCTGCTACTCTGAGGTACCACAACACAAACACCCGAACAAGGGTACAAGTAGGTGATAAACACCATACTGAACCATAATTATATTATACCTTCAATTAGGCACCATATTACAGGTAAAACCTTAATCGACAAGTCACACAAACCACAACTCAGTCACAACTGTGCCAACACCAGGGCACACCTCGAACTGGTCAAACCTCGACCACGAGTCACAAACTCACGAACTATGACAAGTAGCAAAGCACGAGTCAAGCTACAACTAGTGTAAGCAAAGCACGAGTCAGAAAGAACAGCGCCACCACACGGGAACGGACTATTGGCTGATCAGGCCAATATCCAACCCGGACAACACAACACAAGAACTACCTCTCAGTCTCGCAGTCACGGACGAAAAGTCCAACTGCCGCTCCACTAGGAAGAAGTCAAATAACTGTGGAGACCAACCAACACCACACCTGCAGACACACAACTGCAGGCCATGCCTGGCACCTCTAGAGTCTCTGGCCGGAGCACTCTAAAGTGAGGCACTGGAAAACAGGACTAGCTGGGGACCAGTGTCGACTACTGGTGTCCGTACCCCAACTACGAGCGCGCTACAAGCGACTACACACCCACAACACAAGCCGCTGCCCTACTGCCGTCTTTCCCTCAGCCGGACGTACAACTCAAGCACAAGAGTGAGGGTGTCCAGGAAGACGACACAGACCTCAACGGTACAACACAAGTACCGGGACAAAACCCCGAGCACAACAAACACACGTGCCTAGCTCACAAAGAACCTGGGGTACCCGACTAGAGAGGCATTCCGGAATAGGCGCCGGACCACCACACTCGGCTAGCACAAACCACGATATTTACATATATAGCCTTTACTTATAATTCACAATATACAAGTGTTAGGATTAGCTTAACATTGGTCACCATGTGACCCCAAAGCTATCCCACACCAACACATACCTGAACCACAAACTTGCCTATCATTGGTCACCTTATGACCTCCAAGCTAACTCATACTAACATATATATAAATCACAATAGCCAATCATATTTGACCTATCATTGGTCATCTCATGACCTTCGTGGCAACACACACCACTTAACACATAAATCAATATAATATTATTCGAAAGACAACAACAAACCAGGGCTAGGTCGGTATGGACCTTCACTGCCCAAACACCACAAATTACCATAATTACATTACAACTGAGTGTGTAGCACACACACACTCAAACCACGTAAGCAACACGTGTATATTACACCCTGGTTGGTGTACCACACGTCTACCACATAAACCACATGTCCAACACATGGACAACAAATACACATAATTAAACCACTATGTACATCATACCTTATTCACGTAAAACATGCCCATTACATGAGCAGTATGCTCCAAGAGCATAACAAGTGCACTGGCTCACACCGGTCATCGCCATGCACACACTCAAACACACATTACTCATAACCAAAAGAGCTACGTAAACCATACTGCATGAGTACATGCACAGGTTGGCGGCAACATCGACTGCCGCTTAAAGGAAGTAAACGGCAAGCGCTCTAGCCGTCTATATCCCGGCTGGTGATCTTGGCGGCAAGCGATCTTGACGCCAAGTTCTCCGGCCCAAAACCCTGCAGAAACCATAATCCAGCTCTACAGGTTTTCCAACCATTTAAACTACAGAAAAACATATAAAAATGGTTCCTTAACATACTAGAACCCGGAACAACCCATTACAACATGCTTTACACATTAAATTCATCAAACCACCCTTTAACCCCGCATGGTACGACTTGATCCGAAAATACAATAAAAATGCTGGTTCAAGTGATTAAGTCGTGTTTTAATGTTTCTATCAAACTAACTGGGTTCATCCCCTACCTCAAAAACGCAATTAAACTTCCGAAGAACCTCGAATCACGCCGAAACCCGAGAAACGTCCCACGAACACCGCGCTCCAATCCGCCATTCCCCGCCCGATCTGCCGCTACCACGCGCACCACAGCCTTCCCACGAGCTCCCGTCGACCGCCAAAACTCGCGAAGAAGCTCAAGGGTGAAGGTAGGCGAAGAGGAAGAGAGAGAGAGGGGAAAGAACAGAGCTCGGGTCTGCCATAAAAATACAGGCATGTCAGGTTAACGTCAACCCTTTGGCCGTTTAACCAGACCGCCACAACTAGACGTCCACAAAGCCTGACGCCAAGTTCAACAGTCGACATCCTCATCGATGGACGTTAACACCATGTTAACGGCACACCACTTCCGTCAACACACAGTCGACGTCACCCACCTGGACGCCAACACACTGTGTCCAGCAAGCTGAACACCAACACGAACCCAAACCAAACCCGGTAAGGATCTAGTAAGAAACACACAACACTAATGGGCCTCACATTGGCCAGCAAACCCGCCAAACCTGGATCCACGGGGATCCGAAAAACGCGCGACGTTACATAATCTGTCCCGAAATCGAAGATTTCTCTACTCATCTTCCTTAAAATCAGATCTGAAAGTCAATTTTTCTCTAGTTTCTGTCAACATAGGATCATTGTTCTGCTGTTCTCCAATTTACTTTAGTAAATCTGATTGCACTATCATGTTATCAATTACAACTCTTGCTTCCTGCAGTTCAGTCTTTAAACTCAATGTAGAAAACTCTTCTAACAACTTCCATTCTTTTACTTGCAATTGACATACCTTGGTTACAGGATTTCTACTGAGTGCATCGGCCACAGTGTTACCTTTCCCTGGATGATATTCGATTTTGAAATCGTAATCTTTGATATACTCCATCCATCTTCTTTGTCTCATATTTAGTTCTTTCTGTGAAAACAAATATTTGAGACTCTTATGATCGGAGTACACTATGAACTGATTGTCATACAAGTAGTGTCTCCAAAGTTTAAGAGCAAAAACTACTGCAGCTAATTCCAAATCATGTACTTGGTAGTTTTTCTCATGGGTCTTTAATTGCCTAGATGCATAGGCAATAACCCTACCTTCTTGCATCAATACACAACCCAGACCAATAGTCGAGACATCAGTATAGACTTCAAATATTTTTCCTTCTACCGGCAAGGCTAAAATTGGTGCAGTGGATAAACATTCCTTTAACAACTGAAATGCCTGTTTACAACTTTCATTCCATACAAATACAGTTCCTTTTCTAGTTAACTATGTAAGTGGTGAAGCAATTCTAGAAAAATCATTGACAAATCGCCGGTAGTAACTAGCCATGCCCAAGAAACTTCTTACCTCGGTGAGATTTTTAGGCTGCTTCCATTTCTGTATGGTTTCTACTTTTGAAGAGTCCACTGATAACCCTTTCTCGGAAATAATGTGTCCTAAAAACATTACTTGCTTCAACCAAAATTCACATTTACTAAACTTCGCATATAATTTATGATCTCGTAACAATTGCAAGGTAATCTGTAAATGCTCTTCATGCTCCTCTATATTCTTGGAGTAAATCATATGTCATCTATAAATACAACCATAAATTGATCTAAATAAGATCTGAACACGTCATTCATCAAGCGCATAAATGCAGTAGGTGCATTTGTCAATCCGAACGGCATCACTACAAATTCATAGTGCTCATACCGTGTTCTAAAAGTTGTTTTATGAATATCCTACTCCTGAATTTTGAGTTGATGGTATCCAGATCTTAAGTCGATCTTAGAAAAATAATGAGCTCCTGACAATTGATCAAATAGATCATCGATTCTTGGAAGTGGGTACTTGTTCTTTATAGTCAATTGATTCAACTGTCGGTAATCTATGCATAATCGCATAGATCCATCTTTTTTCTTCCCAAATAATACTGGAGCACCCCAAGGTGAAGTACTTGGTCTGATAAACCCTTTTTCTATCAATTCTAGTAACTGCCTCTTCAACTCTTCCATGGACATTCTGTATGGTGTTCTTGAAATTGGTGTAGCTCCCGGTACCAATTCAATTGAGAAATTTACTTCCCTGCTAGGTGGTAATCCAATTAGTTCTTCGGGAAATACATCAGGAAATTCCCTTACCACGGGAATATTCTCCAACCCCGAAGTGTTCTGATTTATCACGGTTACGGAAACTAAATACCCTTGACAGCCTTTCTGTACCAGTTTACATGCTTTAACTGCTGATATTATAGGTATTTTCCTTGCACGAGGTTCATCAAAAGTTATGTGAGTAATTTCCTTTCCTAGAAAGGTTACTTGTTTTAATTGACAATCCAAGTTTACATGATACTTAGATAGCCAATCAATTCCAAGGATCACATCATAATCCCACATTTCAAGACAAATTAAATCTCCAGGCAAATTATACTCCTTGACTAGAATTTGACTGTTAGGGTAATATTCCTTAAGTTTCTTACCCTCACTTAAAGGTGTTGCAACTTCAAGTTGTGTGAGAAGTGGAACTGATTGCACTTCCAAAGACTTAGCAAACTCATAACTAATAAAGGAATGTGTAGCTCCTGAATCAAATAATACATATGCGGGTCTTGAGTTTACTAATAATGTACCTTCTATCAGTCCGCCCTCTGGTGGAGATTCCGATTCCACTTCCTGCACGGCTTGTAGTCTACTCTGCTTTGCTCGAACATTTGAATTTGCTGGCACATTCTTAATCATAGGACAGTCCAAAAATCGGTGTTGAGTACTTCCACATTCAGACATGCACCCAGTCTACGCCAACAATTTTCAGTTTTGTGACCACTACAGTGACAATGCTTACACACATCTTGTTTGCAACCGGAGCCTTCCCTGCTTCTTATTAGCTTGCTGAACTTTTGGGGCATTCCCCGTCTCGAACTTCCTCTTACGGTCCGAGGATCCTTCCCCAGACTTTCCCCTGATCTTATCCACAGTATCATTAGCAGCTTCTAGTGCTAAGGCCCTTTTAACCATTCTGAATATGAGGTAATCAAATGAGGAGTTAGCTGCATAATGAAAATGGGACGTAATCCATTCATAAATCTTTTGGCTTTCAATTTCTTTGTCGATATTAGATGAGGGGCATATCTTGACAATCGGGCAAATTGAGCTTCATATTCTGATACAGACATTCTGAGTTTTTTTAAACTGGCAAATTCATTAGCTTTCCTTTCTTGAACTACCTCAGAAAAATATTGATCATTAAACAGCTCAACAAACTCTTCCAATCAACCTGCTTTGGATCTTCCAAAGTAGATTCCACTGTTTCCCACCAAGCACGAGCATCCCGATCCAATTGGAATGTAGTGAGACAAACATTTTCTTCTTCCGTGCACTTAATCATTCTAAATATCCTTTCAATATCTTTCAGCCAATTCTTAGCTTCATCCGGATCTGTACTTCCTGCGAATCTCGGAGGATCCAGGCTTCGGAATTCCTTGAACAAGCTTGTCCCATTGTGACTGTTATTTCTAGCTACTACCTTCATTACACAGGTCAAATCATGCATAGAACTTTCTATTTTCTTCCAACTAGCATCACTTCCGTCCATGACAAGATTAGATAATAATCTGAAACATCGAATAGAACATACATTAATTTTCACATCCACCCTACTTGCATTCATCACATATACGTATTTCAAATTGCATAACACTTCATTTCATTCATTAGTTAACTAAGTACATCATAGCATGTCATTATGATCCACAAACTATATCACTACAGTCTCCTTCACCCAACTTTCAACATTACAAAAACATACCTTCATCAACCTCTCACTCCCCATTCACATGGGAGTTATATACATACAACTAATATTTATACAAAAGGAGAGGTTTTCAAAAAAAAGTGAGTTGTCTATCCACAATTTCTAATTTCTGGTCAAATCTATAATCGGTTCTGCGAGCGGTGGTGGCTGTTCCTCTGCCGCCCCATAATGCAGCTCCCTCGCGGCACTGGTCATCTCCTCCCAATACCCCTCGATCTGATGGAGTAGCATCTCTTGCCCCAGCTTCAGACCATTCAGATCATTCATGATCTGGTTCATAATATCCAATGAAACGTGTGGATTTCCCGCCAAGAAAGCACCTGCCGTCAGATTTAATACTTCTCTTTGATCTGAATGTGGGTTTCCCTTTGTGCTTGAGCATATAATTCTAGGTCCTGACGTAGCATTTCCATGGCTGCTACCAACCTTTGCTGAGCACTCTTGTCCATTCTGAAATAATTAATAGGTTAAGCATTTACATGACTAGAAAAATCATGCTAACTAATCACATGTTTCTACCCCAACTCACTGATTTCCCTAGGTTTATCGAACTAAGGCTCTGATACCAATTAATCTGTTACGTCCTAATAAAAATCTTATTTATCGAAAATGACAGAATATAACACGTAAAGGAAACTATGTCCATACATTCCATAATAACCTCAAAACTACATTATTACATAGGTTTCCTCATTAAAGTTCTCATGAGGATTAGTCAAAAGAAACTTATTACATCACACTTGTCATTCATAATATTACATAAAAGTAGCATAACTAGCTCCTTGTTGATATGTGGTTCACTCAGCACACATTTCCCCTTAATCATTCGTTCCATCTTGATTACCTGAAAAGTAGAATTCTGTGAGCTAACTAGCTCACTAGGATTCAAATCTTATAATCAAGGGATCAAGATACACAAAGTATGTGACAAGGAATTATACATGTAATCTTGCTTTTGCATGCCAAATTGAGATTGCTTTATGACACTAGATAGCAGAGTTATTGGACAATGAACTCAAGATTCAGGAATTCATAGCAACATTCACGATCTGTGTTGAACACATATAAACACACAATACGATGATATGATGACCGATCAAACACTTAATGATGCTATGCCAAACATCCACTTATCCTTTATCGTTCCGCGCAGCCACTTAAACGAATATGGGTGCTCCTCCCAGGACTGGACCAGCCCTTATTTGCCAGGCATAATTCTTAGATTGAGTCCAAGACTCTCAATTTGTCATCACCACACTTTTACCCTTGTAATGAACCAAGGAAACACAAAGGTTTTACTCATAGTTACTCAAGGTTTGTACACAAGAATTCAGGAACTCGATTCCGTCATTGATTTTAGAAATTGACAATCTCACGAAGACAATTTTGTTCGGAACTTGTAGAAATAACTCAAGGTAACAAGGAAGATAACTTGGCTGAATTAAATAGGTGTTTTGGTAGTAAAATCCATATGATAAAGGTAGACTAATAAGTAGAACAATTGGGTAGGATTTACAACGAAGAACGGAGTCAAAAAGATGCTGGAAACATGGCTCTGTCAAGACCTGTCGACATGCATGGATCTGCTGTCGACAGGGACTGATTACCAGAACTGAGATTTCAGTTCTGTGTGCACCTGTCGACAGCAAGCCAAGGGCCTGTCGACAGGGACACACAGTGTGGATTTTCTGGTTTATGGCCAGGGGGTTCCTGTCGACAGCCAGCTTTTCGTCTATCGGCAGGGGCTGTATAAATTGTCAGAAAACCATTCAATTCAACCTCGAATGGTTCTACAAAGTTTCTCTAACATTCCTTGTTGCCCAGCTAGCTAGCCCAGAGGGGGGTGAATGGGTTATTAAAAACTTCGATCTCTGATTGAAACCTGTTTACTGAAAGGATTGCACAACTTAATAACAAGGTTAGAGTTAGAGCAAACAAGACAACATCACACAAAACACATCCACAAGACACAAGAATTTTTATCCTGGTTCGGAACTCCTCTCCACAGGAGACCTACGTCCAGTCCCTGAGCAATACCTCAGGATTTCACTACCAAGGGTACAATCCCCTTAAGGATCCTTACACCCAGCCTCAACTGGTCTTCCTTCAGCCTGAAGGGAACAACAAACCACCTGGATACCACCAGGTCTTCCTTCGTCCAGAAGGGAACACAATCTAATAAGAAAAGAGTGTGGAAACAGGCTTCAGACTCTAGCTTGACCAGCTACACACTGAAGCTCCTAAGCCCCCGAGAGAGAAAGAGATTTAACAAGGTTTTTCTCTCCAAGGACTACACAAGCTCTCACAAATAAAAACTATTTTTGATCACAGAGAGCTAAGAGCTAAGAACAAGGTTGGAGTGGAAGCTTCGCTCTTGTTTTAATCTTCTGAGGACTCTAAGAGATGGATTTCTTTCTTCTTCAGAAATCAAACGTTGTTGCTCACTCTCTATGTTTTCCGTCTTGAGTCTTCTATTTAAATGCTGATTCAAATTCGAACGTTGAAGTGTCCGTTGTCTCTTATCCTTGTGTACGTTAGACTGGTCACAAAGGAAGCTTCTGAACGTCAGTCTTTATCCTTGTGTACACGCCAAGAAGATGTCATAGAACTTTGTATCTTGTGTCCAACGTTGTCCAGATGAGTCTTGTCAGATATCTGTAGGCATTCATCAATAAATAGAAGACAGCTAAGACTGCTGTCTATTGTAGTTGAGATGGACAGATATTGCAGTATATAGCAAGGCTCCTTTCTGTCTAAAAAAGTACGTAGACAGAGTAGCATAGAAATGGAAGATATTGTCTGCATGCATGGGAGATACGATCAGAGAGCATTAAATGCATAGCAGTCAACGGACAAGATATGACTTTGACTTTTCAACGCTGTTAAAAGGCATTATACTGATGCATCAAGAAATTCGATAAAAAGAATCTTGCTGACTTCATAACTTATGAAATCGTTATGAATTATAGCAAGTCGTTATGAACTGTAAGGAAATCGTTGTGATAACTTATGAAGTCGTTACAACAAGCAAGTCGTTGCGAGTTCTGAAGAAATCGTTACAAGAAATCGTTATGACTATCGAGTTGTAAGGAAATCGTTACACGAAATCGTTATGATTATCAAGCTGTAAGGAAATCGTTACACGAAATCGTTATGATTATCAAGTTGTAAGGAAATCGTTACACGAAATCGTTATGATTATCAAGTTGTAAGGAAATCGTTACACGAAATCATTATGATTATCAAGCTGTAAGGAAATCGTTACACGAAATCGTTATGATTATCAAGTTGTAAGGAAATCGTTACACGAAATCGTTATGATTATCAAGTTGTAAGGAAATCGTTACACGAAATCATTATACAAAGCAAGGCGTTATGAACAGTAAAGAAATCGTTATGAATTCTAAAGAAATCGTTATGAACTCTAAGAAAATCGTTATGAACTCTAAAGAAATCGTTATGAACTCTAAAGAAATCGTTATGAACTCTAAAGAAATCGTTACGGCTAGAGAGTCGTTGCGAGTTCTAAAGAAATCGTTATGAGGTCTAAAAAAATCGTTATGACAGAGAGTCGTTGCGAGTTCTAAAGAAATCGTTACGAAGTCTAAAGAAATCGTTATGATATCGATTTGCTTTGAGTTTCCCGGTCAAAGAGGAAATCGTTCTGCTTATCAAAGAAGTCGATACGGTATCGATTTGTTTTGAGTTTCCCGGTCAGAGAGGAAATCGTTCTGCTTATCAAAGAAGTTGATACAAGACTTGGATAGAAGTGAGATGAGACTTACCAGATTGTCTTGATCTTCATTTTTTCTTTTATTTCCTGTTCTCAAGGCTCAAGAAATCCATTAGTGTTATTTTGTTAATCATCAAAATTAATATATAAATAAATGAAAATATTTATTATGGGGACAGTTTGGTCATCATTCCTAACACAATTAGGACCCTAAACAAGTATAATTTCAGATGGAATACTCATTGAAACATGATCCGAAAAAGGAAGATCATGGAACATAGTTTGCAAAAGGTTAACTTAAGAAGATAATGGGGAGTACTTCTCTTAGAACTCTTTTCTCCTCATCTTTCTACATTGATTTATATCAAATGTACCAACTTAAGATTCTTATCACTTTCAACACATCAGGTTAGCTAAAAGTAGAAAACCATTGAGGTTCTATCCAGTCTAGATAATAGAATCAACACTCTAAATTCAGTCAACTGGATCAAAGCTAGTAACATGTGGTTACTTCTAACTTAAGAATCAACTAAAACATGATGTAATGTTGATTTCCTATCATGGACATGTTTTCTAAACTTGACAACAACATGATCAATAATATGACTTTTCAGATTTCACAATAGTCTGAGTTTTCAAACTAGAAGAATGGCATGCTTAAAGTTCTACGTGCCATTAACCGGAGGATCAAAGAGAGGTAACAGGAGATCCTAGAAAGAATAAGAAAAGAATCCTACCTGATTGAAGAGTGTAAGCTTCCTAAACTTGAAGGTCCACCGAACAAGAGAAATATTACACACGTGAATTGGATGATGGCCTCAATAGTTGCACCAATGCACAGAAGATACCCAGAACAGCTGATACAACTTCTCCAAGGAGAGTTGATAGCTCAACTCAGTAGCACTGAGGTGTAGTGATCTCAGTAGCAAGACACACACACCAGCAAGAATGAAAGAGAAAGAGAGAGAAAGAGAGAAGTTTCCCCTCCGTAAAGGTTTCCTCACAAAACTTAGCACTCAGAAACCTCTCAACCTGATGTTACCCACGTAATAGTAGCAGCATAACAGTGGAACAGGTGGAGGAAACTAGCTACAATGGTTGGGGATGGGTTTTTATAGACCTAAGCTAATTGCATGCACAAGGACACGTAGGGGGACATGTGTTGAGGTAAAAATCACATTTTACCTCCTTCAAACACCTAGCACATGCATGCTTAGAAAGTTACACATGGTAACTGAGGTGTTACCATGTCTCCCTTGGGTGCTGCCCTCACCCGAAGCCACCACGTGACCTATTGAAAAATTCCCAGAAAACCCATTACGTAAATCCCAAATAATTCAATTGGCCACTTGCTCCTTAAATAAACCTATCCAAATCATATCTAATTGCATAGTAATTTTGAGCATAGACCAATATAATAGTTTTACTAATTGTGGTGATTTTTAATTAATTTCTAGATTTTATTTTGCACTAGGTGAAAAATCACCCGAAAAATGGGCGCGTCGACTGTACCTTGAAATCCGTACGTCGAAAAATTCAGATAATTACATATTTAATTTCTCCACATTTTTCTGGAAATTATGATATTCTTAAATTTTTATTTCGATGTCGTTTTCCGGTATCGTTCTGTGGAGGCATGCACTTCGAGGTACGACACTGGGATAATGTTCATTACCACTAATTAAGTCTATCAACTAATTATCACATTTTAATAACAACCCTAAGGTATTTTAACCAAATTACTTCTATTTTCTTAATATTTTAAAATTTCTGGGGCGTTACATCAGCAGTCCTGTTACCCATGTGCTTGAGGTTCGCCTGTGAAGCTTGTATCCTAGGCAGCGGTTTGCTTGTGTGGCATATAGCTTAGGTGACCAGTTGTTGTAGTGGTTTGCCTGTGAGGCTTGTGACCTAGGTGTTTTAGTTGTTGGGTGGACTAGTGGTGTCGAGCTAGTCCTGTTATACTCTCTTACTTTCCGTGGACTGTGTAGTGATGCGTTTATGATTAATTGTCGCTTATATAAATTGTTATGAGCATGACATGGTTTGGCTACCGATGTTACCAGTGAGACCCTTAGGGGTTGATGACTTGGTTCCTGCTTTTAGTTGTTGGTTGTGGTTGTTTTTAGGAGGTTGCTACTGAGCCTGTGACTTGTTGAGGCTCACTCCCCTACAGTTCTTTTCAGGGATTGCCGTGTGTTTGGCTTTCAGCAGCGTTGTGGCAGACTTGTACCATCAACAGTAGAGTTAGTCGTGTTGTGTGAGCTTGTGTCCTTCGGGGTTTGCCCCAGGTAGTTGTTGTCCTGTCCCGCTAATTTAGCAGTGGAAAAATCAGGGAAGCATGAACAACGTGTATGGTAACGTAAATTGCGCATACAGTCGCAGATATCAGAGCATCTAATGAACAACAATTATAATAAACTCCTTATTTATTGATAAATCACTTAAACTATTACAATCACTAATTCTGAGCCAAAACATAGGGCTCAATAGCATCATTACATTGGAAGGAATAATTAAGCAAATATCTAACTAAACTCTATGGTACTAAGGACATTCCATCGCTATGACTCCTGGTCGCTCACCACTCCACTCCATTCCCGTTGGTGAGTGTAGGGTCATCATCCGACTTACCTGAAAACATATAACAAATAGCGCAGGGTGAGCGATAACGCTCAGTAGGACTTAATATCTCATGTAAACAGACATGCTTTAAGTGATTAATGTCTTATAAGGCAGGACAACTAGAGAGAACTATCAAGTATAGTCGAGAGAGTGATAGCACACGATAGCAAGAGAATGATAGCACATTCAAAAACAATAATTGTAAAACTAGCATAATAAAGGATTGGTCATATAGTGAAAGAATAAATAGCATCTGCACAAAGGTGCAATAGCACTTCCCTGGTCGAGCATCATGTCAACCCAGAGACATAGTAAAATGATTGATTGATTGTCATAGATTAAATTGTGATTGTTATTAAATGGCGCTAGATGCATGCCGTACACATCCTGATCATGTTACCCTCGTGAGGAAATAGCACTCTTCGGGCGCTCCCCCCAGGACCAGATCGGACCCTATTGCTTTGGCATATAGCACTGTTTGTTATTTTAGACAATCAAATTTAATGGCCAAATAGAGTACCAAGAAGAGATAAGAGTAATAGACGAAATAGATGAAAGTATAGAGTGAAAGTGAACAGATGAGAGTAACGAGATAGTAGATGAGAAGGGTATAATCGTAAAACAATGTTAAACCATGATAGTAACTGTAGCGTATCGGCTATTCGGATCGCTTTACAATGCATTGTGAGGGCTAGTGTGTGGCCTATGTGGTGTGTAGCAGGTACTTACGCAGGGATTTGTGCGTCGCGGACTGGCTGGTTTCAGCCCAAACAGTCAGTTTGTGCTCTGTCCTTGACATGACAGAGGGGTATGTCGCGGCCTGAACACGACACTCAAGGACGTCGCGTTAGGGTGACCGCTATTTTAGTTGATCGTGTGCATGTGCGCCACGCGTCAAGTGCTGGGCAGGTCGTCGAGGGGATCGCGACGCCCAGGTACGTCGCGACCTGGTGGCGGTCAGACGACATGTCGCGTTTTGAACTGTTGTGGGTTTTTAAGAAACCCTGGCAGAACCGAACTCTCATAAGCTCAGCTCGGCCAGGGAAGATGCTGCTCGAGGGTTTCTAGGCGATTTGAGTTCATGGGGCTTGGTTTGGCACATTCTCGCCGCGAGGATCACGTGTGGAGCGGGAGGAACGCTGAATTATTGTCGGTTTAGGGTTTTGCGTAGCAGGTAAGGAGATTCTTCCCTTGTTCTTCGTGAATTCGTGGGTTTGCAGTATGTAGATGGTTTACAGTGTTTCTAAAACTAGATACCATGCTAGGACAACACAAAAACATGCTAAATGGACTATAAATGTGGTTGAACAGGCTGTTTAAGGTTTCCCAGTAAAGGGTACCCAGATAGGGTTTGCACCTGTTAAGGCGACGGTCTGGTCGGTCACGTTCTGAACGCGACGACGTGATATGACGCGACCTGAAGGCGACCATGAGGCATGTCGTGTTCACAGCCGAATGGGGTGCATGTGCATGTATCGATAATGCTTATGTATGTTTAACGCATTCCTTTGTATTCTAAGAAATGGCCGATGTGATTGGAAAGAGTGTGGTGGTGCTTGGGCACCGATGTTTGATGTACTCCTCGGGAGTACGGTTCACGTGGTGAGTATGCGTTCACATGGTTTGCGTGTCGTGCGCATGTTTTTGTGTGCGTAGCTGGTAGCATTACGCCTTCCATGGTTACCTCTTTAGTTGGGAGCCCCAGATTCCGAGGTGAGCCAGGCACGTGGGTGTGCTCGAGGTTTGTCCCGGTGCAGTGGTACCGTCAGGATCTTGTCGTCTTCCTAGACACCCTCACTCTTGGGGAGAGTTGTCGTCCGATTGAGGGAAAGACGGCAGGGATAGTGACTCATGAGTTTGTTGTGTAGTCACTTGTAGCGCGCTCTTAGTTGGGGGATCGGACACCAGTAGACGTACTGGAGCTCAGCTAGTCCTGTTTCCAGTGCCTCACTTTAGGGAGCTTAGGCCAAAGTCCCTAAAGGTGCCAGGCATGGGCCTGCGGGGTGTATGACCCGTGGGTGTGGTGGTTTGGTTGGTCTCCACAGTTCTTGTTGTTTTAGTGGAGTGGTAGCTGGACCTTTCGTCCGTGGCTGCGAGACTGAGAGGTTGACCTGTGTGTTTGTCCGGGTCAGTTGCTGGTGTCGCGAGCCAAGCTACGTGACCCGAGTTTGACGTTTACCTACTTTAGCTCGTACATCTGCTTGGGTCTTCCGTTTATTTATTATAGGTGTTTTGTTGAGATCGGCTAGCGGTAAGTACGTTTACAGCTTTAATAGCCTACTTAAATGGCTCATATATATTGCTAGCGTAGTTTCCTGCTTTATTTCCTTGTGTGGTGGTGTGCTCGGTTTCTGGGGGAGTTTCCCTACTGAGCCAGTGACTTGTGAGGCTCACCCCCTACTCTTTTCAGATTAGGGAGAGCAGGAGTCTTCCTATCCTTCTTCTAGTTCCGAGCCGCACCGTAGCGGAGCAGGGTCTGCGCCACCGCCAGCAGTGTAATATTTTTTGGCTTTGTACACTATGGGGTATGCCCCAGGTTTTACTTGTACTAGTTCTGGTTGTAGTTGAGAAACTGGCTATGTAATCTCTGTGAATATCTGTGAAATGGAATGTTTACTTCTGTTCAATTGTTCCTTTATATTTCTACGAATATTTGTGAATGGTATCCCTTGTGAGGCCTCGGCCCGATCGCGGGAGGCAGAACCGTGTCAAGCTCGTTATCAGGTTAACGGGTTGAACGGTATGGTCCATCACAGTTGGTATCAGAGCATAGTCCGTATAAATGTAAGGGAACAAGGAAATTATATAGCTTATTCTCTGCTTTAACCCACTGTTGGAAGTTGACCCTAGCTTTTGTGTTGATTCGTGTTATGTTGTGTGTTGAAAAAAAAAATTTATTGTGCAGTTGATTAGAAATGGCTGATCGGAGAGATTGGGGAGGAGGTGGTGATGATCAGGAGGATAATACTCAGCGAATGATAGAGCGGATATGGGAGAGTCTTACAGAGATTCGTACCAGGTTGGATCAGCCAGCACCAGCACAGACAGCAGTGCCAGTTGTGGAGGAGGCAGTGCCAGCAGCGCCGATTTTACCCCCAGTAGGAGTGGAGGTACCCCTTGTGGTGCCTGTAGTTCCTGCAGTTCCAGCTAGGCCGGCTTCGACAGAGGAGACTACAGCTCTGGTGGAGAGATTTTTGAGGTTACAGCCTCCTACTTATTCAGGTGGCCCTAACCCAGATACTGCTGAGCATTGGATCCGTGAGATTGAGAGAGTCTTTGTGATTATGAGGTGTCCCCCAGAAGACAAGGTTATTTTAGCTACTTATCAGTTGAGGGGATTCGCTCAGGAATGGTGGAGGCTTAAGTTACAGACTGTTTATGCTGGGAGAACAGAGGATCGGATTACTTGGGCAGAATTTTAGCAATTTTTAATGATACATTCTTCCCAGTGCAGATCCATCAAGCAAAGAGAGAGCAATTTCGGACTCTGCAGCAAGAGAAGTTATCAGTATTGGAGTATCAGATGAGGTTCATGGCATTGAGCAGGTATGCTCCTTATGTGGTGTCAGATAGTGCGACACTACGCCAAATTTGATTTTTAGCATCAATTTATCTGGCAGCCAATTTATATTTGCTGTTAATTAATAGCATTTTTCACAAAATAGCTTCAAATAAAACTACTAGATAGTTACCGTGACTATTACATTTAATAGCAATAATAATTAGCTGTTAATAAACATCTTTTTTAAATATTGGCTACTAATTATTCTAATCAATGACGATTATCTTTTACAGCATATTTATTAGCTATATTATATCATTAGAATACATAGATATTTTGGGGGAAAGTTAACTTTTGTGGGAACTGCTCCCGCGGGATTCAGCAGAAGAAACCTCGTGACGTCGCCCCCCCCCCCAGCCGCCATCGCACACCAAGCCGTGAAGCCTCCTCCTTCCTCAAATCACCGTCGGGACGAATACCCCGCCCGGCCGCCGTCGCACACCAAAGCGCCGTGAAGCCGGCTCCTCCTTCCTCATATCCCCGTACGGCATGATTACCCGCCGCCACGCCCGCCATCGCAATCGAAGCCCCGTGAAGTCAGCGGCCTCCTCCTTCCTCGTATCCCCGTACGGGACGAATACTTTCCTCTTCTTCGATCTCTGTCTGTTGATGGGTCTGGCTTCTGACACCGCGGCGTCGAAGGTCCTGCCTTGGAACATCCCTACGATCTCTAGTTTCTGCTCTGCATCCACACCACCCCTCCACCTTCTCAGGAATGTAGCAATTTGATGCGTTGTTACGGAGGGGTGGAAGGAGATGGCCGACGAGAGGAAGCAGAGGCCCATGCGGGGCTGCGGGTATCCACGCCCGGCCGCCGTCGCACACCAAGCCCCGTAAAGCCTCCTCCTTCCTCACATCCTCGTACGGGAGTAATGGGACGCATACCTCGCCTGGCCGCCGTCGTACACCAAGCCGTGCAGGGCCACGAGTAATCGCTACCCAGTCGGCGTTTGTTTCTCTCGCGGACGACTGCGGCCCTGCACGCTTCAGAAGTCTTCGCAGGAGCCGTCGACGTCCTTCATGATCGCTCCAGGCGTGGACGGGTGATCGCTACCCACGGCCTACCCAGTCGCCGCTCCTTCCTCTCGCGGACGACTGCCGGCCCTGCACACTTCGCAAGTCTTCGCTGCAGCCGTCGGCACCTTCGTGATCGCCCCATGCGTTGATAGGTGATCGCCACCCAGGGCCACGGGTGATCGCTACCCAGCCGCCGCTCCTTCCTCTCGTGGACGACTGCCGGCCCTGCACGGTTCGCAAGTCTTCACAGCAACTGTCGGCGTCCTTCGTGATCGCCAGATGATGTGAACATCCCATGCGTCGACGTGGCCGCCTTGCGCGCACGAGCAACCGCTGGCATCTGCCTTGCCCTTCGGCGCCATTGTTGATTGCGAGTGGAAGGTTCATCTCCACGTAAGGCCGGTCCTTCTACGTGCATGCTGGAGACACGCCTCACCACCTGAGTGCATGCTATAGAAGCTGTGCACACGCCTTCGTCGTTCAACCTGGCCTCTCGCTGACGGGTGCGGTACGTTTGTAGTTCTTTGTTGCACATGTTATTTTACCTTTTCTGCAGCGCATGCAGGTGGCCAAATCAAAATTTTTATTATCTTAGGAACACATAAGGCGAAGAATATTGGCTTCTGCCGGCTGGTTTTACTACTACAGCAGATTCATTAGATTGTTTTCTGGTTTGTAGTGTTTATTCCCATTAAGATTATGCTCATGACTGTGCATATAAAAAGTTACTGTCTCAACAAGTGATAATGCGTGTCAATGCAGTCGTACCTTAATTTGAGGGTGAAAAAATAAGATTATATTAACACTCGACGTCCTTGTTGGTGAATCGCCGGCAACATGAGACCTCCTACCGGTGGCGGCTCTAAATATGGAGATAATATATCAAGTTCCAACAACAAACGTGGGGATCGAACTTTTGTCCAAAGTAAACATGTGGGAAGAGGTGGTTACAATTGGTCGACAACATCTACCCGAGTCCAACCAGTGCCGTCGATTCCAACTCCATCGGTATTATTCTAACTCAAATAATTTATTTTGTTATTTTATCAATAGATGGATAAATTGTCGTGTTTAATTTTATATAGGTGTAATTAAGTTGGACATGAGCCTTTCTTTATTCTTTTCAAAAATAAAAAAGTTAACACAATGGAGATTGGAATTTCAAATTAATAATTAGCACAAGAAGGTTCTGGAACATTTTTTACTCTCTAGTACAATGAAAATAGAAATAAAAATTATATGTAACACATGCATCTTTAGAATCAACTTAACATATAAATGTCGTAAGAGATATATTGGTTTGGCATGGTTGTGTTTTTGGCCTTGAGGAATAGTGTAGAAAGACGAAAATTATGTTCAGGTAGAAAGTCATTTTTCAAGAAAAGCAAGGATATCTATTCATGCAGCAAGTTCATATGCTTTCTATTTTTCTAGGATTCGAACATGTTGCAAATAATTTTTAATCTTATTATATTCAAGATAGATGTTTCCTTACCTTTATGTCTACCAGTGCACTTTTTATTATTAACTATTATATCTAATGAGCATTAGTTTGAAGTTGTTCTCCAACCTAGTGATATTTATGTTTGTATTGGACTATAGGAATTATTACCTAGAGCAAATTTGAGAATGCAACAAGAAATATGCTAGTTGAGAATGAAGATATTCATGTTAAGATGTATATATATATATAGATAAATATACTTTTTTTAATTCTATCGTTATATCATTTTATTTAAAGTATCGTGTCACTATTTATATTTTTAGGTTTCAATTTATTATTTTAAAAAGATGAGGCAGATAAGAAGCTTACATTCATTTGATTATTTTTTCACATTGCATAGTCATTTGTAATCAATAAGTGTTTGATATATAGGAAGTAGAGAAGAACCAATCAGATGGTGCAATAGATAAAAGTTGGATTCGTAAACCAAAGTATAATTATTCCCCCATTAAGTTTTGTAACTTTAATTTTAAAATACTTCAAATATTTACCACTTTTTTTGCACTTGGTTGAAATAGGGCAAATGATGAGTACAAGGTGGGAATTAACAAGTTCTTAGACTATGCATTTCAGAGGACAGCTATTGGAGAGAAAATATTATGTCCTTGTAACAGTTGCAACAATTGTCTTCTCATGTTTCGTGAAGATGTTTTTGATCATCTTATATGTGAAGGTTTTACTCAAAATTACATTTGTTGGTACTTCCATGGTGAAAGAATGAACAACTCTATGGAAATCAATACTCAAAATCAAGGGCATGGTACATACAATGAAGATCATGAGGCCATGTATGGAATATCAGAAGATATATGTGCAAATACATCACAAAATGATGATAGAACTCAACATGAAAAAACAGAATCATTTACTTGGAGACAGATTTTAAGTGTACCATACAACATTGTCATGTTTGTGACACACATTTTATATTTTGTCTTGATTGATTTTTTTTCATATCTTTGTTACAGCGTCAAAAAAGAGATGATGCAAGAAATCCTTCTAGAACAGAATTGTTTAGTATAACACATACTCGAAAGGATGGTCATCCAGTTAATGAAGAATCAGCTAGAGTTATGGTAAATGATTTATTAACATATTAGGCCTTTCCTTTTATTATTAAATGATGTCTAACTTTTTATTAATTTTATTAACATATTGGACTATGTTTGATTAGGCTAATTACAACATGTTTTCTGGTTTCATACAAAAGAAGAGTATCATCCTACGGTTTCATACAAAAGATCATACATGGATGCTATAACAAAAGCAGCCATCGAAACCGATAGATAGGCTAATTATGGATATCCTTGAATGTAGTTACGCACCTTTTCTTGATGGGCAAGTTATCCGTGGATAACTTTCAAAACCCACATGGTGGATATAGTGAGATTATTCTATTCTTAGATAATTTTTTGGAGAATAACTTAGCTCCAAGTCAAAGTGGACTTAAGCTCCAAATAATCAAAGTAGCTTAGAGCCTTAGATTAACATCAATTCATCAGCATGAAATCTTGGGGTTCTTCCAAATTAATAATCGTGGAACAAGTACTTACTTGCACAAAACCCACGAGCCTACAACACCGTAAGGTCAACTATTGCTAGCCATTTGTCTCGGTTTAAGTCAGTCTCATTCACATGGCATTTTCTCTTCTAGTGGCAGGCCATAGAACATTAATGTGGAATCCCTCCATAGTTCCCAGCTGCATATTCCAAACCGCAGGCTGTGGCACTCCGTAGATGGAGACCCTCCACCTGCAACCCGGATAAGAACAAATATTTTGCACTTGTCATGTCATATATGCATGACTTCATGCCTTGGTAAAAATTTAGAGTATCAAGTTGCTGCTGGTTTTACTGGGTGTTGAAGGATCCATCTATAGGTTTGTTTGAAGACTTCTCAACATCGTGTTGAAGGATCTATCTATGCTCTTTTTTTGTATTTCATGCAAGTATGCTCTTCCATGTTAGGCCTTTCCTTTTATTATTAAACGATGTCTAACTTTTTATTAATTTTATTAACATATTGGACTATGTTTGATTTAGGCTAATTACAACATGTTTTCTGGTTTCATACAAAAGAAGAGCATCATCTTATTTGATTGTTTTAATTTGTTGTGAATATGTATGAAGGCTTAATAGATTTTCTGTTTAGATTTTCTATTTTCTGTTTTCTGTTTAGATTTTCTGGACGTAAGAGGAATCAGAGCCTCTCCTCTCCTCCTTTGGCCTTATATAGCATCCATGTGATGTTGTTTTGTTATAGCATCCATGTATATATATGATTCCATGTTATGCTATAGCATCCATGTATGATCTTTTGTATGAAACCGTAGGATGATGCTCTTCTTTTGTATGATTCCATGTTTTTTTGGCCTTATATATATATATCAGTTTTTTTATTATATGATTAACCGTTTTCTACTTATTTGATAAAGTAGGGTATGTTGCAAAAAGTTTCTTTTTATTAAATGATGTCTAACTTTTTGGCCTTTCCTTTTATTATTAAATGATGTCTAACTTTTTATTAATTTTATTAGGGTATGTTGCAAGAAGTTTCCTCTCCAGAAGAAAATACATCTCCTAAGACAATGAAGGATGACCTTCTATCCCAAGTATTAGGAAAAGATAAACCAGAACGCATAAGGATGCTTGGATTAGGTCCTACACCTTCTAGTGTATATGGCCCTGTGCCCACTCGTGCTCAAGCTCTACAAATGGTTAATCAAGTCAAGGCATCATCTGAGACTGTTATATCTAAAATGTTTGAAAAAATAGAGGAAATGAAGGTGGAACACGAAAAAATGAAGGAATCATATGAGAATCGTCTTAGCAATTTGCATGCAGAAATTGGTACACTTAAAGACTTGATGCAGCAAAATAATGAAAATTATCAGGTAAACTTTTTAATTTATACCATCTTGCATGCAAATTAGTTTAATGATGTATAGAATAAACTTCTTTGCTTTGTTTTTCTTAATCAGGCACATGATGGTAATGCATCGCCTTCAATTCATTCATCTGCTTCAAGTCATGAAGTACAACATTATAATGTGAGAATTATGTCTATTTTTATGCATTTTACTTGATAGAATTTTCTTTTTTTAATAGCATTTAATTTCATCCAACTGATGGATTAGGCTAGAATTCCTATCCAAGGCCCTCGTGAAATTTTTTCAAAAAGGACAACACAATTACATAGTGAATTACATATTTGACATGTCACTATTGTTTTGAAACCATATTTTAAAGATCTTGTTGAATGAATTATCTTGTTATCCACAGGTGCAACGAGGATTAAAGAAAAGGGGAAGAAATGATGACAATGTGAATGTTCAGGTAAATACAACTCTTAATGTTATAGTTTGTTAGTGTATTATGATTAAAAGCTCTTTTTCTATTTATTTTTTTGACAGGAAAAAGTGATGGTTTACTTAAAGAGTTTCAAAAGTCTCTTGTCAACGTGGCTCTTGCTACTATTGAAAGTAAAGATCCTTTAAAGAAGGTTGGAGGTTGTGACTTAGGATGTGAATACTGGGAAGTGGTTACAAATGTTGCTCTTGTTTATAAAAACCTCTCCCAAGATCATATGGACAATTCAAGACAATTGAGATGCAATTGGGGCAACTATTGCTTGACCTTTTACTCTTGTACGTTTGTTCAATTGTACATATTTCAATATTAATAACGTTATCAATTCTATGCTAAATATGCCTTTTCTCTTGTAGGTCACAAGGTAGAAGAATGATCTACATGAAGACAGCTTGAAATGAAACATTTTGTCATCTCTTTTTTCTTTCCTCCTTTGGAGATTTCATGATGACCATGTCAGAACCACCTACATTTTGGATGTTCATTGAGACAATGTTTGGAAAACATATTTTACTCTTTTGCATTTGTCATTTCTAAAAAAGTGCTATGTCTTGTGAGAATGGATGTATATGATGTTTTTTTTTTTGAAAATGGATTAATGGATATGTACTACGTTTTGTGGTAGGTTTTTGCCAATGAATCATAAATGTTGTGGAAAGATCTATCGAATATAGATAGAACAATGTACATTTTGATATATTTGTGTACATGTGGTGTTGTATAATCAACTATAGTGATAATTTTAAATGTCACTATTATAAACTTTTAGTAGCAAATATATATGCTAGTATATGTTATTATATACACTTTTAGTGGCAAATATTTGTTGTTAAAATATCTATTAGCAGCCAATTACTCCTTTTCAGTAGCTATTAAATTGCACATATCTAATCTTCAAAAGCAATAAGAAATGATGTTAATACGTATAGTGATAAATATGTTCTAATTTTAAAAGAATAAATACTAGCCATATTAGCTTTTAATGGTATACAATGGAAGCAATTATATTTGCTACAACAAATAAAAATGGTAGCCAAAAGATTAGCTACCAATAATAAATATATTTAGCAGCAATTTTAAATGCTTATATTGCTAATTATTGTAGCCATTTAAATGGCTATCAAAAGTTTTTGCGACACTTAGAGTACAATTGTGCATATATTAACAGCTTTTATAAGTGTCATTAAAGATTCCTTTTAGCAGCTATGATTCTGAATGGCTGCTATTTACTTTTAGCGACGGGACTTATAACAACCAACTTTTGGATAGATGTTAAAAAGATTTAGTAGCAATTATTTTAGCTATAGCAGCATAAAAAATTACTACTAAAAGTCACATTTGTTGTAGTGATGATGGTGGAGTATTTCATTAGGGGATTGAGGTCGGAATTGCAAGATGCAGTGGCTCCACTAATGTGCAGAACTGTTGAAGAAGCAGCACAAAGGGCAGCTGTGTTGGAGAGGACTTTGCAGGTTAGGCAGAGTCAGCCTCAGATGAGTGGATCAGGTAGTTTTTGTCTTCCCCAACAGTCGCAGGGTGTGAGTAAAGGGAAGGCACCTTCTGGAGCATCGTCGTCAGGTATTTCAAAATGGGGTAAGCAAATTAAGAAGTTCTTCCAGGGAGGTCGAGGCAGAGGCAAGCACCACGATTTTCAACAGGGTCGTGGTTACAGATCACCGGTTCCAGAGGAATCTCAGCAGAGTACAGCATGTCAGCTATATCGGGAGGTCAGGTGCTACAGCTGTGGTCAGTTATGGCATTATGCCAGAGATTGTCCATCTCGAGGATATGGTTATGGCAGAGGGACACAACAGCAGCAGCAAACATATCAGTCGTCAGCAGAAAGAGGTAGAGGAGCACCTTTTCAAAGAGTAGGTCGAGGTCGGGTGATGGCAATCACCAGGGCGCAGGCAGAGGCATCAAATCTCATTGAAGGTATACTTACGATCTTTGATTTTTCAGCTAGAATATTGATTGATCCGGGTGCTTCTCATTCCTTTATTTCCAAAGATTTTCTGGATAGTATGGCTCATCCTTTAGAGGAAAAGCAGTGTGAGTTAGTTGTTGAGGTTCCTTCTGGTGACTATATGCTTACCTCTAGTTATTTAGATATAGTTCCTATTGTGGTTTGTGGAAACCAGTTACCGGCTCAGCTATATGCTTTAGCTTTGAAAGAATATGATCTGATTCTGGGTATGGATTGGTTGAAAGCTTATGGTGCTTTAGTAGATTGTAGAAAGAAGAGAGTTAGATTTTGTGGGCCAGATGGAGTAGCTTTTGAATTTCAAGGTATGCCCTTCTATTCATCTAAGTTTATTATTTCTGCACTTAGAGCTAGAAGGTTAATTAATGATGGGTGTGTAGCGTATCTTGCTTCCGTGAGTCTGGTTGAGTCTGATCGGTCAGTAGAGTCAGTGTTGGTAGTTAGAGAGTTTGTGGATGTGTTCCTAGAAGATTTACCAGGATTAGCTCCACGCAGAGAAGTGGATTTCACTATTGAATTGCAGCCGGGTAGCATGCCGATTTCCAAGGCACCATATAGAATGGCACCAGCAGAGTTGCAGGAATTAAAGAAACAGTTGAAAGAATTATTAGAGAAGGGTTTTATCAGGCCAAGTCATTCACCGTGGGGTGCATCAGTGTTGTTTGTTAGAAAGAAAGATGGTAGTATGAGACTGTGTATTGATTATCGACAATTGAATAAAGTCACCATTAAGAATAAATATCCACTCCCAAGAATAGATGATTTATTTGATCAGCTTCAATCAGCTAAAGTGTTCTCCAAGATTGATTTGAGATCAGGATATCACCAATTGAGAATTAAAGAAGAAGATATTGAGAAGTCAGCTTTCAGGACCAGATATGGGCATTACGAGTTTGTGATGATGCCATTTAGGTTGACAAATGCACCGGCAGCTTTCATGAATTTGATGAACATAATATTTCATCCATATTTGGATCAATCATTGTTGTATTTATAGATGAAATTCTGGTATATTCAGCAACAGAGGAGGAGCATGCAGCACATTTGAGGATTACATTGCAAACATTGAGAGAACATCAATTGTATGCCAAGTTTAGTAAATGTCAGTTCTGGTTGAAAGAGATTCAATTTTTGGGGCATGTGATTTCTGGTGAAGGAATTGCAGTGGATCCGGCTAAGGTAGAAGCAGTATTGAGATGGGAGAAGCCAAAGACAGTGCCAGATATTAGAAGTTTCTTGGGTTTAGCAGGTTATTATAGAAGGTTTATTCAAGACTTCTCCAAGATAGCAGCTCCGATGACTAGATTGACCAGGAAGGGAGTTCCTTTTGTATGGTCTCCTGAATGCAAACGCAGTTTTGCAGAGTTAAGAAAGAGACTCACTACAGCACCAATATTGGTAATTCCAACAGGTAGTGGCGGTTTTGTACTGTATACTGACGCATCCAGAAGAGGATTGGGAGCAGTATTAATGCAGCATGGCAAAGTAGTTGCTTATGCATCCAGGCAGTTAAAGAAGCACGAAGAAAATTATCCAACGCATGATTTGGAATTGGCAGCGGTGATATTTGCTCTAAAGATATGGCGTCATTATTTATATGGAGAAAGGTTTAAGATATTCACCGATCACAAGAGCCTGAAGTATATTTTCTCGCAGAAATATTTGAATTTGAGGCAACGTAGATGGATGGAATATTTGAAAGATTATGATTTTAGTTTGGGATATCATCCAGGAAAAGCAAATGTGGTAGCAGATGCACTAAGCAGATAGACTGTTATGAATCAACTTATGATCAGAGAATGGAAACTGTTCGAAGTTATGGTGGAGAATTCCCTATATGTGCCTAATAGTCAGCGAAGAGCAGTGTTAGCAAGCAGCACTATTGAACTTTCCTTGTATCGGCAAATAGTTGAAGCTCAGAAAGCTGATGACAAATAGCAAATATTCTAAGAATGGATGAAGTGACCCTAGGTCATGATAATGTAGTCAGATTGAGGGGCGAGTGTATGTTCCAGCTGAGGCAAAAATCAAACAGAAAGTGTTAGAGGAAGCCCACAGATCGATCAGAGAGTCAGGACACGACGCATAGGGGTATCGCATTAAGGTCATCACGATGCCCTTGCATGGCGCGTTCAGGTATCAGGTCACAACGGGGTTGATGGTCGCAATCCGGTCGCGACACGATGTCCGGTCGCGTTCTACTAAACCGAGTACTAGGGTGAACCGGGGGCAGGTCGCGACATGTCAACCCATCGCGTTCAAATCGCGATGGACCCCTGTGTCACGACCCCCTCTGCGATCACGACGGGTCGAGCCGTCGCGATACCAGAAGGTGGCCCGAGCCCAGAAAAGAGCTTTTGCCCCTTTTCCAGGTGGGTTCCATCCCTCCCAACTCACTTCAAAAATTGATATAAAATCACATAAAGCTCCAAAATCCATGAAATCAAATTTAAATGATTCTAGACATGAAGATCTATCAGTGGGCATGATGAATTAGAAAACAAACATGTTTAGGACATGCTTTTATTAGGTTGAACTTTGGTAACCTAATCATGCACAGCCATGGATAAACGATTTAATTGGTAATGAATACACGATAGAAATTAGAGCAAATAGGGCGTTTGAAAGCTAGTAACAAGTAGTATTTATGAGAATAATCTCACAGCATGAGATCGAGTATAAGCATGGATTGAAGACAATCTTTAGGGTTCGGGTACAAGATGATGACATGGTTTCAAACATTTAACTCTCCCTCTAGGATGAACAAAAAAGAGCAAAACCAGAGGGTTTTCAAAGAGGATCATGAGGGCTACCTAGGGTTAAAGTTTCACGATTTGTGCTTGAGAGATTGCCTACATTTTTGTGCTGTAAAGATATCCTAGGGTTGGTGACGAAGGGGAAGAAGAAAGTTCCTTGCTCCAAGCCTTTCCTCTCCTTGCTCCTCGTCCATAGCCTCCTCTCCTCGTCACCCAAAGTCCCAGCAACGAAATGAGACTTGGTAGGGACGAATTAGAGGGGTATAAGGTGTTTTAAGAGTCCTAACTATCTAAAACTCTATCTTTTCCCTAAATTTCGAATTTCCTTAATTTATCTCCTTATTTCCTAGCATTTATCTACCTAAAAGGATAGGGAAGAGGTCCAATTTTGTGACCAAAGAGTTAGGGTAAGCTTATGACTCTTTTTAGAATATTTACAACCTATATTTTAGTATTTATCTTGCACTTATTTAATTTATTTATTAATTAACTCTGAATTTCTGCATTTATCTCTCCATATTTTAGTATTTATCCTCTAATTGGCTTAAGGAAAGATCTAATTTCGTGGGTAATAGGTTAGGGTAAGTCTATGATTCTTTTTAGAGATATATATATGTCATTTATTATTTATCTTAACCTTTTTTCTAATTATTATTATATTTAATACGAATTTTACTTAATTAACTCCCATCTCACGATTGGCTCTTCACATTTGGGCCCAACTATTAATGCTAAGACCATAAGAAAAACCCATCTACTATTTTTACTTAATGGGTTTTGAATTAAATTCCCTTTTATTCTATTTATTCCCTCTTTATTTTAATTTATTTACAAACTTCTTATTTTATTTCAAGTTAATAATATTTATTCTCAATATTTCTAGCTTTCATCATTTGGGCTCTTCTTTTGGACCAATAACTTATGTGGGCTGAATTTTACAATCCATATACTTATTTATTTAATAGATTTTAATTATCCTTTTATTAAATAATATATTCATGACCAAATTTGTCTATTAGTCTATTTATCATACTAGGCTATCAACCTATATTATTTAAAGTCTACCCATATTTATTTTAATTTATAATCCACTTTGGCTGATATAGTAATGGATTTTCCGACTTATTCCTTAATTACGACAATAAGTCACAGAGTTGAATCGCGACGGTGGGGTATGTCGCGTTTAGAAACGCGATGGCCCGATACTTCGTGATTTAAACTCTATGTATTTTGGGCTTCTACCCTAGGTCGAATAGTGCAGTTGCACTGTTCAGCTGAGGGAGGTTCTGCTGGAGGATTTTGGGGCAATTTCGATTGTTTTGCTGTCCGTTCAGCGTGGTTCCAGCGCAAGGAGGTGCTTCGGAGCGCGGGGAACCTCTAGGCGGCGTTGGTTTTGCGTTTAATCTGTTGGTAGGGGAACTCTTCATTGTTTTCTCTTGTATGGGTTATATAGATTAGGGTCTGAGGTTTTTGGTTTGGAAATCATATGAATATGGCAGAGAGCATGCCTAGGGTTTCATATGAACATTTATTTCCCTGCTTTACCTGCTTGTACAACCATTTGGTGTGATTTCCGGAATGAGGGTTTAGGGTTGGTTTCTGCTGTCTGAAAGGCGATGGAACCAGTCATCGCGTTTTGTGAACTCGACGACTTGTTCGGTCACGATTCAGACTGTAAGGCGACAGGTTGGTCCATCACGATTCAAGCATCGATTGACAACCACTGTGTTGGTCGCGATTTAGAATGTGACCACCCGAGCTCTGGGGTTCTGTGGCCAGTCTGGCTGTTACCCTTGGTACACTGCCCGGGCAGTGCTGGTTATGCAATGTAGGGTTCGTATGGGGTGTATCGGCTTATACCGTGATTGTTAACGATGGGTTTTGCTTGGATATGTGTGCATAGCGAGTGGGGTTGTTTACGCCTTCCGTGGTTACCTCTCCAGTCGGTTACCCAAGTACCGGGTGCTCGGATTTTGTCTCGGTACGGTGAGTGTTGTCAAGGTCTGTGTCGTCTTCCTGGACACCCTCACTCCTGAGTTTGAGTTGTACGTTTGGCTGAGAGAAAGACGGCAGTGGGCAGCGACTCGTGTTTGTGGGTGTGCGGTTGCTTGTAGCGCGCTCATGGTTGGGGGATGGAGACCAATAGACGTACTGGTGCACAGCTAATCCAGTTCCTAGTGCCTCACTTTAGGGAGCTCGGGCCGAAGTCCCTAAAGGTGCCAGGCTTGGGCAACCGTGTGGTCTGCAGGGGTGGTGTTGGTTGGTCTCCACAATTTCTTGACCTTGTCGAGGTAGAGCGGCAGCTGGACCTTTTGTCCGTGGTTGCGAGGCTGAGAGGTAGACTTGTGTTGTTTGTCCGAGTCTGTGGCTTGTGTCGCGAACCAGTTCTCGTGACTCGTGTGCGGCATACCTTCTTAGCTTGTACACTTGTACATGGTTTGCTGTTTATTTACTTACAATAGTAATACCCTGTGTAAGCTGTGTCACTTCTATTTGCTTATCAGCTTTGCTTATGTTAATTACTGTACTTTGCTCTCTCGACTTTTGGGGAGCTACCCTACTGAGCCAGTGACTTGTGAGGCTCACCCCTTCTTCTTTCAGGTGAAGGAGAGTAGGAGGGTTCCCGTCCCTCTTCTAGTTCGGGACCGTACCGCAGTGACATTGGGCCGACACCACCAGCAGCGTAATTTTCTACTTGTTGTGCCTTGGGGGTTTTGTCCCGGGCTTTTGTACTTTATACTTTGACTTTGGTTTAGAACTGAATATGTACATTTCATGTAGATATGTGTAACATATGGAAACTTATATGTGTTCAGTGTGTTCTTTTATAATTTTACGGACATGTGTGTGTTGATATCCCTTGCGAGGCTACAGCTCGTTCGCGGGAGACGGAGTCGTGTCGAGCACGTTATTGGGTTAACAGGCTTGAACGGCGAGGACCGTCGCAGTAACACAACTGTGGTTGTAGCTTAGTGGTAAGAGTATCTTATGTTGAGTTTGTGGAGACCTGAGTTCGAATCCTAGTACTTATAAACAAATAAAGTTTTTTTTTTCTTTTTCTAAAAGCTTATAGTTGTAGGCTGTAACTGATACCAAGACTTACTGTAAGTGATATGAAGGCTTTCTGTAAGCGATATGAAAACTTTCTGTAAGCGATATGTAGGTTTACTATAAGTGATATTAAATGCTTACTATAAGTGATATTAAATACTTACTGTAAGTGATATTAAATGTTTAATGTAAATGTTATAAAGACTTTCTGTAAGCGATATGTAGGTTTACTGTAAGTGATATCAAAAGCTTATTATAAGTGATATTAAAGGCTTACTATAAATGATATTAAAGACTTACTGTAAGTAATATGAAGTCTTACTGTAAGTGATATCAAAACTTACTGTAAGCGATATATATATTAACTGTAATAAATGTAAGTCTACACAAGGAAAGTCTAGAAGAAAGAATGGTAAAATAGGAAAAAATTGATGCTAAAAAGACTACTTGTCTTTCAAGACTCATAAATATTGAGAAATTAAAAGGAGGGACTAAAAATTAAACAATACAAAAAAAGACCATATGACTTACGGTCTTATGACAGATACTATAAATTAAGTTAACCATCTGACAATGACTTCTAATCAATTTTTTATTTTAATATATATATATATATATAATATAATATTGGCGTCTCATAAAACAGTCAGCGACTCATAAGCAAAAAAAAGGCGGAGAAGGAACTTTACGTTTGCGGTCCACGCAGCCTTCATTTATTGATCGGATTGCGCAAACCGCTCGACTCCCTCCGCAGAGTGGAGAAGTGGAGAACGAGCCGAGCAGCGGCGGATAGAGGAGGAAGAGGATGGGCGGCGACCTCTACGCGCTGGACTTCGACGGGGTGCTCTGCGATAGCTGCGGCGAGAGCTCCCTCTCCGCCGTCAAGGTACGCCAACTCCCAAGACGCAGCTTTTTCCGTTCTCTTACTTGTTCCTTCGGGGATTTCGGAATGGTTAATCCTGCCGGTTCCTCGTTTTGTTGCCTTGTAAAATTTCCAGGCGGCTAAGATAAGGTGGCCTTCCATCTTCAACGAAGTGGATGCGGCTCTAGAACAGTGGATCGTCGATCAAATGCACATTGTGAGTTTCCGTGCTCCCTCTCTACTCTTTTTCCTTTCTTTTCCACCCTTTTCTGCGAGCGAGCATGTCTCTCCCGGTCCCGTTATTGTAAACTTTGTCCCCAAATTAGTTTGGTATTAGAGAATGTTTTGTCGTCCTTGCAAGAACACATAAGTTTGTGAAGTGAAGACCCTGCAATAGAACACTACTGTGGACCTGCTCCACTGTTGGCACTTCTCCTCCCTCCTTGTGCCTTCGCCTTGGGCAGTGACAGTGTGAATTCTGAAGTTTCTACGCATGCATACAGAATTTCTAGGCTTTCCCCTTTGCGGCACATTGAGAACTGGAACACCTCTCTCTCTCTCTCTCTTTCTCTCTCTCTCAATCTCCACACACACACACACACACACACACGCAGATATACATGGTCATGGTGCAGCAATCAAGTATTTATATGTTCTTTTGTTATTTATAGAATCATGATATTGTAAGCTTGCTGGTTCTCTTCGCTTCCCCTCTTTTACTGCTCCATCCAAGTTCGTCCTTCCCATAGTCTATTGAAGAGCAGGGTAATGTTACCAGAGCATTCCTCTTTTGTAAATTTATGAGAGACTTCAACTTGGACCCTAAGGAATTTTTGTGAACTTCTTTCTTGATTTTAAAGAAGGAAAAATATACCGTTCAACAACTGTAGCAAGTAAAGAGATATACCTAACCAATTGTCTCTAGGGATTGGAAGCAGCACCAACATATTTGTATGCTCTATTTCTGTGCCATTTATGAGAGGTCTGGAGGGGTGAGACAATAAGATTTAAATTATTATTTTCATCCTCTATAGATGCCAGATGAACATTTTGTAAAATTAGCTCGTTTTATTGGTCTCATGTCAATTTAACTCTTACCATGGATCACTGTCTTTTCTTGCATTTTCGGCACTCTTGTTTGGATTTTTATGTATGCTTAAATCATCAACATGTTATTCATGATGTTTTCCGGTGACTGCTAGATGTAAGACAATCTTCACGGCAGTGTCATTAGAAATTGAACAGCGATAACATCATCAATTCAGATGTTAAACTCATTCCAGTGTTAATATGATGCCCAATTGACAGAAAGCCTTTGTTCATTTGTCGAGATCATTATTTCTTCTTTCTTGTTTCGAAACTTAGGAGTTGCCTTCATCTGGCATCGGAAATAGGGAAATTGTGATCTACGTCATTATAAGCTTTGATCTCAGTCTATTATATTTCACCTCTTAGACCATAGTTCTTAAAACGATCACCAATTGGATGACTGGAGGATGATTGCGTATTACCTACATAACTGTGATACTGCAGAGTGCAGAGTAGACTGTTCCATTGTTTAACATATCCTGCGCCCTGTTGAAGCTGATAATAACTTTGTTCGTCATGATAGCTTCGACCTGTAGTGGAAACAGGGTATGAAAATTTGTTGCTTGTGAGGTTACTTTTGGAGCTCCGGATACCCTCCATTCGCAAATCTTCAGTAAGTACCTAGTTCTGTTCAGGCATCATGATCATTGATCTCGAATCTCAACTTATTCATAATATGGAAGCTAAGTTCTTCCATCCACTTACAAGAAAAAGGGGAAAAGTTAAATTCTTAGCTTGGAAGTAGATGTTAATGTGGATGTCCATTGTGCAAGGTTTCAGCTGGACTTACCGTTGATGGAATATTGGAGAATTGGCTAGAGCTGAAACCTGTCATTCTGAAAGAATGGGTTGAAGACAGAGATTGTTTAATAGACCTTTTCGGAAGAGTGAGGGATGAATGGATAGAACATGAATTTTCAGGCTGGATAGGAGCCAACAGGTGCATGTGCTCTAAGCTAATATTCTTCACATTAGCAGTTCATACTTATTTAAGGACATTTTGCATGTTGCCACTTGTTTCTCTCAAAAAAGGGGCAGAGAAGTGTTTCACTGATCAATCAGTTGACTGCTGTTCTGTCCCTGCAGGTTTTACCCTGGTGTTGCAGAAGCTTTGAAATTCTCTAGCTCTACAATTTACATCGTCACTACAAAACAGGCAATGATCATTTTATCCTTCTTTCTTTCTGTTACATTTTGGCTTTCCCAGTCCTTATGTACGTTCTCCTTGATCCCCTGTTTGTCTCAGAATTGCATTAGTTCTTTATTTTTATTTTTTTTTACATGTAAGTAGTTACGCATAACAGTACATTGCAGTTGGCATTTTGAGATCAAAGATAAGCACATTTGTACATCCATAAGAGTATATATACAATCATACGCACATATGTACAACCCTAAGCACCAATATACAACTATAAGCACATATATGCAGCCATACATACTATCTATCACAACCATCAATATATGACCTTAAGCACGTGCGTTCACCTGTAGAGCGCCACTGTATAAGCATACACATAGATACAATCATAACCACCAATACACAGCCATCTGTATATATATTTATATTTATATCTATATCTATATCTATCTATCTATCTATCTATATATATATAACTAAAAACACACATATATAACCTAAGCACCAATATATAACCATAAGCATATAAATATACAACTATAAGCACACATATATGATCATAATCATATATATACAATCATAAATACATGTGTACAACCATACCAATATACAATCATAAACACATATACACAACAATATGCATGCATATACAACCGTATCTATTTATCACAACCATTTGAGGGATTGTCTATGAATTAATTGTTGATTGAGAATATAATTGTGTTCGATTTAGGATCATAGTTGATACTTTTCTGCTCTAGAACTATCAATATAGTTGCTATGTCAAAATTTGGCAAGCAAATTTTCATACTCTTCTAACAACTGTTAAACATGTTTCTTATGCTGTTTGATTGCAGAGCAGATTTGCCGATGCCTTACTGAGGGAACTGGCTGGAGTAATAATCCCATCTGACAGGATATATGGTTTAGGGACTGGGTTAGTGTGAACAAAAGCCCCTCTTATTGCCTTCTTTCGTAACCCAGTTCCCATCTTTAAAATGTGGTTTACAAAATTTGCTCAGGCCTAAGGTGAAGGTTCTGAAGCAGCTTCAAGGAAGACCAGAACATCAGGGGCTAAGATTTCAGTAAGATACCGTCCGTGGGCTTTGGAAATTTGTATAGCATGATCAAATCACGATTATTATGGTGTTTTGGCAGATTAGAATCTTGATAAATTGTTCAGCCAGTTATGAACATTCAGCAACTGAGTAATCGTGGATACTTGGATGGGAAACTCACTCGATTGGCTCATCAAGGGCCTTGACCTTGCCATAGCGGACTAGCTACTATTTTGATTCTTTTTTGAGGTAGAAAATCGTGGCTGACTTATGGCCACATCATGCACAAAGTTTCATCCATCGATGAGGTTTACATCCCTCTATGTCTATCAAAGGTCCTTCTCGGTCCTTTTGAAGCATGTCTCTTTAATACATCAGATTAGTCTGTTGAAATCTTTCTCCGTCGGATGGCCAATGTCACAGCGTTAATAGCTGACTACTTTCCATGGGAAATAAACCTTAGTCTCTGTCTTATTACTTCGTTCTTAAGATTAAAACTTACATTTCTTGGAGGTCCGGCATTTCTTCATTCGCCATGAAATTGATTTAGCTGATGCAATTCACTCCCAAGCAGCTTTGTGGAGGATCGTCTTGCAACTCTGAAGAATGTCATTAAGGAACCCGAGTTAGATGGATGGAATCTGTATCTGGGTAATCTTTCGAACTCTCCATTCAATGGTGTCCTTATTTCTTTTTCTATCATCAATCATCTTTCTGAAGTTATCCCGTGGCCTTTTTCTTCCTTGCTGAGACAGGGAAGTGGGGATACAACACCGAGAAGGAGAGACAAGAAGCAGAAGGCATCACGCGGATTCACCTACTGGACCTCCCTGACTTCAGCATGAAACTTAAGTAGCTCCTGGCCCTTGCTGTTCCAGAAGCCGTGCTGCATGTCCACTGTATTCCATTCGTCGAAGAAACATTGTTTAATCATGTACCAGTGTTTGGCTGAAAACCAGTAATTTATTGTAGCAGATATCATCATTGTCATCAAAAACTCCCGTCGACAAAGTGGAGCAGCATTCTTTCATTAAAACAATCATTACCCCGATGAACAAGTTCTGCAGAGATTCCGATGCTGCGGAAGTTGGATATTTCATGCACATTTGGAACAGTGTGTAGCTTTGATGAGAAGCAGATGAGACAACAGGGCTCCGCTATCCAAGGTCTGCGCAACTGTCATTCTTTTACATCATCAAACAATGCTTTTTCTTTTTCTTTTTTCTTTTTTTGGGATCGACATGGATCAAATTCCATGGTGAATGGATCCCTTGCTACAGAAGTTCTATCCAGCCAGTCTGGATAAGAATGCTGTTTAAATTGGCGTTGACCAAAATCTATAGATCCCAACTACATAATTTGCTTAATCAGAATTATTCTATTTTTGCTTTGATATATCTTGTTCAGATTGTTTTCTTAACATGATGGGGTATGCTACTTCACCCTTAAACTCCGATTATTATCCCCTGTTAAACTTGTTTAACCAAACAATCCTGACAAATATCAGATATACTACCAAAAACCATTAAAAGCCCTTTAATAAGATACATTCGGTTATCTAATCGGGCCATAATTAACTAGTAGATTGTCCAAGAATGTCGAGTAACCCATTTTTTTTTTTGCTGGTGTCAGAATTTGTTATACCACATTTTAACTGAAAAGTAAAAAGGATTTCTTTCAAACAAAGCATAGCACTTGATATTTCTCAAAAAGAGCAATCATTCAAAGGAGATGCGCATCGAATGCTTCGTCACTACCGCAGTGACGACAACTTTGATGGTGTTTCTAGCGCATCACACTCATCACATTCGTGGAGAATTGCTTAATTATTTAAAACAAAAAAAGATAATTCATAACATTATACACATCCTTTTTTTACAACAAAATGATAGGAAACCAACTGCGCAAATGAGTACAAAAAAGATGAAGATTACTACTATATCAACATCCCTCAACATTTCCTCTGAGCTTCTACTCTCCACAGCATCACCCTTCACCTCGTCGATGGCCACTCTTTTCCCTTTTGCTGACAATGGTTTGGCGGATCGAATCGGATCGGCCCGATTCTTCCGAATCATGACGAATTATGAAAAACTCGATTTTCGATTTCATCGATTTAGTCCGATTCGTCTCATATATATATAATATTATTATATTATATTAGTAATATATATTATACATTATAAATATCATATATATGATATATTATATATATAATATATATTATACCCATGAGAATCGATCCGATTCAGATTGATTCGAGTCGATTCGGAGGGAATCGAATCGGATCAAGAAAAATTCGATTTGCCTCTTAATTTCGATCCGACAAACCTTGGCTGACATCTCTCACCCCGATCCCCCTCTATGTTTGATGGGAAACGCTCAAGTCGGGTGAGTTCGTGTCCCAGTCAATAAGCTTGGTCAAATAATTTTTTTATCTGACTAACCGAAAATAAAATGGCTCTTATGTTTATTTACTCATCTGGTCTCTGATACGCCTCTAATCATTCACATGTTTCGAAATCTAATATCTCATCTTTAACTTAATAACTTCACCGTGGCATTCACTTAAGCACACTCCGAGGCCTGCGGTCTTTGTCGCGTCCGTGTTTCCTCACTTTAATAGTCCTTGCATACATCATATCTTTTTATGTAGGAAATAATGATTGATATCTGTGCATAGTTAATGTTATCACGCCTCCAAAATTTAGCAATTTAATAAACCACGGGAGGCTAAAAAGAAATAGAGTCTGACGCATCCACGGAAGTAACTACTAATCATATTGTGCAATCAGTCTCCCGTCGAGTATTAGGACTTGCAGACGCAACCCATCTAGTGACGTGTCTCAATCGTTTCGATACTTTCGGACAATGGAGACGAGTGGAAACGGGGGAGGACGCTGGAGTCAGAGGGTTCACATATTATTTGGGACTATTTGAATCTTCATATTGTTAAATTTAATTAGTAGATGATTATTTCAAACATCCAATTAGAGGCTTAAAATTTTAAAATTACTTGCGTAAAATCCTCCATTTTTATCGACATCTTTAATTTAAATAAGTAAAAAAGTAAGGTAAAATTTTTGGCACATCTTGTTAAACTAATCAGATCAAGAGAAAACAACTTAATAACTGACGCACGTCATCAATTCGTCCAATCTCCTCAGGTTCTTAAGTAAAACATTTTCCATGCATGTTGACACGTGTCGACATAATTTTTATTAAATAAAGTTCATAAAAGCAGCTCATATAACCGTGCACGCTGGCATGTACTTATTTCAATATACAATTCACGAAATTAAAACAAAAAAAAAATGCCTCATAATTGAGATACTAATTATATTATCTAAAATTTTAAATTAATTAATTAATAATTTTTGACTATAACATAAGAAAATTTTATTATAATAGAATTTAACATATATTGTAATAAATAATTATAGTTCTATTTGAGATTAAAATTTTTTAATTAATTTACCCTAGAATCTTTCACATTTATGCTGCCACGTACTCGGCCCGTCGGGTCCCGCCGCATGTCAAGCTCTGGGCGGGGCGCCAATCCGCACATTCGTACAGGGGCAACGATGCCATTTGACGCAAAAGCGGTTTTCCCGGCGGAATGGTGGTTTTCCCGGGCGCTCCAAAACCGCCCAACTGGGGGATTTTTTGACGTCATAAGATAGATTCTTAGGGGTATTTCTGTCACATATCTTTTATTTTCGCGACCTGTTACCAGCGGTTACCGGACGCAACCAAGCCGCTTTATTATATCGAAAGGACGGCCCTGGAGTCCACGTAAAAAGACAGTGGAGGGAAAGAAGGAAAAAGAGAAGAAAGGAAGGGCCATCGAGCTAGGGTTTGACTGGGACAACCCGCATTCGAGGAAGGTTGGGATTTTTTTTTTTTTTTTTCGGCTTTCGGGCAATAAAAATTTTGGTGCGGGGCTGCCTAACGCCGGCGAGATCGCGGTTTCCCGGTGGGAGATCCCGCTCCGATCGCGAATCCGGGGCCTGGCAAAAGCCAGCGGAAGGGGCGCGTGCTGGAGGAGAATTCTTCGGGGGGGAGCAGCCTTCAGAAAACCGGAAACCGCCTTCGGAGGAGGCGCTGGGCATGGTCGGTGGTGGAAGGGGGAGGGCCCCCATTGGAGTCCAGATCGGGGCAGGGAGGCCTCAGATATTCTGAAAAGGGATGGCGGTTCCGTGAGGAAGAGCCGTTTCTGGCCCCTTTTTTTGTGGGGTGGGGTTTATTTTTTTGGTTGTTAAATTGTGAAAAATTTTGAGTTTTTTTCTCTCTCCCCGGTTTGTCGGGAGGGGCCTCGTATGCAACACGGTGGTGGTGTGGCCGGGCATGGCCGGAATCCGGCTGCACCGCCGCCCGGGCGATCGTCTTCGTCCTCGTCGGCGTCGCCGTCGTCGTCTTCGTCAGCTGTGTCGGCGCCGGGACATTTAGGGCTGGACACTATCCAGCACCACCAGCAGCAAGTGCAGCAGCAGCAGCTGCAGCGACAGCAGCAGCAGCAGCACCTGTCGTTTCGGCAGGTACGTGGGTGGGGAATTGGACGTTAGTTAATTCTCTTGGATTACTTTGGGAGTCGGGATAAATTTACAATCTTTGTGATTCCTCCGCGTTTGGTGTCACGTGGACATGGATGGGCTTGTGTTTTTTGTTTTGTTTCCTTATCCCCTCGCTTCGCTCCCAGTAAACAGGAGTTCGTGCCATTGGTCGTGTCATCATTTCTAATCCTCCTCCCTCTTTTTCCTCTTGTTATTTAGTTGTTTTGACTGAAAAAACATATTTCCCCAGTAAGCTAACGTCATGTTTCCATTTAGTTTGCTTTAAAAGTACTACATCTTTTTGGGGTTTTAAGGTTATCGTTTCGGTATTTATGGTTGATAACTTTGCTTGCTTCCGGGTTTGAAAATGGTAAGAGGATGGAGTATGCGTTGTTTCTTTTATTGAGAATTTATGACTGATGGGTTTATTTATTGTTCCACTCTCGTTTCCGAACTATGTTACTGCAACAATGACAGCTCAGAAAGCCTGAAGGGGAAGAGGCTCTTCTTCCTTACCAATCTGTCGGAACACATGGAGTTATGGTGGGTGGCAGCTTCCCAACTTCATCGTCTGGCATGCCTCCATCTCAGCGTTCAAGAGTGTCCAGCGACATGCCTCAACATGGCATCCCACAGACTCGTGAGGAGAGCCAGACCAGAGTGCAAGATCTGGAGAAACAAGCACAAAATTCTGACCATCACGCTTACCTTCAATATCTCCAGGCTGCCCAACAGAGGTCTCTTGGTAATCCGCAAGTTCAGCAGCAGAGTAAGATGGGAATGGTTGTCCCAGCAGGTAGGGATCAGGAAATACGAGCATATCATTTGAAGATGCAAGAGCTTATGTCTCTTCAAGCTGCCAACCAGGCACATGCCTCAATGATGAGAAAGTCAGGTGAACATTTTGTCCATGCTGACAAGCAGATTGAGCAGGGGCATACAAGTACTGAACAAAGGAATGAGCTTAAGCCTCCTCAATCTGCCATAGGACAGCTCAGTGCAGCAAACATGACCAGGCCTGTTCAGCCACCGCCATCACAAACTGGCATGCAGAATGTTGCTAACAACCAACTTGCCATGGCCCAGTTGCAAGCCATGCAGGCTTGGGCTATAGAACGTAATATTGACCTTTCTATTCCTGCAAATGCCAATTTGTTTGCACAACTTCTTCCACTTTTTCAGTCTAGGATGGCATCAATGCAGAAGACAAATGAAAGCAGTATTGGTCTAAACCAATCACATGCATCTTCATCAAAGCAACAGGTGATGTCTTCTCCAGTTGGTAGTGAAAATTCTGCTCATGGGAACTCCTTGAGTGATCACTCTGTACAGGGAGGGCCTCCAAAAGTCCGGCACCTACCTCCTTCAGGGCCAATTTCTACTGCAGGGAATGCTACTCTAATGAATTCAAATAACATTCAAATACAGCAGCAACTTGCTGTCCCATCAAGAGAGAAACCGAATGAGAAGGCTGTTACACATCAAATGACAGTTGGAAATGGTGTGTCAGCCATGCATCCCCCACAGGCATCTGGGGGCATGAGTCAGAGCAATGAACGCTTGAGCTCTAAGAGTTCCTTTTCTGGGCCTGAGGCCCTTCAAATGCAATATTTTAGACCGCTACAGCAGTTGAACCGCACTGTTACTCAGCCTAATGTTTCTTCCAGTGAAGGCATAGCAACACAATCCACTTCTCATGGTCCTTCAGTGCAGGTACCACAACACCATATTGGGTTTACAAAGCAACAACTCCATGTTCTTAAAGCCCAGATATTAGCTTTCAGACGTCTGAAGGTAAATAGGCTGCTTTTGCTTATCCATGATATGCTGTTTGCTGTTTTTGAACTGTTGGTGCTAACTGTCTCCTCTAACTTTTCATGAAGATAAAGTGTTTATTTCTGTATTAATAGATTATCATTTTGCTAATCCTGTCGTTACCTCTTTTTCAGCGTGGTGAGCGTAGTCTTCCACAGGAAGTTCTCCAAGCCATTGTGCCACCACCTCTCGAAATGCAGCCACAGCCTTCTATCCCCTCACAAGGAATGATCAATCAGGAGCGGACAACTCCGAGGAATGTTGAAGAGAAAACAAGGCCTTTTGATCCCAATGATAAGGTTTCTCAGCTTGGTCATTCAAGCAAAGGTCAGATTCTTCCGAAGGAAGATTTTTCTGTTGCAGAAGAGAAAGGGATTCAGTTTCCGAGTGCAGCAGGTTCCACGAAGGAACACATTACGGGGGCTGGTGCAAAGGTGGAGCAAAATTCTTTACCTTTGGTTAAACCTGAGCAAGATGTTGAACGGGCATCTCAAAAGATCCCTGTTAAGGGTGATCCAGTCATAGAAAAGGGAAAGGTTGTTCCACCTCAAAGTACCACAGATGAAGAGCATGCAAGGAAAACCGCTCCAACAAACACTACACCACAGTCAAAGGATGCTAATCCTATAAGAAAATATCATGGCCCACTATTTGATTTTTCATTTTTTACAAGAAAGGTTGACTCATTTTCTTCATCCATGGCATTGAACAACACAAGTAATTTGATATTATCCTATGATGTGAAAGATTTGCTATATGAGGAAGGTCTGGAAGTTCTTAACAAGAAAAGAGCAGAAAATCTGAAAAAGATATGCAGTTTACTATCAATGAACTTAGAGAGTAAAAAAATTCGGCCAGATCTTGTTCTACGGCTTCAAATTGAAGAGAGAAAGCTTCGGCTCATAAATCATCAGGCACGTCTTAGGGATGAAGTTGATCAGCAGCAGCAGGAGATAATGGCAATGTCTGACAGACCATATCGAAAGTTTGTTCGGCAGTGTGAGCGTCAGCGTGCAGAACTCTTGAGGCAAGTTCAGGCTTCACAGAAGCTATTGAGAGAGAAGCAATTAAAGTCCATTTTTCAGTGGCGTAAAAGGCTTCTTGAAGCTCACTGGGCTATTCGTGATGCACGGACAACTCGCAATAGGGGAGTTGCTAATATCATGAAAGGATGCTGAGAGAATTTTCTAAGAAGAAGGATGATGATCGAAACAAAAGAATGGAGGCATTGAAGAACAATGATGTGGACAGATACCGTGAGATGCTGCTAGAGCAGCAGAGCAATATTCCTGGAGATGCATCTCAAAGATATGCTGTTCTCTCTTCGTTTTTGTCCCAAACAGAAGAGTACCTTCACAGGCTAGGAGGGAAAATAACTGCAGCAAAGAACCATCAGGAGGTGGAAGAGGCTGCAAATACTGCTGCTGCTGCTGCACGATCACAAGTATGACCTTTTAATGTTAACTTTGTACGCTGCAATCCATGTTGTGAAGCCACCTGTGTTGGGACATACATTTTTGTATCTATCTATGTTTGTATATATATGTGTGTGTACATTTATCAACAACATTTTTTTCTGCCAATAGGGTCTGTCAGAAGAAGAAGTCAGGGCTGCTGCAGCATGCGCAGGGGAGGAAGTGATGATTAGGAATAGGTTCTCTGAAATGAATGCACCGAGGGACAGCTCCTCTGTCAACAAGTAATCTGTTTTTCTTTTGTATTTGTTCATGGACTATTATTTTAACAAATTTGACTATTAAATCAGCTTAATTAATATGGTTGAATGAATTAAAATCAACTTAATTAATATGTTTGAATGTTATCTGATAATCGAATTTACCTCTCTGTTTCTTTAAATTCATCTTCATTGTTGCTAATTGCCAAGGCTCGTACTAATAACTGAACATGTTAGTTTGTCTTGTGAAATTGCTTGTGCTGTTACTGAATGATTTGCGAAATTCTTGGTTGTTAGGTACTATCATCTGGCTCATGCTGTGAATGAGAGAGTTATCAGGCAGCCCTCAATGTTACGTGCTGGAACCTTAAGAGACTATCAGCTTGTATGTGATCACATCTTTATGCATGTTTCTATTTTCTATAGATGAAGAAACTAATTCTCTCTCCTGCCCAGAAGAAACCACATGTTTCTTGCTTTAACTCTCTTTCAGTTTGTAAGAAATTTCTAAAATGAAGTGATTTTAAAAAAACTTTCTAAAATGAAGTGATTCTGTCTTCCATCTGTTTTTGTCTCACATTCTAGGAATTTTATGAGTAGCTTCTTGGCACAAAGTTTTATATGCTATATGTGATTTGATTTTCCAGGTTGGGCTTCAATGGATGCTGTCCTTGTATAACAACAAATTAAATGGGATTCTTGCAGATGAGATGGGTCTAGGCAAGACTGTGCAGGTATGTACATTTAACCTTGATTGTTCTGTTCTATGATTCAATCTCTTTAGCTATATTTTCAGTTGGTGTTGCTTGATATGAATAATCATGTTCAGTTATATTCACTGGTAAGAGAAAAGGCTTGGGCTATATAGGGTGTTATATCTTTTAAGGGTTGGGTATAAAATGAAATCCACAAAGATTTTCTGCTCATTCTTAACCAATTTTCAGTTCTAAGTTTTGCATTTCTCCCACACATTTTGATAGTTATAGTTGGGGCTACTTGGAGACAATGGCAACTTTTCTCAATGCTGTTAGCCTGTTATTAACTTTCAAACCTTTTTTTTCCCACAACCTGTCATGTTTTAGTAATCATAGCATGAGTCAGATGATGTATTGTTAGGATTGATTCGATTGAGAGGCATAAATGCTTTAAGGATCTATACTTTTTTAAACGATTCAGATGAAGATCTACATCTAGGGGTCTGGTTATCAAATCCCTATGCCTACCACATACAATAGAGCACCGCCCATCCTACATGCTAACACCCTCCACCCATGTGTAGCAGCTTTCTTTCAAGTTGCCCTTTTCAATCCCCATTCATCTCATCTCATTTGCATCTTCCATGCAGCTCTATAGTATAATCCTTTTTTATCTCTACTACCATTGTGCTGTTCCTCATCATTGTCCTTATCTCTCCAGAGATGATTTGACATGTCCTTACTGCTTAGAAGATGTTTAGGAAGAAGAAATGGCAGGAAGCTGCAGCAATTGAGATTCACATTTCAGGGTTAAAAGTCTGTTCAAGACTGAATCTAGATATTAAAACAGCTCATAAAAGAGGTTACAATTATTTTTGGAGATGAATGCCACAATTTGATGGATGCAAAGTTGAGAGTATACGAGTGCCTCGTTGCATAGTGGCAGCCAGCCAGCCATGGACATCTTATGACGGAATAGGTTACAGAATCTACATTGTTGAACATGATATGTGCCCTGGACTAATGCTGCAACTTACGTGGAGTTAGTGATGTGTGATTTTAGAATACACAGGTCATAGGTGTAGCTCTGACGGATTTTACCATTGGTCATGAGAGATACTGGAGGTTCAGTTTTCAAATAACCTGTTAGTCGGATTCCATCATGTTTTGTTTGCCAACTCCTGGACAAAATCCAATCAGTCTGAAACAAAGAAATTTTGTATCTTAAGAGTCACACATTGAAGCCAGGTATTTGGTAGTCATTCCTTAGACACTCTTACCTCTCTGTGTGGTGTGTACTCAACCCCAACTGTCCCTTTATGCAGTGGTTGCAACTGCAACAACATGTGACTGCAAATTGTCTCATTCCCAGCTGTAGGTATTCCTCCCTGCCCCATTTCATCTTCCTTTCTTGGGCACATATCACTGCTGGAAGAATGCCAATGAAACTTAGTGGGGGACAGTTATTTATGGATGAAACTCATCTTGCAGGAAACCAAGTCTCATAACAGTTCTATTTGGAATGGAAAACAGACTCCTCTTATACCACCTATTTGGAAGGCATGATCAGGGCAGGCATTTATGGAACAGGATACTTGGGCTAAACAAGCAACAGAGAACATGCATTCTTCATGATGGACAGAGTAGAGTGATGTGTACCGAAGATAGTGTAGAGCAGTGTTTCAGGTTCGAAGAAAACCGTGTCTGGGTGGCTACCCTAAGACTGCAGCCCAGTGCTTGGGCCATAGCTATTGTGGTGGAGCCCCTAAAGATAAAAAGGACAAATGAAATATAGTTCAGCAAAGCTATCACTAAGTAATAAGAATGCATGACCAATTAATCTGAGATGAGGATTTAAAGAGGATGAAGAAGTGGAATACATGAATTGCTGGTGCTGTTGCAGTCCATCTGTATTTTTGTCGATAGGAATGATTGTGCAACATGGGGACAGATGATGGTAATTTCACTGTTAAACAGTTCTACCAACTGTTAGAAGGTTCAACTACTGCACATGCTAAACTAGAGAAGTGTGGAAGGTCAAAGCGCCATTTAAAATGAAAGCATTCATGTGGCTGACGTTTGAGGAAAAAATGTTACCGAATAATACAGACAAAATTTTATTGCAATATTCTCTATACTGCTTTAGTGACAATCTTCAGGAACATGTCGGATCATTTGATGATTGCTCCTTGAGGTTAGACAATAGATCAACGCGCCCCCCCCCCCCCCCCCCAACTCCAAAAAAAAAAAAAAACTTTAGAGCCCCTTTAATCTGTTGTCTTTACGTTAAGCTGACCTAATCTATCTATTTATTACGAATCCCCTAAAATCTATTAAAATTTTCCATCCAGTTATTGAACAATCAATGTAGAATCTTGTAAATATATTCCTTTTTAAGTATGTTTGGATCATTAAAAATACGGTAAGAAGCACACACAGGGAGGGAGTAGGATTCATGGGAATGGCTGTTGTGGAAAGTGATTTACTCCAGTGCTGGATATGGCCATTAGGACCTCTCGACCAACTAACTTGAGTTTTGGGTGGGTGTTTCTGGTTGGTTCAGAATCGGCTAGGAAGGTGAAATATCTGTCATGTCCTCTACCTGCAGATGTCACTTCCAGGTAACCATTGCATTTTGAAGTTTGCTGTTCAAACATCTTGATCATTGATACAACTTCAAAGTAAAAAAAGAAAGAAAAAATTTGAAAAATGGTGGTTGATGGATTTGAGTAATCATTTAGAAATGGACTAAGCTTGTTGCTTCATTATTGTACAAAAAATTACCCTACTAATGATCTACATGGCTGTGATGTAATAAATTTGAATTATATGACTGCCTTCATTTAATCTAGTCAAATGTGTCTATCATTGATAGTATGAGGGAGAAGTTGTACACTTGGTTCTACTTCATAGACATTGGAATTCTACTATAACTTATTCTGTTCTAAGATTCAACGAACCTGTTTGTTTTCTTCCTGATCCTTTTTCTTGGGTCTGAATAGGTCATGGCTTTGATTGCCTACTTGATGGAGTTTAAAGGGAACTATGGACCACATCTCATAATTGTTCCTAATGCTGTTTTAGTCAATTGGAAGGTACACTGCTCTATTTTACTCTTTCTTTCATGGCACATCTTCATTCAATAATGAATTTCTGACTGATTTGTTTACTTTTCCTTAGAGTGAGTTGCACAATTGGCTGCCATCTGCGTCATGCATCTTTTATGTTGGTGGGAAGGATGAAAGGTCAAAGGTTTTCACCCATGTAAGTTCTGCTTTGTGTTCTTCAGGCACATTAATTCCTTGAAAACAAGTTTGCTCATGCATAATAGTACACTGCAAAAGTGTTTGTTCAACTCTTTGTTGTTTAATTTGAAGAATCGTTAAAGTATCTGTTGAGGAGGAACACAAAGTTTGCTGTGATAGCCACCATCATCTATGAGAAAAAAAAATAAAGGAGCATATTCGCGAGTTTTGGAATGTCTCACACATTGCAGAAAAAGCGTGTTACATGTTTGATCGACATGGTCACAATGAATATTGATTGCAGTCAGGTCATGAAGAATTTGTTTTTAGAACTATCATGCTTTTGCCTTTTGATAATGCTCTTTGAGATGGGAAGGATGCCTAGCTTCTTTTGTGGGGGAATTGCCCTAACCGGAAGTAAGTTTAACATAAAAGGTAAGTCAACATTCACCAGGTGAGCTAGTCAGTAAAGCACCACATGATTGAATGGTTGTCTCATGGTGCAGAATTGCGCACAGACAGGGGCAACCTGGGAATTTTCTATAGGGCTTATTGTATGCAAGCATCTATTTATGTTTGGATCATTCATGTTGTTGATATACCCATTCAAGAGGGCCAGGCCGTATCTTTTATATTGTATTTGTTTGTGCATGTGTGCCCATGCAGCCATGAGAGAGACGTGCAATTCATGTGCATTGCTTGTTACCTGTAGGCTTTCAGGATAGGTTAATGGCCATGACCTGAACCAGATCCCACTTTGGCCAGTCCCTTCTGTTGTCAAATCTTGAAGCCTTGTCTCATACTGCTGTCATAGTAATCAATATGTAAACCGGTGGGTGTTGGATGGCTCCAACTTCACACTGAGAGACTCGTACTTTAAACGTTTCTCCATTAAGGATACAATAATTATTACTAGGATTTTCAAGACAGGAAGAAAATGATCTTGGCAAAGTAAATCATACATTTAATCGTAAAACATGCTAAAGATATTTATGCAAAAGCATCGGATGCATGGGTCATCTCTCCTCATCAAGATACTTTCTCCAAAAAGACTCTTTGTTGGAGAATGACCAGTGATTGATACCTTGGATTGTCCGGAGACGGTCTTTCTTTTTTGTTTGAAAGAAAAGACCTTGCATTTATTGCTTGCTTTTGATGATTTTGTCACTTCCAAGAAAAAAAAGGGTTTTGTTGATTTCTCCCACAGTTTGCTTGGACATCACAGGACACTGGCTTGATTTCACATTTTCATGCAGGAGATATTTGGAAATCTATACTTAGAGACCTCCATATTTTAGTTTCATGTTGGAAGTGTTAAACTGCTGTTCAGATTTCTCACTTACTATATGGTTATGTTTTTCATGAGTGTTGGTGGATATATGGTATTTATTTTCACTGGGTATGCTTCATTGCTTTGTTGATGTATATTTTTGCAGGAGGTTTGTGCCATGAAATTTAATGTGCTTGTTACCACTTACGAGTTTGTTATGTATGACCGCTCGAAGCTTTCAAAAGTTGACTGGAAATACATCATAATTGATGAAGCTCAGCGCATGAAAGATAGAGAGTCCGTTTTGGCACGTGATCTTGATAGATACCGTTGCCAAAGACGACTACTTCTTACAGGGACCCCTTTACAGGTTTGTCAAGTAATACGAGTATTCGGAATGTCGCATCTTACTCATATTCCTCTAAAAACATGTCTTGTCTTACCATGTACATCCCTTTTCTCCTATAATATAATCAGTGGTACCACACATTTCAAAAAAAAATAAAAAATCTAAAAACATGTCTATTCTTGTAGCCTTTATATTGAGTTTCCCTTTTTGAGGGAGAGTAGTTGGCTTGGCACAATTGTGTAACAGCCTTTTGTTGTAAACAGCTTTCAATTCTTTGAAGATTTACAATTGTGACTTCCGTTTTTAAAATTTGCTTGTATGATTTTATAAATGACTCTTTCAGTGCCACCCTTTTAACTGTTACTGGCTATCCTTCCCATCCCAGCTACAGTTAGGGGAATATTTGTCACATTGAAATAGCAGATAGGGTGCAGAGGTTCAGGAGTCATGAAATAACACTGAGCATGAGAGGTAGGGAGAACATCAGGTTGTGCTTTGGATATTGTGTCCCACCATGTCATCTGGCTGGTTGGGTAGTAGAGGGGAATGGAGATCCTTACTCTGACCAAGTCACTCTTTGTGCTGGTCGTGTGGAGTGGAACATCTGAAGAGATGGAGACAGTATGCTTCTGTCTGGAAGCTGATACATGATGAGGTTAAGTCTGCAACCAGGGTTATAAGGAGTGGCCTAGTGGTTAGCCTTCCATGTACACCATGGTAAGATCACAGGGTCAAATATCAGGATGAGCAAGTTTATAAGGAATTGCTAAGGGGAAATTGAGGATTCTCTCTCTAGAACTTTTCTAGTGAGAGAAATTCTGGGGATGGTGTTTCCGTCGGGGGCTAACTGTGTCCCCTTGGGGGGCCGGGGTGACCACCGTAGAAGCACTCCGGTTGGCTCTGGCCCACCACTGACATGCTATCGGTGTGGGAGGCGGGGTCACACCAACTGTGTCTGCCCGGCAACAGTGCCTCGCACCCTTCCTGACGGGAGCTCGACCCGGCATAAGTCCTATGTTGAAGTGGTTAGGGAATCGCTTGTAGAGCAGAGAGTCATCATGGGGAGCAAGAGACTGGTAGATGCTGGGACCTACCCGGGGATAGACTAAGGGAGAAGAGGGACCGGATATGAAGGAGCCTGTATGCATCGGTGGTGGAAGGAGCTGCTGAAGCGGCGGAGGTCCGGTGAAGACTTCTTGCGGTGATTGGGAACTTCTTGGAGGTCTCCCAAATCTCCCCTCGCACGTTTCTTGCTATGGGGGCTGAGGAGACATGGGTGACAGACTTAGCGGTGACAGAGGTTTTGACCGTGGAAGGATTACTTCTCTGGCTTAGTACATGGACGAACAGGGGTGGGACCTTCCTGAGTCCCGGGATTGTGACATGTGGGATCATCTTGGGGTCCCCTTCCGCCGTGCGACATGGAAGGGGTCCCCGTCCTTGTGCGATCCTTGGGGGGCAAGATTCGGGGAGCTCTGGAGTTTCCCCCCTTCCCTTCCCGTGCTTCCATGGCCGCAGCGAGAGGTTGAAGACGATGTACGTGCTGGGCATAAGACGGGCGTTCGAATTTTGAACACTGAACTGGCCAAGGTTGCTCCGGCCTTTGGCAGTCGATCAACCGGTGTAACCCTTCATTTGGGCTTCCGGTCTGGTTGGCCTGGCAGTCCAACCTAATTCTCAGCGGGCCGGACTTCTGGTCACTCGGGAAGCACTTAAGGGGGTTGTCAGGTCTGCACTGCATATACGGATGACCTACCAGAATCCGCTACCATCTACCGATGGCGAACCTCGAAGGCCTGACACTGTTTCTCTTCCCCGCCTGAATCCACAGAAGTTATCTTCCGATTGTTCGTCCCCGTCGCGTCCTTTACCCATTGCACTGCATCCTGACAGCCTGCATGGAGGACATCCAGCTAGGATCTTTTCTCGTTCGGAGGTAGAAACCCTACTTCCCGGAGACGTCATGGAGGGAGGGGGTCGCCTCTCACTGTTATCTTTGGGGGTTTTGAGGGCCCGGAGGAACATCTTGCCGGACCCAGGGGCCACTTGCTCCACCTTCTCTGGCGGTGACTCTAAGGTTTGAGTGTAGTGTGTTCTGGCAGTTTTCCCCCTGATGGTAGGCCCTGATGATCTCGATGGATCTGGGGAGTTACCGTGGCTGGCCTTCCAGGAGGTACATTGCTGGAGCTCATCCACTTCTCCACTGAGGTGGAAGTCAGCCCACTGCAGGAAAGCTATAGGGTGCCTGCTTCTCTATTTCTTCATGGGGGAGATCCTTCGCAAGGGAGGCTGAGGAGGGAGTTCTTGTGCTGATCGGGGAAGAGAGGGGGAAGCTGTAGGATGTCGAAGGCCGGGGCAAAAACAGGGTGGGGGTCACATGAGGTTAAGGAGATGCTCAATGAGGTTGAGGCCCTTGTGATGGAGCGTGCGAAGGGGGGTGGCAGATCAGGTGGATATTTCGTTCGAGGCAGCTAAGAATAATCTAAGGGGTGCATTCTTGAAGATCTTCAAACGATGGAGTGCAAGCATCAGAGGTGGGGCGAGATCCCATTCTAGAGCAACTAGGCGTAGTGAGGAGGGGGAGGGAGAGGGTCCACTATCCACACATCAATTAGGATCATCTCCTGGAATTTGAGAGGACTAGGAGGGGCGGAGACGAGGAGGGCTGTAAAGGAGTTGATTAGAAGGTGCAAGGTTGATATTTTGTGCATACAAGAAATGAAGTGGGAAAAGAATGGTAGTGATTTCATTAGGGACATTGGTGGTGGCTGTTCTCAAGGGGTGGCATCCCCTACAGTGGGCAGATCTAGGGGGATTATTGTCCTTCGGAATCCCTTTGAGGTGGAGGGGATCTCTAAGGAGAGGGTTATTACCAGGTGGGCCATCTCTTTGCATGTCAGGAATGTTTGAGATGGCTTCCTTAAGGATTTCTCGGGAGTATACGACCCTCAATCTAGGGAGGAGAAGCATCAGTTTTGGGAGGAGTTGATCCAGTTCGATTCCTCTTTAGGCCACCCGTGGTGTCCGGGGGTGGGGGGGACTTCAGTGCAGTGTCTACTGCTTGGGGATGGCCCTCCAACGATTGACATGGATGACCTCTCATTTTATTCAGGAGGCTACTTTGGTGGATTTAGATATGTCCCGAGGGATGTACACTTGGTCCAACATGAGGGCTGATGCTGCTTGCTCTAGACTGGATAGGTTCTTGGTATTAATAGACTGAGAGGATCACTTTCTTCAGGCGTAGGTGTTGGGATTGGAGAGAGCATTTTAGACCACAAACTCTATACTATTGAAGACTCCAAGGTAGAATGGTAGTTCATTCCGCTTCAAATTTGAGGATTTTGGCTCAGGGAGCTTGAATTTTTGGAGACAATCGCAGGCTTCGAGTGGCCCGATCTCCAACTATTCTGCTATGGCACTTTTGTCAAGAAGTTGAAGCATAATGTATCGATTCTCCAATCTTGGGGGGAAGGAAAAACCCTCCATAGATGGGAGGCTAAGGAGGATTTTGTGGCATCTTGTGGCACTGGACAGTTTAGAGGAAGTAGGTCTTATGAAGGCGGAAGACAGATCAGAGAGAGATTCACTGAGGAGACAGTTTGATGAGCTACTGGTCAGAGAGGAGATTATTGGCGGCAGAGATCTAAGGATAGATGGATTAAGGAGGGGACAGTTGGACATGAGCATTACATATTTCCAGAGGATTGCCTCAGGGAGGAGAAGACTTTACTCCATCTCTAGCATCAAGATGGAGGATCTCTACTTCTCATCACAAGTGGATATTAGAGATCAGGTAAGAATCTTTTATTCATATTTGTTCTCAAATGATACTTCTTGTATTGGGAAGATTGCTCCTGATCTCCTTCCCCACTTATCCCCGGAGGAGATGGAGACTATTTCCCTCTCTTTCTCGGAAGAGGTTCACCATGCAATTTTTTTAATGACCTGCAATAAGATCCTTGGCCCTGATGGTTTTCCCTTATTGTTCTACCAGATGTGTTGGAGTATCATCAAGGAGGATCTCATTGCTACATTGACAGAATTCAGGAAAGTAGAGCTCATTTGGGTGGTATTAACAAGACTATCTTGGTACTCATTCCCAAGAAATCAGGTGCTCAAGATTTTAGGGAATTTCAGCCTATCAACTTGCTCAATGGCACTTATAAGATCATCACCAAGGTCTTAGCTGGGAGATTGGTTTCATAGATGAACTCTTTGGTCAGTGATTTTCAAGGAGCCTTCATTAGAGGGAACATATTTTGGATAACTTCTTGGTGAGTCATGAGTGTATTTATGACTGCAAGCAGTAGAGGAGGAAGGGTGTGGTTTTGAAGTTGAATTTTGAAAAGGCTTATTACAGGGTCAGTTGGCAGTGTCTCTTTGATGTCCTACCCATGATAGGGTTTGGGGCCTCCTGGATTAAGTGGGTGAGAGCTTGTGTCACTTCAGCCTCCTTCGTTGTCCTTATTAATAGGAACATGATGCCATGGTTCCGTAGTGGTCGAGGTCTGCGTCAACGGGGTTCACTTTCCCCCTTCTCTTTGTGCTGGTGGCTAGTGTGGTTAGTAGTGTGCGACAGAAGGTAGAGAATTCTGGGCTGATCAATGGTTGGGTGTGACTAAAGGTAGAGAATTTTGGGCTGATCAATGGTTTTTAGGTTTGCAGAGATGGCCACTTGTTCTCTCATCTTCAATATGCTGATGATACTATTTTATTTTTGGAGGATGTGGACCAATCCTTAGCTATGACAAGGCTTTTATTGAGCTTTTGGAGCAGGTTACTGGCTTGAAGGTTAATTTCCATAGAAGTTTGTTGGTTGGAGTGAATTTGGAGGACACACCTTTATGGAGGGCTGCTACCATGTTAGGTTGTGCCATTGGAGAGCTTCCAATCTCATACCTAGGACTCCCTCTTTCACCAGGGGCCCTCTGTTGTTGGTTGGCTCCCCATTATTCCATGGTACGAATCCATACTTGTGGGATGGAAGGCATAGTTGTTGTCTTATGGGGGCCGCCTCACTTTGTGCACTTCAATTTTGGATAGTCTCCCAACCTATTTTCTTTCTATGTTCCTGATCCTGTGCTTCTAGAAGCTTCATTCCATCTAGAGCAAACTCTTTTGGCACGGTTCAGGAGACAGGAGTAGAGGGTGGCATGACATTTCTTGGGATAGGATTACCACCCTCAAACAGTAAGGAGGTCTGGGCTGAAGAATATCAGAAGCTTTAGTTCGGCTCTCGTGGGCAAATGGTTATGGCTGTTGGGGAGTGGGGAAGAGGGGTTATGGTATGATGTTATCAAGAGCCGTTATTTTTTCTCCTCCAGAGTTTGGGACCTAGACTCCCCCCCTCGGCACAGGACGCCCCCTTTGTGGATGGATATCATCTCTTGCAGGGACCTTATTATTTTTGCCTTTTTTGGAGTCCGTGTGCAGCTGTGGGATGGTCGCAAGTGTCTGTTCTGGAAAGATATATGATGTGATGATTTCAATTTGGAGTCCTTATTCCTACGCCTCTTTGCTATTTCATCGGCTTCCTTTGGTTCTGTCGCTCAAGTTTTTGACCTACAGGTCCCAGGTGGCTCCTGAGCTCCCACTTTTAAGCATCATTTCCATCAGGAGGAGGTGTAGCAGTTCTAATCGCTGCTGAGTTTGCCATCTACTTATCACTTGTAGGTTGGGGAGGATGAATGGATCTGGAGATGGGGGAAGGAAGGTAGATACTAAGCCAAATCAACTTATGAAGTCTGCTCGATGGGGATGTGCACTTTGGTTTCTTCTAAGAAGTTTGAAGACCGAACAACCCTATTAAGATTTTGGCTTGGAGGATTGCTCATGGGAGACTCCCTATTAGGTATCGGTTGGCCCGCTTCTTACCGGATTTGAGCCTCACTTGTTGTCTTTGCAGTGCTGAGGAGGAATCGATGGACCACCTTTTTGTGGGCTGCTCATATTCTCAGGAGATATGAAGGGGGACTGTTAGGAAGACTAGTTGTTCTATCGCCTTGCGAGGCAGACTTTCCTATTTGCTTCAGGATTGGCATAGGTCTTGGCCCCTCAAGGCGGATAGGTTGGTGTAGTGGCTCATTCTTTTTACCACCAAATGGGTAGTGTGGGGGGAACACAATCAGGAGAGAGTCTCATGCGGAGGAGGCATTGTTGCCTTTTTTTTTGGATAGTGTGAAGGAGTGGGCGGCCACTCTAATGTAAATTCACCTTTATCTCCACTTTTTGGGACATTGGGGTGATTAGTCTCTCTCACCATCTTGGTGTATTTTGATGTATAGGTGTTTTGGGGTTGGTTTCTTTTTGGGTTTGGACCCACCTATACTTGTACACTCTCTTTCTTTTAATATATTCATGTGGTACCACCCACTAAAGAATTTCTAAGGATATTGTAATTGGCAAGTTTTCCAACCAGAAAAAAATGTCTGCAGCCATGGTACCCAGGTTCATGTACACAGATTGGGCTAACATGAGGGATGAAAGGGCTAAGTAGAGGGCTCAGCTCACCTCAGCAGAGCTGATAAAGAGAGGTCAAGGTTGAAGAGATGAATCTGGGCATTGGTGATGAATGGTGGGTGTACATGAGGAGATTCACTAGTTGGTATAAAGGAGTTGCAGGAGGTTCCATTAATTGGTCCAAGGGAGTCGGGGCGATCCTAGCTCTTGAGGATCTCCTTGCCCTTCTGAGGAAGTGTGCCTGGTTATCTGTCCATCCAACAGAGTGGACAAAGTGATAGCTTGGTATGATATGACAGAAGAATGTGGATTAAACTCCTCTCCACTCCACCACATATCTGGATCCCAGATTGACCGTGGTGAGGTCGTCCCTTACTAAGTTTTTTCTTGTTACAAGAAAGAAATGTTTAGCACAGTCCCGGTCCTCTTTGCCTTTACTACAAGCTGGAGAAATTTGTTTCTGGTGGAAGGGATCTGATGGTCAATGAGTTGTCCAAGAGGGTGAGCAGGCTGTTGGAGATTCACTGGGAGCTAGAATGAGTCACTGGATTAGTTGTATTCCAGCATGGGTGCAGCAACCTAGGGAATGGGTTGGTTGTCTCCCCCACTTGAAATGGAGCTGGGCAAGAGTTTCTCAGCATCCAATCTGGCATGGCCAGATCAGCATCATGGCTCTTGACTAATAATCATCTATGGATGTCTTGTGCTCCATTGGCAGGCAGAACTCTTCTGGTGTTGTGGTGACTGGTGGGCCCATGCCTGATTGTCAGAGGTTCCAGAATCATGGGGTTGCTCTTGGGTGCATGATGAGGTTTTGTTCTAGTGGATGGGAGATTTACTTGTTGGCAGAGCAGCTGCTAGAATGTCCCTTTGGAAGCTGATAGGGAGGACCTGAGGTGGAGACCAATTATGAGACTGATGTCAGCCTTGATGATGGCAGTTCTGTTGATGGCGAGTTTCATAGAAGTTCCTCTGGCTGCTGGTGGAGCTGATGGCGAGAGGCAAGAACTTGGGGTTCTGCAGCCTCCAGAACCTTGTAGGCTTAGTTTGCCTTCAGCCTGTGCCTCTTCTCTCTTCCGTAATGAGATATTTTCATATCCCATCCTCCCTATCTCCCAGGAATCAAGAAAGAGGTGAAGTACATGTAATGTGAAGGGACGGTAAGGGTTATGGTTGGAGGTGTTCTGTAGGTGTACAGGTCACATTGGGGAGGATGGGGAAGGGGCTTGGGGATGAAGGTGATAAGTAGAATGATAGAGGTGATGGAGAGGGCCTATGGCAGTGCATGTAAAGAAGTTTGTGGTGGATAACTAAGGTGGGTGTTTCTCAAACAGGTTGATTAGAAGCTTAGAAGGTGGCAGCTGAGTATGGCTAGTGTTTTTGGGTGAGAATCAACTATCAATGTGGGGACTAGTGGCAATGGAACTTGATGTCAAGAGAAGAGAAGGCTTTAAAAGATGCATTTGTTAGTGCAGGTGGGTGTTATGCTTGCTGGAGACAATACATGGGATTGAGGGAAGGCATACCATGGGAAAGGGTGTAGTTGCCATATGTTTCAAGTGGTTGGCATCTCTGGCAGTAAGGATACCAGGAAGAATTATGCTCTAATGCAGTAAGTATGCTGTCAAGGAGGTGACAGTTTCTGGAGAGTTGGAAGGGATCCTAATTGCTACTGCTCTCACTTTATAGAATGTTGAGGAGCGTTTCTTTTGGGACTCATCTAATATTTATGTGCCGCCAATCAGAAATGTAAGAACATGAATAAGAGGATTTACTGCTTTCTGGATGTTGATTAGGGTCAGACTTGTGATGTGTGGGGATTAACTTCATTGCAGACAATGCGGTGGAGAGGTTTTTGGTTATACGAGCTATGCACAGGATTTTATACATTTCAAAGGCAATCTCAATCAAGGTTTGGCGCATCGGCAATTCGGGCCGAATCGGGTTCTCTCTGATTCGGTTCGATTCGCCCGAATCGGACCGATTCGGTCTGATTCGCATGGATGCGGCCAGAAACCTGGTTTCTGGCCCATTTCTTGGCCGATTCTCTTGAATCTGGCCTTTTTTTGACTAATTGTCTGGTTTAGGGCCTTTAGGCCTCTTGTAAATGTGTTTCATCATATTCTATGACATTTATATCATGTAATTGTTATACACATGTATTTTCAATAAAAAAAATATTAGAAGAGTGAAAACAAATTGAAACTCATTAATAGAAAGATATTTACATTGCACAAAGAAAATACAACAATCAAACTTTGAATTCCAATACAGAATACAATGACTTACTCTAATATCCTCAATGCCCTTGCTGATATGGATCATATGCATTCCATTGGGATTGGCTAGGCATTGACTCTGACTCATCTGACTCTGAGGGAAGCTCTCCAATAATGTGATAACCTTTTGTTTGAGACATAAAATTACGATACTCATCCCATGTCATCATGGTATGGTATCTCTGTCAAAACTGGCTGAGATAATGGTCCCACATCTGGCAGCCGGGACGGACTACATTCAGTTGTGCCATCTGTACATCCTCCACAGGAGCAAAAATTTGAACTGGAACATGAACAGAAAATGCAGGAGGAGGATACATATATGGAGTTGGACCAAGGTAGCCTGCTGTGGCAGTGTACCCACTGTACGGTGTATACCCACTAGAGTAGTCTGTGACTCTGTGCTAGTGGACTCGGGGTGATAGCTATGGCCGCCATAGGATCCAACAAACTCTTGTGTACTTATCCTCTCGAAGTCTGATATCATAGTGTCATACCTATTGGAATCGATTGGAGAACCTCCTGCATGACCGCCACGACTAAACTTCTGCCTTCTATTGTACTTTAGTGGAGCACCATGACTAGTATCTTGTGTTGCACCCCGAAAAAAATTGCTCCTTTGTGAATGCCGTCCTACCACCTTCTCCTCCCTGACCACTGTTACCATCTCCTCCTCCCTGACCACTGTCACCACCTCCACCTCCACCTCTACCTCCACCTCCACTGTTACCACCACCGCCACCTCCATCATCTGAGAAGAACCACCTGCAAATGCAATATGATTTTAAGATAGGTTAGCACAAATACAAATACATTTGAGGTAATGTGCAATACAAAATGATGACCTACCAGTAGTCATCGAATCATGGGAGGCGCTATTGGGCAATCAGAGTGAATCCAACGGAGACGGTGTGTCATCCTCTGCATTTGGATCCAAAGTCTCTGCATCGACAATGTCAAGTGGATCTTCAACAAGGGTAGTACCTTTCTTGCCTTTCTTGGATCCCCAACCAGAAAATCAACTCTTCTTTTTTTGTACTGGGGGAGGAGGTGGCTCTCGTATAACAACTCCTTTAGTTGGTCGGGACTCTGTTGCACCAGTTTTTTTTCGGCGGGATTCTTGAGCTATTTGCTTCCCTTTTGCAAATTGAGATTATGTGGGAGCCCTTGTAGATTGTGAGGGAGGGGCATCCTGGGTAGATGACCCTCTCCTTCTAGATTGTGTGCGGGGGAGGCCTTCCATTAACCTCTCAAAATGATCATCATCATCATGACCATGTCCTCCACCTGCAATAGCCCCCAACATGATACGTTAGCACAAATGCAATTGATAAAATATGTAAGATGAAAGAAAGAAATTACTCTCCCACCTATAGTACGCTCAACATGCTCTAGTTCTATGTCCCTAAGAAGATCCACCTCAGCCTCTGGATCCATCTCTTAACGAGGGGAGTATGGCTGTCCCACATTCCCACGATCTCTCTCCTCCTCTGCTGTTGCTTCTGCTACTGCCTTTGCTAGGAAAATGTTAGGGCGAGGTGGATCTTCAGGATCATCTGCCTCCTCATCTAACTCATACTCCCCCCGCTCTGTTGTTGCTCGTGCAACCCATGCAACCATTGGGTCTTCTTCATCTCGTAGGAACCCAATGTCAACAGGATCTAGTTCTACATCCCCACGCTGCTTTGGATCTTCTGTGAGATGTTTGACCCTCAACCTTATATTGTAGTGGACGTACACCAATTGGTCCAAGCGCCTATATGACAATCGATTCCGCACTTTGGTGTGTATCAATGCAAACGTACTCCAGTTCCTCTCACATCCACTAGGTGAGGAAGTCTGCGATAAGATCTTCACTGCAATTTTTCTCAATGTTGGCGCAGTATGTCCAAAGTTGAACCACCAATCAGCTGCAATCAAATTCAATTAGCTCAATCAGTCCTCAACCATCAAGTTGCAATGACAAAAAATGAAAGGGGAAGCATATTACCGCCCTCTACATGCTCCTGACCAGCAATGACAGATGGCTCAGCAAAGCCTCCAATAGTCTCTTGAAAGCTCTTCATCTGCATTTATTAAATTGATCATCATACATATGAAATTCAAGTATTTGTTTGGATGGAAGTTGATAATCCTATACTTGCCTCATCAATGGCATCTGCCGCTTGCACAGGACTTCTTGACAATCTTTCAACAACTCTTGTAAAAGCAGCCGTCAAGTCATCCTCATATGCTAGCTCGTGCGCGTAATGGTATGTAGGGTGGAGATAATATGCTGCAATTGACGTATAAAATATCAATGGTTGTAAAATACATTAATACTTAGTGCATTACAAATATATGAACAATTTTCTTACCCGCTATATGTAGATCTCTACTCATCTGCCGGTCCCATCTATCCTCAACAACATCCAGGACCAAGTGTGCATACCGAGGTGAGACATCATAGATCTTCTTCTTTGCGGCTTCATGCTTTGCGTACACCAATCCAATAGAAGGTCTCTTTTCCCCCACCAACCACCCTCAATACCTTATATAGAGGTTCAATGATCTGAACCAGCTTGAACACCCGATTCCAAAAATTTGAGTTGTGACAATACCTTCCACATCTTTTCCATCCGATGCTCTAGCAAAATTACTTTGCAACCATTTATCACCCCTGAATATGTGTTTCAATCCATCCTTGTGCTTCAATAGGCTTTGTAATGCCACAAAATTTGTTGCAAAGCGGGTGACAGCCGGCCTCAACAACTCTCCACTAGTGGACTCTCTCATCCACGCCAACACAACATGATGATTGTAGATGAAACGTGTAATCTTCTGCCCTGCATCCACGACCATTTTCACGGGTTGCAGTGTCCCAATCTCTTTCAGCATTAAATCAACACAGTGGGCAGCACATGGGGTCCAGTAAAGATGAGGATAAATCTTCATCAACTCCTCCCCTGCTTTTTGGTAGGCAGATCTATTATCCGTCACCACCTGCACAATGTATTGCTCACCAATCTCCTCAACAACCTCCCGCATCAAACTCAAAATGTATTCATAGTTGTGTACTCTATCGGATGCGTCAACAGATTTGTGATAGAAGACTTGTCTATCACAATACACGAGGAAGTTGATGAGACTGCTCCTGGTGATGCCCGACCAACCATCACACATCAATGTGACACCATACTTCTCCCATTTCTTCTTAAAACTGTCAATACAAGACTTGATCTCATTAACTTCATCCTGAAGATATTTCCCAGCCAAGTCCCTAGCTGTAGGAGGCTGCACATGTAGCCCTCCACGTTGAACCTCCTGTATAGCAGTTTTGTAATAAGGACTGTTTGCTGCATTGAATGGTAACCCTGTATGGTGCCGTCACTTTGCAATTGCTCGACCCACTTTGTATTTCGGCCCCTGCTGGTTGTATGCATCTTCAATCCTAGTCTGCTTGCCATGCTCCCTAGGATACACATAAGGGTCCACGTCCTCTATTTGCACACCTGTGGGTCTCTTGCTATGCCTTCCTTGTTCTGGTAGTTGTGTTTGTGTGGGAGGGGGCCGAGTGAAATAATCCCCCACATTTGAAAATCGACGGGACTGAGTTCCGCCGACGCCCCCTACCGCTGAGCCACTGCCACTGCCAACCTCATGCTGAGCTCCCTGAAAACATACTCTGTGGGTTGCCCTTTGATCACCTTCCCATGCCTCGGCCCTGCTCTCTACTCTGGCTCGCCTTTCCTGCACATCAGGATCATGCACATATTCTGCATACATTTCTACGTCATCCTCAATGTCTTCATCTCGTTCCCTTCCTGATATGATCCTCTCTTGCATCTCCTTATCTGCCCTCTTTCTTGTTGTCTCTGCTCGAACATGTTTAAGGTGTTCAATCATAAACTTCTTAACTTCACTTGGCACCATTTTACAACCCTGCACGTCATGGTAGCCTGCTAGTCGACCACCTGCAAGGTGCTTCTTCAAACGGGAGACGTCACCTCCTTGTCCCGTAAAGCTACAATAATTGCACTTAAAGTTGTGTCTACTGCCCAACATGACGCCATGCTGCCACCCAATATCATCAGAGCCCTTCTTCGGTGCCATCTAGAGGGACAAATAAAAATTAAATATATTAACAGTAAATTAATTCAAGTTTCAGAATTTTAACACTAAAAGAAAGTGTTGTTATATGATAAAATTTTTCATAGACATGATTCACATGATCATACAAATACATTCACATCTCCATAGGCATTTTATGTAATTTCAAGTTTTATTTAATATTCTTTTAAAATTTTAAAATATTTATTAAACATGCGGGATCATAAATTAATTTTAGCTCCATTTCATATGGAACAAGTTCTAACCATGATATAGAAGTTATACAAAACATTGTTATCAATTTTCAGTTCTTCAAATAATTTTAAAGATTTTTTTAATTTTTTATCAGAAAATCATATTTTAGGGAAAATCTTCAAATCTACATGAAAAGCTTGTAGATCTTGATGAGCATTGGTTGCAAGTGTACACCAATCATTTGCAACATCATTTCCCATGAAGATCTAAGTCATACACCAAGAAAAAATGAAGGAATATGATGGCTTACCTTCAAAGCCCTGTAGAAACTCCAAAAACCTTGAAGAACAAGGCTTGAATGCCTCTAAATCCACGTCCAAATGGATGCAAACTCACGTAGGAAGCCTCCACTTGTGGACTGGCATGCAGATCTAGGTTTTTTCTTGGAAAAAAATGAAAACGGGGGGGGGGGGGGGGGGGGGAGTCCGGCCTGCTGTGCTGCGAATCGGGATTCGCAGCGCATCGGATTGAACCCGATGCGCACAGTATCGAATCGGATCGTGGCGCATCGGGTTCGATTCGCCTGACTAACAGGATCCGGGCGCATCGACCCGAATCGCGCATCGGGTTTCTTGTGATCCGATGCGATTCGCCCGAATCGGGCCGATTCGCTCCGATGCGCCAAACCTTGATCTCAATTACTATTTGTTTATGAACTCTCTTTACTTGGTCTAATCTCAAAAGTTGCTTTGAGGTTGGGTAGGATCCTGGTCTTAGTTGACTGGGAAGACCATTGTCCAAGCCTGCAGTGTATGTGCCTAGCTAGGCTAGTATCTTATCCACATCTCTTCTTGTGAGACTAGGGATAGGCACAGGAGAATATCAATCTTTTGGATGGCATGATATTGTCTGAGAGAAGAGAGCAGCACAGAGCTAGTTAGGAACATATTGCTGGAATGCCCTACATAAGATTCAGGCACTGGAATCAGGGTACTGGAGTGGAGCCCTTCCATAAACCTTGATTCCTTGATGAGACAGGTGTTCTGCATGGAGAAACTTTGGTGGTTGGATGCAGATAAATATTAGGTACTTCTCAAGATGAGATCTGCTGGCAGTGGTGAAGGGATAAATGGTTAGAAGAAATGGGAGAGAAATGCAACTTATGTCCGAGTGGCATGAAACAGGACATGGCCAAATAGTGTGCAGACCTTGGAAGTACAAAGAGCTGATGCTTTAACAAAAAGATGCTATCAAGCAGCATGTGATAGAGTTTTACTCAAGACTCTTTACTAGTAAAGAGGGACACTTTTTTAATCAATCTTGTAGGATGAGGGAAAGACTATTGCATTCACCTTGTCAGATAATGAGGTACTTGGACAGTTGGACCAGATATATTTCTCCTCTCAACGTCATCATTAAATGATGTGTCAAGACCGGTGCTAGAATTACAGGAAAATTACTCTCAGAAGTTTTCCGATTGGGTTCACAAATTCACTTCTAAGATTATTGAATGAATGAAGGTTAGAATTGTTAATACTTAATAGACAAGGATGTCAGAACGCGAGTGCTTTCATTAGATAAAGCCATATTCAAGAGAACTTCCTAGTGGCACATGGGTTTAGCAAGTTGAGATGTGGGTGGTTGTCAAGCTGGAGTCTAGAAGTGTACGATGGAAAGATGGGATTGCTTGTCTGAAGTGATTATTTTATTGGATTTGATGACAAATGGGCTGGATGTATTATGTCCTGTGTTGCTTCAGGCTGTGTTTCCAATGTTCGTGAATGGCTAGGTTTTTCTGTTCTTTCACAGTGCGAGAAGTTTAAGGAAACGGTTCTCACCATTTCCTTTATGGCTTGGTGGTTCGGCTGTTGGGGTAGTATGTGGAGAGGGTTGAGTCATTGGGGTACGTTAATGGCTTCCGAACACTTAAAGTGTGCTGATTGCTCATTTTCAAAAACTAACTGGTAGCATTGTACTTGTGACCAAGGCTGAGCATGATTATGCGATTAAACTGAGCTTTTGGAAGTTGCATCAGTGGAGGTATATTTGATAGGAAAGGACATTCGTGCTGTCTTTGATATGATTCTATAGTATACACCTAAGTGGGTTGATGACTCTGGTGGAAATTGGGGCAATTGCCTCTGTTTTCAGTGCACTACAATGCAGCGATTGGATGAAAAATGTTCAAAAATCTGATGCAGGTTTTTGGGTGGAAAGAAAAGCCCTTTTCTTATGAAAGAGTTTAGTTTATTGTAAGTTTGTGGTGTCTAGTTTGCCCATCCACTACTTGCCTAAGAAGCTAGTCTCCTGTCAGAGTACGTACTCTTGGCATGGCAGTGGAGTTGATGGAGGGGATGACGTGATCCTGACTAGGGAAGGCCTGTACGGGAAGTGGTTGGGCACGAGTCATGCCAAGGATTTTAACTTGTCTCTTCTATGTGTTAAAATGGCATTCAATGAAAGCAATTAAAAGAAGCATTATAGGAGGCATAGTTTGGAATGTTCTGGAAGACTCTTCAAACATTTCCTATTTATTTTTTGGGACGTAGCCTCATTGAAGTTGCCAACGTTGAAGACTGTAATAAATTCCTATTTTGGATGGACAAGTGGATGGACATACATCTTTGGATTACTGAGTTCTTGCATCTTTGGAGTTTCTTCATGTCTTCTGGTGTTATGGGGTTTTTGATGATGGACCCTACAGGTGCGTATTGCTTCCTAATTCTTATATTCAAAAGAAGCCTACAAGTGAGGGAAACAGACAACTTTTAAGTTATTACATTTGCTTCAGGTGTGTGCTGTGGATGGATTGCAGGGATGGAAGTGGAAGAAAGATGTCAATCAGTGAGATCAGCACGAATTTTACATTGTTTAGGGTTGGGGGTTCACCTCTTAATGACCACATGGGTATGGCTAATAATTGACTCTGTTGAAGGTGCAGGTCCTGATTGGGCAGATTTCACATGGTACTGTCCTTATATGCAGCTTGCAAAGTATTTGGGGAAATTTCATGGTACTATGTGAGTGGAAAAAATAGACGTTGCATTATTCTTTACCAAATATTCCACTAGTCTCAAGTTTTGGTTGCAGATATTTCAGAAGATGGGCAGAGTCCCTGATGGAGTGGCTGAACTGACCTTGGGCTTGAACTATTAATGGGTTCTGATGAATATCTCATATTGTGATGGCTAAATTTGCATGTTGCCCTAAGAGCCATCCAGAGGAAGAGGATTCAACAGGCAGAGCAGGACTTGAGAGACATCGGGGGATTTCTTTTCCATCAGAATGGACTCACCTGTAATATGCATCAGTCTTCTTTGGCTTATTTGGTGGTAGTAAGCTCAACACCATCAAGGTCTGGGCTGTAATGTTGTGTAAATGGTCTTTTGAGAGCACATGGACACTAGCAGATCTCCTTTCTTTTGTTGTCAATACTAATTTAATATGCATTTAGACTTATATCCACTTAAAACAAGAAAGTCAAATTTTAATTCTGAAATCTAGAATAAATTGGCCTGTCAGACGTAAAACTTGGGCCTCTTGGTCAAAATGGAATTGGAAGTTCATGAAGTGAAGTAAATTTGATGCTGTTGGGAAAAGGGGTAGTACTGGTTGAGGGGGTACAGTGTATTGCAAGTTGCAGGTAATCCTGCAAATGTATATAATTGTTTTTTCCTTTATTGAATATTTGTCATTTTACTACTTTTTGCAGAATGAATTAAAAGAGCTTTGGTCCCTATTAAACTTACTTCTCCCTGAAGTATTTGACAATCGCAAAGCATTTCATGATTGGTTCTCAAAGCCCTTCCAAAAAGATGGCCCTTCACATAGTCCTGAGGAGGATGATTGGCTAGAGACTGAGAAGAAGGTGATTATTATTCATCGTCTCCATCAAATTCTTGAGCCTTTTATGCTCAGGCGGCGTGTTGAAGATGTAGAGGGTTCTCTCCCACCTAAGGTATTCCTTTTTTTTTCAACTTTATTGTCGTTAATGTGTCTAGATAACATCTTGACCTGACAGTGATATTCTTGGGTGTCGGGCTGCAGATTCCCATTGTTTTGCGATGCCGAATGTCTCCTATGCAGGGTGCCATATATGATTGGATTAAATCAACTGGAACCATTAGGGTTGATCCCGAGGATGAACAACGTAGGGTTGAGAGGAATCCATCATACCAGGTTAAGATGTACAAAAACCTCAATAACAAATGCATGGAGCTGCGCAAAGCCTGCAATCATCCTTTACTTAATTATCCCTATTTCATCAACTATTCAAAGGATTTTATTGTGAAGTCTTGTGGAAAACTTTGGGTACTTGATAGAATTCTCATAAAGCTTCAGAAATCTGGGCATCGAGTACTCCTGTTTAGCACCATGACGAAACTTCTTGACATATTAGAGGAGTATTTGCAATGGAGACGACTTATCTATAGAAGAATTGATGGTACAACAAGCCTTGAGGACCGTGAATCAGCTATAGTGGACTTCAACAGGCCTGGCTCTGATTCCTTTATCTTCTTGCTCAGCATTCGCGCTGCTGGAAGAGGTCTCAATCTTCAGACTGCAGACACTGTTGTGATATATGATCCAGATCCGAATCCACAGAATGAAGAGCAAGCTGTTGCCAGGGCTCATCGAATTGGACAGAAAAGAGAAGTCAAAGTCATTTATATGGAAGCTGTTGTGAATAAAATCTCAAGCTACCAGAAAGAGGATGAATTGAGGACTGGGGGTACAGTTGACTTGGAGGATGATCTTGTTGGTAGAGACAGGTATATGGGTTCCATTGAAAGCCTTATACGAAATAATATCCAACAGTATAAGATTGACATGGCCGATGAAGTCATAAATGCTGGTCGCTTTGATCAGCGGACAACACATGAAGAGAGGAGGATGACTTTAGAGTCACTACTTCATGATGAAGAAAGATATCAAGAAACTGTTCATGATGTTCCTTCTTTACAAGAGGTAAATCGTATGATTGCTCGAAGTGAAGAAGAAGTTGAGCTGTTTGACCAAATGGATGAAGAATTTAACTGGTCTGGGGAGATGATGAAGTACGATCAGGTCCCCAAGTGGTTAAGAGCGGGAACTAAGGAAGTAAATGCAGTTATTTCTAGTTTATCAAGGAAACCATCCAAGAACATGTTATCTGGCAACATTGGCTTGGAATCTAGTGAAATGCTTGTAGGATCCTCCCCCAGCAAATCTGAGAGAAGAAGGGGGCGGCCAAAAGGTCCTTTTAGTGATAAAAACTATTCCATTTACAGGGAGTTGGATGATGAGGATGGGGAAGATTCTGAGGGAAGTTCTGATGAGAGAAATGTGTATATGCATGAAGAAGAAGAGGGGGAAATAGGAGAATTTGATGAAGAAGATTTTAATGGAGCTACTGGTCAGGGAATGGAAAACAAGGAACAATCAGAAGATGAAGGACTGATCTGTGACGGTAGCTCTTATGCATATCCTCAAACTCTGGAAGTTGCCAGAACTGATCATGTTTTTGAGGAAGCTGGGTCATCAGGATATTCTTCTGGAAGTCAAAGATTGCCTCATGTTGCAACCCCCTCTGGATCTTCACAGAAGTTTGGATCTCTTTCGGCATTGGATGCAAAGCCAACATCTCTCTCAAAGAGGGTGGTGAGTTATTATTTGCATTATTCTTGGTTGATTTTTTGTTGTTTGCTTCATTCCTTTTTTGTCTGTGCTCCTTTTGAACCAACTATCTTTCATTTGGCAACTTCCAGCTTGATGATCTTGAGGAAGGGGAAATTGCAGTCTCTAGTGACTCTCACATGGATCTCCAACAATCTGGAAGTTATGTACATGAGCGTGAAGATTGCGAAGATGAGCAGGTTCTGCAACCAAAGATAAAACGGAAACGTAGTATGCGTATCCGGCCAAGATACACAGTAGAAAAGCTTGAGGACAAACCCAACAGTGAGAGGCTCTTGTCTCAGCGAGGTTCCCATCTCCCTATGCAAGTAGATATTGACTATGCCACACAGCTGAGGCCTGATTCTGAATTTGAGGCATTCAGTGAGCATGTTCTGGATGGACATGACCTGAGTAACTCCTCTGTGAAGCAGAGGCGTAATTCTACATCAAAAAAGGGTCTAGTTACTTCAAAATCAAATGTCACGCCAAAGTCCGGAAGGCTTAGTAGTATCTCTAATGTCATTGAAGATCCAACAAATTCTAGAGAAAGTTGGAATAGCAAAGCTGTAACTACCGTTGGGACAACATTGGTTGGAAGCAAGATGTCAGATGTAATGCAAAGAAAGGTAAATGTTCTCAGATGCCTCTTTTGTTGTTTATTGGTTTGAAGTACTCTCAGTTTTAAATTGTCATATTTTATACATGAATACATTGGTTGGAAGCAAGATGTCAGATGTAATGCAAAGAAAGGTAAATGTTCTCAGATGCCTCTTTTGTTGTTTATCGTTTTGAAGTACTCTCAATTTTAAATTGTCATATTAATGCAGTGCATGTATGGGTGCTGAGGAGATTCAATAGGATTTTAATTTTTACTGGTATTGCATATGGGAATGAGAGAATCTTTTCCATTTGAGGACTGAACATGTGTAAATTTTAAATGCATGCTGCATAGTGTAGTGTAAAATTTACAGGTGGGAGAAGTCATATTGAGCTGGACCATACTGGATTATCAGAGCCAACTTATCTTTTATTCAAATAGTTCCCCATCTACATGGTCGTCCTGGCTGATTTAATCAGTATATGAACCCATGCAACACATTCAGTGATCCAATCTGGGTTCCAATTCCTTGTGCAATTGTCTTCATTATAAGTCACAAGTCCTAGAAATTGTAAGAGCCCACATTTTGGATAGAACCAAGGCCCTAACCATTTACAAATTGTCTATTTTTTCCTCCAAAGGGCTGTTGGCCATTGCTGACACTCCAGAAGCACACTGGCCTGAGTGGCTTGATCAGTTCCTGTATGAGTTCACAGCTGTTCTTATTTGATGCCTAAAACATTCTCCATCTAACAAGCCTTCTTTCCCTGAGGTTGACATGATATATGTTATTCAGTGAGTTGGCAGTAATCTTCAAATGATGACATCCATTCGTTTTATTGCTCAGTCATTCACATATGACATACCTATGCAGGTTCGCTTGAATGACATACTCTGCATAGTGTCACAGGCATGTTGTCTTCTAGCCTTGTGTGTTTTAGATGTCTAGATACCTATGTTACTTAATATGCCTTTTGACCATTGTGCTTAAATAATGTTGATAAGTGAACATTTTTTTTTTGAATTTAAATGCTTTCTAATTAATGATGCTCATCAGCACTGTATTTATTTTTTGGGGGTTCTAAAAGTCTTCTTGTGTGATGCTTAGTGCAAGAATGTTATTTGCAAGCTTCAGAGGAAAATCGACAAAGATGGCCATCACATTGTACCCAATTTATGTGATCTATGGAAGAGGAATGAGAGTTCTTATTATGCTAACTCGGCAACAATGACGAATAGTATCTTGGATCTTCGGAGGATTGACCAGCGCGTGGATAACTTTGAGTATAACAGTGTATCAGATTTTATTGCTGATGTGCAGCTGATGTTGAAAAACCTGGTTCAGCATTTGGGTCACTCATATGAGGTACATCAGCTTCCTTTGTGTTTTTAATTTCCTGTGCTTTTTTAATCAGAAATTTTAATATGTAATTAATGTAGTGCCAGCTGTTCCATCTCCCTAGATGAGTAAAAAAAAAAAGAAAGAATTATTATTATATTTTTTTGACATTTGTTTATCTTTAATAATGCACACAACTATTGATATTCTAACTCCCAAGACATTGGATATTTTCTGGGGCATATCATTAAGGTTCTCTGCACATTCGTTTGTCGGTTATTGGATTTACGTGTCTATTTAGTGGTTCACATTTGCATCATGTTTTATTGTTATGATGATTCTAGCAAAGTAAATTGTTGATTGAAGTAATCCGAACTCACATAAACAGGTATGCACTTTTTCCTGCCTACAGTGCTTATAAATGAATGGAGATAATTGAGTTTGTTCTTTTTTTGGGGGGTGGGGTAATTGAGTTGGTTTCTTTTGGAGGGGGGGGGGCATTGTGTGGGTGTGGCTCTGAAATGACATCGAAGTGGTCTCATTTGGTGATGCAGGTACACATTGGGTTCTTGTGTACTTGCTGATGTAGGGGCCTTCAAGAACAGTATTTCCCATTGCCATCAGGATATAGCTAGACATGTTATCCTATGCTTGACATGTCTATAATCAGAATACTAATCATCCAGGTGTCCTGTAACATTGTCAATTTTAACCAGAATATAGGGATATATGTATTTGCCTGTCTATGCCTGTGTATATGCGTGTACATGGCTTTGTCATCAAAGGCGACTGAGGTGGTCACCTAGGCCATGAGGCCTCACCTCAAGCACCTTGCTCAGGCCCATTTCACCTAGCGAGCCCAGGCCTCAGTCACCGCCTTTTTTGCTGGTGTCTTGCCTACAAATTAGCCCACAAAGAGGCTGATTTAAGCTAGTAATATTCACTTTCTATTATCATGTGGTGTATTTATATGCACGAGTGTGAATTTGTTTACTTGCAATTTAGTTAACTTTACATATAGGAAGGAATGGATTTAGTAAGTTCAATAATTTGGCGCATGGGAATTAATAGTTCTTTGAAATATATTTGTTTTATGCACCCATTTAGGTGATATTTATACATATGCTCATATATTTGAGCTATACATATTATTTACTAATATATTGCCTAGGCCATCACCTAGGCCTTTGAAGCTGAGGGCCTCTCGCCTCTTAACTACGTAGGTACATGGGGACTCTTAACAGTGGCCATCCGTGTCTTTTTGCTATGCCAAAATTTACTATGCTTGATATGTCTGTTGAAGCGTGACCACGACATCCATGTCTCCCAAGACATTGGTGCATAGCAATGATGTGTCAAAAGGGCACCATGTTCCATTGCCACCAGATATTTAGTCAGTTTAACATGGGGCAAACACAGTGGGAGTCTATGTTGTAAGATTAGATAATCGCTGTGCACCCCTTCCCTCCCCTTTAGTGTCCCTTAACACCAGTTCAGCAAGCAGGTTATTTGTTGCTCTTCTGTTTCAATGTGCATATGAATGTTCAATAAGAATGAAATGTAGAGACACTTTAAAGTACTATTCCTGGTGATCACTTTGCAACTTAAATTTGTGCACAGGTGAGAAATGAAGCAAGAAAACTTCAAGATCTCTTTTTTGAGATCATGAGAATCGCATTTCCAGATATGGATTTTAGAGAAGCCAGGAATTCAGTGATGTTTTCAGGCCCCGGAGGGCCTCTGATGTCCCCATCTCCAAGACAGACCTCCTTTAATCAAAGCAAGCGACACAAGCTCCTCAACGATGTAGAATCAGATCCATTGTCCACCAAAACTTCACACCATGTTCACTCAGGCGATGAAGAATTGAGAACAAGGGGCCACGTCCCAAAATTTCAGAAGGAAACAAGACCTTCCGTTAGCGGTAACAGGGAACAGGCTCCACTGGACTGCCCTCCATTTCCAACACACCCTGGGGATCTGGTCATCTGCAAGAAGAAGAGAAAAGACAGGGAGAAGACAGCTGTCATTCAGAAGGCAAGTCCTGCGTCTCCACGTAACATGGCTGCTCCATCACAAGTTCGGCCTTCGGCATCTCTGCTTAGCCAAGGCCGGAATGGGCCTACATCACCACCCAATCCAACAAGGGTGGGTGCAGTTTCCTCTCCCAACATGGGTCGGAGCATGAAGATTTCAATTCACAAGGATGCACATGCACACCCCAGTCAGCAGGCAGTGCATCCTCCCATATGGCCCCATCAGAGGGGTCCACAGCAAGCCAGCGGTGCGGGTGCGGGTGCTGGTCCTGTAGCTGCTGTTGTAGAAGAGGCCCAATGGGCGAAGCCTGTAAAGAAAATGAGGACAGATACTGGGAAAAGGAGGCCGAGTCATTTATGAGCTCGTGTATATATCATATTTGATGGATTTTGTTCTTGGCAGTTTATCCCGAAGAGAAATTTCAGTTAGCTTCACATGTACGGATTTCATTCTCGGCAGTTTCATTCCTATGGGAAATTTCAACGGGCCATTTGGAATCAAAAACTTCGTGAACAGAGCAACATGGAGGATGGACATTGTTGCTAATTTGCATATGCAGGTGCTATCAAGGAGAAAGGTTAATTTCTTAGGCAGCTGGCATTGGCGAGGGACGCTGTTGTTGATTGGTACTGGCTAGATCAAGCTGTGAAAGGATCTGTTCAATTTTGAGTCCGGCAGTGCACTCTGGCTCTTGATCGCAGTTTGGCAGAAGACAGCAAGCACCAGGTTTGGTGGCACATCTATCGTTGAACGCCGATCACACCCTACACTTAATGTCAGCAGCAGTCTTAGATGGGATCAGGTGACCAGTCTGGTCACTAAAGGTTTTGATTGGTCTAGGAGTATGGTTCATCTTGTCTGGTAATAGGGCCGATTTGAAGTATGGTTCACCCTATTCACAGAGCCCGTGTTGGAGAGTAATCGTGAATAGGGATGAGCACCCGGCTTCTCTTGTGCTTAGTGTCAAATGGGGTGATGGCGTCAGATCTCTTTTTGCTGAAATACCATGCATCGCATCCAGCTTGAGTGTCTCGCTCCATCCCCGGTGCACCATGAATTCTTTTCACCGAGTGGGGACAAAGTCGTCAGTTAGAATGATCCAAAACTGGACCCAAGTGAACAAATGGGGAGCATTTTCCAGCAGGTTCTAGTTTTATGTAACAAAGGTAACACTCTGTATTATTGTCTCAATCCAAGTTAACAGAGCATTTCCTCTTCCGAGGGACAGGATGAGGCGGTACATGGAATAGGGCCGATTTGAATACCCCAGCGAACCAAAAGGACAATTGACTCTGACAATTTCTTACAATTGCTGAATAGAATGGTGGATTGGGTCACGAAGAAGCTTGTAGGTTTTGGTTGATGCGTGAGCGGACGTATATTGTTAAGTAGATGTTCCTGTCTAAAAGTGGAGCTCCCAATAATCCATTTTCTAGGACGAGCTGTGAAATAATTAATTGGCCAAACAACCTTGTTCTTTCTTTGGACTTCAACCTGATTTTTTCTAAGTGGCAATAGCCTTTTGAAGTGAAGTTTTCTAGTTGGAATGAGAGGAACGCTGGAACTATTATTAGCCATCTAAGATTAATTGCCTGTACTCCTATGGCTATAAAGGTAATATAAGTAAACCCAAATATAAAATTTTATCACACCCCAGTCACATTTAAAAGTATTGGGAAACCGGCCCATCTTGCTGAGATTTAACGTTTTCTGGATGCTCTCAAGGAGGATCTTTGACTGCAGCATGTATTTAAGACCATTAGCACGACTGTTTTAAATCCCTACAGACGACATGACCTGCCTATTTTGCTTCACAACTCAAATGCAGCCGTCTAATAGCACATAAAACCATAGGTCGATTATTTACACAGTTAAGAGGGTATTGATACAAAAGAGTTAGGGTGGGATGCCATAGAGTCCAAATAACATATACAGGGGGGGGGGCATCAATATTGACAGCTAGGGATCAGGATTGCCTGCTAGCGCCTCATCACTCGACTCCGAATCATCTTCACTCAATTCTTCATCGCTTGAGTTGTCATCGGGTGGTGCATCGACATCCACGGGCTTTGCATATTTCTCACAGTATTCTAAACAGAAGATCTCATCAATTCCAGCATTATTGGATGATAGCATTCAAAAGCAAGCTACTAAAATGCAATGGTTGCTCCTTCAAAGTGTAATGATATGCATCTCGGGAGGCTAGATGCCTACTGAAAGACAAATAAATAGCTTGTCATACAGTTATAAGGACAATGAGCAGCAAGCTACAGGATGAATCATGAAACAGACAATGTTGTCACACCTCGTCCCCATAACAAGTTGCTGAATAGGGCAATGTATTTTCTACCTTGTAATTATATGTCTTTTACCTTGATTCTACTCTATTAAGTTTATCCTACTGGAAGCAACTCTTAAATTTCCAACATTCATGGTCTGTTGATAGCTTTACCTATGCAAGGGAAAACTTCTTGCCTGTGCATGATTGGTCAGCTATGCAGGGGAAGGTTTCTTATCCTAATGGTTCATTGCACTGGGATAGTTACTCCACGAATGTCTGGGAAGCACATAGAAGCTGCAACCATTTGAGTGATGTGTCTAACAGGTGCCAACAGATGAAGTTCAACCTAAGATATGGATTATGGGTAAAAATCGAACACATAAGTGCCGCCTCCATACAATATACATGCATAAGGTCCTTAAATAGACTATCCCCGGAAAACCCCATACCAGCCATTAAATTCCTTATTACAAGTAGCCATATTCCTTGCTCTTATTGTTTTGATGATCTAAGATGTAATTACTCAAAGCCCTTTTTTTTAACGTAGAAGGATGTAAATACACAGGATTTTGAGTATATGAAGGCGCACTCATAGTCTCATACGTGTTTTTGCTGGGGTTTTATGAACAAATTTATCAGAAAACTACTAAAAATAACCGAAGAGGAAATTAGTCTCTGAAAGACTGAAATAGAGTAACATAAGCAATATTGGAAATTTTCTGTGAAAAGGATAGGAACTCTATACAAAGGCAGTCCCCTGGTGATACTGGAATTGAAATTGGTTGAAGTCCATCAGGTCACAATGAGAAACACAAAAAAGGCTGCAAGGAGGATCCAAAGGGAAAAGAAAAATTAACATATCGTTAGTTGGGAATAGTCTTACAGAGCTAACCAAAGGTCATGGGATGTGGCTCGTTATCCCTCTCTCTCGTTTTTCTAAATGGAGTAACACCCAGCAAGATCGCAAACTCTGAAAATTAAGTTCAAGCAGACAGGATGCACAGGACCATACTGACAAAAAGGCATCAGAAATGTAGACCTCATGCTTAAACTAAGTTGATGGGGAAAAAAAGAAACTCGGGTATCAATGGCCAGGCATACTGAAAAGCAGGGCGTAGACTTGAAAAAGTCCAGAAAAAGAAAATCTGGCCCAGCCTAGATGCTCATTTCCCCTTCCCACCTCCCCTAACTTTCTGAATGACGCATTAGGGGCAATGTCACAGTACCAAGGAATTTTTGTGAAAGCAGTCCATTACTGAAGTAAGGAATGTTTGGATCTCATAGAAAGGTCTACAGGAAAATACTCTCAGGTGGTGCAAATTTTGGCCACAAATAATTCTTCCAATTATCCATCTTCATACTTGATATAAACACTCTTTGTACAGTTTTCTTCCACATTTTTCAGTCATCGTATGAGACAGTGGACATGCAGCATGTCAAAGCAGTAGGTATTTCCAATCAATAGAAAATTACCAGAAAACAAAATTTACCATGTCCTCCTGCTGACTGAGTCACATGTCCAATCCAGGCATATTAAATCTTACCAGAAGCAGACCTCAACAAAGTCATATTTGGCTCCATTTCTGAAGCACTTGCACTCCTAGGCAACCAGTTTCGAAAGGGAAAATGGTGGCTACATCAAGCATGTGCACAACTAATGTCAACTGTTTCCTGAGTTTCACTTAGAGATCAACATAACTCCATGCCCATATTCTGCGCTAATGGACAGATCAGAAGCCACTTAGCCACTTATGGACTGAGGATCGTGATTGGATCAGCAGTGTTAGATCCATGTCCTAGAATCCAGGACCATGTTAGCTCGCACTGCCAGGGCTATGCCAAAGATTGGGACCTGGAAATCACAAATCAACTCTGTCTAAACCTACAAAGTACCAAGTGTCTGATACTGCGAGAATATTTTCATGTGGTTGTTGCCTAGGGATCACTTTTTTGCTTCTAATTGTTGGACTGGGTCATGCACTCCCAGTTAACCACGTGCTTTCTTTGCCAGCCTAATCAAGCAAGCCACATGCCTCTTCTCAACCCAGGTTATGTAAATAAACCAATGACTTGCTGGCAGCACAGCAAAGTAATTTTTCACCGTCTCCTTATCTAGCATGTCGTTGAGAGTAAGTTCAAAAATTTGACACAACTTCCATGAAATTACTGCATTCTTTTAGTATAGAAGAATGTTTCATGATCATTTGAAAATGACAGAGACTAGCGCGGGTGCTTGAAATCAAATATTACTCAGTACTCATGGTGGATGATGATCATGAAGACTAGATAAGCCAGACAAAGTGGGAAGCAGTTTCTACCTTTGTGTGCATGACAGCCTAGCGATACCAAATCAAAAGGCTGCACCAAGAATGTGATAAGCTTGTCTATATTGCTGGAGATGAATGATGGCACTGACTGGCATGAGATGATGATGCTAGCATAGTGGTAACGTAAAGCGTTCAGGGGGTGGGCTAGAAATAATGAGACTAGAGAAGGTTTAGCCATTGGCTTGAGTAGATGACACAATTCAAGTGGAAATGAGTTGGTTTATGAAATTCAGTTAGAAAAAATCACATAGTGATAATATGACACAAACTTGGAAGGAGATAGATCTAAAGAGGACAGTACAGGTTGTACTAAGGTTGGTAGGCCAGAACAACAGCCAAGGACATGTAACCAAAACATGGTGGGCCCAAGCCAGAGACTCCAGGCCAGGAAGAGTGAACTTATGCTGCCATGCTGATCATTAAGCAGTCACAGATTTATCCTTGCGAGAAGTACTATGTGCCACACTCGATCACCATTCTCCCTCCCCATGTCACCCTTCATACAGTAGGCTTTCTGATTTCCATTTGCTTCCTTTTTCTTTGAGGAAGCAGGTTTTCGGAGCTTGTGGAGGCAATGTTGCAAATTTTTGGTACCACCATACTTCTCCTTTTTATAATTTTATTATAAAAGTTTTCTCCTTTTTAGCCCATGCCACCCTTCATACTGTATTCCTGAGTTTTGATCTTCGACCTTTGCCAAATACTACCAGTCTCCAGCTATTCATCTCTTTTTTGAACTTGATAATCTTCTTTTGAGGATTTAACTATGACGGCAAGCCAACAGCATCCCAGAAGTGAATCCTTGGGGTAATGAAGTAGCTATCCTCATGACAGTATGACACTAGTGCATCTACCTGAAGTAGCCATGAAGTAGGCACATTGTTATCTGAATCTCCATAACATTAATATATTATCAAGCAAACATGGGGAATTGAATAACACAAAATTGCTAGGAACCTGTTAAATATCATGTTACTCTTACACGAAGATATATATAGCCTTGCATTGTTGTCTAAATCTCCATAACATTATCAAGCAAACATGGGGAATTGAAGAATATGAAATTGCTAGGAACCTGTTAAATATCATGGTACTCTTATATGAAGATATATAGCCTTCAATATCCATGGAGAAAAGAATAGATGCATGCTTATATGAGGAGAGAACTAATTTTCTGCCTAATTATGGGTCCAACACTATCCAATTGAAGAAGGATAATGTAGTGACTCTATCACGAGCCGTGCAGGAGGAGAGGGCTATCTACTTATTTAGGAAGGACTACCTGACAAGAAGACCAACATGGAGCCGCCAACAGAGTGGAGCTGCCACCGCGTATGCGGGCTAGGGCAAGAATGAGCTGAATTATCTCATATCGAACAGGGGAATGTTTACTGGGCTATATATGTGGTGTTGTGATCCATAACTTGTGAGGCACTTTTGAAGACAAAACTGTACGAACTTAGCCCAAAGCACACAATAGCTTATGAGGGCTGGATCGAGATGTGACATTATGGTATCAAAGCACAACCCATCCAGTAAGATATGGGTTGGTTCAAAGATGAACTAGGCAGAAGTTGGTGGGCTTATAGTGACCTAGTCATGAGCTGTGTAGAAGGAGAGGCTACCTGTTTATTCGAAAAGGACTACCAGGCAAGAAGTCCAGCATGGAGCTACCAACGGAGTGGAGCTACACTACGAATGCGGGTTGGGGTAAGAATGAACTAAATTATCCCATATCATATATCAGGAGAATATTACTAAGCTATATGTGTAGGGTTGTGATCCATAACTTGTAAGACATCTTTTGGGGATAAAATCGTACGAGCTTGGCACAAAATGGGCAATACCTCATAAGAGTTGGATTCTACTTTGATGTTAACCTCACAAGTTATAGATCACAACCCCACATATATAGCCCAATAATATTCTCTCGATTTTCGAAATGGGATAATTCATTTCATTCATGTCCAACCCCTACACACAGTGGTGGCTCCACTCCATTGGCGGCTCCACGTTGGCCTTCACCCTTCTCGCCAGGTATCCCATTCAGAATAAACAGATAGCCTCTCCTCCTACATGGCTTGTGACTGAACTAAGTCACTATAAAGTATAAACCCCCTAGCTTCTGCCTAGTTCATCCTTGAACTAGCTGACATTGTATTGGATAGGTTTCACTCTAATACCATAATGTCATAGCTAATCCAACCCTTGTAAGGTATTATCCGTTTTGAGCCAATCCCAGATAGTTTTAACTCCACTCTATTGGCGGCTCCACATTGACCTTTTTGCTAGGTAGCCCTTTCTGAATAAATGGATAGCCATCTCCTTCTGCATGGCTCTTGATTGGGTCATTATAAGCCCACTAACTTCCCCTTAGTTCGTCTCTGAACTAGTTCATATCATACTGAACAGGTCGTGCTCTGATACCATAATGTCACAGCCCAATCCAACCCTTGTGAGGTATTTGTCTGGTTTGGGCCAAACCCACACAGGTTTGTTCTCAAAAAGCACCCCACAAGTTATGGATCACAACCCTATATGTATAGACCAACATTCTCCTGATTTCGGATATAGGATAATTCAGTTTTATGTAAATATTGTAAAATTATCTCTGGAGAGAGTTTAGCCCCACAACATAAACTTCTAGTAATGAATGTCCTTATCCCAAAATTCAAAAGAAAAATCATCATAAATAATTGCTCTAAGATTAAATGGTGGAATTTGAAAAGTAAAAATTGGAAACATTAAAAATCATCTTGTAAAAGAAAACATTTGAAATTTAGAACAAGAAATTAATGTGATGTGGAGTAATGCTACAAATTATATAAAGAATGTAGCAAAACGACTCGCAAGTGAATCTAAAGATAAAAGCAATGCAAAAAGAGAGATTTGGTGGTGGAGTGAAGAAATTCAAAATACCATTAGAGTAAAAAGAGAATGCTTTAAAGCTTGACAAACTAACAAAAACAATCAAACTTTAGAAATTATAAAATAGCTAAAAAGAGGGCTAAGAAAATAGTTAGTGAACCTAAATCTAAGGTGTTTGAAGAATTGTATAATAAATTAGGAACCTAAGAGGGTGAAAATAACATATTTAAACTTGCTAAATTAATATAAGGAAAAGTAGAGATATAGATCATCTTCATTGCATTAAGGGTGAAGATCAAAGGGTTTTAGTTAAAGACCTTGAGATTAAAGAGATATGGCGTAGCTATTTTCATAAATAACTTAATGGAGATTGCTTCAAGAATTTTTCTTTAGAAGGGGGCCAAGAGTCAACAAAATTTAATAAATATCAATATTTCAAGCGTATTAACTATTAAGATGTCAGAAGTATGTGATGCTTTAAGAAAAATGAAAGTGGATAAGACCTTGAGATCAGATGACATTCCTCTTGAAGTATGGAAGGGCCTGAACACATTGGTATTAAGTGGCTAACTAATTTTTTCAATAAAATTTTGAAGGAATAGAGGATGCCAGAAGATTGGGAAAAAAAAAGTTCTAATTCATTTCTATAAAAACAAAAGGGATATTCAAAGTTGCAATAATTATTGTGGAATTAAGCTTATGAGTCTTACTATGAAATTTTGGGAAAGAGTAATTGAGAAACGTATCCGATGTATGACTACTGTATCAAAAAATCAATTTGGTTTTATGCTGAGCAGATCTGTTATAGAAGTTATTTTCTTATTACCACAGTTAATGGAGAAGTATAGAGTGATGAGAAAAGATTTATATATGATTTATCTTGACTTGGAGAAAGCGTATGATTGAGTACCGATAGAATTGATTAGGTGGATATTAAAAAAGAAGGGAGTCTCTCAAGAATATGTTGACTTGGTTGAGGATATGTCCGAAGATGCTACTACTAGTGTGGGAATTATTGCTGGAGGGACTTTTGAATTTTTGGCCACTATAGGTTTGCACCAAAGTTCTGCACTAAGTTTGTATCTCTTTGCTCTGGTTATGAATGAAATAACAATCATGATGATATCCTTTGGTGTATGTTATTTGTAGATGATATTGTCTTAATTGATGAAAGTATGGATAACTTAAATGTTAAGCTAGCAAGTTAGAGACATGCCTTGGAGTCTAAAGGTTTTTAAATTAATATGAGCAAGTCAGAGTTTATGCTAATTATAATAATGAGAGAGCGTTACAAGAAGATATGATTCTAATTGATGGACAAAATATTCCTAAGAACAGCAGCTTTCGGTACTTGTGGTCAACATTCAAGAAAATGTGGATTTATGATGATATTGCACAGAGGATTAAGACATGCTAGTTAAAATGGAGAAGTGCATCATGAGTCTTTTGTGATCGTCGTGCACCCGCAAAACTTAAATAGAAGTTTTATACAACAGTTGTAAGGCCTACTTTGTTATATGGTGCCAAGTATTGGGCAGTACGAAAGAAATACATTAACAAATTGTAAGAAACAAAGATGAGAATGCTAAAATAGATATGTGGTAAAACTAAGAAAAATAAGATTAGAAATGACACTTTCACGAGGACTTAGGGATAGCTCTAATTGATAGTAAATGAGAGAAAATAGACTCAAGTGGTTTGAACACGTGCACCGTCGCCCTAACTCGGCGCCGGTTAAAAGATGTGACCAAATCTTAGTAGATGCTAGTAAAAGAGCTCGAGTAGGCTTAAAATGATATGATGCAATCTTATTAAGGACATTGGCTTCTTGAGTTTAAATACGAATATAGCATTTGATAGAGATCTTTGGCAGAATAAAATTCATGTAGCCAACACCAAATAATGGGATAAGACTCTGATGATGATGATGATTCAGTTCATTACTGCCCTAACCCCCATATGGAGTGGTTGCTCCACTCGTTGGTGGCACCATGCTGACCTTCTTACCAAGGTAACCATTTCTGAATAAACGGGTAGCCCTCTCCTCCTACATGACTCGTGGCTCGGTCATTATAGATACCATAATGTCACAGCCCGATCCAACTCTTCTGAGCTATTGTCCACTTTGGGCGAAGCCCACACAATTTTCTCCCCACAAGGTGCCTCATAAGTTATGGATCACAACCCTACATATATAGTCTAGTAACATTCTCCCAATTTTTGATATGAGATAATTCAATTCATTCCTTCCCTATCCCCCATACGCAATGGTAGCTCCACTCCATTGGCTGCTCCACGCTCGCCTTCTTTCCAGATAGCCCTTTCCGAATAAATGGCTAGCCCTCTCCTCTTGCACTCATGATTGGATAACTACAGATAATAACTTATCATGCTATATCGAGAAACTATTTGTGTGTCTATGTGTACATATACAGATGCATATATGGCACCAGAAATATATAAGCTATGAAAATAGAAAAGTGAAATGCTAGAGTGACAAATTTTTTGGCCACACTATTTTGCCATCCATAAAAGACAAATGCTACGTCACTTCAACTTCAGGTGTACCCCCCCTATAAACACACACATGTGGGTTATTAATAAGCCCATGTCACACTTGCCATTTGTAGATGGCAAAGTAGGGTGGCAAAAATGTGTGGCATCGTAGTGTGCCTCAATAGAAAAAAAAATAGATGGTGGGTGGAATTGAAACTACCTTTCACTCTTTGCTCATAACTTGAACGATCACGCATCATCAAAGCAGCAGCCTCTCCATTCAGAGGATCTGACGGGTTAGGATACAGAAGAAGCTGTGGAAGGAAGACTTCAAAAACATTTACAAGATCTGCAAAACACGTATGAATAGGATGAAGTTTATCAAACATTGTACGGTTGCTTTAACCGAAAACTATTTAAAGTAGCCTACAGACACATATGCAGTTTGATCTAATGCTCAAAGATGCGTCAAATGGGTACCAAACATAGGACTCCACGTCTGGTTGATGACATCCAAGCAAACTGACCCAGACCTGAGAAAAGTAAAAACTCCATAAACATTCAGATAGTTGCCCTAAGAAATCACAAAAAACAGATTGCAAATCAGCCAAAGTGATATTCCCTGAAACACATTCCACATAATAGACTTTCAGACGAGTGACATACTCCCATAAGCGATAAGATATGATAACAATTGCAATGCATGGAAATCAGATAATTCAAAAACAATAGGAACGCCACAGAAGTGACAATCAGAAACTCACATTTCATCGACATTTGGGTGGTAGATCTTATTAACAAATCCAATGGACGGGGACTTATAAGGATAGGCATCTGGTAACTCCACCCTTATCTTCCATACACCTCCTTGATATAGACCTGACACAATTACGGATCTCAGAGAAATTAAGGAAAGAAAATCACCCAGCATATGTTGCGGACAACAAAATCTACAAAATAACCAAGAAGCCATCATGTCAAGTGAAATCTCAAAACAATTACATACAAACGTTAGATCATACAACAGAACGAACGACTTCCATTATAGATAACCATGGACGTTTACTTAAGGGATACATAGCTAAATATACAAGGACGCCAAAACAGTAGTCTTGACCATGTTTTTGGGACTCATGAACTCAGACATTTGACAGAATCTTGTGTCCTCTTTCTTTACTTTTTCAAATGGACAGACATTTGAGAAATATGTATCCTCTTTATTTACTATTTCAGGTGAAGGAAAGTAGTACGCTTAAAAAAAAGAAGCAGTACGCTGTACGCCTGATCAAAGTAAAGCGCCGACCATTCCCTTTACTCTACTCCCATCAGCTGCCCACATGATCCAGTCAACTGGAATAACAAAACACATCCACGAAGCTCGTAACAAACCCACTTATCCCACGGATTACAAAACAAAAAGAAAGGGAAAAATCGTTTTGCAGATCAACTCATCAAAGTAACAGAGAAGCACCAAAAACGAAGACAATAGCCGCAGATTGGAGCTCCTTACTCTCGTTGGGCCCGTGGAAGTGCACGTAGAACTCCTGCATCCCATCATTGATCATCTCCACCTTGTAGTCACTCATCATCCTACAACCAGAGGAGACAGACACGAGCAAGATTACATCAAGAAACACCTCCAACTGGCTACTTCGGGAAGAAATCGAAACGGATGTAGGGTGGGGGAAAACAATTCCCCGGGGCTAACAGTTTCATCAAGTCCATCTCTCGGCGCTTGCTGGGAGAAGACATCTTGTCCTCTTTCCTACTGATCCCCTTCCCGCTGCTGCTGATTGCTCTTGAGGCCTGCTTTCCCCTGGCTGGTTGGCTGCGCAGAGAGAGAGAGAGAGAGAGAGAGGGTGAGGAAGCTATGGAGGAGAGAAAGACGGTGGACGTATGCAGCGGAGGGGCTATTCTACTCGCTTTTCCCCTACAGTGAGCGAGAAAAAGGAAGCCGAGGATGGCAAATCCACTGCCCCAAGCCTAAAAAAGTATGGGGGAGAAAGAGAAATAGAGGATAATAAAGTTGGCAAATAATTTTATTAGTGGAGAGATTGAGAAAACTCTTCCCTCTCTTTTTTTAGAGTACATCAATTTTATTACTCTTTATAGAGGGTAATAAATATTATTTAGTACTTTTAAAGAGGATCACAGAATTAATATAGATTGCTCTTCAAACAATTCTATTAGTTGTAAGAGAGAGAGAGAGAGATTTTATTAGAGTTTTAACTAATAAATTTATTTAGAGGACAATCTACATTACTTTAATTGTCATACTCAGAGGATATTATTTTTCATGGAGAAATACTAGTACACACCAAATAGTGATATGACACTTATTTTGAGAGATTTTAAAAAATGTTAGTGAGGGACATATTAAAAGACTTCAAGTCGAGTGTCACAATTTTAGTAGGTGTGATCAATTTAGTGCGCGTCAAGATATTTATTAAATACTTCTTTTTTCTCACGGGATAGATATACATGATGTAAGCTTATATTTATTTATAGTAAGATCTTTTATTAACGAATTATGTGGGAAAAGTTTCTATTTTATTTGCAAATAAAAATAGATTTTACCACTAATGAAAGTGGCAATAAGATTAATATGAAAAATTGCATATAGTAGGATGATTACATCCTTATATAATATAAATACCGCCGCATGGAAGCAATATAGATGACATTTTTATACTTAAAATTGTCATGCTAGTGGACATTTATCATGCTAGTGCATAACATATCACTTCTTTTAAAAAGATGTCCTTTGTTTATTAGCAAAATCACGTCTTTCCTAACAAAAGAATCTTGTTTACCTTTGTCAATAATTGCCTATACAAGAAGACACCATTTGTTTTTGGGTAAAACATTTTATTTTCGACAAAGATTTCTTATTTTCCAAAAAGAAGAGACGATCGAAGTATCGAAAAGTAATTAGTTTCAAATTCACATAGAAAAATGGTTAGATCTTAAAGAAGAACACCTTGTTTAAAGTTAAACAAAGTAAAGCTGAAAGTGTTGTCCATCCAACTGCTAGTGCTATCCAAGAGATAGTGCAAGTAGGAATATATTCAGTAGTATTTTTTTTTTTTCTAATTCCACCTCCCCCTCTACAACTATTAGGTCTCCTTTTCTTCACGATAAATGTCCCTTAGTTGTATTTCTCTGTTTCTTTTCTTTATTTACTTTTTTTTCTTCTTAAAGAGAAGATTTCTCATATGTCATGTTATGAGAAAAAAGTTGATCCTCATTTATTTAACATTAATAAAGATAAGTACTACATAAGAAATTAAGATTTACTTTTCTTAGCTAACATGTACTTCGTTCTCATCAATCCAAGAAGAATTGCCTTGAACTTATTTTTATTTACTAAAACCAATCAACTTTGTAGTTATTTTCTTTCTTACACGTTGAAAGGGAAAATGGGAAGTGATAAAAATTTCAACATAAACTTAGGCGATGTTTGAGACTGCGGTTAAAAAGTTAAAAAATACCAAAATTGACTTCTACAGAAAAGTCTTGCACGGATGCGATTCTTTGGCCTCGTCGCCTGCACCCTTCGTGCCGCGGGCGACGAGGCCTCATCGTCCGTGTCCATGGGGCAAAATATGCTGAAAATTATTTAAAAAATACATAAACATCTCGCCCCTCGCCGATTCCTTCAAAAAATGGCCTTCGCACTGTTTCGGCGAAAGCAGTGTCAGAGATTGTTATGTCTCTGTCTCTTTCTTCCTTCAAAAATCTGCACGGCGCGAAAACTTACGCGAGGGTGGTGTCTTTAGAGCTATGGTGAATTTCGTCGAAAATTTTACAGTGTAAAATCTCTCCAAACACATTCCCAAAAGCTGCCTTATTAGAAATGCAAGATACGTACTTAAAAAAACGAGGTGCACACCCGACAAAGATGAGGGCTGTGCAGACCCGAAAGACGACTAAGGGGGTGCTCCTAGAAAGATTTTTAACTCTTAACCAATCAAGTCCCTTAAAATTTAAAGGAAAATAGTGGTTTAACAATATTCTATTTTGACGTCAGCTTTAACACCAGAATGGACACGAACTCACTCCACCTTTATGAAATGACAACTATGTGCTTGTTGCCAAATAATAATGTGGCACTGACAACTCTGTACTTGTTGTCAAATAATGACATGACACAGTACTTTTATTTATTGGAGTCAAATTTAATGTGAAGAAATAGAATTAGTAAATCGATTTCCAAATTCGAATGGGGACACCTCATGTGAAGCGCGCATGTCCAGCGAATGTCGGATATTTAAGACGGTTACTACATGATTCCTATAACTTAATAGCTTTTCTTCTATATATATATAGAGAGATGAATCTTATAACGTGATAGTATTTTTTTAAAAAAGATTTATTACACTCGCATATTATATTTTAAATATAATATGACTAGTTAATAATTTATGTGGCACTCTTCATATGAAGAGTGATAAAATGACAATCTAATTGTTAGATATCACATGAATTTGTTATCTATTCATATTATATTAAAATATAATATATAAGTGTAATAATTTTTTCTCTTTTTTTTTTCTGTACATTGAGTAGTGCCTTTCAGAGGGTTCTTTCAACTTCCATTATGAAATTATTTGGTAGTTTTCAGAAGAAAAGGGAGCAGTGGATAGGGCGACGTGAGATTTAAATTTAGATCTCTCAAACTCTGTGTAGGTCTAAGGTGCCGATTGGGGGCACTTTTCAAAAAGTTGAAGTCGGCTAAATTCGATTTAATCTCGTGGATGATGCACGCGGGCGATTTTTTTTCGTTGCTCGTGTCTTTCCTGATGCTGGTGATAAGACTTACGAAAATGTGTAAAAAAATTAAAAAAATTTACTACACGCTCTCTTGAGTTTTTCTCTCTCCATCCGTCTCAAATTTTCCAAAGTAATTGTGCACCTTTTTTTCACTATCTCCCTTCTCCAAATAATTCCGTGGTGATTCAAAATTGTGGCTAAAGAGACATCATTAATTTGATTTGAGAATGAGAAAGATTTTGTGTACTTTCAAAAGTGCACAAAGTGCAATTCACATAGGCAACTAACTCATGTGACATCATCTATATGGGTTGGTAGTCTATGTGACACTTAAAAAAATGGTGTCACATGGATTAGTTACCCATGTAGATTGTATTTTGTGTACTTTTAAAAATACACAAAGTTTTTCTCTTTGAAAATAGGGCAGGTCTTATAAAAAAATTAATTTTAAAAAATTTTCAATCTCTCTCCCAAATGACACCTAAGAACAACTATTCTACGTTCCCATTATCAAAAAAATATTGTTTATTTCGACAGATCCAACTTCCCCACATCATGGTGCGAGAGTCGAAGCCTTCCTTTCAGGTGGGCCGAGGTGCATGCCAGGCCCAGTCTATTGGGAACACTGGATCTCGTCAGAATCTATCTAGCACAAAAGAAATATTTGTTATCGGAGTAAAAAAAAAATATCCGTTCAATTTTAGACACAAGTGAACAAGTTTCGTTATTATATCGGTAACAGAACTCACATCAGATCCAATAAATGTTTCTTCCAGCACAAAAGCTGGCACGCAATCTTGTTCGGACCTCACAACCTATCACAAACCCTACTGATTCAACCGGTCATCCAGTTCCATGATCTAACTCAATCCCCACTCTGACCTCTGCCAACTTTGTTCAGCACCACCCTACAGACCACTTCTCTGCGCGTGCTCACCTGCCGTTGGATTTTTCATATGAAATAACATGGTGCACACCTCGGTGTGCACTAAGTTGGGCACATCCTATGAAGGTGTGCCATGTTAAGAGATGGAGGATTATAATAATACGCCATCCTTTAATTTTTCAACCCTAAGAGTTAGTGGCACATTTTTATTGGGTGTGCCCAACTTAGTGCACACCATGGGTGTGCACTAAGTATTGCTCTTATTTTAAGTCCACCGTTACCCTCACTACATTACGTGCTGGGACAGTGGACACAGTCTGACGTACGCCTCACAACTGTGCTAAGAAGAAAAGGAGGAAGAGGGGAGTGCCGTCAAGATTTCAACAAACAAAGAAGCATGAGGAATCGATTGCACAGGTACCCACCAACGGGCGTTCTCGGTTTGGTCACAGAGAGCGGCGAGCTGAGGACGGAGGACGGAGGACCCCATGCAGCCAGTGGCACGACCAGACCACAGGCGCCTCTCGTAGCAGCCATATGACGGCAACCTCTCTCTTTTTTTTTTTTATCTCCCTGCCTCTTCCGGGATGGCAGTCACAGAACCGGAGCAGCCCTTGCAGAAAGCTCCCACCTTTCTCTGAAGGCACAAGAGGTCCTACTTGCTGGCTGCAGCTGGTGGGGTAGGAGGGAGGAGTCCGGCATCTTTCCGGCGCCGGTCCCCATCACCGACGCGCTCCCCTGTCAACACCATGCCACATGGACACGAAAGGACGGGGGCGCTAGCTTTCGGCTCGGTTCGCAGGGAGGGGACCTGCGGTGGCCGGAACCCACGCCGTGCCTTATCAAAATCTTCCCCGGTTGGTTTGTTCGGACCCACTTTGTTTATGGTCAGATTCAAAGCAAAGCTTGTTGCAGTGCAGAGGCGTAGGCAATAAGGTCTTTGCTGGGGGGCAATTATTGGTGTTGCCTACCTGCGCCTTTCTTGCCGGAGGTCCCCCGGGAGGATTAAAGAATGGAATAGACGGGGCGGGCAGAGAAGCTAGAAACAAGCTTAATAATGGGGAGGTGGGTGGAGGGTTGGGGTGGGGAGGCGTCTTTCTCCATTGTTATGAACTAAAGAACCGTGCAACACACGAATCACTATGTTATCACCTTCGGCAGATGGGGTCAGAAGATTTTTCATTTGTTTAGGTAGGGAATCACTTAGATGAGTGTCTACATTATCTCAACACGGCTGGGTCTTTTGTTTACGTTTCGCTCTTACCAAGTGGCTCTACGTATGGCGTCCCAACAAAAGGCCACCTTATAGGCCAGGATCATGGGATATACCAAGGCATTAGTTTAGGACATTTATCATAGTTGTATATTGTAGGATCATGTTGGCATGAACGGATGTTTTGGGTCTGGGTTTTGGAGTTCATGCTCTGGAGGCCCCGAATCTAGTTAATTATAATTTATTTCCACCTGTTTTTTTCTCCTCGAGGAAGACAGTTTTTGACAAAGAGAAATGCTCAGGGTCTGTTTGATTGAACGAAAAATTCTGGTTGTGAAATAATTTTTAAGAAAATTTTATTTTTTAAATTATTTGGTACCATTGAAAAATAAAATTTAAAAAATTAAATTACATAAATCCCGGATTTTGGCATCCGCGGATGCCATTTTCTATGCTATTGCTACAGTGCACGTTTTAGGTACTATTCACGTATGTTACATTTTTATTTTTTCCCACTTATTTAACTAGTCTTTGTCAAATTTAATTATTTCTTATTAGTTAATTTAATTTTTATTTTTTTTATTAAAATATCTGTAAAATTCTATTCATTCAAATTGTGTTTTTCTTTTATTTCTCCTATTTTAAATTATCTTTGTCAAAGTTACTTATTTTTCATTAGTTATCTAATTTTTTTTTATTTTAAAAAAATATTAAAAATAAAATAAAATAAAATAAAAAATTTGATGAATAATGTTAATACACAAAGAGTATATGACTCTCTCTCATTTGAGTGTATTATAAGATCTCATATCCCTCCATACAATTTTATATTTACCTGACAACCAAATAGATAATTGTGTTTTTATTTTCTCGTAAAAGTTATTATGTGGAAAACTATTTTCCTATTAAACTGTTTTACATACAACCAAATGGACCCAATAGTGCCTTCCAAGAAGGTAAAAAAAAATGACGTAAATTACTTAGACAAGTAATTTTATTGGTCGAAAGAGAGAGAGAGAAAATTCTTATCAAATTTTTAACCAATAATAGTTCCGATCAAATCCAGAAAGGTGCAAGGTGAGAGCAAACCCAAAGTTCCAAATCCACAATGGAATCTCGCCCGGTCCAGCCCAGGTACTTCAATCTTTTTCTTTTGATAGGTAATGTGGGGAGGGGATTTAAGTGTAATATGACTAGACAACAAATCTATGTGACATCCAACAATTAGGTTGCCACTTTATCACTTCTCATGTGATAGATGCCACATGAATTATTACCTAGTCATATTGCACTTAAAATATAATATAAAAATGTACTAAGTCTTTCTCATACATGAAAGACTTCGACCACCGAATCACTCCTTATGTACAGGCACTCAATCTGAAAATGATGCTGGTTTCAGTTTAAATTGTCACCAAATTTGATTTCATGTTTCTTCACAAGCCCACATCTTTGCGCTGTGGTTTGTAATAACCTTGGAAACAGATGAAAATAAGTTTCAGATTTCAGCTCTCTTTCTCTGCTTTCTAAGGTCATGAAAGAAAATAAATGAAACCTGACACAGAGAGGCAAGCTGTTGAAACTTGCGTGCTTTGTTTGTTTGATTCTCTATACACAAGATCCTATTTATGTTGCAGGGCGGGTACCATCCACACGCTATCGTTATCTGAAAATTGTGCGGACTGCAAATTGGCATCAATCAAAAAATCGAATTATACTTATTGGACATGCAATTAGTAGCCCCCAGACACAATATGCAGAACAATAAAGGAAAACTGTAGCTACCAAACAGCAGCTTCAAACATAACTTCTGCATGAGCAACAAATTGAACAGAAGGTGTAAGTTTGCAATCAAATTCTCATGTTAAATAGGAATACATAAAACTCCATTATCACAGTGTATCGCATAGGGAAATTCTGTGAACATATTTTGGACATTTCAACTCCTAAGAAGAGTTCATGTATTCCATATTCCATCCTATCTAGAAATAGACAGCCCTTTGTTTTGTTTTGTTTTGTTTTGTTTTGAGACGTCATTCTAATCATTACCCGTAATTCTCAACTCCACATCACCGTCACAAGGTATCCCATCCATCTGGAGTCAGCTTAGAACTTGAGAGCCGCAAGAATTGGTCCAGCATGACATCAACATCCCAAAAACTTGGTTGTGACCCTGACAAATATCTTAGCAGGCAGGGAAGAGAATAAGAATGGAAGAATATGTGCAGAAAGTGCATGCCAACCCAAGCAGTTCCAGCAAAACAACCTCTTCGAGAATTCCAAACACCCCCACCCCATCTCCGTTCCTCCACAGTCAAGGAAAGACATGATGGCTTTGCAATAGTTTGGCGACAAGTTCTGAGTGTTGATATCAGGTTCAATCAATTAACAAGGAAGTTATTTTCTCTGATGGATCTTAGAAACTGCTCATGTAAAATGGAAGCCCGTACTCCAGAAGCATACTCACGGGGTGAAAAGGATAAATCCAAAAGTGGGGTGAAAAGGATAAATCCAAAAGAGATCCAATGGTGGGCACATTAGACTAGTCAAAAATGAAGTAAACTGATGAAGGGTATTCAAAAAGAATGTCCATGCCCGCAAGGTTGAAACGGGAGCACATTTCCTTCACAATGTGATAAATGTTATCCATAACAACAAAGACAATGATGCTCCACTGATCAAAAGATTCCGCACTTTTCTTACCCCGCTAATCTGGATTGTGGACAGACAGACCCTTCGCATGCTTTTCTCAAACTTCTTCCAACCAGACTAAAAAAACCTCATACGTCCTCTTCAACTGGGTCCGTATTTGCTTTATTGCCAACCAGGAAAGAGAGTTTCTCCTTGCAATCATTATCATGTCTGTTGTCAAAGTGTCAGCACGCCCTTAATACAATTTTCGTTTAGTATAAACATCATGAATGGATGACATTTTCTCCAAGATTTATTAACCACAAATGATCTTGCTGTTGCCATTGCAATGACAAAGCTGAATAACATCTGGAGTAAATGAGGTAACTCATGTACCACCTTCTTTTATGCAGAAGAGTTACTGTTCTTTGGAATTAAACTTGAAGAACTAGCATTGCAGAAGAATTATTCCCATAAAATGCTGCTTGAGTGCTTTCAGCTGCCTGCAGACCATTTTAACGAGAAGAGATAAAGCTCAGCTCAATATTACACCCCAGGGATCAGAGATATTAAGGGATAGCATGTTTAGATTCTCTTCTCTCATTTTTTACATAATTTGTTCCCAATAAATGCAGCTGAATACTGAAAAGAGGAAGTACCTGCTAAAGAGATGACGATCTCCGTACAATCTACATCAATGTCTCAAATGTTTACAGTTTTATGTCAGGACCGGTAAAAGAAAATTTTACGATCACTTCCACCCTTAACATAGTCTTAACTTGACCAGCACAAAAGAGATCAATAAAATTGTGGGTGATTGCATGCATGTAAAAAGAAAAGCAGAAGGTGAACCCTCCAACATTCTTAAGCAGAAAGAATTCTAGGCACAAAATCCCTAATATAATGAGAAATTAAAACAACGATATATTATGGCAAATTCAGGTCAACAAATGAGGACACTTCTATGTGAGGAAAGCAGTTGTTAATGAGAATTTTCAGGTCGAGGAGTGGGGATGCCCCTACGTGAAGAAAGTAGTTGTTAATGGAACTTTTCCATTTGAAAGTCAGCTATGGCCTTACTATGATCTAGGCAAAGGATTGGACCCTGAGGATCCACGAGTCTAGGGTTGTGGCATCTTTTGCCAAATATATGGGCCCATAGGACTGGGAAACCAATGGGTGGTATACATGCTCTAATTATCTTTTTTGTACTTTTGCAAGTATGTGGCACCATCCACTTTCCTAAAAAAGAAAAAAAAAACTATCGAACTCCACAAAGGGAAGCCAATGAGAAATATCAAACATGCTCTGAAAATGGTGTTTTGGATAATGGAGGTGCTTTACCAACAACAGAGGATTGGCATGACACTGTTCCATTCAGCATCAGGAATTCTTATGCATCCATATATTGAACCATCTCACATCATAAAAACACATCCATCATCATGACACTGGAAACGTATCTTGAAGAATGCACCAGATGCAGTGACATGTATCAAGACTTGCGTTGACAAGTGGGAGAGAGCATGGAAGGTGGATACGATTTGGCTGAAGAATCGGCCAGATCCAGATCGGCCAATCCATAGGAAGTTTTAAAAAAGGAAAAATCAGCCAAACCCAATCCAGGCAGATTCTGGCTGATTCCGACCAATCCAGCCCAATTCCGGTCCAATTCTTGCAAGATTGGGTCAATGTAGCCTAAAAATTTGACCAAATTTCACCAATCCCAGCTCTTATCCCCTTGGAATCGGATCATGGGCATCCCTGTAAGAATCAGCTGATCCCAATCTGGAATATAGGTTGATTCTGCCTTCCAGGAAAGAGAGATTTCATAGTGGCTGCAAAATGAACTTTATTAATGAAATATTAACATTTAAAGAAATGATTTGATCTTTTAGCACTTCTAAGGTTATCTGAACCCTTTTGTAGATACTTTATCATTCAAGGATACATACAATACTTCATATTTTCCCTCTTCACAAAAGATGGGAAAATGGGAAGAACTATTGTTTCAATCCCATAGTTGTCTCTTTGTAACTCAGCCCACGCATCTCCACTGCCAAGCATCAGGCATGCTTCTCCTTTATCACCAGTTGCCCCTACGACTGCCAGCATTTACTGTATGGTCTTCTCCCACAGATGCCTCATCCTTTTTTTCTTACCATTGAAAAAGATAACTTTATTCCCACCAAAAACAAGAATTTCATGAGATTATCATGGTACTGAAAAACATAAACTGGACGGAAGTAAAATTGGAGGTTACATGATCTGTAAAGAGCTGGTTACATCATGTTTTCCATAGACATGATAAGATTAAATAAACCTCCTTCTAGCATGCTTGTGTGGAGCTCAGGAGGAGTCCTTTGATCACCTTTTTGTGGGCTGCTATTCTCAGGGGCTTTGTCGGGAGATTGCATGGAGGACTGAAAGAGCTATCACCTTGCAGGGTGATGTTGCCTCTTTGTTTCACGATTGGCATAGACATTGTCACATTGGCTCCTCAAGGCGGACAAGATTGTTTGGTGGCTCATCCTCCACAAAACCTTATGGGAAGTGTGGGGGGAATGCAACTACCGTATATTCAGGAGGGAGTCCCGATTGGAGGAGATGTTGGTCCATTTTGTTTGGGATTGGGTAAAGGAATGCACAGTCAATTTGTCTAACATAAATTCATCTTTGTCTCCTTTTTTGGGAGTTTTGGAGGCTAGAGTGCTTTAGTCCTTCTTGGTGTTAGCTTCCAGTATAGGTGCGGTGGGGAGGCTCCCTTTTGGGTGTTTTTTGGCCCACCTATAGCTATCACCTTGCAGGGTGATGTTGCCTCTTTGTTTCACGATTGGCATAGACATTGTCACATTGGCTCCTCAAGGCGGACAAGATTGTTTGGTGGCTCATCCTCCACACAACCTTATGGGAAGTGTGGGGGGAATGCAACTACCGTATATTCAGGAGGGAGTCCCGATTGGAGGAGATGTTGGTCCATTTTGTTTGGGATTGGGTAAAGGAATGCAGTCAATTTGTCTAACATAAATTCATTTGTCTCCTTTTTTGGGAGTTTTGGAGGCTAGAGTGCTTTAGTCCTTCTTGGTGTTAGCTTCCAGTATAGGTGCGGTGGGGAGGCTCCCTTTTGGGTGTTTTTTGGCCCACCTATACTTGTACAATCTCTCTCTTTCTGTGGTACTATCCACTTTCCAAAAAAAAAACAATTTCACCAATAATTCCTAATTCAAATTCCCGTGACTTCCACTACTCGCATGAAACATGCATCAAATTATCTCGTGAACAATCTGAACCAGATTGCTAAAATAGCCTAAGCTGTTAACCACCAAACGAATATGTTTCTATTCTTTCAAATTTGTTGGTGAATAATAAGGGTTGAAACATGGGCCATAGGACCAACCAGAAAGGAAATGGCTTTGGTCCAGATTCAATCTAACCTCACGAAGTTGCAAACCGCTTTTCAAGCACCAAAACATACCTTATTTTCTTCCAAGACAAAGGCTAGAGAGAGAGAGAGAGAGAGAGAGGGAGGGAGAGGGTGCATTGTTGCACCAATTTATCTCCTGAACGATCTGAACCAGATTGATAAAATAACCTAAGCTGTTAACCACCAAAGGAATATGCTTCTAGTCTTTCAAATTTGTTGGTGAATAATAAGGGTCGAAACACCGCCACAGGACAAATCAGAGAGGAAGGGGCTTGGGTCCATATTCAATCTAGCCTCACCAAATTGCCATCAGCTTTTCAAGCTAACCGAGACATACCTTATTTTCTTCCAAGAAAATGGCTAGAGAGAGAGAGAGAGCGCATCCTTGCATCATTAATGGATTTTGCCAAGCCACTGTCTCTTTTTTTGTTGGGGGGGTGGTTTTACTCATACTCTACATAAAAAAAAAATACACAGCTAAAATAACATGCTTCTAGTCTTTCAACCTTGCCATAGAATTTCAATCTGGCCTCACTATGTAACTTGATCATTTTTCATGATAACAGAAAGACATCTTCCCCTCTTCCAAAGCAATGGCTTCAAGAAAACAAGCAAAAATCATACATCTTCAAATTCAAACACCTTGCCATAACTGCCAATGCAGAGTCCATGTTGCAGAATGCAATATAAGAAAAAAACATAGATATAGTGAGAAATTTTAGGTGGATTATGTCATTTCATGTCATTTTTCATTACACCATTGTGTCCATCTTTGCATATGTTAACTTTTACTAGTCTCCAATCCCCATAACATTAATGGTGGTGCCATATTTTACAAGGAGATGAAAGCGAAATGATGGATAAATGCTAAACCCTCAAAAGATGAGGGGCCAAGATTTTTTTTTGAAGAGAAAAATCAGGGTATCAACATAAACCTTCAGGAAAGGGAGGCGTAAAAATGAACATAAATAATAAAGAGTGGGTTATATGTCTTGCTGGTTCTCTCCTTTCTCGTAAAAGGGTGGGAGTGGGACCCCCTGCTCCTTTCATGATTAGGGCAAGGAAGAGAAGTTTACCATTAGCATCACCCTATTGGTTGGCTCAAAGAGTTTGATAAGATGAAGGGGTAGGGAACTTATCTTGGAACCAAGAAATGTGGAAGGGAAATGTATTATGTACTATTGAGAATATGTCCGGGTGAGATGTTGAGGTTATAAGTCCACTGCCATGTACATTTCTCACTTTTGAGCACAACAGCACATATGTTTTGGGCTTTCAAACATGTGCTTTTAGGCCTATCAGCATGTATCTTCTTTTCAGACCGTGAACTTTGTAGGCTAGAACACCACTCATGTGCATCTGCCATCAAGATTTAACTTCACAACAAAAATAAATAACATAAAAATAAAAGTTAACTTTGCTAGCCAGTCTAGCCTACCTTCCTTCACAAGTCCATCATCGACAATCATTTATCCTACTAGGCTACTAGCCACAACCATCCCTGTTATCCACCATGTCTGAGACTCTTGACAGCCTACAAATCACTTGGTCTAGTAGCCTATGGCCTACATTTCAGTAATCTGGTGGTTTGCCAAGTGTTTTACCACTCTATCATTTATATGGCCTACTACTAAGCCACCAGTCACATGGGCCAGAAGCCTATGGCTAACATAGCCTACATGCATGCCAGTTTAGCATTATCAGGATCCCCTACCAAAAGCCAGTAGGCTACCATTCACATAGGTCAGGGTCATTACCAAAAGTCTCCTACTAACATATCAGTAACATGGTTTACCAGACCACCATTCACATAGGGCAGACCACTAGCCAAGCCTACATGCATGTTCAGTCTAGCATTACCAATTACCAAAGGTCCCCACCATGCCCAGCCCCTTATAATTTATCATTCATATAACCCTTCCATTAATCCAAAGCCCCACAGCTTACCATTAACTCTTACAAACTGTCATTAATGCTTGTAGCCTACTGCTAACTCCCAAAACCTGCCGTCAATTTTTAACCTTCATTAGTTACAACTAACATTCTTAAGCTGCTATCAACTTTTAACCTTCATAAGCTATCATTAGGTTTCTTAAATTGCTATTAATTTCACAAGCTACCATTAAATTTCATAGGCTACCATGAAACTTGGTCAGTTGATCATTAACTAAGTTTTACAGTCCAACATTTGTTAGACCTAAAGGCTACAATCAACAAAAATCTAGAACCATAAATATTACACTTAATGGTCAACCTGGTTAATGGCTGATGGTGGAAGACCATTGTGTATGATAATGATGACCTGTGCTCATGAAGGTAATCTGCCATCATGAAGGGAACTTATGCCTGCAACATGGACACATAAGACAATCAATCATCGAGACTCAACAGATTAAGATCATCCAAGTCCCAACTGCAACTTATGCCTGCAACATGGACACACAAGAGAAACTATGGCGGATGGTGGACGAATGGCAGCAGATGATGGATCTCCCTCCCCCACACCGTGGCTACTAGGGCAAGAGAAGGGGTCCATGGGTCTGCTGCGGTGCCTAAGATGGGTTGGGAGTTTGGGGCCAAAAGGTATTATTGGGGGACAATAGGGTTTTCTTTTCAGTGTTGTATGCCTAACCCCAGCCATCAGATTGAGATCATCCAGCGGTGTACACAGTTTTATGGGAAACAAAAACTGGATACAGAAAGGATATATTCAGTTTTCCGACTTTCCGAAATCAGTTTCCGACTTTCCGATATCAATGACTTGGCAGAATATCCATTTCCGATTACGCTTATCTATCGGAACCAAATAGCATGTCTCATTCCGATATCAGCTATCAGAATAACAGGTTGTCAGGTACCCTTGCAGCCCTAATCATAGTGAATCATTAAAAGTGAAGAATAGCCTTGACCTGACAACTAGTTCTTTCAGTCTGATGAGAAGATAATGCCTGTGAAACATGAAGCTTCCTTTAAAAAACAGTTTTTTTTTTTATCACTTCAACATTAATATAATCTTGCTGCTAATCTGCAATAGATAAAAATGGCCCAAGTATTTTTCTGGCTTAGGCATTCAAAGAAATTTAGATGAACTAGAAATCCATGATAGCAATAGCGGGCACACAGAAATACTATTTAGATTCTTTTATAGACAAGTCGGAATTCCAAGTAAATTATGAGAAGAAACTTCCACTCCTTTGTGTCTTCAAAAGGGTTTGGGATGGAGACAAGAAAGTCTAATTCTAGAAAGCTAAAGTACAGCAAAAAATTGGGCCCAACCCAATTCTCATCAAGTAACCAGGACAAAAGGTACAACAACAAAAAAAATATGTGGTGGGAATACACTAAATGTTCCAGCTATTCTAATCCTTCCACCCAAAATAAATATTCATAACTACTAATTGGCTATGACATCAACCAGACATAAAGCAGAAATCAAAGAAAACAAGGAGGCAGTGGTATTCAGAGATTTTGCACTAGCGATGATAAGAAACACGTATAATACAAGCCACAGAGGAAGCATTCTGATACAACCTTTTGGTGACAACTTATATATCACCTGTGGTGGTATGTGCCATTTATAGGAAAAATGTGCATGACAAAAATAAAGTACAAAACCAAGAACCATCTGAAAATAACAAATTTCCAGAAACGTCAAAAAACAGTGACCTAGTTTTCTTCAGGGTTTTGTTATACCAGCAAATTATAAAAGGCCAGGATGTTTCGGTAATTCCCGTGGGCTTCCAAGGTATTAAATATTTTTCAAACATCTCCTTTTTTATTCTATAAGCATGTGGTAGTAACTACCCTCACAGGAAAGGAAGAAAAATGAACAACTAGATAGTCCATAGTTTGCTAAAGGAAGCAAGATGCAGCATGGCCTTTGATAAGGGATGTAAAATCAAATGAATTAGAGTTGAAGGGGACTGCCGCTGGTAAATGCTTCCAGATGTGCTACCTCCTACGAAAATGAATGCACAGTGACTGCTCAGAAGTATTCTCACATCAATTTAGATACCATTGTTGTATCCAATTTGGATGAGTGAAGAATTATAAAGTGATGTACTGAATGTTAAAGAGAAACTCATTAGCAAATGGACCAATGTTGAAATTTTTACATAGTCAAACTGGAAACTGTAGTTTCATTCATGGTTTGCCGAGTCGGAATCGGAAGGCGAATCGGGTTGCTCCTGATTCGCTCCGATTCCCCCCGAATCGGTCCGAATCGGACCGATTCGCATGGGTATATTATATATAATATATATAATATGATATATATATTGCAGATATATTATATGTATTACATATATAATATAATATTATATATATATTTATATTATATATAAAGGGAATCGGGGCGAATCAGGCGAATCAGGGATCGGGTTTCCCCTGATCCGCTCCGATTCGGGGGAATCGGGCCGATTCGCCCCGCCATGACAAACCATGGTTTCATTGAAGCAACACAGGATTAGACAATTGACAAAAGAAATAGAAAAACAAACTTTATAACAATAAAGAAAGTAACATGTGGACCCTATGGATTAGGTAACACCTAAAAGCTTCCTTGTTTCAGCATTATACAAGAAATGTACTCTATCCATGGCGAGAAGTTCCTATAGAAATATTTGCATGAGACGATGAAAATACACAAAGGAAAAAGGTTAATCTACACATTCATGCTTCTATAGAAAATGAACCAGAAAGCTACAGCAGAATAGGAAATTTAAATGCATATTCTATCCAACCCAGATAATGATCTCCTTCCTGAAGAAACACAATTTACACAAAATTGAAGAAGCTAGTGATTAGTGAATGTCCCATTTTCTTTTCTCAAACACATTTTCCAACATAGACTTCCACTCCAATGGTGCCCTTTGGATTACTGTATCCTGTCCATTTATAATAGGAATGGCATCAAGCTAAAAAGGGTTGTATCAGAAAGCAACAATTCAAATGGAAGGATGCACAATTTAAGACTTGGCATGGAACACATAAAACCTAGTCATCATCTCGAGCAAAAATGGAAAAGTGCAAGTTTGTGATCACATTCATATCTTATTCACAAAAAATAGGAATAGTCAATCTTAAGTAAACAACCATTGAATGGAAATAGCACATATACATTTAATAACAACAATGACTTGACAAAGGTTTACAATGTATGTCTCTTTCCCTTTCTTCTGAGGCTGGACAATATTCATACCTTAGAGATTCCAGATGTAGCAACCACTAGCTCACTCTTACAAAAATAGTTTGTGAGACAGTTACCCACTAGTGGTGATTACATACATACATTATCTGGCATCAATGACATTTAGGAGATCCCAAAGATACCCTGTCTGAAAGAACGTGAAGTTTTCATCCTACTCCTACTTGTGTTTCTTCTGCTACTTCGCAAAGGAGTCAAATAAAAACGGAGGAGTCCATTATCCACATTGCTGGGAGAGTAGAAATGGACACTCTGGCTTCTACCAAACCTGTACTCCCTCTTCCTCATTTGCCAATCAGGTCTTAGGCCTTGCAGATCTCCATTCAGTGTATTTTTGCTTCTGTTCAGAGAATGATTTGCTCTACTTAAGCCATTACCATAAAGCTGGAGTCCACTATCTGAGTTCAGTTTCTCCACAGTCTTCATTTTGCCATTTTCTCGCCAAGATTCTGAGAGAGACCGTTCAAAAAGATGTTCCTGGTTTTGTGTGGTCTCCCTGAAAGGACTAGTTATGCTCCAGCTCCACACCTTACTCCACCTGCAAGGCTTCCTTCTGCTAATGCTTGGAACAGTGACATCATGCTGATGCTCCTCATTAAGCCTCTCTCTAAGAGGTTTTGTATTATTGCTTTGGGGAGATGAAGTTTTCTCTAGACTCGAACTCATATGATCAGTTGTAGTCATGTCTGTCACTCTAGTAGGTTCTTTGAAATGAGAAGACACAGCTTCAGAGAATTCAGGCAGATTTCTCTTCCTCCTCTCAGACATTGACAAATTGGTATCAGTGACCCAAAATTCATTCAAATTTCCATCTTCTGCTTCTTCAACACAGGAAAAAGAGCAAGCAAATGCCCTGCTCATCATTGAGCCATCCCATGAGTGTCTTGGATTCTCCCAAGAAGCCTTGCTGGATTCATAAGAAATCTTCCAGTCACAAGAATGCCGAAACTTGTGAGTTTCCAACCATTCCTCTTCAAGGACACTATTTTGGCGCCTCTGGTGCAATGAGTCTTTCTTATGGGTTCTCACCCTCCATTTGAACAGATTTTTTGAAAACATAGAACCTAGCCCAAAAGGCATACCTTTTTGCTTTGAAGTCTCACCACCTCCCGGACCAACTTTGCTGCCCACATAAGAATCAGCATTACGCTCCTCCAGGACTCCATAGGAAGTGGAAGCACTAGTTTCAGGACAGACTAAGTTATCTGAAAGCCTAGCTTCTGCATCAAAAAGTGCTCCAATATGAAAATCTTGAGGCCCATTACCATTTGGAAGAGACACGACTTCAGAATCATGGGTATTTTCCTGCAACCTTGCATCCGCATCAATTGCATTTTCCGTCCAAGAATCATTCTCCAAGGCTACCCCTTGCCTCTTAGCATCATAACCAGCACAATCATCAAGGCGAAAGAGGGACTGAAGCGTCCTTCTTACCCTGATTTCAGGAGGCTTTCTGTCAAACTCTGGTAGAGGCAGAGCGACATCAACCACTTCCGTTCGCCTACCAGGAAACCTCAGACTCCTATCTGCAGCATCAATACTAGATAACCTCTCGACCAGACAAGAAGGACAGAAACCAGTGAAGTACTGAGATGGGTGTCTCACACATCTCGTGATGCTACCATTTACTGGATTCATCTAAGCAGACAAGGAGAAGAAGAAGAAACACTGAAATCCGAGCCTGAAGATGTACGTTCCGAGGACACTGAGCCCAAAAAGAAAACTTAGCCACCAAATTGGCCCGGTTCCTCAGTCGCAAAGAGCTCGGTGGCCGAGGAACACAGAATTGCCTCCTCTTGGGAGATCAACACAGAAACATCAATTTCCGAAATCTATCAGCGTTTCAGGCACCATAAAAACCCTTCACGATCCGCAGGATCCAGAGCCCCAAATACCCACTCGTATCACCTGCACAGTGGCAAAACCGGGGAGAGCAGAGTACCACGAGACCTGATAAGGCTCAGATCACCAGGAGGGAAAAAGAACCCTAAAGATAGAGCACAGTGGAGAGGAACAGCGCCGAAGATAGGAAATTTCTGGCAACGCAACTTCTCTGCAACCCGACAGATTCAGAGAAAACACCTTCCACCTTCGTCGTCCTTCCCGATCTGAAAGTGGCACAGCAACAGACGCCCCAAGAGATAGAGAGAGAGAGAGAGAGGTGGAGAAAAGAGTACGCGATTAAACCCTAAAAATCGCGGGCCGGAGCAGCTTTTGCAGCCTGCCTCCCCCGGATTCCTTCCCCCAGAATGCCCACTTCTCTCTCTCCCCAGCGCCTGCTGCTGCGATCCGCCCTGGCGCTGACTCCACCGTACGCCTCATCGGCCTCTCCAAACAGCGGGCCATTATTTATCTCCTGAAGGAGCGAAATTTCTCAACGGACAGAAACACCCTTTATCCCCTTCCCCCTCCCAATCCGAAACGGACGGCAACGGTTACTCCGAATTCTTACCGGGCGCAGGTGTCCTTTTGAATGCCCAACAAACAAGATCCGACATCGTTTAACATGACCACATCAAATATTGAGAAAAAATTTCCACTCGGTCGACCGAGAAGAAAATGTAAGATGAATTCCTCTGCCCTCCCAACCAATTAGAGGGACGGCTGAACAAGTCACGGCATATTTTTATCTAGTTGTCGATTAAAAAATGTTTCTCCAAAATCTTCAGTTAGATTTTTAAGATAAACACAAAATAAATTTATGTAAAATATAAATTAGGAGGTAAAAAGATTTAAATTGTAAAAATAAGGCAACTCGATTGGGTTCTGTACCGACAGAACGAACCCGATTTGAGGCCCATACTTGTAAAAGTTGGATCTTATGCAAACGGGTCTACCAGACCCAATATTGCAGGGTTCACTTCAAACGGATCGGCGTCGGATCGAAGACCGCCGCCCGTTACCTAAGAACGCGTGTCCTCAGAATCTCCTGCACGAAGGGGGCGGGGGGGGGGGGAGCAGAGGAGAGAGCCGTTACGATTCGCGAAGCAGGGGCACTCCAGTCCTCTTAACTCAAAAGCGCGCCTCCCTGTGTCGCCCAAATTACAGAACTACCCCCCTGGTTGGCGTGTCGGGGGAGGCCGGGCGGGGGGTGTAGATAGGTGTGACTGATGTGAGCGGGGGGGTCTGTGTGAAGGGGGTAATAAAGTTCGCCAACAGTACGGACGCCTTTTTCGCGATATTCGAGTTTTCTAAGCGGGGGCAGTCTCCAAAGTCAACTCTGGAAGCTGCGAGGGGCAAGAAAGGGATCATGTCGATTGGGGGACGCGTGACGAGGTTCGGTTTGCTGACGACGGGCGAGCCTGTAAGAGGACTGTGGGCAGCATGTGCGCGTAACCCTCGTGGTGCGTGTTCGCATAGGCTAGTTTTGGTGTGCTACTGTGGGATCTGCGAGAGGTAGGGGTAGGGGCAGGGGCGGTCGTGACGACGGCCTCGGCACAAGGCCCAGCTTGTCAGAAATAAGGGAAAACTTATTTTTGGGTCTAAATTAGCTATTTAATTTCCAGTCTAAAAATTAAAAAAAATAATTATAGATACATCGACCATCAAGTTCTTAAGTTTACATCTATTTTATTTACATCTTAGATTCAATTACTTAAAATTTTCAAAATATCCTTACACATGCAAACCAATCAAAAGGGAGAGGGGGGGGAGCGCGAGGGAGAAGACCTCTCAAGCGATCCATTTTATCTCCCTTTTATAGCGACGGTGATGGAATCTTGGAAGCCTTTTTCTCCAGCTCCTAGAGATGGTGGCGAGATCGTGCCAAGCCAGCTCCTAGGCAACGACGACAAGGAACTGTGGAGGCTTTTCTCCAACTTTGATCTCCCCTAGAGTCTAGACGACGGTGGTGAGGAGGGCTTTCCTGACTTCAATCTACCCTAGTTCTTCCCAATTGATGACGGCAAGGAGGGTTTTCCCCTCGACTTCGATCTACTCTAGCTCCACCTCACATCTATGGATTCACGGACGGATTCAGAAATTTTATCTAGTGGGGTCACTCGAATTATATATTTAATATTTATATAATTATATATAGGGAAAATTAATTGGGGGTCCTTGTCAGAGCCTGGTACTTATTTCCTCATCCCTGTCAGAATACCGGTTGATGTAAAGTCCCTGCTTTTCTCCAGGTTTAATTTCCAGTCCCTGCTTTTCAGATGTCACCATTTACGGCCCTCCACACACGATTTCCGTCTCCTTGGCCTCCGTCTCTTTTTCCCATTCCCGTCTTACCCTTCCCTCCTTTTTTCCATCGCCTGTTCCCCAAACGACGCTGACGCTTCGCGTGGTGCCCGTGAACTCTGACCCATGCGAAGTTACTCTTACATACCCTGCCAAGAACTGATACAGCAACCATTGACAGCACTTACAAACCGCCTTCGAAGGCCCGTGAACCGTTCTTCACACTATAAAAGGAACCCTGGGTCATTCCTATCCTTCATCACAAGCTTCCCTCGCTTTCTTCTTCCTATCTTTCTTGCTCGTCTTCTTCATCTTTATTTGCAGATGTCTTCATCTAACCGTGCTCCCCGGAGGGATGGCAAGGCACCTGCCTCACCGGTGCCACCGTCGCCCCCGGCTCCCCCGGCTCTACCTTTCCCGGAGACGTACAGCCCCGACTACTGGAACGGATTTTACGTTGGGTGGACGATGGCTTTACAGAAAGCCTCTCGGCTGTACCACCACAAGGGCCTCACCAACATCCTCCCTGACATTGGCCCTAGGGTAGAACACATATCTTCCTCACCTTCCCCTCGTCCCTCCCCGGCCCGCTCCTATTCCTCCCCTCCCTCGTCCACCGAGTAAGGGTTAGGGTGTTTAGAATGTCTCCCTCCCCGACCAGTTCCTCCCCCCCTCCCATCCCTTCCTACACCTCACCTCCCCTCCCCTCCCCTCCCTTCTCTGCAATCCTTCTTATTCCTCCCCTCCCCTCCTATCTCTGCTGTCCTTATTTGTCCCCTCCCCTCCGTTTCATTCCAGTGTCCATGCTATTGGGTTACGGAGTTAAGATTGTAACAGTGCTTGTTTATGGAATATAAATATTTTCCTTATATGCAGTCTTCTGTGGGCTTGTATGTGCTATCTATGATGCGGTGTACTGTAATACTAACAGGTTCCTCCGAAGCGGTCAAGCTGTACTGCTGGAACTGTAACCCCATAGCATGGACACTGTAATGAAAAAGGGCACTTACTGTAACACGGGAAACAGGTAATGTAATAAATAGTTGTAGCTTTAGTTCTCGAACTGTAACCTCCTATCATGCAAACTATAAAACATAAAGGTTACGACTGTAACAGCATTCCAACTGTAACCTCATAGCATGCATACTATAATGACAATAGCTAAGTACTGTAAAAGATTTCAACTGATACTGTAATAATGTGTTCTGGAAATGTAACCTCCTATTATGTATACTATAAAGAATAGGTAAAGACTGTAAGAGGATTCTACACACATTGTAATGAGGTAGGCGTAGCTGGGCGCTCAAGCTGTAAGACAGTACTTCAACTGTAACCTAGTATCATTTATACAGTAACAGGAATAGGTAAAGACTGTAACAGGATTCTACACACACTGTAATGAGGTAGGCGTAGCTGGGCGCTCAAGCTGTAAGACAGTACTTCTTCAACTGTAACGTAGTATCATTTATACTGTAACAGGAATAGGTAAAGACTGTAACAGGATTCTACACACACTGTAATGAGGTAGGCGTAGCTGGGCGCTCAAGCTGTAAGACAGTACTTCTTCAACTGTAACGTAGTATCATTTATACTGTAACAGGAATAGGTAAAGACTGTAACAGGATTCTACACACACTGTAATGAGGTAGGCGTAGCTGGGCGCTCAAGCTGTAAGACAGTACTTCTTCACTGTAACGTAGTATCATTTATACTGTAACAGGAATAGGTAAAGACTGTAACAGGATTCTACACACACTGTAATGAGGTAGGCGTAGCTGGGCGCTCAAGCTGTAAGACAGTACTTCTTCAACTGTAACGTAGTATCATTTATACTGTAACAGGAATAGGTAAAGACTGTAACAGGATTCACACACTGTAATGAGGTAGGCGTAGCTGGGCGCTCAAGCTGTAAGACAGTACTTCTTCAACTGTAACGTAGTATCATTTATACTGTAACAAGAATAGGTAAAGACCATACAACAAGTATCATTACAATGGTTAGGAGTTAGTACGTGCGGCAGTTCTCCTTCAGTTGTAGACGCTATGAACGCCCTTCTCCATTGAAGTACGCTTTGATGAAGTGGAGGGCGATTTTTACTCGCACAATAGGCATGTCATTCTGACTGAAGGGCAAATCTTGAATGTCCGTACGTGCTAGACATTCCATGTATTTGCAAGTAAAAATTCCGCAGTCGTCTCCCGATCCTTGTTGTGGGCATGGGTCGGGGTAGCGTAGCGGCCATGTGTAGCTGCATCTATCTGCTTGCCCTTCAGGTATCTTATCAGTTCCTCCACCTGCATAAGAGAATGAAAAAAAGAGTTCGAGCAACTTAACGTAGATTTCATGTTACTGTTACGTCTGTAACACAAGTGCTCGCGCTCTGTAATGAATGTAAGCATCGTATGGAACACTGGTCACTTACATATTGTGGAATGTCAGCACGATGTTTGTTTCGTAATGAGTCGTACACGTGGAACTCTTTTTCCTTCATGCGGATGACCAGAAGAGCCCAATGGTTCGTTCCAACGTGCATGGGGGAGAAGATGACGTCGAATTCATTTGGGGCGCGGTCCAATCTCTTGAAAGCGTTTTCGAAATGTTCTTCCTTGCTCTTATCGTCTCTCTGCAAGATTGGACATAACCCTTTAAAGCGGCATGCAGATATCCAAAATTCCAAAAAATGTCCAGGTTCTCTTCACGGGGGCGAAACAAGTAAGCGTTGACGTAGCAGTCAATTACGACCGATTCGCTCTCCCTCGCGAACAATAGCTCCCGGATGTCATGAAACGAGAGGAAATTGTCGTATCCCTCCACAGGGCCGTTGAACATGAAATTTCTACAGGTAAGAATTAAGACTGTCATCAGTAATTGGCGAAACTGTAAACATGGTGGACATATAGTGTAAACATGGTAGACATATATTGTAAACATGGTAGACATATACTGTAAACATGGTAGATATATAATGTAAACATCTTTGGTCGAAACTGTAAACATGGTAGACATATAATGTAACACGTACTCATAATGAAGCACTCATTGAAAAATCGTTCAATCAATGACTTTTCGGCCACTCCTAATGCGTCCCGGGCGACGTAATCACGTCTCTCCTCTTTCTTGCCCGTTGGAAGTGTGTCTGCACTCTCTTGAGACTGAACAAGGATCGGTTCGCAAGTGGACACATTCACTTTCGTGGCTTTGTGGTGCCGAAAATCGTCTGGCTGCGATAGAGTAAGTAAAAAAGGAATGTTCTGTAAAAATATTATAATGTAATTGTAACGGACTCGGAACAAACTGTTATGTCTCATGAAGGGTTCTGTAACCGAATGCTCAGCTTATGTAAATTCTGTAGGGGAAACCATACCGTAAAGATATCTGGTTGTCGTCTTATCCTCGTCCCAGCTGTAACACGTCGGGACAATGATGATGGGGATATCTGACGCCGCTTCCTTTTATTTCCTTCTTCTTCCCCCTCCTTCTGCTTCCTGTCCGCCTCCTTCTTCGTCTGCTCCTCCTCCTCCCTCTTCCTCTCCGCCTCCTTCTTCCTCTGCTCCTCCTCCTCCCGCCTCCTCTCCGCCTCCTTCTTCCTCTGCTCCTCCTCCTCCCGCCTCCTCTCCGCCTCCTTCTTCCTCTGCTCCTCCTCCTGCCTCTTCCTCTCCGCCTCCTTCTTCCTCTGCTCCTCCTCCTCCCGCCTCCTCTCCGCCTCCTTCTTCCTCTGCTCCTCCTCCTCCCGCCTCCTCTCTCCGCCTCCTCCTCCTCCTCCCGCCTCCTCTCCGCCTCCTCCTCCTCCTCCTTCTCCTGTCCGCCTCCTTCTTCCTCTGCTCCTCCTCCTCCCTCTTCCTCTCCGCCTCCTCCTCCTCCGCCTCCGCCTTCTCCTCCTTCTTCCTCTTCCTCTGGTCCTCCTCCTCCTCCTTTCGCCCCTCTTTTTCCCCTCCTTCAACTCGGGAATGTGCAACTCCTTAAATGACCGTCGCGACCTTGTCTACACGGATCTCCTTCCTGTAACTGAGAACACGAAAGTCTGTTAATGTCTATGAAAGAGAGCTGTAAACATAGAGAACACTTCTGTAACTTCGTATATGAAAGACTGTAACAGACAAGGAATGAAACTGTAAAGGTAGAGTACAATCGTATTACTAAGTATTGGAATGACTGTAAGAGAGTAGGACTCTAACTGTAAATGAGGAAAGCATCTTCTGTAACTAAGCAAATGAAACAATGTAAGGACACAAAACGTTTACCTGGACGTTGGTAACTCTTCTTTGCCACGGCATGTGATCGTACTGAACTGTTGGGAGCTCCAATGGCGGTAGGGCTAAAATTGCACATTCTGTCTCTGGGGGGGGATGTTGCCACCGAGGCTGCCGCTGAAATTGTTCCTCCAGTCTATGTAGCCTTCCATCCATTGACTGGAGGATATTGTTCTGCCGGTGTAATTGGTCATTCTGCCGCTTTAACTGGTCATTCTGCCGAAGTAACTGGTCATTCTGCCGCTGTAACTGGCTAAGAATGCCATGCAGAGAGTTATCTGATGGAGGGGTCGGGAAGTGGTTGACGTGGATGCCGTCAATCGTCGCGAAGCTCTAGGTGGCTCCTCATTTTCATTATACTCCAAATACACCTGAATTAACACAGATATAGGTACAGGTATAAGTCATATACCAAGATAACACAGTTCCAGGGGTAAGTGACACTTACATCAGATCGTCGCAACCCCCGTAGTAGGGCGGATAACTCCGGTCCCTTATTCCGGCAATCCCAACGGAAAAATGGGGGATTCCTTTCCGGATGATCTGGTTTCCATTTGTATTGGTGCATCAAAAACCATGCCTACATCATTATGAAATAGATAATGCGTATGAGAAGTGTATCGTAAACGTATGTAACAGATACATATGTCTTCTGTAAATGTATGTAACAGATACTGTAATAGGTTCATATGTCATCTGTAATATAGACCGTCTTGAACTGTAACAGAGGACATATGAAAACGTATGTAACATATACATATGTCTTCTGTAAATGTACTCTATGAGTCTTCTGGAATAGACACATTCAGGAACTGTAACAGAGTGTACCGTAACAGTATACTCACACCGAGAGCGGGAACACAACCGGTTAGGAAGATGTTTTTGCAGGAACCAGCTGCTGTTTTGAATGCCATCACCCCCGACATCAGGTACTCGTGGATTGCGGCAGCCCAATTGGCGTTGTTCATGTCATGGAGGTCGTCCAGGTATGGCAGAATGGACAGCGACCCCGACATCCCACTTGTGGGAAGAAGAAACAGGAACAAAGAAGCGCAACCCAAAGCTTCACGGAAATCTCAACAGCAAGCTGACCCTCCTGTGGAACGTACTCCTTAAGTTTCAAATGGACATTGTGCCTGTCCATCGTTCTTTTGGTTCCAAGGATCCGGCGCAAACTGGCTTTTGTCCCATCCGTGTTCAGGTCGATAGGGGAACCAACGTTTGGTATACCCATAACTTTGGCTATGTCTGAAGGGCGAAAAGTCATGCTGCATGAGCCAATCTTAAAACGCTCTCCATCGAAACGTGTCATAAGATCGACAATGAGTGAAATTGGGTAGGTCACCATTTCGCATTTGATATACGCGCGAAATGGTGAATTCCTCATCAACTTCAGATGCGCGCTCCTAAATTGCAAATCGGCCATAACGGAACGGTAGAACAGAAGCGAGCATCGCGTATTATATTCATTCTTTTCTGCAAAGAAAAGATCGCATCTTAAAAATGAAAACATTCATTCGACAAACATCCGTATTAGGGTAAGAAGAAACTACTTTTTCGTACGACTTGGAGTGTGGGTTCTTCCACGAACGCTTCTTGCACCGCATCCGCCGCAATGCTCTGAATGTCAGCGCTCGTAGGAGATCGACGGCTTGCCATCGTTAGAGGGGAGAGACGGATTGCTTCGTCTGGAGATGTAACTGAAGGATGGGAAACTGTAACAGAGAAGAGGTCTGGTGGAGGAATGGCGGTGTAGGAGAAGGAAGGAGAAAAGTCATGATATATGAAGTCGGTGTACCCGACGGGTGGACACTGGACTCAACAGGATGGCGGTGCACTGCAATGATGACCATCGGGCGGCTGAAAATACTCGGTACGACAGACGACGGGACGTCAAGGAAATCACAGCCCTTCGTATAGAGCTTTCCCGCCATGTTAGGTAGCCACATACGCACTCCCGCCAATTTGACCCCCAGTCCAAGCCACTCATACACGAAACGTCTTCCACGAACCGTTCGTCTTCCTCTGCCACCCAATGGAGCAGCTCCCTACAAGATGTTCATTTGGAGATCAAAGTTTCGTTCTTTTCATAGGGAGGGACACAGATTTGGCGTCCATTCATAGCAGGGTTTCCCAAAGGTTGGGTGTAGACATGCAGGAGAACATGCTGAAGTATCGTCTTCCCATGGATACCGACGTGAACAGGTGTTGCTTGACGATGGGGATGTCCTAGCTATGTTTGATCTTCACAAGTGTCAGGGAAAATCATTGATAAATCTACAAATTCATCAGGTGGAAACTCGTTGCCTTAGTACGCATGCTAGTCGTCATTCAGATGGAACGCAACCACTTGACAGGTACGTGGTCCATGTATTCTTCACCACCCTTCATGTTATCCCATGCATTCTTAACAAGCCTTCGTCTTAAGAATGTATGTATGTACATTATTTGCAGAAGTACTTCAAACACGCATGGCGGTTCTTTGGTAACCCCAGAACCCCTCCATTACCAGGAAGCAGTTTCGAGTTGTATGTGCGAGGAGAAGGAGCGGAAGGTGTAGTACCAGTGTTGACGCAATATTCCGTAGGTAGAATACACTCAGTAGGACAAGTCTTCATAAGCAAAGAGCTATTGCAGATGGAACTGACAAATTACGCGATCGCACGAGGATTTAATTGGAAATATTTGAAGAATGACTCTGTACGATTAACTGTACGTTGCAATGTCTCTGTTTGCCCATGGCGCCTGCATGCGTCTGTCGTTCGTGGAGGTCCACAATTTGCAATCAAAAGTCTCAAAAACATACACACCTGTGGATGTGACATTATGAGCGACGGACATCCACGGACATCTAAGAAGTGGGTAGCAAATGCTGTGAAGGGGAAACTAGTTGATAAACCCACCTACAGAGCAAGTGAAATGATGAGTGACATCCGTCGAGATACGGTATCTGCATCCCTTATCATCAGGTATGCCATGAATTGAATTGTACACATCATGACGTCTACTGTAATCAATAGATCCTAACTGTAATTCTCTGACCCTAGCATTGTAACAATTGTCCTCATATACTGTAAGACTATCATTGTCATAACTATAATCATTTCGACGTATACTGTAACAATATCTGCATGCCACTGTAACAACTGTAATCATATACTGTAAGTCTCTGACCCTTGTATTGTAACAACTGTAATCATATACTGTAAGGGTTTGTATTGTAACAACTGTAATGATTTGAGCGTATACTGTAACAACTTAAGAAGGATACTGTAAGGTATGAGGACAAGAACTGTAACACTCTTACAGAACATGTATAATCATTTGAATAGGCATGGTGGGGCAAAGAGGTTGCTGTCGGTTCACTATACGGCGATTTCAGAACAAGCTATCATATGTTGAACTGGTACAGCGAACGTGCATTACAGTCAAACCCGGGATCGATCTTGTTTCTAGAAGTGGACCCGGAGACTCAACGTTTCAAACGGTTTTTCATATGCTTCGCGGCGTCTGCATATGGGTTCGAAGTTGGTTGTCGACCTATGCTCTTTTTGGACGGAACTCATATCAAACAGCATAGAGTGCAAGGGGTTATACTTGCTGCAAGTGCCTTAAACGGTAACAATGAGCTATTCAGTGTAGCCTACTCCATCGCAGATTCGGAAACATATGACAACTGGGTCTGGTTTCTACAAAATTTGAAAAAGGCATTGCTATCAGATAGAAGGATCGCGTTCCTATCAGACAGAGGGAGAGGTCTGAAGGAAGCGATCCCTGACGTATTTCCGAATGATCATCACGGCTACTGTTTCCAGCACATCATGCAGAACTTCAACGACCAATGTGCGGGGAAGTATGCCGCCCCTTTCAAAAAATTACTTAGAAAAATCTCCAGCGCATTGCCTATGCTGTTACTAACAAGAGTACCAAGACGCAATGACTGCAATGGAGCTTAATTCTACTGAGGCCAAAGAATGGGTGCTCCGAAATGATGTCGAACACTGGTCCCATGCTCTTTTCCAGAGACAAAGGTTCGGCTCTTTAAATACATAAGCGATATGTTCTATTACATTCTGCCATTTATGTGCTTACAGTGTAGGGATAATCTATTACAGAACGTGTTAAATAAGGTTACAGTATGTAGTGGACACTTGTTACAGATATTTGATGTTATCCTAATTTCCTTCACATGGCCATACAGGTTTGGTGAATTATACTCTAATTTGGCAGAGTCATTCAACAATTGGATACATGACGCGCGAAGTCTACAATACTACAGATGGTTGACAAATTAGAGTGCAAATGATGGAAATGGCTGCAAAGAGGAAAATTGATGCTGCATTGTGGGATACACCATACTGTCCTAAAGTACAAAAAATCATCGAAAAAAACCTCAAGAAAGGAGAAGCTTAGCAATCCGTCATTCAGATGGAATCAAATTGAGGTTGTTGAAAGTATGAAGACGTACGCCGTAGACCTCCATCTACAAACATGTTCCTGTGGACACTGGCAACTTGTCAAGATTCCTTGCAAGCATGCATGCGCAGCAATTGGCAGTAACAAGGAGGCCGTTACTCAATATGTTTCGGCATTTTACAGCACAGAAGTGTATAGGGCTGCATATGAAAGAAACATTCAACCTATCCCAACATTTGACATGCTGGATCCGCCTCAACCATCAGAAGTTCTAATCAAGCCACCGACAACAAAAAGGTTGCCAGGAAGACCGAGAAAGAGGAGAATACATTCAAGAGGAGAAATAGATCATGCATATATTTGTTCACGGTGCAAACAAACAGGTCACAACCGAAGAACTTGTAGCAACCCACCCCACAATCCTGACGGATTTTAAATGTTGTATATTAGTTACAACAGAACGTCGTCCTTATATTCCCATATTACAGTGTATGTAATACATTATTACAGTCTACGCACTACGATGTTACAACTCCACTACTACGCTATTACAGTTTCAGTAATACACTTGCACAGTTCGCGCACTTACAATTACGTTTTGTTGTACAGTGTACGTAACGAAGTGTTACAGTTTAACTCTAATACTCTTACAGTTTAACCTGCGTACCGTATGTTAGATGAAGACATCTCAGAATAAAGAGGAAGAAGACGAGCAAGAAGATAGGAGGAGGAAGAGCACTGTCTCCTCACGATTTCTGTTACAGTATATGTAATAAGATGTTGCAGTTTAAGCACTAGACTCTTACATTTTCAGCAGTACACTCTTACAGTTCGCGCACTACACTCTTACAGTTCCAGCACTTACGTATTCTGTTATATTATACGTAATAAAATGTTACAGTTAAGTACTAAGCTGTTACAGTTCGAGCACTACAGTGTTACACCTAAAGAACAGCCCTGTTACAATTTGAGTACTACTCTCTTACAGTTCAAGCACTACAGTCTAACATACATTTTACATTATATGTTATAATCTCTTACAGTCGTTGGTCATGTTGATTATAGTTATATGAGGGGATGTTACAGTGTGTTATTGGTAACATGTTGAGTTTGCATGATACAGAGCACATACATAAGCACAGAGAAGACTGCATCAAACGAAAATGCTTATCATAAAGAAGCCATGTTACAATAACTCTCTACCTCTACTCTACCGACCACTCGGTAGAGTACAGAGGGAGGAGGCAGAACGGTCAGGGGATGGATGGGAGGAAGGGAGGTGCGGGAACGTCAGGGGAGGAAGGGGAGGCCGGAACGGTCAGGGAGGAAGGGAGGTGCCGGAACGGTCAGCGGAGGAAGGGGAGGAAGGGATGTGTTCTACCCTAGGGCCGATGTCTGGGAGGATGTTATTGAGGCCCTTGTCGCCGTAATGCCGGGAGGCTTTCTGTAAAGCCATCTTCCAGCCCACGTAAAAACCATCCCAGTAGTCGGCGCTGAAGGTGGACTGTCGCAACGGGGGAGCCGGGGGTGACGGTGGCACCGGTGAGGCAGGTGCCTTGCCATCCCTCTGGGGAGCACGGTTAGATGAAGACATCTGCAAATAAAGAGAAGAAGACGAGCAAGAAAGATAGGAAGAAGAAGAGCGAGGGAAGCTTGTGATGAAGGATAAGTATGGGGCCCTGGGTTCCTTTTATAGTGTGAAGAACGGTCACGGACCTTCGAAAGGCGGTTTGTAAGTGCTGTCAATGGTTGCTGTATAAGTTCTTGGCAGGGTATGTAAGAGTAACTTCGCATGGGAACAGGCGATGGAAAAAAGGAGGAAGGGTAAGACGGGAATGGGAAAAAGAGACGGAGGCCAAGGAGACGGAAATCGTGTGTGGAGGGCCGTAAATGTGACATCTGAAAAGCAGGGACTGGAATTAAACCTGAGAAAAAGCAGGGACTTTACATCACCGGTATTCTGACAGGGACGAGGAAATAAGTACCAGGCTCTGACAGGACCCCCCAATTAATTTTCCCTTATATATATTATAAATATATAAATATATTTTAAAATAAAATTATTTTAATAATAATAAAATAATTTATTACAATCAATTATTTTCTTACGGTGGGTCATCCTTATAAAACTCCTCAAAAACATAAAATTTACATGGTCATTTGAACCTAAAAAAAAAATCAATGGTCACCCTTATAAAACCCCCAAAACACAAAAATATATGGTTACTTGAATAAATAAAAATTCCAGTGGGGTCACGTGACCCCACTGGATCCTCTCTAGATCCGTCCATGTCTATGGTCAGCTCCAATCTACCGTGGTTGCACCCGGGCTCTACATTGGCACCATCTTCATAGAGAGGGAGGTTAGAAATTTACAGTGCATTTTGCTTATGAATTTTTACCATCAACTTATTATCAAAAATAGTGTCTAATTCATAGCGTTGTACATGTTACGATGAGAATGGTTAGATTGTGCTATGTGTAATCCATTTGTTATCTTTCCACACTGTATTATCATAGTTGAAATGGATCCAGACATATTTAACTACAAAGATGAAACTTATGTAATCCATTTATGCTAGAGAATGACATTGAATGAGATTGTTAATTAGTGACATCTATACTAGATGGATGTTTAGTGTTGAAAAAATAAAGCTGAAATGTGTAATATTAAAATGATCTAACTCGAAAATGAGAATGATAAGTGGAAAAGATGTTGATAGGATGTGTAACAATCCAAGTTTCTTGGGTCTAGTTTGTCTGTCGCTGCACTGTTTTTTGAATCGCGACAGATTTAAGAGTCACATTCGGAATGCAACGAGATCTGTATCACCTTCTGGTTGAGAAGGTGACGGTCCCTGTGTTGCGTTTTGGTTTGATCTGTGACTTGTGTCACGTTCTCTTGGGATCACATGTAGGGTAACACGTGTTCTAGTGGTTGTAAGCCTATCAGAAGGTCTTGTCGGACTTTTGAGAAGGAGACACGGTGGTTGTCGCATTTCATTGAGAACGAGACGCCCGACATGTGGCATTCTCAGATCCAAGGGCTTAAAGCTGGCTGCGCACCTTTCTTCTTTCTCATTTATCCTTTCTTCCTTCCCTCTGTGGTGGGAGAGCTTCCCCTTCCCTTCTCTAGCATGTTGGGTGATCTTGGAGTAGTTCCTTGTGCCTTGGCAGCATTAGAGCGGTGTGGAGCGAGGAGGAGGCGGCTATGCTCATGTGAAGACCCCAACGGATTGGCTCTTCGTTTGAAGGTAGGGATTGCCATGCTCTCTTTCTAGTTGGTGTAGATAGAGCTCGTTTGTGCTTGTTCTTTTCGTCCTCTTGAGGTTCCTTGCCAGTTTGTGAGGTTTGGTGCATGGTTGGTACCATCCTTGACTCATCCTCCATCTCCTATATGGTTGGTGGGCAAGGAGGGGTCATGCACGTGTTGTATGGGGTGCTATCGAAGTGTTTTGGTGTGTAGATGCCCCTCTTTCTTCTATAGGCTCGATTTTGTAGCTTGAGAAACCCTTGAGATGACCTCCATCTCGGGTTTAGGCTTCTATCTGATATTGCAACACATTGGGTGTCACAATACTAGAAGAACACGATGGGTTCATCATCGTGTTTTCTCGTCACGATGGGTTAGACGTCGCATTCCTGTTGCCTTCTATGTTTCTCTCGTTTCTGGGTTCGACAGGGGTGGTCTGTGGCCGAGTGGGTTGGGGTGTGTTTTCCCCTCCCAGCATTTGTCTTTTTGTCCCGGTGGTTACCTTGGTTTTGGTGCGGCTCTTTGGGTGTGAGTTTTGGGGATGGTCTGCCCAAAGGCTCTGCCTTTAGGTGAGGAATGTGACGGGTCGATACATCGCGTTCACCATTTGAAGGCGAAACCCATGTCATCGCCTTCTGTTTATGGGTGGCAACGACCTTTGTGTTGCGTTCAGGTTGTGAATGGGTGTCCGTCGTGTTCTTCTATCTGAAAGCGACACACTCGTGATTGTGACCTAATTGCGACGAGTCGATGTGTCTCGTTCTATCTGTCTGTGTTGTAGACCCTTCTTTCCAACCAACTGAGTTTCTACGTGTGGCGTGTGTGCTTGTGTTGGCTGTCGGCCCTTCCGAGAGTTCTTGAAGGTGTGCTTGTGATGCCTTGTGCCTACTATATAAGCTTGTCGTGGGTTGCAAGTCAGTTGTGTTGTGTGCTTGTTGATGGTTGCCACGCCTGTTCTCTGTTCACCCAGTGCTCTACACTTGAGGGCTTATCTCGTGTGTTAGATTGCTTTTCGTTTCCCGGGACCCCCATCTTCGTGAGCCTGTTGAGGGAGTTCTCCAGGCTACAAGTGTGTTCGAGTTAATTTCTTAGAGTTGAGGGGAAAACGGAGGTTGGACAGCAACATCGAGTTGTTTGTAGAGCCTCTTTCCTAGGACGGGACGCCGATGTGGTTTCGGTGTGGTTCTTTCGAGTGCCGCCCAGTCTGTCTGGTTTCTCACTACCTCGCTCTACGTTGGTTCCTCAGCCACATTGTGATTGTCGGGCATGGGGCTGCAGTTTGGCCAGACTACAATTGTTGTTGTTCTTGTGGTGTGTTCTTGAGGTGGCTCGCTAGCCTCGCTCTTCCGAGGAGGTTGTAGGTAAGAGCTGATTGAAAAGTGGTGAGTAGCCTATGAGTTCTCTTGACTGCCAATGGTGGTGGCATGGTTGTTGTGACTACTTTTCTCTCACATGTGTGCCCCATGTGTTGGTCCATTGCCCTAGCCTGTACGAGGGTTGTAGTTGAGCCGTGTTGTGCTTCCGCGGACATTGTTGTTTTGGCACTTAGTCATGGTGCCCTGTGCTTTCCATTGGGCCTTGCTTGTGGGCCTGTGCTTCTGGCCCTATGCCAAGTTGGGCCTTTAGTCTCATGTTGTTTTGAGGGCTAGAGCTAGTGTGCTCCCATCTCTAGTTGTTGTACCAAGAGATGGTGTGGAGTGTTTTCCTGACTCGAGTGTGCCTTTGGTGGTTTCCAACTTAAGTGTTCTCTCGATGTGTCTCGTGCTTGTGGCGAGACTCTGGTCTCACATGGTTGTTCCATGGTTATCGTGAGCTCTCTGTCTCGACGTGCGTGTTGAGGGTTGCTTCCTCCCTGTAGTTTCTTAACTTTGCTGGTTCTGCAGGAGTTGTGTGTGGCTCGACCCTGGTTGGTGGTCGCGATGTTGATTTTGTTTCCGTTGTTTTGTAGTAGCTAGTATAGTCGTTTTCCTAGTTACTGCTTTCTATAGTTGTAGTAGTTTACTTCTTTATGAAGTTCTTGCTGCTATGGTTGGTAAGAGACTGATTATCTCTATTGGGCCTTGCTCGCGAGGCTCACCCCGCTACTTCCTTCAGGTAGGGACTCGTTGTCATAGGAGTTCGGTGCCAGACAATTGAGGTGGCGGTTAGTTGCGCCGAGTGCTGCCAGTAGTGTGAGTGTGTGAGCGTGAGTGCTCTTGTACTAGTGTGAGTTGAGAGTTATATTTTTGCAAGTCCTCAGAGTATGTCCCTTAAGGACTATGCTTTTCTTCCTGTATCTATACTTTTATTTAGGACATATTGTACATAATTCTATTATTTAATGTACAAACATCTTGTTATAGTTATTTGAATTCATACTTATCTCATAGACTATTCTTAGCCCTTTAAAGTCTTCGAACCCGTCGGCGATAGTCCAAAGGTTGGACACTTGGAGAGCCTTCTGAGTGTCGAACCCTTAGGTCGTTGTAGGATGATTAACATATATATTATTCTCGGTTCAAAGGCAATGAGTGTAGAGATACACGTTTAGATATAAGTTTGGCTATGTATTAGATATTAGTGTATCGAAGAAATCGAGGATGGTTGCCATGGCCTTATGCTCTTTTTTTTTTTTTTTAATTTCTGTTGATGATGATGGGAGTGATGGTGATTTTTGATAATGTGATTGGGAAATAAGCTCTCTTTTCTTAAAATTGAAGGCAAATGTATTAGATATGATATTAGTCTATGCCTGGCGCATACATTTTCTTCAATGTTTGAACTATGATTAGGCAAGTTATGACAGACAGTTCTTGGTATTTATGAAATTTGAATCCATTTTCTATAGCTGATTTAAGGATTTACTGAATCAGATAGCAATGTAACCAGGTTGGTCTAATATACGAGAGGACTTCAGTTTTAGATAATGAGAAGTGATTAGTGTTTGTGCGCACAGATATTATGATGCTCGTGTGCAGACACAAACATATTCAGGTGGGGCCCGCGCATGATGGACACTAATCATTTCCGTTTAGCTAATATATATGAGATATAATATCGTTTCTCAAAAATTTAAAATAAACGCATCCAAAAGAAGGAAGGAATCTGGGGAGAAATGTGGTTCAATAATGTTTGTAGCGGTTCAATAATACTTGGGTTCTTAAACGATTTTTCAATATGTTTTGTCATCTAACAAGGACCAAAAATATTTCTAAAAGGACCGAAAATTAATGGGGATGATTGGGAATTATATTAAAAGAAGTCGAGCATGTTTTATCATGTTATAAGGAGGACTAATAATTAAATAAGAAGGACTGGAAATAAAGAATGATCTGATGGTGGGTATTTCTGATTTATTTTAACGAAAATCATCAAATTTGGACTGTTACGAAAACCTTGTATGGAATCCTTGTTTCAAATTTAGACCTATTCACTTGAGTAATGTCTTGTATAGAATACTTTCAAGTGTCTATAGCTAGTAAAGGAGTAGGGGTGTAAACGGAACTTGATAATTCGATATTTTGATCCGATTCAGATAAAAATTATCGATTTCGAAATTAAAAATTGATACCGATAGCTTATCGGAATTGGTATCGGATATTTCGATAAGCTATCGGAATCCGAATCAAAATTGAAAAATAATTGGAATCGGAATCGGTTATTCTGATAAATTATTCATAAAATTAAAAGAAAAAATTATGGTAAACACCTTATCTTATCGAAATTTCGGTTCCGGTAATGTTATCGGAACGGAATCTGTATCGGATATTTCGATAAGCTATCAGAATCCGAATCAAAATTGAAAAATAATTGGAATCGGAATCGGTTATTCCGATAATTATTCATAAAATTAAAAGAAAAAATTATGATAAACACCTTATCTTATCGAAATTTCGGTTCCGATAATGTTATCGGACACAATCGGAATTAACCATTCCGATATTATTGGAATCGGAACTATATTTCGGTTATCGGAATCGAAATCGAAATCTGTGTTTTCGGTTCCAAACCCGACCCGTTTGCAGCCCTATAAGAGAGTGTTCAAAGAGTTATATAGTAGTTAGCTTTCTATGTACATTAATATTATAAGATTACCGACTTAAATCTCATTAGAATAAGATTTATAAGTAAATCTTTTACAATATAAATGTAGTAGGTTATAAGTTTCCAAAAAGGAAAACTATCGAGTGGGGGATGAAGTTTATTCTTGATAAGGTTCGGTCTTTTTAAAAGTATCTCTAGAGGGATGTGAACTAGCCTTTTGGGTATTAATAATTATTTAGCAAGTGATGTGGTTTTTTGTTTGGAGCTCTTATTTTATACTAGTACTCTTATATTTAAATATTTAATTGAACTCTTGTTAGATATATATGAATTAAGAAGCTTTGAATCAGTTACTTCGTTTTATATGTAGCAATGTTCTCTCAAACATTCATGTTATTTATATTGTCATATATATATGGGTTTTTTATTAAAATAATCATATTATATAATTTAATTATTTATTTAATCATATTTTAAATTTATTTCCCAAAATAGTCACCAAGTTGCCACGGTGGCAACTTGGTGACCGGGAGACCGGGTGGGAGCTTTAGAGTCGGCATTGGCAATGCCGAGTCGGCATTGGCAATGCCGGCTTTGGTGTCGGCAATGCCAATGCCGACTCCAAGTCTTAAAATTAAAAAAAAACCTCACAGGCCGCGCTCTGTGAAAACACAGAGCGCGGCCTGTCTGTGTTTTCACAGAGCACCGCTCGCTGTGAAAACACATGCGGGGCGCTCGGGTGCTGTGAAAGAGCACCCCGCCTGTGTTTTCACAGAGCACCCGAGTTTATTTAATTTTACATTGAAAATTTATAAGAGTTTTACCATTATATATATAAAGGAAATTCTCTCAACTCAACGTCTGAATTTTAGATTAGCATTCGAGTCTTTTAATATGATAGTAAAGTAGATTATTAATAACAAATTATACGGTTGTAAACATATCTTTATTTCTGTTAAACATTATTTAATTTTTAAAAAATCGACAGCACCTCCCCTGTTTCACATATATTTTCATTATTTGTACATGTTCCTGTACGATAACATTTCTATGTATATGTCAAGGATAATCACAAAAATGGTTCATGGCAAAATATTTGTAGATGTCCAAGTCATATATACATCATGTCTAAATCACAAATACATCAAAATAACAAGTACAGAAATCATCTCAAAAAACTGTGGAAAGTATCTCTTCTTTCCCTTTCTAGATGCTCGACCTCTACCACGACCACGACCACGACTGTGACACTGCTCATGTGCATCAACCTCTGTCTCCGACTGCAACTGTGTATCATGTACTAACACATCATCACATGACTCTGACTGTGCTGTCTCAGAATCCATGTCCTCATCTATACTGCCTAATGTCTCTCCAAGTAGATCAGACTGACTCTGCTGTGATAGTGTGCTAGTCGATCCTCTGTGACGTCGCTGGCGACGATATGTACCTATCGTAGACTGTGGTGGCTGTGTATCTGTCATGCCCTCATCTGTCACTATCTGTGAAGCTCCTACGTCATATAGACCATACTGTGAAACTGTCATAACATCTGGAGAAAAGTGAGATGGTCCTGCATCATCTGGCTGCTGCTGTGGTGTGTCTGCACATGGCTCTGAAGGTCCTGCATGTGATGTAGATGAATCTGTCCGCTGAACATGAGACAACACACATCAATGTACATCTGCATGGCTATAAATGTAGACTGTGTACTATCCGATATATCATCCTGAAGGCCATCAGTAGCCATCATATGTAAATGCTTCATACCTTCTACTAGACTCCTCTCTATGTGATCACGCGGCTCATAACGCATATCATAAGTGAAACCTGGCCGACCAATGTACCGCCTAGTGATAGACCAATACCAAGCCATATACTCCACTCTACTAATACCAACAGTCTCCTCATCCGGTGGTATAATGTAATCTGCCTGACGATGCCACATCTGTACAAAATGTGCAAAATATCTAGCCCAATCAATATGCCCACGTCCCTTTCGGGTGACACGATCTAATACATCAACAGGACCAGGAATATGCTGTACTCTACCAAACTGTCTAAGTACTCTATCTGGAACATGCATCTCAACAATAGAAAAAGAAAGGAGAGGAACCCGAGACAACCAAAGATGAGATGCCTGCCTAGAAACAGCTGGTAGCATCTCCATATATCAGAAGTGTATGGCTCCCACCTAACCTGTATTGAAAATACATGATGTTGTAAGTGTAAGTATTGCATCCTCTGTGTACAATACAATATGTTTCATTATGTTTACCTGGTAGTCCTCCTGATGATCAAGCTCTGATCTGTAAAGTCTCAAAACATGGCGAGGATTATTTATCTCAACTCTTGAAACATTCCACCTACAATTTATTTGTGAGTTAGTAGCATTTATATAATTAAAAAGTCACACAACATTTTGAATTTACCTGTGACCTAACGGCATGTCCTGTGCCAAAGGATGCGACGCAATATCAGGACGTCCCACATGTAGTCGCTCCCAAGACCACAACTGCAAAATAAATCAATACTTAGAACATGCAATAATTGTCAGAGACAAAATAAATATTAAATGACAATTACATGAAGAAGAGTCAATGAACCACAAATGGCCTTGGCTTCCGACTTGCATGCAATAGACAAATGACGGTAGAGATAACCAAGTGTCGCACCACCCCACGAGTATCTACTAGCTCGATCTAAGTCCTCTAGAAGGGGTAGATACAAGTGGCACTGAATTTCCAGTCTTATCACTGAAAATAGTACAACCCAAGAGATGTAACAAGTATGCTCGTGCATGTCTAAGGTGGAATGTCTGTGTCTCACTCCTCCATCTCTCAACAAGGGCAGTGATCAATGCCCAATCTAACCTGATCCACTGAACCTGGGTCAAATGAAATAACCAGATCTATGTACATATTGTACAATGCGGGGGTCTACTGCCCATGCACCTAAGCTCCTATGGTGCTCCCAACATTTAAGAACTTCTGTTTCCTGAAAAAAAATAATTAAAATATGTTAACATTAAATTTATGCACAAGTAACAACACAATATATTAACAATAACAATACCTGGCCAGCGCAAACCAACTGTGATCTATGAGATTCCTGTGCATATAATACAGAAGTATCTACAGGACCTGGAAACTGGTCCATCTCTGCAAAACATACGTGTAAAAGGAATTATAAGTATATAACCAACATGTGTAAACAGAGACATATATGCTTGAAAAATTATAAGTATGTAAGGAACATAAAAACACTTACTAATTGTGATGAGGGGGTTGTACCCCTGGACATGTACTCCTATAATGTCCTGGTTGGCCACAATGACTACAATGATTATGAGATGACCCTTCTTTATTCGTATCCATATGCATATGAAGGCGTCTACTACGTGGACGACCACTTTGCCTGCGACCAAATAGAGGTTGCAATGTAGCACCTCTATGCGGCGGCCAATGTCGACTGTCCAAGACAGGATGAAAAGCAAAGCCATATGTCTGTCGATAGGCCTCCACAGAATAAAATGCAGCACAAAAGTTCAAGTGTGAAATATTTGCTGAAAATGATCTACAAGATGCCACTATGTGGACACAAGGAAGACATGTCATGCAATAAACATTGTAGGAGCAACCACATTGCGGTCCCAAGTTAACAGTGTACTGATGTCCGTGTGAATTAGTGACTTGAAACCCATGTCTAGAAAATCTGATCACCTGACATCTTCTAGCCTCTCGCTCAGTAACACGAAGTTGGACTTCTACACTAGGAGCATATGATGCTTCCCAATTCAAACCATCCTCACGTCGTTTAACAAAAAATTTGTTTAACCTGTAGAAAGTTTTTTGCACTAAAGCCTGGATAGGCAAACCTCGCGCACCTTTCAAGACACTATTAAAACTTTCAAAAATATTTGTTGTCATTATACCAAACCGCTTACCACCATCATATACCTTTGTCCACCTTTCATAACCGACATCTTCCAACCATTTCTTTGCTTGAGGATTCATTTCTTCTATTTTCTGTATGAGATGTTGAAATTCAAAGATACATGTTCTAGTTGCTGCAGACCATAACAGACCTGTCAATGTCTTATCACGAAATGTTTTTTGAAAATTATCAGCAAGATGTCGTAAACAGAAACGATGGTAACCAATAGGAGGAGGAAATATCTCAGGTACTGCATGCTCCAAACCTCTATGTCGATCAGAAATGATTGCAAGATCAACTCTATTTGTAACTTTCTCTCTGATACACGCCAAAAACCATGCCCAAGAATCGCCATTTTCCGATTCAACAATAGCGAATGCAAGGGGGAATAAACCATCATCTGCATCTACACCAGTAGCAATCATCAAAACCCAGGATATTTTCCATACAGGTGTGTTCCATCAACACTTATCAATGGCCTACAATGTGGAAACCCCTGTATAGAAGGTGCAAATGACTAAAAAACTCTCTGAAAACGAAAGACAGATTGTTCTGCATAGGTGAACTGCACAACTGTCCCCGGATTTGTCAATTGAAGGGCCTCTAGATACCTGGGTAGAGTAGCATATGATGATTCCCAACTGCCGAAGATTTGTTTCATAGCCAAACATTTTGCAATCCATGCTTTCTTATAAGAAATTTCAACATGATATTCATCTAGTATTCTTCTCACAATCTCTTCTGGAGTAATTGTTAACTTTGTCTTCACAGCTGACAAAATCAACATTTGAACAAACGAGATGTGCATTGGCGATTGGAACTTTGCAATATTGGATTCACACATGTATGGGGTCCAGCATATTTTTTTACTTTAAATATTCAAATCCATTCACAACTGATGCATGAACCCTCCATGCACATGTATCATGAATGCATTGAGCTGTAAACATCTTCGTGTGACTTCGTGTCACCTTATATTGGACACTATGTTTAACTGAATATGTTTGTAATGCATATATCAAATTCTTCTTGTTTGTAAAAACTTGTCCAACATGAGGCTCTTCACCCTCTAAAGTACAAGGTACATCTATCCCTTCATGAGAATTATTCATTGTGGCTTCATCTATCCAGTGATCAGAAGTGAATACATCTGGAGGGTCTTGCTCATATTCTGTATTATTAACCCTGGCAATATCAAATAATGGTTCATCATCTCCTTCTTCCATATTCTCATTGTCATCTATATCATCTTCTGAATCTATTTCATCTTCTTCATCCTCCTCAATCACATGTTCTTCTGTTACATGGTGCCTACATATCAATCAAATATGGCATAAAATTTATGGTATGTTATGTGAATACATCAAAATAATTTATCAGGATGATGAAATCACATACCCTGATGAGCTCGCACTATGAAAAGTATGTGACAGATCAGTGATTGGCATGAAAGGATACTGTGAGAATCCACCTCCATAGCCAATAGACCTCCAAATAAAAATATAAATGTTAACAAAATTTTCTCACACTAATATATATTCGTACAATTATGGGAGACAACTCACCGTGGGTTATAATCTGTAGGTAAAGTGTAGTCATATGATTCGTACCGTACATCTCTCTCATTAGCAGAATAAAATCCAGTAGAATGAACATCATCATTCACATACGTGTGAAGTGTCCAGTTGGTTGTTGATACTCATAGTGTTGAGTATGCAAGTTGTCATCAATATGACCATGTGTTTGCACTTCATCATTACCTTGAATAGATATATTATCTATATCTTCTTCTCTAAATATAATTGTACAGTAGATACATGAAAGATACAAATCGAACATACTTTCAACAGTTTCATCATCTTCACTCTCACTGCAATATATTCACCTAGAAGTAGGCCACTTGCATGTTATACCAATCTTAACATGTCTTTCGTCATATTTCGTCAAGATATATAACTTTCTCATCAACTCAGTAAAACTTGTGTCTTTCTTTACACGCAAAATGCGTACAGTACCTCCTTCATATTGAGTTTATGATCCTCAATATGTAAGACACCATCATAATAGCACATTAAAGAAATGTTGGAACTAGTCATATCTGCCATTTATAAGATAAATAAATTACATATGTCAAATCAAAATATTCAAACAAATCACATTTGTCAAACAATAATAATTTAAACATATTTTATTTGTCAAACAATAATCATTAAATAAATCACATTTGTCAAACAAAGATATTTAAACAAATCACATTTGTCAAACAAGAATCATTAAACAAATTATATTTATCAAATAAAAATCATTAAAATCAATTACATTTGTTAAACAATTTATAATTGTCAAATAAAACCATGAAACAAATTACATTAGTCAAATAAAATTATATCAATTAATATAATAAAAATATTAAATAATTATTAACATACCTAATGGAAGTGGGGCGGCTGGCTGGGTGGGAGGGGGGGAGGTGAGGGAGGTGGGGAGGTGGTGGAGATGGCGTCGGATGGGGGATGTGAGGGAGTGAGGGAGGAGGTGGCCCGGGTGGGGGTTGAGGGAGGAGGCACTGCTGGCGCGGCGAGGAGGAACGCTGGCGTCCGGCGTCGGCTGGCACTGGCGAGGAGGGCCTGCGTCCGGCGGCGGCTGGCGCTGGCGAGGAGGGTCCGGCGGCTGCAGTGTGAGGAAGAGAAGAGGGGTTTCGGGAGCAGAGGGGTTTCGGGAGCAGAAAGGGTTTCGGGGGTTTCGAGGCGGGGGTTTAGTTAAGGAGCTGTCGGCATTGAGAATGCCGACAATAGAGTCGGCATTCGCAATGCCGACAATAGAGTCGGTATTGCGAATGCCGACTTTGATGTCAGCGTTCCCAAAGCCGACTTTAAAGTCGGCATTGAGAACGCCGACGCTATTGTCGGCATTCTCAATGCCGTCTTTAAGTGGGCGTCCGGTCTCCCCCAGTCACCAAGTTGCCAACGTGGCAACTTGGTGACTATTTGGGAAATAAATTTAAAATATGATTAAATAAATAATTAAATAATATAATATGATTATTTTAATAAAAACCCTATATATATATATATAAAGTGATATCACTCTGTTTATAATATTCTGATTCTTGACGCCGTCATAATAATGTTAATAGAATAAAATAGACATTTTTTGAGATACACATAAGAATATGAAATATTACAGAGTAGATGTGCTATATTTAAATGATATGAGGAGATCAATATGGACACATCAACCCTTATTTCTGTCTTAAGCTATCCAAAACGAAGCTAGACAAAATGGTGGTTGTCACTAGAGATATGTATGATGAAATGCAATTTATTATAGGAAAAGAACACACACACAATTTCATATGTGATAATAAGGTTTGACGGTACATACTGACAATCACAGTTTGAATGACATAACTTTTGTATTAAGTGACATTTCTTTCATTTTAATCACCTGTGACAATGCAACTCTCTTTCTGAATAAGACTACAACACAACAGGGTTTATATGACAGATTACAACACTTAACCAGAATTGGTGATGAGACCCATGGGCCGAATAAGATTCTAAGTCTAGAAGCTGAGGGTCAAATCCAAACGGCCCAAAGTCTTGGACTTGGTCCCTCATTGGGCTGTAGAAAACTTCCATTTATATATTAAAAGTCCCCTATTCAAAACTATACATGTATACATATGCTATCATTTTTTGTATTGAATGGAGGCTTAACGAAGAAACTCATACTACCATTTCTATACTAGCATTAACCCACCAACCCTTACTTACATAACAGATTTCATTTAAACTTGGTTATACTGGGATTTAAACTCTGATCATTTTGATGTGTATGGAAGATTCTTATCAAGTAAGCCACTGTTTAAATAAGGCCAACATCAACTGTTTACCTTCTTAAAAAAAAATCGACCATTTAAGTCCACGAACTGGATTGTCTATTAGGAGAGGAAGTTTGATATCAGTCCACTAAACTTTGCCCGACTTTGATATCATCAGTTAGGAGTTAGAACGTTAATATATTCACACAACATCATGAGGTGAAAAAACTTGGGTCTATTTGTATGTGGGAAGATAATAGTATTGTAGTTGTCAGTGAGTGTTTGGTAAGGAGGTTAAGCCGCTATGTTGTATGGGCTTAAAACTCATATTAGGTGATAGAGAAATGACAATTACATTAAAAAAAAGTATTCAGTACTCTTTTTTATATATATAAAATTGGTATTCCCTTTTCATGGTGGTAGAGTCTCTTATCAAATCTAAACCAGTGCCTCGAGAAATGACCTGAATTTAAAGACTTGACCGTGGCGGAGCCGGGGGGGTGCCCCCCCCCCCCCCTTTAATTTTTTGTATAAATTTTTTCTTAAATTTTTGAGTGAATTAAATTGATGGACATGTGAAGATTTTTTAAACTTTATTAATTACCTCCCCCCTTATTTTGAGTATCTATAAATAATTAATCTTATTAATTACCTCTTTTTCTAAACATTTCTGGCTCCGCCGGTCAATACTGTGGCGAGATACGCTCCTATTTTGAAGCTCTCAAAGTGGAGAAGAAATTAATTTTTTATTTGATATTTGACCGAAGCCGTCAATTTCAGTCAAATAAATTAACTTTTAGTCAATGACAACTTCAGTCCAAATAAATTAACTATTGATTTTTAAAACTATAAATGAGACCAACACCAATCCAAAGTACATGCCAAGTATAAGTAAATCATATATCGTATCGACGAACCTTCGTCAGTTGTTGTTAGCATCATTAGTTGTTGTTCGGAGAGTGCTCTCTATTGTTGTTTGTGTTCATGTCCAACATTGTTATAAACTTGTATTATGCAACACCCACACTATGATCACGCCGACGATAGATCTTGAGACCGACAATGATTATAGTGAAAAGGAAGACCGGAGAGGGCTCTAGCATTTTCATTTGAGGTAAGAATATTAACGTTTTCCTCTAATGGTTTCACTAAGGCTAGGTTATTTTTTGATATTTTAAAGAAAACCAAACTTGGAACATCATGTTTATACGATTAAAGTTTAGGAATTTAAAGAACAGTGGACCACTATGAAGAATTTCATTTGTTGTATGTAATTTCACTTTACTAACAGTTTACATGCAAAAACCTAAAAAAAAAAAAATCTGTTCGTTACCCTTCTTTCCTTTAGCCCGAACCCGCGCGGGACCCTTGCGTGACAGGTGGGAAGTGGGAACCCCCTACGAGCCGGCGAACAACGAGCAGTGATTGGTTGACGTACTTCAAAATTGCGTCTCGCGCCGCCGATGACGCCAGCTCCTTCCTCTATGTGCAATGGGAGAACAGTAAACTAATTTGGTAATTTTTTATATCCGCATATCGCTCTTCCTTGGCCGACCAACGTTCTGGTGTTAAACTTCGCGCAACTTTGGTCACCATTCCGCTCTCCCATTTTTTTAGTGTTTATAGCTCCTTTCCTTCCAAATCCCATTCCTCCTCGCCCCTCGCGACACATGGAGAAGAGGAGAAGACCCCACTCTTCCTCTTCTCCGCCGCCATCGCCTCCTCCCGACACCTAAGCTGGATCCTCCTCCGCTCCTCTCCGCTCGAATCGGGTGAGATTGGCGGCGCTCATCCGCCCCTGCAGGTCGAATTCTTCTCTCCTCATCTCCTCTGCCGTCTTCTTTCCCTCGGTTCGTCGAGTTCTCGCGGATTCGAAGTGGCGGTCGGTGTCGTCTTTCATGCGATCAGGTTTTGCTTCGGAATCTATCGAATTATGCGTCTGTTTGATGTCGTTCGGCCTCCTAGCTGGGAGTAGCCTATTTTGTCAGGTTTTAGTCCTTATTTGATGGTTTTTCTTTTTATTATGATCAAGCGGTGGGCTGTTTGCCGTGAATTTGAGCTACGAAGGATGTGTTGAAGGTTACTGGTTCTACTTTCTCATCTAGTCTTACCGGTTGACGTTTTCCGTATGGTCACTGGTTTCTGGTGTTTATCTAATTTAGACCGCTGGAGTTGATGGAGCATGGTTTATTTGGCTATTAAGGAGTGAGAGTTGTGTCCACATAAACTCAACGGAGTTCCATATGGTAATTCAACTTTAATCAAGTTTTTATTTGTTATTGAGCTTCTTTTGCTCTCCTAGGTCTATCAGTCTGCTTCGAGGACCTGTTTTTCTGATTTGCTGTGGATTTAAGTCGTCAGTCTAGCTTTTTCTTTGTGGTCTATCAGTGCTGCTTTGTCTATGGAATTTATGCTGTTTAGAAGATCTTCCTGGTCATGTCCCCTTGTTTTCCTGGTCACAAGAGTGGCTGCTAAACCTGTTTTAACCTGCAGTTGGAGGGGGACGACCTTTGTATTCTTAGGATAACCTTCTATTTATTATGAAATAAATTATTTATTGGACAACATCATCCGTAAGGGTCTAAAGATAAATGCCCAAGAAAACAAGACATTATGACCATGTCCCTGAACCTGGGACATTTGTTTTGTGCGTTTTAGATTATAATTCCATTCACTTGTCATTTTTATTTTATTTTCCAGTATGTCCTTGCAAGTTGCACCTACCAATGTGTCATGAGTGTTACAATTTCATTGTACGTGTCATCTTCAATCTTTCAATTTGTTCCATCTGGCTTTTTCAATAGTCAAGTTATGTATAAAAGCTTGGAGTCTGATAAGATGAGGTGCAGTAGTAACTTGCTACTTATCTCTTGCTTGCCAAAACAACCCTTATAATGATCTTAGATGGGGATATATGACAATAAGCACCATTTTAAACCATACTACGTCCCTTTTCTCTTAGGGGTGGGGTGAGGGTGATATATTCCTTGTAAGTTTTTAGAAGGTAACCTGTGGGAACCCGGCCCAGCAGAAACAGTGGAGAATTCATGCCTGTTAGAGTAGTCCCACATTGGAAAGGGGCATAAAATATCTTGTGCTTACAATAGTGGTACCCTCTCCACTCATCACCTTAAAGTTTTGAGTTGGAAGGCCCAATATAATATTAAATATAGCATGGTATCATAGCCCAAGGTATGATCTAGGCCGCACACCCTGTGTTTGTAGTCCATGTGGCAGAGCCTAAAATCAGCCTGCACATGACGGGGCATATTAGAATAGTCCCACATTGGAAAGGGACAAAATATCTCTTGTGCTTATAATAATGATACTCTCTCCCCTCATCACCTTAAGGTTTTGAGTTGGAAGGCCCAATCCAATATTAAATCCAACAATGCCAAAAGGAACATGCGGTGCTCCACAACCGACAGCCAAAATTTGAGTTGTCTTGGAAATTTCTCTTTTGCATTCAATATGGACAGTAACCTATCAGAAGATATTTGATGTAGGAAATGAAAGTGGTGAATGCTTGTTACAGAACTTTCTCTTTTGGATATTATACACTTATAGGGTGTTTGGGAGCAATTAAAAAAAAACTATTTCTACCTAAAAAATAATGTTGAGTTCGCTTTTAACTTTAAATTTAAAATTATGAAAATGCAATGTTATCTATTGGTAAAAATAATAAAATTTTTAAATTTAAATGATGTGTTTGGGGCGGGGCGGGGCGGGGGCGTGGGGGGGGGGGGGGGGGGGGGGGGGGGGGCGTAGGTGGGGGCGCAGGGGAGGGTTGGGGGGGAGGGCGCGGTGGGGGAGGGGTGTGGGGTGGTGGGGGTGGGGGGGGGGTTCGCAGGGGGGTGGGGAGGGGATGGGGGTGGGTGGGGGGGGAGGGCGCTGGGTGGGGTGGGGGGGTGGGGGGGGGGGGTTCGCAGGGGGGGGGGGGTGGAGGAGATGGGGGTGGGGGGGGGGTTCGCAGGGGGGTGGGGGGGGAGGGCATGGGGGGGAGGGCGCTGGGTGTGGGGGTGGGGGGGGGGGATGGGGAGGGTGCTGGGTGGGGGGGGGGGATGGGGGTGTGGGGGGGGGGGTTTCACAGGAGATGGGGGTGGGGTTCATAGGGGGGAGAGGGGGCACAGTTAGGAGAGATGAGAGCAGTGTGTGTTTTTTTTAAAAAAAAATAGTCCACACTTGTTTTTATTTTGGGAGATTTACATAGAATAAAATTTCTTCTTTAAAATAAAAAATTACTTACCAAACACTTCTATTTGTCTTTCCTCTTTCTTTTTTAAATTTAAGAGAAAAAATTGATAAAAAAACTGTAACCAAACACCCTATTAGATTTCGGTTGAAGGAATTTATGGAGCTTCTTCAGCATCTCAGAGTAGTGAGTATTCTCTGTGGATGAAAGACCAGTATGGGATCCAAAAGGCATCCAAATTAGATAAGTTTCAAACATGTCATTGTTGCTGTATCTCTTGATTCCTCAGTATAGACATAAGATATCCATAATGGGCTATGGAGGCAGGTGTAGCAAGTTAGCAACTATGGTTTGGTGGGCACATCTATTTGTACATGGCAACTAACTTAGACTTGGACATGTATCATGTGACATTTGGACTGTTACGTTCACTCTCCACTTCAGATTTAAAAATGTTCACGTTATAATTCGTTAATCATTTACTTTATTGAAAATGTTAGTAATTTAGTTTGCAATTTTATTTTATTGTTATAAATTATTTAAATCTTAATTGGCATATTACTACATTCATGTATAAGTGAATATGTATATGATTGTCCACATCTGCATTCTACAAACGTCCTGTGCCCTCTTGTCCAGCATGCATATCCATGTCAAACCTTGATACTCATCTATCTACAAATTGTAAGGATAATCACTTTAACTCTCTCCTCCACCCAGTCCAATAAGAAGGGAGACAATTGTATGTTTAAATGTATGGGAGATCAGGTTGGCTAAGGTACTAATTGTGCAAAATGCCATAAGATCTATAGATCTCAGACAGACCAAGATGATGTGATAAGGTGCATGATTTGACTGTTTGCTGTACATGTCTCCAATTCCCTTCCTGCGTTATTTAGTGAGCTTTTGTTACTAGTCACTTTTGCTTGTCCATGTCCTCACCTTGAAGTTATTGCTCAAGTATAACTTTTTAAAATTGTTCCTTTCTTTTCCTTTTTTCTGTAATTGCAGGTTATGACTATTGTAACCATTCACTATGATGGCTTGTGACTCGTATGCCTAGTATTTCCTAGTGGATAGGTTAATCAACTAGATAAATATGGGAGGTCGTTGTTGCTGTTCCTCCAGAAGAACAGAGTCAACTAGGACGCCAGTATACATATATGTATGTTGTTTTTCTTTTCCATGTCTGATTTCCTAACAGGGCATATTTGTGTTTTACTGTTTTGCATCATTCTTCTGTTGCTGTTGCATAGAGATATTTGTGGAATATTAGCTGATGGCATGGTTCTTCCTAATCTTACTGTTGAGATTTTTTCATCATTACTGTTGTAGCCTACTCTTGTTGTCTTTTTGTAATTATATATCTCTGTCTCATAATCATGTCCTTTGTTTTCTTGGTAAAAACTCCACTAATCTAAGTATTTAGTTTATAGAATGAATTTATTTTGATCGCTTTTTTTTTGGAACGTGGATGGCATCACGGGTATATTATATAAAGAAAAGAGGAATGTACAAAGGATGGCTGAATGACAGCCCGTATACAAAAAAAACTCCACACCAAGATAGTGTGTCAACCTAACTCCCCACAGACAAAAAGAGTGAGGAGTTATGAGGACCCATCTTACAACAAAGAGTAGCCTAGAAAACTACTTTCTCACAAATAAATATAAAAACTCTTTCCTCTGTTCTAGCCTCTCTTTGAATATTCTATTGTTTCTTTCACTCCACGAAGCCCAAAGGGTGGCATAAGGATAAGCCACCAGATGATCTTGTCCCCTTTGCTCGCATTTTATCGCAATCACCTATTTACAAATGTTGTGTGGGTGATTAGATGAATAGGGAAGAATAGAAGAAATGGGAATCGTTAGTCTACTGTCCACTTCCAGAACATTTCTGCTTTTTGGTTAGGTTTATTTAGGAATTCACAAAAGTTTAACTCAATGAAAAGACTTGATGGGCTCATTGCTTCACGTTGATGTCCCCAAGTCAAAGGTAAGATAAGTGTTGAACTGTTGCCTCTACTGACATTGGCAGTTAAACTAAATGGGAAAAAAGCTTCCCTCTTTCTACTCCTCTGTATCTCGCTCTACATCAGGTGTGCTCTCTTTGGCATCCTTCTATTGTGATAAAACCAAAGATCTCATAATTGTGGAATATTTTTTAGTCATAGAATAGAAATGCCAGATTATAACAGTTACAAGGATCTCATAGCAGTGGAGTAGGTGAATCATTTAAAGCAAACTACCATTTATGATACCAACAGATCAGAACAATCCCCACTACTTTTCATGCAACACTGCAGAATGGGCTTAGCTATGCTAATTAATAATATTGATGTATTATATATGGTTGAAACACCAGCATTTGCATAGTCAAATAATGTGGAAGAGACAAATGAGACCTGGTGGTTACCAGTGAATTTTCGTCAATCATTCGTCATCAAGGCCTTCGGGAATCACACATATGTCAACAAAGCCATAAAGTTCAAAGAGGAACCTAGGAGCCAAATTGGTTCTGTGAATGATGAAAGAGAAATGGGAATAAACAATTTGGGACATTCTACTGTAGGAAAGGCTAAAATCAAGTGGTTTGATAACTTCACCATTGTTTTCAAGATGTAGGACAAATGCCAAGGCGAGTGGATGCATAGGCGAGCAGCTCAATAAGACTGAACAAGTAGCATGATTCATGAACCACAATAGCCTTTGTTATATTTTTCATTGTTGGATGCTTATCTATACATATAATTTAGTCATTCTTCTCTCTCTATATATATATATCATTTGCTTAGCAATATTTCAGGTTAATTAAACTTTTCAACTTGGTTGATACTTGACAGATATATGTTCATATTCCCATTGATTGCCTTATTATATGAATTATTTTGTTAACATTTGTTATTTCTTCTATCATATGACCTTCTTATGTACATATGTGCTAAATTTGTGAATAGCACTTTTGCATTTATTTAATAAAGAATATATATGGTATAAAATATAGGGTACTGGGTACTTTGCTACATAAACTAGGCTTCGCCTAGGCGCCTCACCTTGGCACCTAAGTAAGGCGATGGGCCACGGCCTTCATCGCCTCTGTCCCTTGACAACCATGGGCTGCACATCAATGTGCATAGACAATTTTGACAAGGCCTATAGGCGCCCCCCCCCCCCCCCCCCCCCCCACACACACACACACACTACCAGACATTGACTGCATATTGATCTTTCAGTGCCAGTGACTGGTTGTTGCAAATTTACAATGTTATTTATTGCCTCAGGAGATAAGCATTTTGTGTCTTAACAAGCTTAACAAGAGTATCTTATTTGCAATGAATGTGACTTTGGTCTGTTGCTTCACAGTCTTGCATACTTAAAGCTGTCGCTTATGGTCCTTTTTCTTTTGCCAGTAATTGGCTTTTTTTCCATTTGGGAACAAGGTAGATCTGCATTTAACAATTGAAACTTTCAATTTGGGGAGTAACTTTCACATTAGAAGTAAAATTCACATTGATCATTCATTTTCCTTGAGAAGCTATGGTACTCTGAATCTCTGATCAATCGATGCCTTCAACTTTTCTGTATGACAAGGGCAAATCTTATACCTTCCTGGTGCTCAGTAGACAGTGAGGGATCAGGGAAGGTCACCCACAGCTCATCACTCACCATTTCATCTACTGGCTGCCTTAGAATGTGCGTTTGGGCACAATTATCTACTTAATATGGCTGTAGTTTTGCTACTGTTATCCTTTTTTTCTCAATAGAAGTGCACTTGTCTGCAAAACCATTTCATGGTTACCTATAGGTAGGCCTTGAATAGTTTCTTCATTTACTGTTTTATTTTATTTAAAAATAAAATATGTTGACCCCCGATTGACAGATTTCAGAGTATTTTGCTTTGAGTTGGTGTTTTGTCAGCTGCTAAGTTGGAGAAATACTGGCCTTCTGCAATGGGTGCTCACTAAAATGTACTCATTCTTAGGAATAAATTCATCTTACGAATGGGGAACGGTTTTCTTTTCCTTTATAAATGTTCAAATTGCTTATTAAATTAATGCATTTTGCAGTGTCCTCGAGCATCAGAGGAACATGAACCCTTATCTTCTGTACATGCTCCAGCATCTGCAATATCATCTGGACCTATTTTCCGTACAAATTTGGAGACCTCGAGTCCTGATACTTATCGAGCTCCTCCTCCACCATTGCCTTATGACATGGATTTGGCAGGCCCACAAAGTGTTCCTCGAGGATTTGAAACTAGTGGTAACAAGGCTGATCCAGAGTTGCAGAGCGAATCTCAGCCTCTGGAAGAAATTGATGCTGGGAAAGGTTGCCCCAAAAACATCGAAGATAAACCTTCAAAGAAGAGTGATTATATTACTACTCCAATCGAGGAAGAGGATACCTGCCCTATATGTCTTGAAGGTATATATTATGCTTATGTGAAAGATTATTATTCTCCCTTTAACATTTCAGTTTAATTGCATATGACATCCCAGATACTGACATTGACAATATGAGTAGCTTTCAAATTTATGGTACCTATCTGGCAGGTAGCACTTTCCCCCATCTAATATTGCATCTGGTTATCCATGTATTCTCCAATATACGGAGCAGTTATGGCATCTGTTGTCCCAAGGAAGATTTACAAGAATAGTTATTTTATTCAGTCATTAAAAAGGATATGTATACTGTAGATGATATTGTATTTATTGATGAGAATATAGGAGGTTGAAACGCCAAGTTAGAGGGGTTATTGAAACCTGAATATTTAAGGTTTGTTATAACATAAGTAGACTAAGAGGCTTTGCTCATAGTTGATAGTCAAATTATTCCCCAGGAGTTTTACTAGCTTTCAGTAACAGGGATCTACTACTTGAGAGATGGGGAGATCAGAAGGATGTTGAACGTAGGGTCTTGGTCATGTGCACTATCAGATGATTCGTTTCAATAAGAAAGGAAATAAATTCTCTCCACTCTCTTGTTTCTTCGAAAGTTGATGTTGATGTCTAAAGTCTGATGTTCTTCAGGTAATTTCTTTGAATCCATTTTAATATTGCGGGTTCGTGATATTTGTGTGTTGAGTGACGTGGTCCTCATGTCCAATGCTCGGAGACTATTTCCTTTAAAACATTTTCTTCATTTATATAACTAAATTTTCTTTTGAAATAAGTTCTGTCAGTTTATTCATCGTCAAATTGGCATACTAGAAAACATGCAATTCATTACTGGGGATACAGTGTTATTTAAGCCTTGTAGAGTTGCATAAATGTTTTCTTTTTGTTATGGTATTTTATGGTGCCAACTTTTGTACAACTGTGGTTTTTCACCCACAAAACATGGGCCACATGGGCTTACTAATAGTCCCCATGTGGGGCAGCCCTAGGGGCCAGTGATGTGGCACTCGTCTTTTGTGGGTGCCAAACATACGATTAAGCAGCCCTAGGGGCCAGTGATGCAGCACAAAAAGTGGCACCCTAGCATTTGTCTACTTAATCGTAGGTGACTTTAGATGGCAATAGGAAACCCTTTCCCCTTCTAGTATGGTCTTGCGTAGCTGACTCTTTTATCAGATTCTAACAAGAATTTGATAACTATTATCTGTTGACTCCTTGCAGAATATGACATGGAGAACCCACGGATTATTACAAAATGTGAACATCATTTTCACCTTTCTTGTATTCTTGAGTGGATGGAGAGAAGCGATACCTGCCCAATCTGTGATCAGGTTTGCACCACAAAGGAGCGTCTTCTGTGGATATCCTGAAAAATAAATTGTGAATGCACAATGCCTTTTTCATTGTTTTCTACTCCCTATCTTGCGCTCAGTGTTTTTTAATTTCCTTCATGCAATTTTTAAGGTATTTGATCTTTGCACAAATTTAAGATTGAAAATGATTCATCTGATGGAGCATGCGACAAAATGTAACTCTCTGTATGCTGATATTTTGTCTGTTCTTTCAAGTCTCAACCGAGAACAAAAACCAGTTTTTTCTGTGATACTGTTTTCAGCTTTCCGTCATCCACGATTTTGTTTCTACATTAAGCAGTTTCACTTGTGTATGTGCAGGTAATGGTAATCGACCACACTTTTAGTGAGTAACAATGAGATAATTCTTAAAAAGGATCATTAGGGAGATGGAATGAAGAACACATGGCACATCTGAAGACCATAATCCATATTAGCGTGTGGTTGGCATGTGTGCCATTTTGGGAGAATTTCAGGCAGTCTCACTCAAGTGGCTTGTAAATATCTGAAGTGGTCAAAGGATAAGTGAAGAGAAATGCTTGAATAGGGAAGATTTGCTTTGTTATTGTTGTCCCTGTAAAGCTGCAATCCTTCATCTCCAATGGGTTAGTGATAAATTAGAATGTTCTATACATGATGTGATCTAGATGGTTTCTTTTTCTCTTTTATGTATAGACTCTGTTATAGTGTTGCCTGAGTCGCATTCTTTGTGTACATTGTATTTGATTTTTCCCCTATTTCCTTTTTCTGCCGGGGGTGGAGGGTGGGTTGATCTTTGATCAATGTATGCAAATGATATGATGATAAATAGGAACTTAATTCTTTGGTATCGTTGATGTGCTTGTGTATTTTAGAAGGTACTTTGGAAAATTTTCTATTGAGAGTAAGAATTCTCCTTCCCTTTAGCTTTCATACGTACAAGATTCACCAGTACCGACAAAATCTATTTCTTTGAAGAAATATGTGCCTAGCAACATCAGGTTTATGGAACTATTATCGAACTCTGGGTGTTTGAAGTAGCTTGAAATCCATACTTGTGACTCCATTGGGCGTTTGAACGCAGCCACAGGGAGCAAAGACACGCTGGTGGCTGCAATAGCCCATTGTGAGGGTTCCAAGATGCAATGTGGTTGTAAGCTATCAAATAGGACCTCATCTTAGGACTTCCTGGAAACATACAGTGAAAGAAACTAATATTGGAAGAATTTAAAGATTATTTTGTTGCACAAAAAAGTTTGGATCGTGGAAGAATCTGAAATATGGAGAGTGAGTTTCCATATACATAAAGGCATTTAGTTGAGTATTAAGGCGCCACGAAGCCCAACAAGCCAAAGAGATAGAACTAGAACCTGTTTTGTGTTTAAAAATTATTACATAGGGGCCATTCAGATGTCATACCAACAACTGGCAGGGAACTTTCGACGTAAGTGGTACTTGAAGATGATAAGCAGATCCCAACTTTGGCAGACAGGAGTGATAATGCCAAACATCAGTGAGATGCACACCTTCAGAATTCAAAGATTGGACACAACTGTCAAAGTGAAAAGGTTCTCAATGAGCAATTTGTACAAATGGAAAATGTGTAGACAGAAGGATGACCTTCCATCTTTGCTCCCCTGTTGAACAGTTACTATGAAACATCTCATATGTACGGGGATGAGCTTCCGGCATTTGATCATTTGGAAGGAATTTCTATCCAACTGCATCCTTGTAACCTCTCTCCATTGATTCTCCTCATCATGTTTCTGACCCTTTCTTCACCATCCCAACATTCTACAGCTGCATAGATCTCAGACATGAGCACGTAGTTCACTGGCTCATTCGGCTGCAGGCTTAAGAGCAAATCGGCAGCCCCTTCGGCCAATTTCATGTTACCGTGGAGTTTGCAAGCACCGAGAAATGCTCCCAGATTGCTAGCAGTATTTTGAGAGGGTATGCTTCTCAAAAACTTGTAAGCATCATCAAGAAAACCTGCCCTTCCAAGTAGATCTACCAGGCAAGTGTAATGCTCAGCAGTTGGCTTAATTCCGTGCTCTTTTACCATAGAAAGGAAATACTTTATACCTGCATCAACTAGTCCAGAATGGGAACAAGCAGAGAGGAGCACCATAAAAACAGTATCATCTGGCCTTACGCCTGAATGCAACATCTTCTCGAAAATATCCAATGCTTCTTTTCCAAGACCATGGAAGGCGCAAGCAGAAATCATTGATGTCCATGCTATCACATCAGGCTTGGGGATTAATCCAAATGATACAAAGGCATCATAAATGTGACCACACTTGGCATGAGCACCTATAAGAGCATTTCCAATCGATATAAAGTTCTCTAGTCCACTTTTCATCACATAGTTGTGAAGCTGGAGAACCTCATTAGCTTTTGCTAGCTCAGCACAAGAGCTAAGAACACTGGAGAGTGTTAATTCATCTGGTCTCATGGATTTTCTAAACATCTGCCTGAGAAGTTTCATGGACTCTTCCCCATCACCAGATTTTCCATAAGTGACGATGATTGAGTTCCACGATACAACATTTCGAGCATCCATCAAATCGAAAGCCTTACGAGCACTCTTCCTATCCCCACATTGCCCATACATGTAGACAACAGCACTGCCTAAGACAACATCAAAACAAGGTGTTGACTTGACGAGAAAACAGTGAATCTGCTGGCCCAATTCCATGCTATTTAATGAACAAGAAGAATTGAGTAAGCTGCTGAAGGTATACGCATCTCCAGCTACTCCATGCAGACGCATCAGCTGGAAAATTCCAAACGCCTCTTTGCCGAGGCCATTCAGAGCATAACAAGAGATCATCACGTTCCACAAGACCAGGTCTCGAACAGAAATCTCATCAAACACACAACGGGCATCATCGGTCGATCCAATTTAGCATACAAATCTATAACAGCACTGCCGACAAAACCATCGGAAGAATAACCCAGTTTGATAAGGAGGCAGTGTGCTTGCTGTCCACGTATTATACTGTTCCATTCAATGCAAGTGCGAACGACGCCGGCAAAGGTTATTTGATCAGGCCTTACCATTTCCAGCATCATTTTTCCGAGAAACGAGAAGCCCAAATTCCTTCCATGCAGATGAGAACTAACTAAACCATCGCCCGGAACACGATCTCCGACAAAAGAACAGCCAACAAATCCGCATATCACCGTGTTCCATGAGATAACGTTCCTACGGGGCATTTCGTCGAGCAGTTTGAGGGCAGAACTCAAGTGGCCACATTTCATGTAGAGCTTGAGCAAGTGGTTGTGAAGGGCGATGCTATATGGATCTCCTCCTGACTTGATCAACAGTGAGTGAATCTGCTCTCCTCCACAGAGATTGCCCATTGCTGCACAGGATTTTATAGCGTCCAGGCAAGGATGATAACGTGAACGGCACTCCGGCTGGTTGGTGGACGACCCGGGCATCGGTGTCGAGGCCCCTCTTCCCCCGCATGGTGGGGATGCCGTGGACCATCTTGGCGGGGATTCGTAGAGACGGGTGGAAGAGAGGAAGGATGTTATGAGTCGGGGAGACGAACGGCGGGAGGAGAAAGTACAGGGAGCTGCTTTTGACAAGAAAATCATCACAGAGATGTCGGCGGCGGTCCATTTTACTTGTTACGGAAAGAAAGCGGCCCACTGTTTGGCATGTCGGAGTGATACTTTTAGCCAAAATGGACACCCGGTTTATAAATTCAAACCTGCCATTTAATTTTTAATCTATTGACTAGTCAAACTTAATTTGAAGTCTAGAAATGTAGAACAGTTTAACTTGTGATCCAAAAATAGGATGAACCGTTAGTTTCAAACGGTTTGGGGGTAGAAAGACCAAAATACTCTCTCTTTTAATCTCTCTCATCTGAAGAGAGAGAGAGAGAGCCGTCAGAGGAGATGCGTGAATATTAGGGCAACTCGCGTGAGGGTGAGAGCCTTCGTGGGAGTCTCAAGAGTAGAATTGAATTTTCAAAAAAAATGATGGGGAGATAACAGGAAGAATGTTAACTCTTATTAAGACAAGGTATAATGACAATATTATCACTTTATAATTTATATAGATAGATTCATGGTTCGCCGTACCGACCGGATCGACCGTATCGCATTCTCCGTGGTACGGTACTGTGGTGGCCAAATCTGGTCACCTAGGCCCATGATGGCTCGTTACGGCCCATTCACGTCCTGTCAACCAACGTGGCACCGTCATCGAAGGGCACGCCCTCTCCAGGATGGCTCAAAGACCTCCATTGTGTGACTCCCGTGATCGGAAGCTGTCAGGTTCCGCTGCGGCGTACCTCCGAGCAGATCACCCGCCTTCCCTTACCGAACAACTATGAACAGCTTCCGAGCAAGAACAGTGACTCCGCTCCATGAAACTACCCTCGATGTTACCGAACAGCATGTTCGAGCCCCCACGTGGGTCACCTGCTCGGAAAGCATTTCCAAAGGGTTCCGAGCAGGCTCTCTGGCTTCCAGAACGGTTGTAACCGTCTCAGGCCACGTTCTCCACCATCAAGGGGCGTGAACTGCCTGGCAGCCTAACGGGCATCGGAGTCATAACTCCTCCCGTTATGCGCGTGCGTCAAGGCGCCTCTTCAGGCACGATCTGCCCAACGTTACGCACGTTGGCCTCTACACCAACGCCTATAAAGGCACAGGTACAGTACCATGCAACGGTACGTTCTCTTCCTCACGTGAACACATTCTCGCATTCGAAACCCCCTGCCTCGCAAGCTCTCCACTGACTTAGCATCGGAGGGTTTCCCGGTTTTCACCGGGCCTCCTGATCCATTCTGTTTTGCATGTCTTCGTCCCCACCAGCAATCGTCTTCCCTCTCTTATTCCAGTGGAGGCCCGTTTGGCTCAGGTCCAAACAGGATCACGCCACCACATTTGGCGCCGTCTGTGGGAATCGACGCTGCCATGGCTCGAGGACGATCCTCATACCAGAACATAGAAGCAGGGCGACGAGGTCTCGCCAGTCACGAGGGGACTCCCGTCGCCGATCCCCCCTGGTGATGACGCCGTCGCCACTGCCGGCGCAAACCACGACGTCCCAGCACCGCCGGCTGTGCGCCTGCAACTGCCCTCGAAGTAGCGGAGCTTCGAGGACAATGCAGCAGTTGACGGGCGTCTGCCTCGCCCTACAGGCCCATTTGCAGGGGCAGCGGCCCCAGCGGTTCCCTGCCGCGTGAGCGACAGGCGGAATCGTCACATCGACGCTCCCGCGTCCCCCCAGCGCCGCAGGAGCACAGGCGGACTCACCACGCCGGTCCCTCCGGCCCCATCGGAGGAGCGGGCACCAGAGCGCCGCGGGCGCTCGCCCCGGCGTTCTATCGTCTCACCCCGTCCGCCACGATCGTCTCGTGGGAGGCAACTCCCACGCCTCTGGACGTAGGGGCCCCGCCAACTCCGAGCAGGAGCTCGCCAGGCGCCTCCGGCGTGTGGTCGACCTCGAACGCCGCATGACGCGATGGTTCAGCGTGCGGAGGGCAAGGCTCCAGCGGAGGACGACTTGGACTTCCGCTCTCCTTTCAGTAGGGAGATTCTGGAGGCCCTGGTCTCCTCCAAGCTCCCTCTTCCCACCATCGCGCCCTACGACGGCACTACTGACCCGCCGACCACATCCACGGCTTCGAATCGCATATGGTGTTCCACGGAGCATCAGATGCGGCCAAGTGCAGGGCTTTCCCTGCAACCCTTAAGGAGACCGCCAGGGCTTGGTTTGAAACCCTCCCTGCGGGCTCTATCACCTCCTTCCGCCAATTGAAGAAGTCCTTTCGGGACAACTTCCTTGGTGGAAGGTCCCAGCCGCGGACGGCGGCTTCTCTCCTGACCGTGCGCGAAGAAAGGCGAGGCCCTCTGGGACTTCGTCAAGAGGTTCCGAACAGAGGCGCTTCGCATCTCGCGCCTGGACGTCCCCCTAGCCACCAGTGCTCTCATCCAGGCACTCGTGACGGCTTTCTACAAAGGACTCTCGGCGTCCAGCAACCCGCCACCCTCGCCGAACTACTCTCCATCGCGCAGCGCCACGCGGCCTGCGAGGAGAGCCTGGCGGCGAGCAGGGCCGAACAGGGGGAGCAGTCGGAAAAAAGCGACCTTCCGACAACGGTTCCGACCGTGATCGGAAGAAGGGACGACGCAATGGCGATTCCCCGTGGTCCGCGCCCCTTCACCAACTACACCCCCCTCACTGTGGCTCCCGAACAAATCCTGGCAGAGATCAGGGATGAAGCTTTTGTTCGGTGGCCCCAGAGAATGCGCTCCGACCCCCGGAAGCGCGATCAAAATAGGTACTGTCGCTTTCATCGCGACCACGGCCACGACACCTCCGAGTGCCGCCAGCTTAAGGACGAAATCGAAGACCTTATCAAGCGCGGCTACCTCGGACGGTTCGTGCGCCGGAACGAAGGGCGCCGGAACGAAGAGCGCCCCCGACGTCGAGACCGCACTCCCGAGCAGCCGATCAACAACGAACCCAATGGGCAAGAGATCGTGATCGCGGGAGGTTTCGGTGCGGGCGGTGAAAGCACTCGAAGCCGACGCGATTACGCAAGCGAGTGCATGTCGTAGACAGGCCCCCGGCTGTTTCGGGCCCCATATCCTACCAGTCCCGCACGCGCACAGTCCGAAGATGTTATAACCTTCTCGGACGAAGATCTTGTAGGGGTTACGACCCCGCACACTGATGCGCTGGTCGTTTCGGCCACCATCAACCATTGTAATGTGCGCCGGATTCTGGTAGATAATGGAAGTGCCCCCGACGTCTTGGCTTACGACTGTTTCGTTCTCATGGGCCTGCGCGCCAATCAACTTACTCCTGTAAATTCGCCATTGTTCGGCTTTTCGGGAGTTTCGGTCCAGCCCATGGGAAGGATTCGCCTTCCGATCACCTTGGGAACAGCTCCAAAGGCTGTGACCAAGATTGTTGACTTTCTGGTCGTCAACAATATGCCTGGATACAACGCTATCCTAGGCAGAGGTCTGATCGGCCGCATTAAAGCAATACCTTCGTCGCTCCATCAGAAGATGAAGTTTCCCACTTCGAGCGGTGTGGGCGAAGTGCTCGGATGTCAGCGCGAGTCTCGCCGTTGCTACGTCCTCTCCCTAAGAGACAAGCAACCACTCGCTGTTCCGGCTCCTCCGACCTCCGATCAGCCTTCAACTAGTCGGGGGACGCCTGCCGAAGACTTAATCCCCATTCAAGTGGACGACGACTCCGAACACGTCTTGTACATTGGCGCCCTGTTGACAGAGGCCGAGCAGCAACGCTACACAGCTTTCCTGCTGGCCAATTTGGACGTGTTCGCTTGGTCTGATGACGAGCTTCCAGGCATTCCCCCGGAAGTCATGGTGCATCGCCTTCGGTTGGATCCACGAATCCCGCCAGTGCAGCAAAGAAGGCGACCCGTGAACCGAGAACGGCAGACCGTGATTCAGGATCACGTGACCAAAAGCCGAACTGTCGGGCTCCTCCGAGAAGCCCAGTATCCAAAATGGATCTCCAATGTGGTCCTCGTACGCAAGCCCAATGGCAAATGGCGTGTGTGCGTAGATTACAAAGATCTTAATAAGGCAACGCCCAAGGATAACTTCCCATTGCCACGCATCGATCAGCTGGTGGACGCTACTTCCGGGCACGAGCTCCTCAGCTTTTTGGATGCCTACTCTGGTTACCACCAGATCAGCATGCATCCCCCGGATCAAGACGCCACCACATTCGTCACAGACCTAGGCTTATACTGCTTCACCAGGATGCCTTTTGGTCTGAAGAATGCAGGCGCGACTTACCAGCGGCTGGTCAACAAGATGTTCGAGCAGCAGATCGGGCGAAACATGGAGGTTTACGTCGACGACATGTTGGTCAAGACTCTTCCGAGCACTGATCACATTTCTGACCTCCAGGAAACCTTCGCAACTCTGCGAAGGTATAATATGAAGCTCAATCCGGCCAAATGCGCGTTTGGTGTTCGGTCGGGTAAGTTCCTCGGGTTCCTCGTATCAAACAGGGGAATAGAGGCGAACCCGGAAAAAATCCAAGCCGTACTTGAGATGTCCAGTCCGAAGACAGCGCGCGACGTCCAGCGTCTAACAGGACGTCTTGCCGCGCTGAACAGGTTCATGTCCCGAGCAGCAGAAAGAAGTTTTAACTTCTTCAAGTTGCTCCGAGGCCCTAAAAACGCCTCGAAGCAAGGGGGCAAGTACTGTGGACTGACGAATGCGAAGCTGCCTTCACTGAGCTGAAGGCATATTTGGCAGCCCCTCCTGTTCTCTCAAAGCCTGTGCTCGGAGAACCCTTGTTCGTGTACCTCTCGGTCACCGAACACTCCATCAGTGCGGTCTTGATCAGAGAATTTGGAGCGGCACAGTATCCAGTGTACTATATCAGCAGGGTCCTCCAAGAAGCTGAAAGGAGGTACCCCAGAGCAGAAAAGCTTGCCCTTGCTCTTGTCACAGCTGCACGGAAGCTCAGGCCCTACTTTCAGGCCCATTCCGTTACAGTGCTTACCGATCAACCGCTGAAATCCATCTTGCAGCGGCCGGAGGCTTCCGGTAGGTTGGTTAAGTGGGCAATCGAGCTGGGAGAGTTTGACATCAGCTTCCGACCAAGGACGGCAATCAAAGCGCAGGCGTTAGCAGATTTCGTGGCGGAATGCACCCTTCCGGCCGAGCAGGATCCACCGTTGGCAGACGAGCCCCCATGGGAGCTTTATGTGGACGGATCCTCTTGTGTCTCCGGAAGCGGGGCAGGTTTGGTCCTCACCTCCCCAGAGGGGTTAGAGTTCCAATACGCCCTCCGTTTCCGCTTTCCAGCCTCCAACAACGTCGCCGAGTACGAAGCCTTGCTTTCCGTATCCGCATGGCTAGGCACCTCGGAGCCATTCGGCTTAGAGTCTTTAGTGACTCCCAGTTGGTCGCCAGCCAGGTGAGCGGACAGTTTGGAGCAAGGGAACCTCGCATGGCTCAATACCTCCAACAGGTCAAGAGCCAGACAGAGGGCCTCGTATACTTCGAGGTTATACATGTTCCACGGGAGCAGAACGCGCGAGCTGATGCGCTGGCCAAATTGGCATCTTCAGGTGACATCACCCCTTCTCGCTCTGTCTTCATTGAAGAGCTCGCCTTGCCGAGCACAGAGATTGATGTAGCCGCCATAGAAACGGGCCCCCGACCCCAAGTTGGGTGGACCCTCTCTTGGCGTACCTTCTCCGAGGCGAGCTTCCTTCCGAACAGGATGAAGCTCGGAAAGTCAGGATGCGCTCGCAGCATTTCACCCTCGTAGAAGGCAAGCTGTACCGACGGTCCCTTGCAAGACCTCTTCTACGTTGCCTCAACCCTGAGGAGGCCCTCGCAGCCACAGAGGAAGTCCACGAGGGGTTGTGCGGAAGCCATCTGGGGGGCAGAACGCTAGCACGCAGCCTCATCCGAGCAGGGTTCTGGTGGCCTTCTCTTCAGAAGGATTGCGTGTCCTTCGTCAGGAAATGCCCAGAATGCCAGAAGTTCGGAGTACTCATCAAGCAGCCAGCCGAACAGCTTCACAGTCTGTTCGAGCCGCGCCCCTTCGCCAGATGGGGCATTGACATCTTGGGCCCCTTTCCAGAGGCCCAAGGGCGCAAGAAGTTCCTTTTGTGGCCATCGACTACTTCACCAAGTGGATCGAGGCCGAACCCGTTGCCACAATCACCGAACAAGCCGCGTGGAAGTTCGTATGGAAGAACCTTCTCTGCAGGTTTGGCATCCCAAGGGTGATTACATCTGACAACGGGAGACAGTTCGACAGCACCTTCTTCAAGCAAAAGTGCGCCGAGCTCGGGATCTACAACCACTTCACCTCCGTGGCTCATCCCCAGGCTAACGGTTTGGTCGAAAACGCCAACCGAACATTGCTGCACGGGATCCGAACCAGAGTGGAGGCTGCAGGTGGATCATGGATCGATGAGCTCCCAAATGTCCTTTGGTGTCACCGAACAACTGCTCGGGTAGCTACAGGGGAAACACCTTTCCACCTAGCCTACGGCTCAGAAGCAGTTGTACCCTTGGAAGTAGCCCTTCCAACCATCCGAACAACCCACTTCGACGAAGCCGCCAATGACCGTGCTCTCCGAGAGAACTTGGACATGCTGGGCGAACGACAAAGCGACGCCAGCATTCGCCTCGTTTCTTATCAACAACGGCTTGCGCAATATTATAATGCGCGAGTCAAGGAGAGGCGGTTCAACGTGGGAGATTTGGTCTTGCGCCGCTGTTCGGCTTCGGACCCCCGAAGAGCAGTCGGCAAACTTGCCATCAAATGGGAAGGACCTTATCAGGTCACCCACGTCCTTGGAAAGGCTCATATAAGCTAACTACTCCTAGTGGCGAGGCCATTCCCAGGACTTGGCATGTCTCTAATCTTAAGGCTTATCATCTATAAAAGCCTTCTTTCAGCATCCAACCTCTTCTCCTTACTCCTGTTGCTTCATGAGCATTTGGCATAGATACCTGATCGGAACCTCCTTTACGGTACCCAACGATCTGCGTCTTACATGCAATGCTCACGAAGCTAATGGATTCCGATCCGAGCAGGAACAACCACAACAGGGAGAAGATAGAGAAAGAGACGCTACAGAAAAACTCGTAAAGCAGAGGATTCATTTATAAGTTCTTGTGCTTACAAACAGCCTTCCTTGGCCGATGTTACAAAAAGCGAAGTACAAGAAGACGTGAGGCAAGGGGATTAAGGAGCTTGTTCGGAAGGACCAGCATCCTCACCCGAAGAAGGCATCCGCCCAGACTGAAATTGTGCGAACCGCACACCATCTAAGCGGACATCTTGGTACGACGTTGACATTCCCGAACAGCAGCCTCGAAGGCTTCTTGGGCGCGTTCGGCCCAGGAAAGCCTCTCCCCCACCTCCTTCCCAGCATTGAGGCCCACTTTGTAGCAGCGAGCCCCATACTGCTCCAAGTCTTCCTTGTACTCTGGCCCAGTCTTATAGTCAGCAACGACACGGGCCTCCGCATCTACTACTACCTTGGCTAGGGCGTCCTTTTCGGCCCGCGCCAAGGTAGCATCCAGCTTCGCGGCATGAAGAGCAGCTCTGAGGTCCTTCACCTCCTCCTCCAGCGCCGCCTCGCGAGCTTTATGCCTTGCCGAAAGGTCATCACAGAAGGCTACCTGCGCCTCGTAGAGATACCTCTGTCTCTGGCCCCGAACAGCTAAAGCCTTCAGAGTGGCCAGCGACTTGGACATTTCGTCCGCAGAGCGCCTCTACGTCGACGTCGCTCAAACCATCTTCTGTCTGCCACTCCGGCTGGTAACCTTCCACTGACTTCTCCGGAGTCTGTTCGGAAGGAAGGTCCAAGCACCTTGCCAACCGTTCAAGACGAGAAGCAGTGGGGCTTGCAGGCAGCTCCCTTGGCGTATCCTCCATCCGACGAAGGGTCGCCTCCAGCGCTGCCACCGAAGGAACTCCAAGAGGTTCTCTCAGAAGCACCTCACTAAGAGGCCTTCGGTCGTCTTCGGACCCTTCATCCCGGGCAGCACCCGCAGCCTCCCCCCCATGTCTTCGACTCCTTTGGAGGTTGCTTCTGCGTTAGCAACCACCTCGGAGGGGGGCAGGGGGGGCAGGATTCTCCCGGTTGAAGTGGCAACCTCTTCGGACGCCCTCGCCGTTGCGGCCGCCTCCGCAATGGTCCCTGCTGCAGGAACCATTCCTTGCTCTGAAGGCGCTGCTGTCACCGCGCTGCTCGAACCACCCCAGCAGGGGCGGAAACTCCCGTTGCGCAAGTGTTCTCCTCCTGCCGAGCAGGTGACGCCGTAGCTTCTCTGCTCCTCCTAGAGGATACCTCCGCGATGTTGCTGGAAACACCGCGCTCGGCACCTCCAGCATTGGAAGCACCGAGGGCGCCCTATCTCTCGCGCAGGGGGAGCCCCCGGCTTCTCCACCGACAGGACTCTCAGACCTTCGCTCACCAAGAGACCCCAGCTCGGTCGCCATCCTCTGGGCGACCTCGGGGCGAGTCGCGGAGGCCACCCGCGGCGCTCCCTCATCAGCCAATTGCACGGCCCTACGTTCTTGCGCAGCAGCAACTGCGCCCCTTCCTCTTCCGCTTCGTCCCCTCCCTCCTCGTCACTTGGAGGAGTAGCCCGGACTGCCTTCTGCTTTTTCCGAGCACGAAGCTGTTCTGCTTCCTCCGCGCTCTCGTCAACCAGAACGGGCCTCTTCTTCGCAGAAGGTTGGCTCGCTTGGTCATCTTTCTCCCGAGGAGCTCGGGCCCCGGCCGTTACCACCTCCTTAGTGGCCTTCTTCTTCAAACGAATCTTTCCAGGCCCCTTCTCAGGAGCCTGCGCCTTGTTCGGGCGCCCTTCGGCAGTTGATGGAGCAACAAGTGCCGTTGTCACCGCGGCACCAACCCTCACCGCGGAAGGAACCCGAACAACAGCGGCGACGTCGTCACCTTCATACACCCTGTGCGCTAACACAGGGATCTGTTCGGCGAACTCATCATTCGCCTCTTCATCTCTTCCTGCCTCCAGCTCTGCAGCCGCTGCGCACAAAGAAGATAGGAAGAAGAAAGGTCAGTATGAGGTCACCAAACCTAAGAGTAAACCACCGAGAGACAGTATACTTACTCCATGGTTTGCTGAGCCCATACTTAACGAGCATGAACTCGGTCACATACCCTTCTCCATTCCGAACACCTGCTCGGAGAAGTGCATCTGATGCCCTCACCTCATCCTGGATAAGCTTCGGAAAGCTATCCTTCTGTGCCGGGCGAATGACTGTGGGGAACCCCCACTCGGCACCACTCCGGTGGCGCACGAAGAACAGCCTGTCCATCCAACCCTTGTTGTTGGAATACTTGCTGGACAGGCCGATGTGCATCCGGTCTGTTCGGTGCTTGGCATAGTAGACATCTGCTCCCGACGCCCGCGAAGCAGACAACTTGAAGTGCGCTCGGAAGACGTCCGCCGAGCCCCGGATTCCTTTTAACTTGCAGACAACACCGAAGATACAGATGTATCTCCAGGTGTTGGGCGTCAGCTGTATTGGCGAAACGCCCCAAGTGTTAAGAAGCGCCTTCGCCACCTCCGGCAACGGCAGCCGGAAGCCTGCCTCCAGATGGTCCACGGATAGGAGCAGGCAACCTGGTTTATTCACCAGGATCGTGCGTGTCCCTTTCCCTGGCGTCGACGATCTCGTACTCGTCCCCAATCCGGAAGCGCTCACGAAGACCACTGAAGTGGCGGTATCGTGGTCCGCTCGGCACTGCGACAGTCACCCCGCTAGCTCCGGCAGCGGCTTTCCCCTTGCTCGCCATCGCCGGAAGGACTGCAGAAAGCGGCAACAACGGCGCGAGAGGACGAAGCAGAAGACAGGGAGAGGAGAAGGCAAGGAAGCACGAAGATCTCAAAGATGGAGGGTTTCTGGGAGGCGTAGCTCCCGCCCTCGTCTCGTCCCCTCCTTATAAGGAAAGAGGAGGGAACGATTCGAGGCGGGCCCTAAAATGCCGCTCCTTCCGATTTTTGAAAACGCCCCTTCGGGTACAGCGTTGGCAACCGTCCGAATGCAGCGGCGGCACCTCAAGTATGGCGCGGCTTTGCACCCATCATGATGGGTTAGCCGTTTGACAGGACCCTAAGCGGCGGCATCCCGCAACGGGCCCTCGCATTAAATGCGGAAGCGACGCCCTCGAAGCCCTCGTTCACCGAGCCATTCGAGGGCGTGGGGGGCAAGTGTGGTGGCCAAATCTGGTCACCTAGGCCCATGATGGCTCGTTACGGCCCATTCACGTCCTGTCAACCAACGTGGCACCGTCATCGAAGGGCACGCCCTCTCCAGGATGGCTCAAAGACCTCCATTGTGTGACTCCCGTGATCGGAAGCTGTCAGGTTCCGCTGCGGCGTACCTCCGAGCAGATCACCCGCCTTCCCTTACCGAACAACTATGAACAGCTTCCGAGCAAGAACAGTGACTCCGCTCCATGAAACTACCCTCGATGTTACCGAACAGCATGTTCGAGCCCCCACGTGGGTCACCTGCTCGGAAGCATTTCCAAAGGGTTCCGAGCAGGCTCTCTGGCTTCCAGAACGGTTGTAACCGTCTCAGGCCACGTTCTCCACCATCAAGGGGCGTGAACTGCCTGGCAGCCTAACGGCATCGGAGTCATAACTCCTCCCGTTATGCGCGTGCGTCAAGGCGCCTCTTCAGGCACGATCTGCCCAACGTTACGCACGTTGGCCTCTACACCAACGCCTATAAAGGCACAGGTACAGTACCATGCAACGGTACGTTCTCTTCCTCACGTGAACACATTCTCGCATTCCGAAACCCCCTGCCTCGCAAGCTCTCCACTGACTTAGGCATCGGAGGGTTTCCCCGGTTTTCACCGGGCCTCCTGATCCCATTCTGGTTTTGCATGTCTTCGTCCCCACCAGCAATCGTCTTCCCTCTCTTATTCCAGTGGAGGCCCGTTTGGCTCAGGTCCAAACAGGATCACGCCACCACAGGTACGTATCGAACCGTACCGTACCGCTGAGATACGGTAGAAAATCGACATGTTGTGTTGAAACTCATTCTCCTCTTGTAAAACCATTCAAATAATGTCCATTTGTGTTGAAATTTTAGCTATAAGCTAATGTAATAGTTTTTACAAATTATGACCATTTTATTTTAATTTTTAGAATTTATTTTACACTAGTTGAAAAATCACCCGAAAAATAGGTGCATCGACTTAATATCGAATTCGTACATCAACATTTCGGATATTTACATTTTTGATATCATCATATTTTTTTGAAAATTATAGTGTTCTCAAAATTCATTTTCGTTACAGTTTTTTGGTGTCGCCCCGCCCCGTCGGAGCGCGCACTTCTGAGTATGGCATTGGACTATCATTTATTAATAAAATTACTATAATTTGTATCATATATTAATTTTTATGTTTGAAATGTTATCTCAATTAGACACTAATTAGACCACTTAAGTGCACATAGAGTTTGTCGCGGTACGACGAACTCTCTGTGCGCGTACTTCAACGGACGACATTTGGTCTCAAAAATAAAGTCAAATATGAAGTCATCATAATTACTATAAAAAGTACTGATTATAAAAATATAATATCATGAGTTATTGATGCATAGATGTCGAGATTAGACCGACCTAATAATTTTTGGGACAGTTTTATTTGACAAAAAAATAATTTAAAAAATTAAACTAAAATTACTATAATTTGTATCATCTAGTAATTAAATTATGTTTGAAATTTCATCTCAATTAGACACCATTAGATCTCTTAAATATTTAGATTAAGTCGATCTAATGATTTTTGGGACAAATTTTACTTGATGAAAATTATTTTAAAAAATTAAACTAAAATTATTACAATTTGTATCATCTCTTAATTAGCTTATGTGTAAAATTTCATCTCAATTAAATACCATATGGATCCCTTAAATACACTAGATGTAAGAGTGAAAGTTAAATAATAATAATAATAATAAGCCTGCCACGGACCGGACCGTACCGGTCCGTGGCAAACCGAGGCGTGCCGGCCCGGCACGCCCGGGTCACCCCATGGGGGTGACCCGACCGTGCCATGGCTCGTAAAAGCCATGGCACGGTACGGTTCGCCCGTGCCGGCGAACCATGGATCATAGATTACATTTTTTACTTCTTAGTCCCTACAAATAAACACATTTCCTTATTAATCCCTCAAACAAATCCCTAAAATACATTTGGGCATGTTTGAAGGTGCATGCAACCAAGGAAACATTTCCTTTTCCTTTCTGGCTCTGGATAATGACCGAGACGGCACGAGAAGGATACGTGATACGGATCAACCATTTTTAACCATATCGTAGCAATACTCGCTTTACGCATGTGGTAACTAAAACAGAAAAGAAAATATTTTCCGTATAGGTACTTATATATTTACATATAAAAATGTATGAAAAATGATCCCAATTTTTGTATTGTTCTTTTTAATTTTTTGTACCAGAATCAAGATGTATGGATACTTTTATCGCCACTTTCTCTTAACAAACTATCAAAATCCCCCGAGAGACAAAAAAAGATAATTAGAAATATTCGGACATAAATGACATTAAATTTTTATACAAAGAATATGCATGCAAATGCATCTGTAAGACGGATTCTCAAGCAATTTTTTAACAGGATATACGTATAATCAGAGTGATGCCAGACCCTAACTAATCTCATTTCATCAGCATTGCACCACCATAATGGCAAAACTCTACCAGAATCGATTCATTATTAACCTTATTAGTCTTTTAATAACTTTTTGTCATATCTGAGTCAGTCACAACTCAGATGAGTGTACTTGTCACCTCACAACCAAGCTTGCAGCAAATATTACTCTAGACGTCCGAAACCAAATAACTTAGCATACAGGTTCCCTGGAGTCATTCAGATAACAAAGGTTTGAAGTTGATTGCACCATCCAGAATCGAAGTCGAAGTCAAGTATCAAGCTTAAACATGAACACAAACGACAACCTTAGTCATAGCACACCAAGAGCATGATAAGAAGACATGGAACTCCGAAAAAGGATTCTGCATGATCTTACACCTAAATAGAGTTCGTGTCCACGCATATACCGCCTATGGAAGTTGCGATTGCATAGGATTCTGCGTCTACATGATGAGCTCCAATACGCCCAGATCAGGAAGTAGGGACAGTGGCTGCCAAAGAAAATCCGAGATCAGCACCAAATGATAATCCAATGCAAAGCAAGAGAGAATTGTCAATAGAAGCAAGATAAATGTAACATAACTCGGTGACAACTGCAACATAAGAAAGCCATACTAATTTACCTGCTAATCTGATCTGTTCCCATTGCCACCGGCAGACAATGATCGCTCCCTCCTCTGCCCATCTTTCCTGTATGGTGAATAGGATCTATCCCGTCTGTCCCTAGACCGGGAACGACCTCTGTCCCGCCGCCGATAGGGAGAGTAGCTGCGGGAGCGTCTCCGGTCGCGATCTGCACAATATACAAGAATACAAAAATTGGAAAGCAACAAATAAATTGCTTATTAATATCGTTCTGGTGAAATGGTAGAGGTCAAAAAAAGAAAAACCCTTTTCAAAGAAAACAATCCTTTGCTGCAAAGTTTTGTCGATTGCAAAGGTGACAAGAAAGACACAACTAGGAATATTTATCGTCATGTGGTTGTAAAAAACCGAATGTTTATTTATTTCAGTCCTCAAATAGCATGGGACTGTACTCCCCGTATACCTCTTTTTTCCCTTGCACCACGATATTGACCAGGTGTTGGTGTCCTACCACGTTTCCTTTTTGCCTGTTAAAAGGGTAGAGTACCAAAAACACACACACAAGAAGTAAATAGACATAAATCGAAGGCCTGTCGAGCAGGCAATATAAGCAGTCAGCAGCAAAATTATTCAATCAACATGATAATGAAATTTGTCTGAATATGGCGGAAAACTTTTCAAGAGACACTGTTTTTGAGATTTTTTTGGGGGGAAGGTGGACAGTACCATCGATATATTAAATGAAAATAAAGCATGGACAAGTATAGGCCAACAAAGAACCCCCCCCCCCCACCCAAAAAAAAAAACAGACCTGCCCGCCTCCACAGCCCCAACCAACCTGGGATGAACGCTGTCTATTTCAAAATCCAAGGTTGACCACAATTTTCTTCTTAGGTGACAGTAATTTTCTTGTTTACTTAACAAATTGGTCGTGCTTTATTCATTCTGTAAATGAAATTATGTTTCTATCAGCGGAGAAGAAGATGGTAAGATGTAGGCAGTGCAAATAGCAATTAAGAAACGTGATAAGAAACAGGTTGGGTGATTTTTTTTTTTTCAAGAAAAGTAGCTTCTGATGGTCTATGTAGATAATTTCAGAACCAGTGAGACATGCTATTCTTTATGAAGAAAAGGTATACAGGATATACAATTCTCTGATTTGAATTGATGAGACTGAGGTGTCGATGCAGAGCTCATGTCGAGAAGGGGGAGTACAGACTGTTAGGTGCATAAATTGTGAGTTCGGTGGAGATACACCAGACCTGATGTCAAAAATGATCAGGCAATACTTCTATGAATAAGTTACTATAGTAGAATCTTCAGTTCCTGTCACAATTACCAAGATCATGTAAAGTGTAAACGTTAATACCTTCTCTACTGTGATTAATCGACCTTCAAGTACAGAGCGGTTGAGGTATCTGACACAGCGATTAGCATCATCCAGAGTTTCCATTGTTACAAAGCCAAACCCACGGGATTCTCTAGTGCGAGGATCTCTAATCACTTCACAATCTAGCACCTGGATAATGGAAACGACAACCATTTCAGTAAACTATCCACATGAAAAACAAAGTAGATGCTGAGAAAACAAGAAAAGAAAATACAATTTACAGAATGACTTTGCTTCAGGTTTATGTGAGATAACAGTAGGGGGAAAAGTGGAACACAATCTTACAATTGCATTCCCCAAACAAGCCCATGGATATTCTGTTTAAGACAGCGAAAAATCCCTAGTACACCAGAACGTACTGGAGAAGATTTGTTTCTCTTTTCTAAATGGAAAAAGCAAGTTTATCATTTTCTTTCTATCGCCAAGGATAATCCCTCCTCCATTCTTTTGCAGATCTTCTCTCTTCAATTTCTGCATTCCTTCTTTTCTCATTCTTTCTCTAGATCTCTGTCCATTTTTTCATACACTTTTTGCTAGTTCTTCTGTTGACACTACAGTTGCAATCCTCGCATGGCAATTGTTGCTGCTATGACAAAATCTTTGCCCCTACAGCTTCAGCTTATAGGCCTCCTAAAACCCTTTTTCCCCCTTCCTTCACATTTTTCTGTTACCTTTCTGCAGCCGACATTACATTCCAACTTTTTATTCTTTTCCCCATCTTCCTGGTGCATCGGTTTCTGCTCTTATTTTGTGTCTACATCAGCTATCATATTCAGAATTTGTATTTGCATGTATATCCTCCATACGCGGTTTTGGCTTCCCATTTGCCCTTCTTGTCACTGAAGGAATAAGGAAAGATGATGAAGAAGATGGAATATGCAATGGATATTTCAATGGAAAGTCTACCATGGGTGTATGCATTACTTTAAATCCACATACGGAGGCATACATGCAAAGACAAATGCAGGTTAGATTTCAAGCAATTTCACTTTTAATAAGAGTATATGTGCAAAAAATAAAAAAAATCATATTTTGAATAATCAATGAATCAAGATAGCCGCAAGAATACAAGGCAATACCTTGCCTTCCTTGTTAAAGTATTTTTCAAGATCACTGCTGCTAACTCGAGTGGATAAGCCTGTCACATACAAGTTGTTTCCAGGATTGGGTGCACCTCTTCCTCTGCTTCTACTCCTGAAGTGCAAGCAAAGGCAAATTCAGTTTGGAATCACATAGTAATATTGAATAAAGTAATATTATTTGAACAACACTTTTGATCATATGTACTTACAGAGAGCGGCTTCTATCCCTTGAGAAGGATCTAGATCTGCTACGTCTACGTGGTGATGGAGAAACTGATCTGCTACGACCATGTGGTGATGGAGAAACTGAGTGTGAAGTATATCTGAAAAGGATGAATAAAATATGAACAATTTTGATGGTAGGCACTTGAGATGGGAGATTACAGCTTAAATTTGTAACTCACCTCACTTCTTTTGTAGGAGACATCTACCAAGAAAGAGAAAAAGAAAACACGTCAGAAAACTGTTGGGCATCCAAAGAAAGTTAAGAACATTAGACAGACTTCTCATGCAAAAATGACCTGATCTGACAAAATAACGAAATTTCTCAATCATAAGATCCATTAATACTTGAGGTAAAGAAAAGACAATGTCAAATTTTGACAATAAACTACTGAATAGTAGTTTTGCATACATACCATAGTTGTCAAGGAGCCCCAAGGCATTCTTAGGATCCTTGAGAGCCTGAGCGCTTAGATGTCAGCCTAGGCGGTGCTTAGGCATCCAAGGAGGTGCCTGATCATAGTTGTCAATGCGCCATGGGGCCCAAGACGTTCTTGGGGTCCTTGAGCACCTAAGCACTTAGGTGCCTACTTAGGCAGCGCTTAGGTGTCCAAGGTGGTGCCCAATGTGATATCTCCCTCCTAAATAGAAATTAAGTATCTAAAGATATATAATGTACTATGAATAATCAAAATGCAATTATCTAATAAAAATGTCAATATGACATTATAATTTAAATTAGAACATAATATTCACTAAAAATATTAAAAGCATGATACATTTAGATGGTTCTTGAAAAATTAGGATTCTTTTTAACATTTAATAACTTTGACAATGGTCACAATCTAATGATTATGAATAGCGTTGAAATATTTTTGAAAAGTGGGTGGTACCACTGAAATATATTAAAGAAGAATAGTGTTGGAATATGAAGCTTGAGGCCTTGAATTATCCAATGTGCGGGTACACACATGTGGATCAACCTGTATGGTTAGGTAGCACGGATCAACCTGAGCAAACAAGTTGCGGGGGTCAAGGGGGCAGCGCCTCTTGCAGGGGTTCAGGGGACTCCGTCCTCGGAAAGAAATTTTGAATTTGCGAAGCAAGAGACAGGCCTCATAGGGTGTCTATAGGCCGCTCCCCAAGGGCCCACCTATCCCACCTAGGCCCACCTTGGGGTGCCATTTGGGTCCCCATAAGACAAACCCTCATCTAGCCCTCAATTGGTTGCCTTCTTACCTAGGCGGGTGCCTTGACAACTATGATACATATACTACCATCTGTATAGGTTGACTCCAGACTCCTGAAATCACCATATCTGACTACATAGCCTTAAGTCCTAAGCAATTTTCACCTTTGCACCAATGGTCAATAGGCAACCTCTTAAGGCCAGCCTTGTTAGAATAAGGGGAGGCCTACTCCTATCTGAGGTAGGATTGTCCAGGGAGTGGATGTTACATAACCCACTCAGATCCATCTAGCATTATTCAAATACATGACTCGGGATACATCCGTCAAATAATAATTTTCTTATCCAACTTGGAGCAGATAATATTCAAGTATGCTTAATACCCAAATATCTAGCTATTTAAAACAAATTTCAACACTGTAGGATCCAATTAACTACATTCATTTTTCATGGTTCCATCCCTTAACAAGGAGGTGGAACCCATCTAACACAACCAAAAGGAGATAGATTGCCCCCCAATCTCAAGATTCTCAAGTATACAGACTGTGGATATCATCCTAGAGAGAAGAAGAAACTGAACATGAGGCATGACATGAGATTCAATTGAAAGAATGCCAGTTTTATCAACGTATCTACCTTTAAAAATTCATTAAACTCGTAGTATTTAACTACTTAAAAGGAGGACAATGAAACCGTTCAAACACTCTTCTTAAGAAAATTAGCTGCCCTTAACAATATCTTGCTCAGTTGCCCTTCACATCATCAATGGAGACTCACCAGCCTCAAAACATGGTTTCTTGCAAACAAGGCAGATATAGTTTGAAAAACCTTCCACATCCCTTAAGGACCTTTCTTTTTCTCCAATAATTAACCTAAGCACTACACACAACAATCCTGATTCTTCCATCACCAAGCCTTCCACGAATGCCCTTTTACTCTCAATATGCAACTCCTATGTCATCAATGTCATGAAGTCCTTCATGTCTTTTACTCTCTTGGCAGTGCTTCTACTCCATAACTGCTCGATGCCAGGCAATAAGCTTCCACCCTTTTGGTTAGGATCCCAACCTTGAAAGGCAATTCACGATCATCTCCTTTGTCGGATTCTGAGCTTCCTGAATGATGTGAGGACGATTAGCTCAAACAGCCGTTGCCCCCTCAAATACACACATGAACTTCCCCAGGACACTGATCCGGCCAACAGTTAGGGACCTAAACAGCAGTCAACTAGTTGTCAGTTAAAGAATCGTGCTTTGCTTCCCTACCCTCCTCCGGACTTCAGTGTCCCTCCAAAATCTTCCCGCTAATCCCATTCCCTCTATTAGAAACCATGCAGCATCCATCTCAAATATGAGCCAAGACGCATAAGCTGCCCCTTGCCCAACATCATCCATTGACCTTACCTTTCTCTGATAACCTCCTTTCCACTGGTCTACCATTTCCCATACCATTTTATCCTCTATCGAAGCAACACATAATACAGAAATGCCAGTTTTCATGATTTTCTTTACGGGTAGAGTCCACACTCCATATACTAGATTATAAACACGCACACACAACGGAATTGGAAGGATTTCTGATCACCCCCTCCCCCCCGCCCCCGCCCCCCTCCCAAAAAAAAAGGAAAAAAAACATCCACACCCACGGTAACACGCGATCAGAAACTGACACTGGCGAAGGTTCAGCCATGCGGCAACCTAACGGGGAGAAATTTGTTAGCAGAAGCAGTTAAGGGGAAGGATGCGGCATCGTCGGCGCTGCATGCCGGTTTTAGGAGTGATCGCCGCACCCTCGCCGAGGAACACCACAGAAACCCTCGTGCAGAAGTTGCGCGCAAAATCTCGGTAAGTGAAATGCGAGGAAAGGAGAAGGGAAAGCTGAGAACCTTGTCGAAGAAAGCAGCAGCAGTGTCCCCCCCCCCCCAACCCCAACCTCTGTCACGATCTCCTCGTCTACAGCCGCGGCGGCCGCAGCGGCAGCGGCAGCGGAAGCCGAACCAGCCGAAGACAGGAGCGGGATCAAAACCAAAGCGGCCTCGAAAGCCCCGTGGTTGAAGTCATGCCTATATCCGATTCTTATCTGTGAGACCTGGTGTGGAGATGCTGTGCGGGGACAGCCTGCGGCCCAATCTACCGAACATTGAGACCCAGTACTGATTTGAGAAATATTTTGAGTTTTTCATATACATATATATATATATATAAATTAATTAAAAAAAATAATTATAACAGGAAGATCTGTAACAGGACATAACGTATACTGTAACAGGTGATAACACTAATTATAATGAGTTACAGCTCTGTTAGGGACTAACAAATAAATTAAAAATCTGATAAGGACTCCTAGTTAATTTGTCATATATATATATATATACATATATATTCTTATAAAAAGTATAAATTGCGCTATAATCTAATTGGGTTTTTTTAAATAAATAATCATATTTAATTATTTAATTATTTAAATAATCAAAAAAATATTTCCCAAAATAGTCACCAAGTTGCCACGTAGGCAACTTGGTGACCGGCTGGGGACGGCAATGCCGTGTTTGGAGCCTAGATTGTAACACCCCATATAAGAATATGTTAAATGGACTAAATCAGCAGACTACCAACAACTCGGACTAGTCATTTTTAGAGCTCGAGCAGGAAAAGAACTCTGAAGTTAAACGTGCTCAATTGGGAGTAGTCCCAGGATGGGTGACCTTCCTGGGAAGTCTACCAACTAGCACAGTTGTTGGGTCAGTTTGCTGGTTGGGTCGTCACAAATGGTATCAGAGCCTTGCCCAGCCGGAAGTGCAGGAACTAAGTGCCACACAGGGCAAAGTGCTACGCTATGGGAGCCACCTCTTGAGGCCATAATGGCGCAAAGTGCTACATAGTGGGAGCCACCTCTTGAGCCTGTGGGGGCCACCTCTAGAATCCTGCCTGCCTGGGGTTTGATTGTGTGCTATATGTGAGCAGCGACGAAGACGTCGCTTATATAAGAGGGGTAGATTGTAACACCACATATAAGAATATGTTAAATGGACTAAATCAACAGACTACCAACAACCCGGACTAGTCATTTTCAGAGCTCGAGCAGGAAAAGAACTCTGAAGTTAAGCGTGCTCAATTGGGAGTAGTCCCAAGATAGGTGACCTTCCTGGGAAGTCTACCAACTAGCACGGTTGTTGGACCAGTTTGCTGGTTGGGTCGTCACAAAAGCTGGCATTGGCAATGCCGACTCCAAGGTTTTAAAAAAAAAAAAAATCCATCAGGCCGCGCCTTGTGAAAACACATATTGCCTGTGTCTCGGTGAGGTGAATCGAGACAGGTAAAACACAGTCATGTGTTTTGTCTGTGTCTCGGTAAAACACATACATATATTTTTGACTTAATTTTTGAACAAAAAATAGAAAATGTAGATAATGAAATGTTTTGAAGAACATATACAATTTTTTTAACTCAATTTTTAAATTTTAGATTAGAATTTGAATCTTTTAAAATGATAGTAAAATAGATTATTCATAACAAACTATATGGTTGTAAACATACATCTATTTATTTTAAAAAAAAATGGACAGCACCTCTCCTGTTCCACTTATATTTTCATTATTTGTACATGTTCCTGTATGATGGCATTTCAATATATGTCAAGGATAATCACAAATAACATGTCAAAATATTTGTAAATGTCTAAGTCACACATACATCATGTCTAAGTCACATATATATCATGTCAAAATCACAAATACATCATGTCTAAGTTATATATGTACACGAGAACACAACTAAAAAACATCAAGTACATAAATCATCTCAAAAAAACTGTGGAAACCATCTCTTCTTTCCCTTTCTAGATGCTCGACTTCGACCACGACCACGACCACGGCTGTGACACTGCTCCTGTGCATCAACCTCTGTCTCCGACTGTGGCTGTGTCTCATGCACTAAGATAGCATCACATGACTCTGCCCGCTCTGTCTCAGAATCCATGTCTTCTGATATACTGCCTAATGTCTCTCCAAATAGGTCAGACTGACTCTGCTGTGCTAGTGTGCTACTCGAACCTCTGTGACGTCGCTGACGACGATATGTACATACCGTAGACTGTGGTGGCTGTGTATCTGTCATGCCCTCATTTGTCAGTATTTGTGAAGCTCCTACATCATATAGACCATACTGTGAAACTGTCATAACATCTGGAGAATAGTGAGATGGTCCTGCATCATCTGGCTCCTGTGGTGTGCCTGCATATGGCTCTGAAGGTCCTGCATGTGATGTAGATGAATCTGTCCGCTGAACCTGAGATAACACACTATCAATATACATCTGCATGGATATAAATGTAGACTGTGCACTATCCGATATATCATCCTGAAGGCCAACACTAGCCATCATATGTAAATGCTTCATACCGTCTACCAGACTCCTCTCTATGTGATCTCGCGGCTCATAACGCATATCATAACTGAAACCTGGCCGAGCAATGTACCGCCTAGTGATAGACCAATACCAAGCCATATACTCCCCTCTACCAATACCAACAGTCTCCTCATCCGGTGTTATAATGTAATCTGCCCGATGATGCCACATCTGTACAAAATGTGCAAAATATCTAGCCCAATCAATATGCCCACGTCCCTTTCGGGTGACACGATCTAATGCATCAACAGGACCAGGAATATGTTGTACTCTACCAAACTGTCTAAGTACTCTATCTGGAACATGCATCTCAACAATAGAAAAACAAAGGAGAGGAACTCGAGACAACCAAAGATGAGATGCCTGCCTAGAAACAGCTGGTAACATCTCCAATATATCAGCAGTGTATGGCTCCCACCTAATCTGTATTGAAAATACAATTAGTAAGTGTAAGTATCGTATCCTCTGTGTACAATATAATAGGTTTCATTATGTTTACCTGGTAGTCCTCCTGATGATCAAACTCTGATCTGTACAATCTCAAAACATGATGAGGATTATTTATCTATGCTCTTCGAACATTCCACCTACAATTTATTTGTGACTTAGTAACATTCATATAAATAAATAGTCACACAAAATTTTAAATGTACCTGTGTCCCAAAGGCATGTCTTGTGTCAAAGGATGCATCGGAATGTCAGGACGTCCCACATGAAGTCGCTCCCAAGACCACAACTGCAAAAAAAATCAATTACTTAGAATATGCAATCACATGCTAGAGACAAAATAAATATGCAGTAAATGACAAACTACCTGAAGAAGAGTCAATGAACCACAAATGGCCTTGGCACCCGACTTGCATGCAATAGATAACTGCCGATATAGATAAGCAAGTGTCGCACCACCCCACGAGTATCTACTAACCCGATCTAAGTCCCCTAGAAGGGGTAGATACATAAGTGGCACTGAATTTTCTGACTTATCATTGAAAATAGTGCATCCCAAATAATGTAACAAGTATGCCCGTGCATGTCGTCTAACAACCTCTGCCGATGCATCCTCTGCAATAACTGCAAATGTCTCTCGCAACCAAGATAATTTTACTGAACCTCGTTTCATCGTATCCGGAATATCACCTAAAAGGGCCATGCAAGCATCTGTCCAATCTAAAGTAGTGTCTCCTACAACAGCATCACCATCAATTGGTAATCCCATCAAAATAGCAACATCCTGTAATGTGATACTCATCTCTCCATGTCTAAGGTGGAATGTCTGTGTCTCACTCCTCCATCTCTCAACAAGGGCAGTGATCAATGCCCAATCTAACCTAATCCACTGAACCTAAGTCAAATGAAATAAACCAGATCTATGTACATATTCTACAATGCGTGGGTCAACTGTCCATGCACCTAATGTCCTGTGGTGCTCCCAACATTTTAGAACATCTGTTTCCTGGTAAAAAAACTTGAATATATTAACATTAAATTTATGCACAAGTAACAACAACAATATCAAAACAATAACAATACCTGGCCAGTGTGAACCAACTGTGATCTATGAGAACTCTGTGCATATAATACAGAAGTATCTACAGGACCTGGTAACTGCTCCATCTCTGCAAAGCATGCATATAAAAAGAATGATAAGTATATAACCAACATGTGTAAACAAGACATGATATACATGAGATGAGCATAAGATGTAAGGAGACATATATATGCAAGGAACATAAAAAATACTTACTAATTGTGATGAGGGGGTTGTGCCCCTGGACATGTACTTCTATAATGTCCTGGTTGGCCACAATGACTACAATGATTATGAGATGACCCTTCTTTAGTCGTATCCATATGCATATGAAGACGTCTGCTACGTGGACGACCACTTTGCCTGCGACCAAATAGAGGTTGCAATGTAGCACCTCTATGCGGAGGCCAATGTCGACTATCCAAGACATGATGAAAAGCAAAGCCATATGTCTGTCGATAGGCCTTCACAGAATAAAATGCAGCACAAAAGTTTAAGTGTGAAATATTGGCTGAATATGATCTACAAGATGCCACTATGTGGACACAAGGAAGACCTGTCATGCAGTAAACATTACAGGAGCAACCACATTGCGGTCCCAAGTTAACAGTGTACTGATGTCCGTGCGAATTAGTGACTTGAAACTCATGCCTAGAAAATCTGATCACCTGACATCTTCTAGCCTCTCGCTCAGTAACACGAAGTTGAACTTCTACAGTAGGAGCATATGATGATTCCCAATTCAAACCATCCTCACGTCGTTTAACAAAAAATTTGTTTAACCTGTAGAATGTTTTTTGCACTAAAACCTGGATAGGCAAACCTCGCGCACCTTTCAACACACTATTAAAACTTTCTGAAATATTTGTTGTCATCATACCAAACCGCTTACCACCATCATATACCTTTGTCCACCGTTCATAACCGACATCTTCCAACCATTTCTTTGCTTGAGGATTCATTTCTTCTATTTTCTGTATGAGATGTTGAAATTCAAAGATACATGTTCTAGTTGCTGCAGACCATAACAGACCTATCAATGTCTTATCACGAAATGTTCTTTGAAATTTATCAGCAAGATGTCGTAAACAGCAACGATGGAAACCAATAGGAGGAGGAAATATCTCAGGTACAGCATGCTCCAAACCTTTATGTCGATCAGAAATGATTGCAAGACCAACTCTATTTGTAACTTTTTCTCTGATGCACGCCAAAACCATGCCCAAGAATCGCCATTTTCCGATTCCACAATAGCGAATGCAAGGGGGAATAAACCATCATCTGCATCTACACCAGTAGCAATCATCAAAACACCAGGATATTTTCCATACAGGTGTGTTCCATCAACACTTATCAATGGCCTACAATGTGGAAACCCCTGTATCGAAGGTGCAAAAGACCAAAAAACTCTCTGAAATCGAAAGACAGATTGTTCTGCATAGGTGAACTGCACAACTGTCCCCGATTTGTCATTTGAAGGGCCTCTAGATACCTAGGTAGAGTAGCATATGATGTTTCCCAACTGCCGAATATTTGTTTCATAGCCAAACATTTTGCAATCCATGCTCTTTCTTGTAAGAAATTTCAACATGATATTCATCTAGTATTCTTCTCACAATCTCTTCTGGAGTAATTGTTAACTTTGTCTTCACAGCTGACAAAATCAACCTTTGAACAAACGAGATGTGCATTGACGATTGGAACTTTGCAATATTGGATTCACACATGTATGAGGTCCAGCATATTTTGTTACTTTGAAATATTCAAATCCCTTAACAACTGATGCATGAACCCTCCATGCACATGTATCATGAATGCATTGAGCTGTAAACATCTTCGTGTGACTTCGTGTCACCTTATATTGGACACTATGTTTAACTGAATATGTTTGCAATGCATATATCAAATTCTTCTTGTTTGTAAAAATTTGTCCAACTTGAGGCTCTTCACCCTCAAAAGTACAAGGTACATCAATGCCTTCATGAGAATTATTCATTGTGGCTTCATCTATCCAGTGATCAGAAGTGAATACATCTGGAGGGTCTTGCTCATATTCAATTTCTGTATTATTAACCCTGGCAATATCAAATAATGGTTCATCATCTCCTTCTTCCATATTCTCATTGTCATCTATATCATCTTGTGAATCTATTTCATCTCCTTCATCCTCCCCAATCACATGTTCTTCTGTTACATGGTGCCTACATATTAATCAAATATGACATAAGATTTATGGTATGTTATATGAATACATCAAAATAATTTTTGAAGATGATGAAATCACTTACCCTGATGAGCTCGCACTAGGAAAAGTATGTGAAGGATCAGTGATTGGCATGAAAGGATACTGTGAGGATCCACCTCCATAGCCAATAGACCTCCAAATAAAATGATGACCAAACTGTCCCCATAATAAATAATTCATTTATTTATATATTAATTTTAATGATTAACAAAATAGTACTAATGGATTACTTGAGCCTTGAGAACAGGAAATAAAAGAAAAATGAAAGTTCAAGACAATCAGGTAAGTCTCATCTCTCATTATATCCAAGTCTTTGTATCGACTTCTTTGATAAGCAGAACGATTTCCTCTTTGACCGGAAAACTCAAAACAAATCGATATCGCAACGATTTCTTTAGAACTCGCAACGACTCTCTAGTCGTAACGATTTCTTTAGACCTCGTAACGATTTCTTTAGAACTCGCAACGACTCTCTAGCCGTAACGATTTCTTTAGACCTCGTAACGATTTCTTTAGAACTCGCAACGACTCTCTAGCCGTAACGATTTCTTTAGACCTCGTAACGATTTCTTTAGAACTCGCAACGACTCTCTAGCCGTAACGATTTCTTTAGACCTCGTAACGATTTCTTTAGAACTCGCAACGACTCTCTAGCCGTAATGATTTCTTTAGACCTCGTAACGATTTCTTTAGAACTCGCAACGACTCTCTAGCCGTAACGATTTCTTTAGACTTCATAACGATTTCTTTAGACCTCGTAACGATTTCTTTGAAACTCGTAACGACTTGATTGCTGTAACGATTTCTTTAGAGTTCATAACGATTTCTTTACAAGTTCATAACGCCTTGCTTTGTGTAACGATTTCTTGTAACGATTTCTTTGAAACTCGTAACGACTTGATTGCTGTAACGATTTCTTTAGAGTTCATAACGATTTCTTTACAAGTTCATAACGCCTTGCTTTGTGTAACGATTTCTTGTAACGATTTCTTTGAAACTCGTAACGACTTGATTGCTGTAACGATTTCTTTAGAGTTCATAACGATCTCTTTACAAGTTCATAACGCCTTGCTTTGTGTAACGATTTCTTGTAACGATTTCTTTGAAACTCGTAACGACTTGATTGATGTAACGATTTCTTTAGAGTTCATAACGATTTCTTTACAGTTCGTAACGACTTGATAAGTGTTCATAACGACTTGCTATAACTCATAACGATTTCATAAGTCATGAAAGCATCAGGATTATTTATATTGAATTTCTTGTTGTATCAGTATAATACTTTTTAATAGCGTTGAAAAGTCAAAGTCATATCTTGTCTTTTGACTGCTACGCATTAAATGCTCTCTGATCGTATCTCCCATGCATGCAGACAATATCTTCTATTTCCATGCTACTCTGTCTACGTACTTTTTAGACAGAAAGGAGCTTTGCTATATATTGCAATATATGTTCCATCTGTAACTAACAATCAACGACAGTCCTAGCTGTCCTCTATTTATTGTTGATATGCTTGCAGATATCTGACAAGACTCATCTGTACAACGTTGGATACAAGATACAAGATACAAGATTCTAAAACATTTCTCTGGCGTGTACAAAAGGATAAAAGACTGACGATCAGAAGCTTCCTTAGTGACCAGTCTAACGTACACCAGGATAAGAGACAACAGACACTTCAACGTTCAAATTCAAATCAGAAGTTTAAATAGAAGACTCAAGACGGAGAAGAACAACAAGTAGAAAGGGAACAATGCTTGCAATTTGAAAAGGAAGAAATTCATCTCTTCGAGTCTTCAGAAGATTGGAACAAGAGCGAAGCTTCCACTCCAACCTTGTTCTTAGCTCTTAGCTCTCTGTGATCAAAAAGAGTTTTTATTTGTGAGAGCTTGTGTAGTCCTTGGAGAGAAAACCTTGTTAAATCTCTTTCAATCTCGGGGCTTGGTAGCTTCAGTGTGTAGCTGGTCAAGCTAGAGTCTGAAGCCTGTTTCCACACCTTTTCTTCTTTGGTTGTGTTCCCTTCTGGACGAAGGAAGACCTGGTGGTATCCAGGGTGGTTGTTTTTCCCTTCAGGTTGAAGGAAGACCAGTTGAGGCTGGGTGTAAGGATCTTTAAGGGGGGATTGTACCCTTGGTAGTGAAATCCTGAGGTATTGCTCAGGGACTGGACGTAGGTCTCCTGTGGAGAGGAGTTCCGAACCAGGATAAAAATCCTTGTGTCTTGTGGATGTGTTTTTGTGTGATTGTTGTCTTATTTGCTCTAACTCTAACCTTGTTATTAAGTTGTGCAATCCTTTCAGTAAACAGGTTTTAATCAGAGGTCGAAATTTGATAACCCATTCACCCCCCCTCTGGGCTAGCTAGCTGGGCAACATAAAAATTATAAAAGTTAACAAAATTTTCTCACACTAATATATATTTCGTACAATTATGGGAGACAACTCACCATGGGTTATAATCTGTAGGTAATGTGTAGTCATATGATTCATATCGGACATCTCTCTCATTAGTAGAATAAAATCCAGTAGAATCAACATCATCATTCAGCATACGTGTGAAGTGTCCAGTTGGTTGTTGATACTCATAGTGTTGAGTATGCAAGTTGTCATCAATATGACCATGTGTTTGTACTTCATCGTTGCCTTGAATAGATATATTATCTATATCTTCCTTCTCCAAATATAATTGTACACTAGATACATGAGAAGGATACAAATCGAGCATACTTTCAACAGTTTCATCATCTTCAACTCTCACTACAATATATTCAACCATAGAAGTAGGCCACTTGCATGTTATACCAATCTTAACATGTCTTTCGTCATATTTCGTCAAGATATATAACTTTCTCATCAGCTCAGTAAAACGTGTGTCTTTCTTTACACGCAAAATGCGTACAATACCTCCTTCATATTGAGGTTTATGATCCTCAATATGTAAGACACCATCATAATAACACATTAAGGAAATGTTGGAACTAGTCATATCTGCCATTTATAAGATAAAAAAATTACATAAATCAAATCATAATATCCAAACAAATCACATTTGTCAAATAATAATAATTTAAACACATTTTATTTGTCAAACAACAATCATTAAATAATCACATTTGTCAAACAAATTTATTTAAACAAATCACATTTTTCAAATATGAATTATTAAACAAATCACATTTGTGTCAAACATTATAATTTAAACATTAATTTCATATATATCTAATATTTATACAATTAACATCACATATTATAATATAAATATTAAATTATTAAAAAAATACCTGTTGGTGTTTTTCCGGCCGGATGGCTGAGTGGTGGGGGGAAGGGAGGAGGAGGAGGAGGAGGAGGAGGGGGGTGATGGAGAGTGAGGGCGGCGCGGGCTGGGGGGGGGAGGGTGGATGTGAGAGGAGGAGGAGGAGGAGACCGTGGGGAGGAGGAGGAGGAGGAGGAGACCGTGGGGAGGAGGAGGAGGAGGGAGGGCGGCGCAGCTGGGGGGGGGTGAAGGAGAGGGAAGGCGGTGCGGGCTGGGGGGTGGCAGGTGAGGCCGGCGGCGAGCAGGGGGGCTTCGGGTGGGTTTGCGAGGGCTTCGGGTGGGTTTGCGAGCAGTGTGAGGGTTTCGGGGTTGGGGGGGGTTTAAAGGCGGTGTCGGCATTGAGAATGCCGACACTGAAGTCGGCATTCTCAATACCGACACTGAAGTCGGCATTGACAATGCCGACTCCAATGTCGGCATTGCCAATGCCGACTTCAGTGTCGGCGTTGGCAACGCCGGCTTTGGAGGCACACCGATTTCCAATCGGTCACCAAGTTGCCTACGTGGCAACTTGGTGACTATTTTGGGAAATATATTTTTTATTTATTTAAATAATTAAATAATTAAATATGATTATTTATTTAAAAAACCCAATCTAATTTATGTTTTATATTTACACCAAAAATTTTGTTAGATGAATTTTTTTTACCGGAAACTCTGCCGTCACTTGCTGTCACGGAGTTATACTAAAAATGTTTCTTTAATGGCTATTTTAATTACTATTAAATATTATTTATATATTTTATCTCTAATAATTAAATAAACTATTATTGTGACTGAAGGGTATTACGGTCCATTCCAACGGATAAGATCACGTTGTGTACTTTCTTTTGGTGTAAAAAAACTTATCTAATAGAATTTCTAATGAAAATATAAAATTACGATAGATTATGATCTAATTATATTTTTAAGAGGGATATGTATATAAATAAATATTTTTTACTTTCAACTTTCAAGACGTATATTATCTAACTCAAATGACTACCTGTCACACAAGGAGCCTATTAAGTGATGGGATGGCCTGTGGTGGTAGCTGATAATGATGGTGACTTGTAATTTCATCTACGTGGCACTCCATGTGACGCCTAAGACTAACTATTCCATTGCAAATAGATAAAAAAATATTTCTTTGCTAAATATCATTTTATTTATTTTTTATGAGATTGCCAAATACTAAATGGATCCTTTGGTGTGTCATAAAATGCGTTAGGATATTGAAGAATATTATTTTAGAGTATCATGTAATTTAAAATACTATTAAATCTAATGATTGAAGTTTTAAGATTATATAATTTTAGAAACATTAATTTTAGATTTTCTTTGAGTAATTTTTAGATTCGACCCCCCCTATTCTTTTATAATTAGGGAAGAGCCTCATAATCTATCTGTTACGGTTGGTAACGAGGGCCAGCTAAAGCCGAGGTGACTCAGGCGAGTTGTCCAAGTCGAAACGACCAAGTCAAGGTGACCAGGCCGAGGTCCGCTTAACCGACGTAAGACGCATGCTCCGAGCTCCCGATCTTGATGATTAAGGATCTGCAAAGTCCATCGAGAGATCTCGGTGGGACGACACTCTGACGTCCAAGTGAGTGTGGCAAGTCGAGAAGAATGGTCTAGCCAAGCAACATAACAGCTCGACCATAACTGACTCGGAGCACGACGTGTCTGCGGGATTACCGGGAACGTGGCTCATGTAACGGCCAAGGTATTAACCGCTGAGGTAATGGCCGCAGGTCGTGCGCTCGATAACGGCACCCATTAAGACCATGATCTGCATAATCTAGCGTGACGAGCGACAATGTGGCAATGATTAAGGAGACCTAACGAGAGATTGACGAGGTCGTCCAATAGTTGTTGTTGCTGGAAAAAACCAGCAAGGATCGTCGGCCCGAGCCGAGCTGAGTGGGCCCCGAGGGATTGGCCGCGTCGCGCTGCTGTCGTCGAAGAGGAGAAGCCGACCTGCAAAGAACCACCGAGACTCCTCGGCGGTCGGACACTCCGACGATCAAGTCAGTGAAGGTTGTAAAGAGAGGAGAATTAAGTGAGAGTTTTGTGCTACGAATAGCGTACCTTTTCCTTGTGGGTCTTTGTCTCTTTTATAAGGGCTTGGTCCTTTGGACAGAAAAGGAAGGTGATGGACGAGCCTCCGTGAGGCAAGGGCGCTAATCAGGGAACCCTCGCTAGCTGGACATGGAGAGTCCTGCCTCGACAGCCGCTTGCCTAAAGCGGGTATGGGCCAGCTGGGGGTCGTGATTTACGGGGCTCGTCTGTACCTAGGGTAAGTGTGACCTGGCGCCAGCTGGGGACGCCCGGACTTAGTGCTTAATTTGAATTAGTTCTCGGTAGTGATGGACTAACCTGCGCCGACGACCTCCGGCAATTTAACCGTCGATTCGTCGGTATGGCCGATCCTCGATCTCGTCGACCCAATTTGTCGGCTGACGACGACCGGTATCACTAGTCCCCCGGGTTCTTTTCGAGGCGAGTCCTCGGCTCGAAGAGAAGCCATTTATTATTCTCAGGAATTCGTACGAGCGTTTGGCGCCGCCTCGCATCCCGCGCGCTGAATTTGGGGGCGTTCTGCCACTGTCATGATGAGGGTCGTGGTCTTGTCATAATGATGGTACTTCTGATGACGGCTTGTCAGGTACCTCACTCTGAACTCTGCGCCATGATGACGCCGCACGGTTTCGGGGCGCACGCCGCGGATCCGGGTGAACGTCTCCTGGCCGTCGGGCTTCCGACACGTGGCGGAATCCTGGATGCGCAGGATTTCTGGGCCGTCCGATCGTATTGGCATCATGGTACTATAAATAGCTGAGGTTCGATACGAGACAGACGCTTCTTTGCCTCGCGCGCGCGTCTTACGATCCCTGCCGCCCCGACGTCTGCCGACAATCCGACGACTGTGTCTTCTCGTACGAAGTCGCCCGACGATCTTCGCTTGCTTCCTTCTGAGGTAAACGATGAGCCTCTCTTCTTCTTCCACTTTTTCTGAGGTTTCCTCTTCGCCGTCATCCACTACGTCCAAGGATCCCCCCGCTTCGGTCGATGCTCCCGACTCCATCTCTGAAAACCTTGGGGTGGGGTCGGTATCCGTTGAAACCCAGGTCTGGGGCCCTGTCGAAGATACCTTCGTCCTTGAACTACTCCCTGGGACCTACGTTCCTAAGGAACCTTCGGTCCACACTTCCGGTGCTCGTCGTCGAGCCAACAACGTTGCCGAAGCCCGCTGTGAGACCTCCCCCATTACTTTCAGGTGGTTGCGGAAGCATCCCAGGTTTGCCCTCCCTGCCGACGCCGTCGTATTTGCTGACAGGGATTTTACGGCTCACTTCGTTATGGACGGGGGGTTCTCGGTTTACACCGAGGCGGTTAGGGCTGGCCTCTGTTTCCCCTTCCACCCCTTTGTTATCTTTCTTCTCTTGGAGCTCGGGGTGGCTCCTTCTCAACTGGCACCGAATGCCTGGCGGGTAATCGTCGGCTTCTTATACTTGTGCTACTCGGCGGGGGTCCCTCCGACCTCGCGCCTCTTCCTCTACCTTTTTTCTATCAAACCATTTGGAGATTGGTATTATTTTGCGGCGAGGAATGGTCGGCATATCCTCGAAAGACTGCCCTCCTCGCTCCACGGCTGGAAGAGGAACTTTGTTTTTGTCTATAGTTCCTCAGGTTGGCCGTTCCCTACCAAGTGGTCGGCGGTAGACGTCTGGAGCAAAGCTTTTGGGTCGCCGAGGCTTACTGCGTCCGAGCTCTTCGACCTCAAGAGTTTGAAGGAGGTGGAGCCCCCCAACCTGATCGATATCTCCGAGGAATTAATTCAGATGATCGATGAGGGCACAAAAGGTTGCCAATCTCGTAGTTGTACTCTTGGTCTGCTTTGATTTCCCTATCTAACGGTCACATGTTCTTGCAGCCATGGCCGACAAGAGTGACTCCGCACTCCCGACGCGGAAAGGGTCATCGCTCATGGAGCAGGCCAAGAGCCGGGCTCAATCAAGAGGGAAGAAGGTGGCTTCCCGCCCCGAGAAACGCCCCCGCGAGGCTGAGGTCGTGCCTCCATCGGCGTCGGCACCTGGTCAGAGCTCGACAGTCATCCCGTCGACTGAAGAACGGCCGAAAAAGCGCTCGGTTCCGACGTCGTCGGGTACGGTACCTGATGCCTCGGCTCCGCCTCAGGCTCGCTTCTCCTTGGACCCGGTCGAGTGGGGTCGACAAGCCTTGCCGCCCGAGGTCAAGGCTGAAACGCTCGGCCGCCCCGCACATCGGCTCATGCATGAATTCTACCATGGTATGTTGAGCCAGCTGGCCGCGTTCGACGCGTTTGTGCATCGAGTTGAGGTGAAGAGGCTGGCCTGCGACAAACGCATCGCCGAGGCCGAGGAGCTTGTGGCCGCCGAGAAGGCCCGCAGTTTTCGCCTGGAGGAAGAGGCAAAGAAGAGGGAAGGCGCCCTCCAAGCGGCCCTGGAGGCTGTGAAGAAGGCGCAATACGAGAATCGCTGCCCACGAGGAGACGAAGAACAACTTTTCACGCCTCGTTGCTGAGGAAAGGGCAAGGCGATAGAGGAGTACCGCAACTCCGATGAACTTCAGGATGAGATCGCCGACCTCTTCCAGGGAGGATATGACGACTGCCTTGCCAAGGTTAGGGGGTTGTATCCCGACCTCGACTTGTCAGGAGCGACTCTTGCTGGAGATGGCGAGGGCGGCGACCAGGTTTCAGGGGGCGGAGGCGAGGAGCTCGCTGCCGTCGTGGACGAGGCCTTGGAGACGGCCATTGATCGTTCTCTCGACCAGGCAGCTGATGTCGTTTTGAATGAGGAGTAGCTGACTTTCTTCATGTACCCTGTAATCCTCGTCAATTGGAATATACTTCGTACTCTTCAGTTTCTAGCCGACGACTGTTTATTTCATCGTTTGCGAGTCGACGAGTGTGCTGAGAACTGCTTCGTCGGTAAGAGGGGTTAAACGACCTCGTTAGCGAGTGCCCAAGCGACCTCGTCGGTAAGAGTGCCTAAGCGACCTCGAATTTGATGAGTGCCGAAGCGACGTCGGGCTTAGGCTTATAGAGTGCCGAAGCGACCTCGGGCTTACGTTTAGAGAGCGCCGAAGAGACCTCGGGCTTAGGTTTATAGAATGCCGAAGAGACCTCGGGCTTACGTTTGGAGAGTGCCGAAGAGACCTCGGGCTTACGTTTAGAGAGTGCCGAAGAGACCTCGGGCTTAGGTTTATAGAATGCCGAAGAGACCTCGGGCTTACGTTTATAGAATGCCGAAGAGACCTCGGGCTTACGTTTATAGAATGCCGAAGAGACCCCGGGCTTAGGGAAAGTAATGTCGGAGATGCTCGGCGTTCCATGTTCTCGGTATGGATGCTCCCCCGAGCTCTTGAAGCCGATAAGCTCCTTGTCCGAGTTCGTCGACGATTCGGTATGGTCCTTCCCAGTTTGGCGACAACTTCCCACTTGCCGATTTTGGGTCCGAAATCGCGAGCTTTCTAAGGACCAGGCTCCCCACCTCGAAGCGTCGTGGTTTGACCTTCCTGTCGAAGCTTTTCTTGACCTTCTTTTGGTATATCTCCATCCTTTTACGAGCATCCTCCCGCTTCTCTTCTATTAAGTCAAGTTCGGCACGCAATGCTTGACTGTTGCTTTCTTCGTTAAATCCGAGGATCCTTGGTGAAGGGACGAGCATCTCTATTGGCGACATTGCCTCCATCCCAAAAGCCAACGCGAAGGGTGATTCCCGAGTGGCTTCCCTTGGTGTCGTCCTGTATGCCCAAAGTACATGGAGGAGTTGGTCGGCCCAAGCTCCCTTGTGGTTTGCTATTCTCTTCTTTAGTCCATCAAGGATCGTTCGATTGGTGACCTCGGCCATTCCGTTTGACTGGGGATGTGCTACCGAGGAGAACCTATGTTCGATCCCGAGCGCGACGCAATTCCGGCGAAACTTAGCGTTGTCGAACTGTCGTCCATTGTCGGTGATGATTGTTCGTGGAAGGCCGAACCTGCAGATGATATTTTTCCATACGAAGCCCCAGGCGTTGGAATCTGTAATTTTTGCTAGGGGCTCATCTTCGACCCATTTTGTGAAGTAATCAACTCCGACGATGATGAACCTCCTTTGACCTGTCGCAGGTGGGAATGGTCCGAGGATGTCCATGCCCCATTGTGCGAACGGCCATGGGGAATTTATGCTCGTGAGTTCTGATGGAGGTTGTCGGTCGATCTTGCCGAATAGCTGGCATTGTCGGCAGCTTTTGACGTACTTCTCGGCGTCTTTAAGCATCGTCGGCCACCAGTATCCTTGCCGGTTACCCTTCTTACTAGAGATCTGGGGCCCGCATGAGAACCACACGTTCCTTCGTGAACTTCGTTGATAATTTCTTCGGCTTGAACAGGGTCCACGCAGAGGAGGTTGAGATAGCTAAACCCCTTTCGGTACAGGTCATCGCCGACGATGAAGAACTTTGATGAACGCCGCCTCATTTTTTCGGCCTCGTTCTTGTCCTCCGGTAGCAACCTACTCTTGAGGAAATTTATCAGTGGGGTCATCCAGGTTGTTCTTACCTCGATACTCATTAGATTCTTGGGTGTTATGGTTGGCTCCGATAGCTCTTCTATCAGTAGGGCTGTGGGTGGTTCCAGCGCAGATGATGCAATTTTTGAAAGCTCGTCAGCTCGCTCGTTCTCGGACCTTGGTATCTTCACGAGCTCGGCTGAGTCGAATTCCGCCATAAGCCTTAACACCTCGGCCTTGTATGACGCGAGCTTCGCTTCTTTTGCCTCGAACGCCTGCGAGACCTGGTTGACAACCAGTTGGGAATCGTTGTGGACGCGGACCTTCTTCGCGCCAAGGGTCCTCGCCATCTTCAGCCCTGATACGACTGCTTCGTATTCTGCCACGTTGTTAGATGCTTGGAAACAAAAACGAACTGCGTACCTTAAGTCGATGCCTTCGGGTGAGCGCATGATCACCCCCGCTCCGCTGCCCCGGGAGTTTGAGGCTCCGTCGACAAAAACTTCCCAACTTCCGTCGGATTGTTCCTCCGAAATTGCTCGGGCAGTGCCCTCGGAAATGAAATCCGCGAGGGCTTGGGCTTTGATAGCGACACGGGGCCTGAACTCAATGTCGAATACCCCGAGCTCTACGGCCCACTTTGCCAACCTTCCCGAGGACTCAGGTCGCTCCAGAACTTGTCGGATCGGTGTGTCGGTGAGGACGACGACTTTGTGCGATTGGAAATACGGACGCAATCAGCGTGCGGCCATGATGAGAGCATACCCGACCTTCTCGAGGTCAGGGTAGCGTTGCTCGGCCCCTCGCAGCGCCTTGCTTGTGTAGTACACCGGTAGGTGGGCTCTGTCTTCTTATCGGACGAGGACCGAGCTGACGGAATAGCTCATAGCAGACAAATACAACAACAGCTCTTCCCCCTCCTTTGGCTTGCTCAACGTTGGTACGCTTGCCAGGTGTTCCTTTAAGTCGTCAAATGCCTTTTGGCAGTCCTCGGTCCACTCGAAGCGGCCTTTCCTTAGCGCCTCGAAAAATGGCTTGCACCGCTCTGCCGACCTGGACATAAACCTACTTAGAGCTGTGACCATGCCATTAAGTCTTTGTACCTCTTTAACTGTTCTCGGAGCTGTCATGTCGAGGATGGCTTGAACTTTGTCGGGGTTGACGTCTATGCCTCGTTGGGAGACGAGGTACCCCAAGAACTTTCCAGCTCGGACGCCGAAGACGCACTTTTCTGGGTTCAATTTCATCCCGTAGAGCTTCAGTATCTCGAAGGCTTCGGCTAAGTCCCTGACGTGGTCCTCGGCTTGTCGGCTTTTTACCAGCATATCGTCGACGTATATTTCCATGGTCTTGCCAATCTGCCTCTCGAACATTTTGTTGACCAGCCTTTGGTATGTTGCTCCTGCATTTTTTAGTCCGAACGGCATACGGGTAAAACAATACAAACCTCTCTCAGTGGTGAAGGATGTCTTTTCCTCGTCTTCTGGAGCCATTCTTATTTGGTGATAGCCTGAATAGGCGTCGAGGAAGCTTAAGAGCCCGTGCCCGGCAGTTGAGTCGACTAGCTGGTCGATCCGGGGTAGGGGGAAGCTGTCCTTTGGGCAGGCTTTGTTTAGGTTGGAGAAGTCAACGCACATTCGCCACTTGCCGTTTGCTTTTCGCACCAGTACGACGTTGGCAACCTAGTTTGGGTAAAACGCATTTCTAACGGTACCTGCATGCAAATATGTCGTCAGCTGGTTTTCAACTACCTCCTGCCGTTCTGCTGATAAGGGCCTCTTCTTTTGCCGGATAGGTCGGGCCTCGGGATCCACGTTCAAGTGATGTTGGATAATGCTCGGGTCGATCCCCGGGAGGTTGTCGTCAGACCAAGCGAACACGTCGCCACTTTGGCTGAGAAACGTAGCGACGTCGCTTTCCAACTCTTTGAGTTCGGTCCCGATGATTAGATGTCCGTTTTCGATTTTTATTTGTTTGGTTAGTTCTACTGGCTCGTGTTTTGGGGCGTCATCTACAGACGGCACGTACTCAGAAATGGCTGGTTCTTTGGCCTTGATGGAATTGACATAACATAGGCGCGTCTCGGCCTGACTTCCGACGACTTCCCCCACCCCGCAAGGAGTTGGAAACTTCAACTTCTGGTGGTAGGTTGACGGTACCCCCCCGAGCTTCCCAAGCAAACCACGCCCAAAAATCGCATTGTAGGCCGACTTGACCTTCACAATTAGGAAGTCGACCTCAACCGTTACATGCCGAGGGTGGGTGCCCAGCGTCACCTTGAGTCTGATGGACCCCTCGGCGGTGACTGGTGTTCCGCTGAACCCGAACAGAGGTGTGGCGACTGGCTTGAGCTCCGTGCTCAGGTTCGTCATCTTCAGGAAGCAGTCATAAAAAAGGACGTCGGGCGCCGCCCCATTGTCGATGAGGATGCGATGCACGGTGTATCCGTCGATGTCAGCATGGATGACCAGCGCGTCGTCGTGAGGGAAGCTAAGCCCCACTGCGTCGTCGGCAGAGAAGGTGATCGGCTCCAGGCTCGGTTGGTTGATTCCGGGGACGACGGCCGATGCATATGCTTTTCTCTTCCTGCCGCTGTCGCCGCCACTCGCCGACCCACCGGAGTACCAGGACGGCGCCTTTCCCTTCGCGCTCGCGATCTCCTTCCTGCTCGCGATCCTTCGGCTTTCCGTCGACGACGTCTTTCCCGATTATCCCTCGCCGTAACATCTCCGATATTTCCATCTTCAGGCTCCTGCACTGGTCGGTTAGGTGACCAAAACCTTTATGGTACTCACAGTATAGCTCGGCCCCTCGTCCTGATGGGGGCCGCGTGATGGGTTCTGGTCGCCTGAACTCTGGTAGCTTCTTGATGATGGGGAGGATTTCTGATGGTGGCCTTCCGAACAGGGGAAGATCTCTGACGCGACGATACTCGTTGTGTCGTCGGTCAGACATCCGTCGATTCTCCGAATCTCGGTGCCTGTCTCCGCGCGCTTCCTCCCTTCTCGTCCTCTTCTCGCTTGTCTCGAAGCTCGCATTCCCCCTCTCCAGCGGCCGCTTCAAACGCCCAGCGGCTCCAAGGGTTGATTCCAGCCTGACGTATTTCTGCATCCGGGAGAGGAGGTCGGAGAGGCTTACCGGTGGTTTTTTGGCGATTGACGCCACAAACGATACGTCGGTGCACACCCTGGTGAGAATGTTGACCGCCGTCCTCAAGTTTAGGTCCACCACTTTCATCACCTCAATCTGGAAACGCTTCACGTAGTCCCGGAACATCTCATTCTCTTTCTGTGACACCAGCCACAGATCGTCGGTGCATAACGAATGCTGCACTGTGTTGAAGAAGTGGTCAAGGAACCTCTGGGCCAGGTCGGCAAAGTCCGAGACCGATCGAGCGGGCAGCGCCTTGAACCACTGCAGAGCCGCGTCGTCTAGGGTGGACATGAAAGCCCTGCATTTCAGAGCGTCAGTTATATTTATCATTTCCACCTGCCCCTGGAAATGGTCGAGGTGGTGGACTGGGTTGGTGGTCCCGTTGTAACGTCGGAACTTCGGCAGCTGAAACTTCGGTGGGACCGGAGCCGACGTGATTTCCTTCGTGAATGGTGAGGAGGTGAGGAGCGTCGCCACGGATGGGGCGCGGGTACCGAGCTGCAGAGCTTCTATCTTCATGTTCATCTCTCGCAGGTCGTCCTTCCATCGTGGGTCGAATGGAGACTCGCTGCGACTGATTGGAGTGGATTCCGCCGTGAAATGATCGGCAGGGTCGGTCTTGCCCACATTCCCCGCTGCCGCCACTGGCGTGACGGGCAGGACGTTGTCGGTTTGATTTACGGCTGGCGCGGGAGTCCCGACCATCGTCGGCGGCGCTCCGGCATGACTTGCCGACATCGCAGGAGGCGCACGCTGCTGGTCGGGAGCCTCCGCCTCATCTGGATCACCCTGGACCTTTTCTAACTGACGAACCGAGCCTTCCCCTTGGACAGGGTGCGCCCGCTGGTTCTGCTCCATCCTCATAAGTATTTGTTGAAGACTTGCCAATGTCTGCTCGACGCGGTCGAGCCGTGACAGAGTAGTCGAATCTTGTTCTCCTGCCCCAGACGCTCCCCCTGCTACTTCTTCCACGACATTAACAAGGGCGGTTTCTTCCTCCAACGGGCGAGCTGCAGCCTTTCCCTTGGGTGCCATTGGGATAAGCTTTTTGTGTCAGGTTCCCACAGACGGCGCCAAATGTTGCTGGAAAAAACCAGCAAGGATCGTCGGCCCGAGCCGAGCTGAGTGGGCCCCGAGGGATTGGCCGCGTCGCGCTGTCGTCGAAGAGCAGAAGCCGACCTGCAAAGAACCACCGAGACTCCTCGGCGGTCGGACACTCCGACGATCAAGTCAGTGAAGGTTGTAAAGAGAGGAGAATTAAGTGAGAGTTTTGTGCTACGAATAGCGTACCTTTTCCTTGTGGGTCTCTGTCTCTTTTATAAGGGCTTGGTCCTTTGGACAGAAAAGGAAGGTGATGGACGAGCCTCCATGAGGCAAGGGCGCTAATCAGGGAACCCTCGCCAGCTGGACATGGAGAGTCCTGCCTCGACAGCCGCTTGCCTAAAGCGGGTATGGGCCACTGGGGGTCGTGATTTACGGGGCTCGTCTGTACCTAGGGTAAGTGTGACCTGGCGCCGGCTGGGGACGCCCGGACTTAGTGCTTAATTTGAATTAGTTCTCGGTAGTGATGGACTAACCTGCGCCGACGACCTCCGGCAATTTAACCGTCGATTCGTCGGTATGGCCGATCCTCGATCTCGTCGACCCAATTTGTCGGCTGACGACGACCGGTATCAGTTGTCATGCATAACCTATTCCTATATAAGAGGCAGACACTCCACATACATAGGTACGCTATCTGCTCTTTGGATAGGTCATTCATCTAGGCTAGCGATTGACTTGGACGTCGGAGTGTCTTCCTACCGAGATCTCTCGGTCAAGTCTTTAATCATCAAGGTCGAGAGCTCAGAGAGCATGCGTCCTATGTCGGTTAAGCGGACCTCGGCTGGTCACTTCGGCTTGGTCATCTCAACTTAGACACATCGTTTGAGTCACCTCAGCGGTCACCTTGACTTTAGCCGACCCCCATTACCAACTGTAACACTATCTATTAATTAAAAAACCCCAAAATCTTTGTCATTAAATGAAAAAACCCATATCTGAGGACCCCGATTGAGTCGATCAGTTAGAACTCTTGCTTAAAAACAGGATGTCCCGAGTTCGATTCTTGGGGGGGCTTACCTGATTTACATGTAATCCTCAAGGTGTGTAGAGTCAGAATTTTTCCGATCAAGTGGGGTAAAGGTAATACGGGTACACAGAAAGTAGGAGCTGTCAAGTCCTGATCTTGGAGTTTACAAACCCCAATCTATGAACCCACAAAATCACACAGGACGGAATTTTCTCGTTACCAAAAAAAAAAAACAAAAAGTTCAGCTCAACTTAAAGTTTAGAAATAATATTAATGCCCCCTTTTATGAACCATGTTTGACTTGTGATTTGACTCATCTCTACATGGTTTTTTCCAGCATGTAAGGAAATAGTAGATGTTCACCATTGCTTCAACGGCCTGATGCAAAGAGAGAGAGAGAGAGAGAGGGAGGGCATACGTTGGGGGTGGGGGCATGCAGGGGGGTCACCATATGGGGAGAGAGAGGGAGGGCGCGGGAGGACCTACAAGGGCAACCACAATCACCCCCCTACCCACAGTTGAGACCACCCTGGCGAGCACTATGTCACTGGTTGCCACCATGCTCTTCTCCGACTCCAACACCAGCAGGGCGCCCTGGCCAGTTTAGGATTCTTCTCGGGGGTGTTGTATGCCTCCACGATGGGCACCCTATTTGCCTTTGCCCTGTTTCCCAACATCACGCTCAACCTCATGCAATCGCTAAACCAACTCCATCGGGACCCCATATGATCCGTATATCGTTCTTGCTGCAGCTAGCTGTTGTTAAGAAGCTATCGACATTCTCTCTGGAGGTGCACCTCGGCCACAAAAAGAGATCCAAGATGGAGACCGTCACCACAACAATCACATCAGACCCCAACTTCATGGTAGTGCTGGAGGTAGCCATCTCCTCTATCATAGTGCTGCACTAGGGGGTCGACAATGGTTATACCTATAACGGGAGAGGTACCCCCTCTCATCCCAAGCCACCTGTTGTTCCTGAGTCACCACAGCTTCTATGGGGGGTCATCTAAGGGGGAGAGGAGGGGTGGTATCACCAAAAGGGAGATGTAGAGAGAGAGATAATAATAATTTGGATATAACAACAGCTTTTTTTTGATAACTAGAAAATCTCGCTCCGTTTGGTTTTATGGACTTACGAATTGGTGTTCGTGAACTCCAAGGTCAGGACTTGACAACTCCTATTTTTCGTGTACCCGTATTGTTCTTACCTCACTTGACCGGAAAATTCTGAATTTACATACCTCGAAGATTACATGTAATGGTCAAAGAAAGAACATGTCATCGAATATTTATTTTCTTGAATGTCACTTAACTAGATGACTTTTTTTTACAAAGATTAAGATATTTTAGGGGTTTTTGAATAAATAGCTAGATGGATTGTAGGAGCTCTTTTCTAATTATACAAGAATTTAGGAGTTGAAAATTAAAAATCTATTTCTTTTATCACCATCCACTTTTAAAATCAAATTATGATAAATATGAGGTTTTGAATGTGGCAAAATACCTTCTTGTAATTACAAAAAAAAAGGACGGATGAACCGGATACCTTACCCATATCTAATGTGAATTTGGTTTTGGTTGGGGGGGGGGGTGGGACTGACAGAACGTCAGAACCTAGTTAATTGCTTTCTTCATGTATATATGAAATCACCATGAAAGGAGGTCCATGCCTTAATTTTTAATATTATCTTCAAATTAGGGGAGGACAAGAGGTGTATGATCATCAATTTATTTTAATTGAGGATTCAAGATTGTCACCCTATAGAATTATAATATGTCAATATTTTCGTATATTATTTGTTATAATTATCATAGTTTGTAGAGTAGCTCAAGTACTTTATGGTTTATTCAATAATTTCACCTTAAGCATAAACAATTCTGTACAATCACAGATTTTTCGAATAGTATCTGTTACTGCTGGAGTAACGAGATCGGCCTTAGCCGAGAGACTCCCGAGGTGAGGCTGACGTTCGAGTGGTGCCGACTCCTTCCTGCAAGACCACCGAGTCGCCTCGGTGGGGAAACGCTCCGACGATCAAGTTAGAGAGGGGTTCAACTGGGAAGAGAGTCTTGGAATGGAGAAGATTGCGTACCTCTTCCGCCGCGAAGGCTTCCCTCTTATATAAGGTCCTTACCAGAGCAGCTTGCTTGGCCACGATCTGCACGTATCGTGCAGATATCGGTCCACGATTGTCGTGGATTTGGAGTTGTGCCCGAGAATCCCGGACCTCGCTCCGCGCTCTCCACGACGCCGATTCTCCGGGGGCTTCGACTGGCGCTTTCCCTGGTTAGTCACTTGCAGTTGTTTGATGCTTCGCGATCCGCGAGGTATCTTGATGATCCGAACTTTCCCCGAAGCCCTCCGAATGAACGGGAGGCGGTTGACAACATTCGCTTACCGGACTCGGTCCGAGCACTTGAATACTCGACCGAGCTCCTCGCACAGAGCGGCCCTGAGGGGAAGTGAGTCCCTTCAGGTTTTCCCTCGGATCAGAAGGGGGGACTCGGAGCCGAGCGCGGGACCTCGGAGATCACCACGCATCATTGGCCCCCTGCCTTCTGCTTGGCGTGCTTTGGGCGCACCGAGTAGAAGGCGTTACCATTAATCTTCTTGCCGAGGTCTCATCGCGGGTCGACGGACGCTTCCTGTTCGTCACCTGAGCTAAATGGGCGCCATAACCGCCGCGGGATGCGCGATCTCCCACGTCCCTGACAGCCGCCGAAACGTCGCGTCGCTGCGCCTCCCGCTTTTTTAATCATGGCGGGTGAAGGGACAGGCACTCATGACGACGCCTCGACTCCCGTCAAGCGTTACTTGGATCGCGATCCGCGTTCGAAGCCTCTCGCTGCGTCGGATGGTGCACGTGGCGCCATACTGGCGCTTCGATCCGCGCGAGGGCCTTCGTCCGTTGGATCAAGACTGCCGCTGGGAAGGTATAAATAGCACTGGAGGCTCGAAGGAGAGGTTTCTCGCGTGCGCCTGGCTTCTTCGCTAAACTTGCTCTTTCGGGGAGCGAGGGGGAGTTGGGTTGTCTGAGCCGAGCTCCGAGTCGTCCGTCTTTTCGATCGTCTTCGCAGAGGTAAGCCATGGGCTCGTCCTCTGCGCTTTCCTCTTCTTCCTCGGCCTCTTCTTCTTCTTCTACCCCTTCAGTGGGATACTCCCCCCCGGGGAGTCCCTCTCAACATCCTCCTTCGGCTCCTCCTGCTCCGGCCTCCGGGCCATCAGGCGATCTCCCAGCTTCCGAGACCTTGTCCTGGCCGTAACTCCCGGGGACTACGTACCTAAGTTTCCTCAGCCCCTCTCTCTGGCGTGCGCCGAGCGGCTGACTCGGTAGCGGATGCCGTTACCGAGATAGATCGCGCTACCCTCAACTGGATCACCGAACACCCAGGCCTTCGCTTCCCCGCAGATTTTTCTGTTCATTCTGATTCTGGCCTCCGAGCCCACTACTCGATGGAGAATGGTTTCTGCTTATACTCGGAGTCTGTCCGAGCTGGCTTCCGACTTCCACTTCATTCTTTCACCGCTCATCTTCTCTTGTACCTGGGGGTTGCCCCTTCGCAGTTGGCCCCCAATTCCTGGAGGTCGGTCATTGGCTTTTTGGCCGCTTGTGCTTTGGCGAAGGTCGCGCCGAGCATCCGCCTCTTTTTCTATTGCTTTTCCCTCAAGATCTTGGGGGATTGGTTATTCTTTCCGCTCGCTCAGGTCGCCAGTTCCTTGGCCGCTCTCCGTCTTCAATTCACGGTGGAAGAGATCATACTGCTTCATTCATAGCTCCGAGGGCTGGAGTTTCCCGACTTCTTGGGCGGCCATCAGTCCTAATGACGAGGCCTTTCGATCCCCCGTCGATATGAGTGACGCCGAGTTGGCCGATTTTGAGGCATTGCGGGAGGTGACCCTGCCTGACTTGATAAATCCTTCGCCCGAGCTGTTTGCCCTAATCCGAGAGGATAACCGAGGTCTGGCGTTATACTATCGCCTCGACGCTTCGCCCTCTCCTTTTTCAGGAACGATCTGATTTTCTGTGGTCCTCGCAGATATGGCTGAACCGGGCGCATCTCGAAGGCAAGGGACCGCCGAGGAACGGGATACCGAAGATTATGCGGCGCTGGCTGCACAGCGATTTGATGCCGGCGGAAGTCGCCGTAAAAAGAAGACTATCCGAGAGCCGAGGCCATCTGACGAGGCCGACGTTCAGATTGTAGAACCTTCCACCGTGGTTCAGCCTTCGGCCAGCCCTTCGGTGCCTGCGGCTGCCTTTCCGCCCCCTGCCCGAGCGCCTCTTCCGAGACCAGGCAAACGGGCCCGTCCGTTTGACTCAGTCGCGGTCGAGGGTGGATCTTCGAGCGTCGCCCTGCCGACCGGCCACTCCATTCCTGCTTCATCTGTTGCAGCCGAGCCATCCCCCCGAGAGTGGGGTCGACGTTCAGTTCCGAAGAATGTTACTTCTCGGATGTCATCGGTGACGACCTCGGACCTAATTGACGAGGTGTTCAGGGGGCTCCAGCTCAGCTTAGGTTCGTTTGCGAGCCTCGTCCATCGAACCGATCACACCTTGGAAGCGACCGAGGGGAAGCTGCGGGCGGCCGAAGAGAAAGTGGCCGCTCTTAGTTGAAGAATGCGGAGCTGGAGACCTCGGTCGCTGCGGAGGCCGCGCGGGCAAGTCAATCCAACGACCTAGCCGCCAAGCTTGCTAAAGGAGTCGACAAGCTTAAGGCTTCACTGAAAGAGGAGCGGGAGGCTCTAGCAACCGAGAAGGCGGCTCGAGAAGACGAAGAACGGCTCATGAGCAGACGAAGGCCAAGTTCTCGGAGCTCGTCGCCGAGGAGCGTCGAAAGGCGGTAATGGAGTACAAGAGGTCGGACGCCCACATCGACCAGATAACTGGTCTTTTCAAGGATGGTTACAACCATTGCTTGAAGGCGTTGTCCAAGACCTATCCTGATCTGGATCTTTCTCCTGTGCGTCCTCCGTCCGACGACTCGGATGTGGAAGATGTGGGGGCCGAGGTGCCCGTGCGTCGGGGACTGATGATCCGTTCGTGACTCCACCGATCCTCCAGCTGATGCCCCTGCTGCCTCTTAAAGTTGTATTTTCCTTTTTGGTTGGCCGACTTGCCCTTTGCCATTGTAAGCATTTTTGAGGCCTTTGGGCCGTTTGACAGCCGAAAGGCTGGAGTTATAGTGTTATGAATGGGCGACTTCTGGTGTTGAGCCTTCATTCGGTAGGTTTTGCCAACTTAGTCGCGTCGGGACGACCCCGTTAGATTGGTTAGAGTGCCGAGGCGACCTCGTTATAACATAGAATACCGAAGTAACCTCGTTAGATCATAGAGTGCCGAAGCGACCTCGTTACATCGAAGAGTGCCGAAGCGACCTCGTTACATCATAGAGTGCCGAAGCGACCTCGTTATATCATAGAGTGCCGAAGCGACCTCGTTATATCATAGAGTGCCGAAGCGACCTCGTTACATCATAGAGTGCCGAAGCGACCTCGTTATATCATAGAGTGCCGAAGCGACCTCGTTATATCATAGAGTGCCGAAGCGACCTCGTTACATCACAGAGTGCCGAAGCGACCTCGTTATAACTCAACAGTAAAAAGGCCGGAGGTGCTCGGCGTTCCACGTCCTCGGGACAACTGAGCCGTCCATCCCTTCGAGCCGATAGCCCCCTGGCCTAGGTTTTCAATTACCCGATAGGGGCCTTCCCAAGTAGCTGACAGCTTTCCCACCGCCGATTTGGGGTCTGCGACGGCGAGTTTCCGAAGAACGAAGCTTCCCGCGTTAAAGCGCCTCGGCCTGACCCCCGCGTCGAACTTCCGCTTCATTCGGCGCTGATAAACTTCAATTCTGGACGCCGCTTTGTCGCGTCGCTCCTCGATGAGGTCCAATTCGGCGCGCAACGATTGGTTGTTCGCCTCTTGATCGAAGCCTCGAACTCTCTCAGAGGGCACCAACAGCTCGACTGGGGTGACGGCCTCCACGCCGAAGGCGAGGGCGAAAGGAGACTCCTGAGTGGCTTCACGCGGTGTTGCTCGGTACGCCCACAATACGTGGGGTAGTTCGTCTACCCATCGTCCCTTGTGCTCGTGAGGCGCCTCTTCAGTCCTTCGAGCAACGTCCGATTGGTGACCTCGGCCTGCCCGTTGGTTTGAGGATGAGCCACCGAGGTGAATCGGTGATTGATTCCGAGCTCCGTACACTGGCGGCGAAATCGGGCGTTGTCGAACTGTTTGCCGTTGTCCGTGACGAGTACTCGAGGCAGTCCGAACCTGCAGATAATGTTCTTCCATACGAATCCCATGCGTTAACATCGGTTATCTTTGCGAGTGGCTCGGCCTCGACCCATTTGGTAAAGTAGTCGACGCCCACGATGAGGAACTTCCTTTGTCCCGATGCTGGTGGAAATGGACCGAGGATGTCCATTCCCCACTGCGCGAAGGGCCAAGGTGCTTGTAGTGGGGTAAGGTTGCACGGAGGCTGCCGATCTACCTTGCTAAAAAGTTGGCATTGTTGGCACTTTCGAACATACTCTTCGGCGTCGGCGAGCATGGTAGGCCACCAATAGCCTTGACGAGATATTCTTCTGACCAGGGATCGAGGACCCGTGTGGCTTCCGCACACGCCCTCGTGTACCTCGGCGACGATGCCTTCTGCTTGCCTCGGACTCACGCAGCGCAGGTGGGGGAAGCTAAACCCTTTCCTGTAAAGGTCGTCACCAAGCAAAAAAATCGCGGGGCTCGTCTTTTTACCTTCAATGCTTCTTCCTTGTTAACCGGGAGTTGGCCGTCCTTGATGTATTGGACGAGGGGGGTCATCCAAGTTGGCTCGGCGTCCAGGCACATGACTTCTCCCATCCCTGTGGAAGGCTCGCTGAGTTCTTCGACGAGGACGGGGGGCTGCTGCCGACATTCCGAGGCGGCGGCGTATTTGGATAACGCGTCTGCTTGGGAATTATCAGCTCGGGGGATCTTTAGCAGCTCGGCCACCTCGAACTCGGCCATGAGAGCTCGAACCTTGGCCACGTAAGGGGTGAGCTTTTCTTCTCTGGCTTCGAACTCCCCTGAGACCTGGCTGACAACGAGCTGCGAGTCACTGTGAACTCGAATCTTCCTGGCCCCCAATGTCTTCGCCATCTTCAACCCTGAGATCACGGCTTCGTACTCGGCCACATTGTTAGAAGCAGAGAAGCCGAATCGAATTGCGTACCTCAGAGTAAGACCTTCTGGTGAGTTCAAGATGACGCCAGCTCCGCTTCCGTGAGACCCGACGCACCGTCCACGTATGCCATCCACTGCTCCTCCGTTTCTTCTGGCTCGGATGGTCTCGCGGTACCCTCGGATATAAAGTCGGCCAGGGCCTGAGCTTTGATGGCGACCCGAGGCCTGAAGGACACATCGAACTCCCCGAGTTCCACGGCCCACTTGGCCATCCTCCCCGAGGCCTCGGTCGGCTAAATACTTGCTTGATGGGGGCATCGGTGAGGACCACGATCTTGTGTGCCTGGAAATATGGTCGGAGTCGCCGAGCCGCCATCACTAGTGCATAACCGGCCTTTTCAATGCTGGAATAGCGTTGCTCTGCCCCCCGCAAGGCTTTGCTGGTGTAGTAGACGGGAGGTGACTTCGGTCTTCTTCCCTCACGAGCACCGAGCTAATTGAGTAGTCGGTGGCCGAGATATAGAGGAGTAGCTCTTCTCCTGCAAGGGGTTACTTAAAGTGGGGACATTAGCTAAATGTGCTTTGAGCTCATCGAATGCCTTCTGGCACTCGCTGTTCCATTCGAACCGACCCTTCCTTAACACGTTGAAGAATGGTCGGCACCTCTCGGCTGACTTTGACATGAACCTGCTTAGGGCAGTGATTCGGCCGTTAAGCCTTTGTACCTCTTTGATGGTCCTCGGGGCCGTCATGTCGAGGATGGCTTGCACCTTATCAGGGTTGACGTCGATGCCTCGGCTAGAGACGAGTAGCCCAGGAACTTCCCCGCACGAACGCCGAAGACGCATTTCTCGGGGTTGAGCTTCATCCCGTATTGTCGTAGGATGTCGAACGCCTCAGACAAATCCCGAATGTGGTCCTCGGTCCTCCGGCTCTTTACCAGCATGTCGTCGATGTAAATCTCCATGGTCCTCCCGATTTGCTTTTCGAACATCATGTTGACGAGCCTTTGATATGTGGCGCCTGCATTCTTCAATCCGAATGGCATTCTAGTGAAGCAATACAAACCTTTCTCGGTGGTGAATGAAGTCTTCTCCTCGTCTTCTGGCGCCATCCGGATTTGGTGATACCCCGAGTAGGCGTCGAGGAAGCTGAGAAGCTCATGCCCCGCTGTTGAGTCAACGAGTTGATCTATGCGAGGAAGAGGGAAGCTGTCCTTTGGCAGGCTTTGTTGAGGTCGGTGAAATCCACGCACATGCGCCACTTCCCATTGGCCTTCTTGACAAGGACTACGTTTGCTACCCACTCGGGATAGAACGCGTCCCGGACAGTGCCCGCTCGGAGGTACTTCGTCAGGTTCTCGTCCACGGCGCCCTGGCGATCTGCTGAGAGGGGGCGCTTCTTCTGACGCACGGTCGAGCTCGGGGATCTACCTTTAGGTGATGTTGGATTACCCCGGGGTCGATCCCTGGGAGATCGCTTTCGGCCCATGCAAAGACGTCGCCGCTCTCGGTGAGATAACGAATCAGCTCCGCCTCCAGCTCATGGAGCTCGGTGCCGATTTCTAGGGATCTCCCGCTTGCTATTTCGATGTGCTTTGTCTGTTCAGCAGGCTTATGCCTCTCACCATCAATGTCAAACTCAGGCCTGTACTCGGGAATAGAGGGTTCTTTTGCTTTAATGGAGTTTACATAGCACCTGCGGGCTTCGGTTTGGTCCCCCGAGACCTCCCCTATCCCGCATGGCGTCGGAAACTTTAATTTTTGATGATAGGTAGATGGAACCCCTCCCAACTTCCCGAAAAGCCCCCGGCCAAAGATGGCGTTGTAGGCCGACTTCACTTTGACAACCAGGAAGTCGACCTCAACGGTTACAGAGCACGGGCTAGACCCGAGTGTGACCTTCAGCTTGATTGAGCCTTCAGCGCTGACCGGGGATCCGCTGAAGCCGAAGAGCGGGGTCGTTACTGGCTTTAACTCGGTGCTCAAATTTGTCATCTTCAAGAAACAATCGTAGAAGAGGACGTCTGGGGCTGCTCCGCCATCGACGAGGATTCGGTGGACGCTGTATCCGTCGATGTCGGCGCTGATGACGAGCGCATCGTCGTGAGGGAAACTGAGGCCGACGGAGTCGTCCTCAGAGAATGTGATCACCAAGTTGGACTTCGGGCCTGAGTTTCCTGAAGTCGAGCCAGCGACCGAGGCGTACGCCTTCCGCTTCCTGGAGCTGTCGCCTCCACCTGCTGCGCCTCCGGCGAGGACGAGGACCGCTCCTTTCTCTCCGCGAGGACCGCGCTCTCTTTCTGGCGTTTGCTCTTTCCGCCGACCATCCACGACGTCCCGGCCGATCAGGCCTCGGCGCAGCATCTCGGCGATCTCCAGCTTCAGACTGCGGCATTGGTCGGTAGTGTGACCGAAGCCTTTATGGTAGTCGCAATAGAGGTCGGCGCCGCGCCCGGAGGGTGGTTTAGCTAACGGCTCGGGCCGTCGGAACTCGGGTAACTTCTTGATCACAGGCAGTATCTCGGAGGGAAGTCGGCCGAAGCGTGGCAGATCACGCGATCGACGGTACTCGTCCGAGTGGCGGTCGCTGGATCGACGGTTCGAGTCCGACCTCCGATCTCCACGAGCCGAGCTATCTTCCTTCTTTGCCCTCTTACTTTCTGATGCTTTGCTTGATTCAGCAGGACGGCTCAGCTTGCCGGCGGCGCCGAGAGTAGACTCCAGCCTCGAGTACTTCTGCATGCGAGATAAAAGGTCGGAGAGACTCACAGGTGGCTTTTTGGCGATGGATGCCACGAAGGGAGCGTTGGAGCACACTCGGGTAAGAATGTTGACCGCCGTCCGCAGGTCGAGGTCAACAACTTTCATTACTTCGAGTTGGAACCTTTTGGCGTAGTCCCGGAAGAGCTCCCCGCTCTTCTGAGTCACGAGCCACAGGTCGTCCGTGCAAAGGGAGTGCTGAACCGTGCTGTAGAAGTGGTCCAGAAACCGCTGCGCGAACTCGGGGAAGGAGCTGATGGATCTCGGCGGGAGAGCCTTGAACCATTGTAGCGCGGCGTCGTCCAGAGTTGACATGAACGCTCGACACCGCAGGGCATCTGTGAGGTTGACCATTTCGGTTTGCCCCTGAAAATTGTCAAGATGATGAACAGGGTTAGTGGTTCCGTTGTACCGCCTGAACTTGGGGAGCTGCATCTTTGCGGGGACCGGAGCCGAGGTGATTTCTTCGGAGAAGGGCGAGGTAGTCAGCAGGGTCGCCACTGAAGGCGCCCGAGTTCCTCGTTGCAGAGCCTCGATTTTCCGGTTCATCTCCTGGAGGTCGCTCTTCCATCGAGGTTCCGGTAGGGGAGCGCTGAAGGGGACTGGAGTTGATTCGGCCGTGTAATGATCCACGTCCGTCGCCCGAGGGGCCCCCTGCTCCCATGCCGAGGCCACGACGCCCTGCGTCGCCACTGGAGGTGGCGGCGGCAGTTGAGCCGAAGGGGCAAGAGCGGCCCCCCGCCATCTGCCAGACTGGTTGAAATTGCCGGAGGAGCCGGCTGCGTTCCGGTGACGTCGTTGCCGCCACGACCATCCGGGGCGGGGATCGCCGGCCGGTTGGCTGCTTCCACCTGGGCCGTCATCTGTTGCTGCTTCTGCTCCATGCGTGCTAGGATCTCATGGAGCCCAGCCACAAGGCTTTCGACGCGATCGAGTCGAGAGGAAGTGTTCGAGCCTTGTTCTCCCGTGCCGGATCCTCCCCCAGCGGTTCCCTCCTCGATGACGGTGAGAGGTACTTCATCCTCAGACGCACGAGTTGTCGCCTTACCCTTGGGAGCCATTAGAGCTTGCTTTTTTGTCACGAGAATTCCCACAGACGACGCCAAATGTTACTGCTGGAGTAACGAGACCGGCCTTAGCCGAGAGACTCCCGAGGTGAGGCTGACGTTCGAGCGGTGCCGACTCCTTCCTGCAAGACCACCGAGTCGCCTCGGTGGGGAAACGCTCCGACAATCAAGTTAGAGAGGGGTTCAACTGGGAAGAGAGTCTTGGAATGGAGAAGATTGCGTACCTCTTCCGCCGCGAAGGCTTCCCTCTTATATAAGGTCCTTACCAGAGCAGCTTGCTTGGCCACGATCTGCACGTATCGCGCAGATATCGGTCCACGATTGTCGTGGATTTGGAGTTGTGCCCGAGAATCCCGGACCTCGCTCCGCGCTCTCCACGACGCCGGATTCTCCGGGGGCTTCGACTGGCGCTTTCCCTGGTTAGTCACTTGCAGTTGTTTGATGCTTCGCGATCCGCGAGGTATCTTGATGATCCGAACTTTCCCCGAAGCCCTCCGAATGAACGGGAGGCGGTTGACAGCATTCGCTTACCGGACTCGGGTCCGAGCACTTGAATACTCGACCGAGCTCCTCGCACAGAGCGGCCCTGAGGGGGAGGTGAGTCCCTTCAGGTTTTCCCTCGGATCAGAAGGGGGGACTCGGAGCCGAGCGCGGGACCTCGAAGATCACCACGCATCAGTATCTAAATCATATCTTCTTAATTGTGTGGCTATCACGGATAAAATAAAAAAAATTATGAAACTGTCAAGAAGAATTGTTACACATTAGTGGTTTTTTTGGGTCCCCGACTTTATGAGGTGATTATAAGTCACTAATTAATAACTTTATCATAATAAAGAAAACTTACGCACACGATGCGACGGTTATCTAACTTTATAGCTTATTTACTTTCATGGATTGTCGTCGAATAATAAAGAATAAGTTTTTTTTTACAATAAAGGAACGCAAAAGATTTAGGTCCGTTTTTTAGGTAAAATCAGATATAGAAAATATTTTTAAATTTTTTTTCATACAATGCCTTATTTGGTAATCTTAAAAGTTAATTCATGAAATTTTTTATCCAAAATTCATAGTTATTGACATCTTTGACGAGACATTATAAACCAATTTTTTTGATTTCTTTTTCATATTTTTTTTTTCACAAATGAGACTACAGTCTCTATTTTTATTGCGGTGCTCGACACCTGACAGTCGACGACTGATACCTGAAAGTCGGCGACTGGTGAAAGCAGATGACGCTCGGCGACTGACGGCTAGTGGCAGGTGATCAGCGCCTAACGATGGTCGGCAAGTGACCAGCGGCCGACGCCCCAAGGATTGATGCCCGGTGTCCTATGGTTGGCGATCAATGATTGACGGCCGGCTCTTGACGGCCAGTGGTTGGTGCTTGGCGGCCGACGCCAGGTCTCTAACAGTCGGTGGTCGACGTCTGGCAATTGGTGTCCGGTAAACAGAGATCGACGCCCTGCGCCTGACATTCGACAATCGACGCCCAACGACTAGCGGTTGATGATCGACAGTAGGCCCGACTACCAATGCTCGACAACTAGCGCCCGATAATCAACGGTTGGTGTCCAATGGGGGCCAGCTTCCTGACGATCGACTCTTAGAGCTCTGCGGCCAATGACGACCTGCCGCTAATGCTTAATGGCTAGTCACTGACGGCAAGTGTCCAGTGAGTGACAGTCAGAGCATATTTTTTAAATATTTTAAATGTATTATTTCTAGAAAAATATTTTATTAGAAAATAAACACTAAAATATTTTAAAAAATCATTTAGGTCGTGGATACCAAATGAATGATTATATTTTATTTTTCTATCTTTTATCTAATAAATATATTTTATAACTAACAAAATAGACCGTCAGTTGAAACAAAATCCATGAGCGAATTAGATTCTTAAACCAAACTTGCAGCTAAATCAACCCTCAAGAGTTTAAATGGAAAAGCAAATTATTAGCAGAAAAATTAAAGTGAGAGACATTGACAAACACTTAAAAGAGATACACGATCTAAACTAGTTTGATGACAGTCTCAACATAATATTACCCTTATATCCACTTCTCAAATTCATTGGGTTGCCACTAAACCGCTAGACTGGCTATGTTTGGTATTTGGATAGACTCGGGATAGAGTGTGGATATTCTCAAAATTTTGATAGGAATATCCTCACTCTATCCTCAATTTATCCAAATAAAACATAACTTAAGAGACTAGTTCATCTATTACACCCTATGGATATCAAAGTGCAAGGACATCTCTCACCTATTAGATACAAGGATGTTCGCTCACCACAATTTCGTTAGACACGAAGATGCTAGATTGATCATTACGGGGATGTCTACTTGAACCGAGATGATTGGGATAGAAGTCCGCATGTAGCCGACGTAAGGAATTGTTCTTCTTGAGCCTGAGACCTACAAGATCATCGGGAAAATTCGGTGGGGAGACACTCAGACATTCGAGTCAGTGAGAGGCCGAGAAGGGTGACTGAGTCTAGAACAGATGGATTGCGTACATGTGAGCGTCCACTGTACCCTTATATATAATGGGTTGAATAGCCTCGAGCCGTCGGATGTTCTCGCAAATATCACGTGCTGCGATCCCGTAACCGTCACGCCACATCGACTAGATTGTGGCCTTAATAGGCGCTGTTACGGGACGCACGTTCTGTGGGCATCAACCCAACAATCGGATAGTTGTCAGTTATGTGAGCCATGATGGCCAAGATTCCTACTGCCATGCCGTGCACTCTGCGTTGGAGTAGGCCAAGGTGAATTTGCTCTATCATTAGTTGAGATAGTCTCGCCGGCCTAAGCAACGTCCACAGGTCGGTCGAATCTGACATTCTGAACTTAGACGTAGGGGTTACCCTTGTCAAAAATCAAAGAACAAAAATTATCCCCATTACAAAAAAATCCAAAAGATTCAAAACTAAAAATCTCACGATAAAAATATATAAAGAATATTACTACATGAAACAAGTTTGGAGAAGGCAAATGTGACGGAGGGTGCATGTGGGAGAAACGTCCTCCATGTCACTGCTACCAGAGCTTGAGAAGCCTTCATGTTATTGAAGAGATCACCTTTTTCCAAGAGACTCTCAGTAATATTTTCTTCTCAATTTCCTTGTTAGTGGTGGCTACAGCAACCATAAGAAATCTTCAAAACAATCTTTATACCCTTACGAATGTAGCCTTCATCGATGGAGTGTGGAACAAAAATAACATTTTCTGTTTTGAGAAAAGAATGTGGTTGTCTAATCATTTTAAAATAACTATTTTATGTATTTTACAAATTTCTTCAAAAGCAACAACGTTCTAGGCTTCTAGGGGAGGTAACTTTTACCCGTCTTTCCAAATAACAAAATGAATTATCTGACCTGCTAACAAGTAACAACAACTTCCCGGAACTTATCTGGTTACTAACGGGCCCTAATTAAAAAACTTGGGCATTGGATGTGGCATCTCATATGCTCAAAACTTATGGCGATGGATCAATGCTTGATGGCCTAAGATGATTGGACTCTAATATATATATATATATATATATATATATATATAGTGATGACAAGATATAGCTGGTGCTAACAGAGACAATTTTTAGGTGTATAGATCAAGTGCACCGAGCATGCCTGATCCATATTCCAGGACCGCAGAGGATCCTCTCGTTCTTTATGTGAACTGTGTCTCGACGAAATTGTGTCATGCAAGGGATTAGACAAGTTCCATTTTTCTATGTGCTATTCTTATCTGAACCAAATATTCTCCATCCCAATATTAATTAAACCTAGCTCCCTCATTCCATTCATACCAGACCACATGACCTACGTACATATATATCCACAGTCAAGCATCTCAATCCCTTGCACGCTGTGGCGCGAGAGCAGCACCCATCGCGCGGCCATCGTTAACATCAGAATATATGCTCTGGTCATGCATATAGAGAGAAACCCCGGAAGAATTAAGACCGCGGGAAATGTATAGTTAGAGAGAGAGAGAGAGAGTAGAGAGAGAAAGAGAGCTGGGTTATTGGAACTTCCCGGTGCACGCTGCATGTGCATGCCCTGCCATGAATCAAAACAAGTGCATGCTAAAGCTCGATCGATTTGATTAGGTGGTGTTCATAAGATTGGATCATATATACGTATGAAGGACGAGAGGGTGGGGTCGTCGGGGGTATTGGATGTTAACTTAGAACTTGCAATTATCAACTTCTAAACACGTTTGATAATCAAATGAGTTAGTTTTTTAGTCATAAAGAAATATAAAATGAGAATGTTTGTGGTAAAACTATACTTTTTACCATCTTATAAATTTTATCTTTCAAAGTAACTTAGGTCTTATTTGATAACACTTATTTAAAATCTAAAATATGACAAACTTAATTTTTAAGATTTCAGATTGTTTGATAAAATATCAAAAATTATATATTAATTAATCACTTACGTCTAAAAAAATCAATTAATTTTTAAGTTAAGATGAATCATTTTTTTTTTCAAATCGGTGACCGACGACGAACATCGTCGGATTCCGGGAGTCGCCAGATTCCGGCCGCCGGCCGTCGGCGATCGTCGGATTCCGACGACAGTCGCTGTCGATCACCGAAATCCGACGACAGATTCTGATTATATATATTCTGAGTTTTGAACCCAATATCTACCTATTAAAAGTGTAGCATCTTAAACTACAGTGCAATTTAGATGTTGTTTAAGTTGGTTATCAAACACCTCTTAAATTATATCTGATATATATTAAGTTCTTTTTAAATTTCAGATTTAGAAATATATGCGGAATTAGATTTAGACATTTTAAATAAGTGTTATCAAATGCCACCTTAGTCGTGTATTTAGTGAGAATAATCCAGTATGTAAGATAAAATGTGAACACCGCAATACTTCCACTAAGCAATAAGATTTCTTTGTTTCGAGTTTATTTGCTCAATTAATATTTAGTTCTGAACATAAAAAAATTGAATTTCTTTAGAATAAGTCCTTTTCCGGCAACTAAAACTCTTTTTTTATATGTAACTAAAACTATCTACAAAGAAATGTTTATAAATGATTCACATCCAAATGTAGTAATTTTTTAAATAAAAGATTCACATCCAAATGAAGTAAAAATTTTTTATGAAAGATTCACATCCAAATGAAGTAAAATTTTATGGTTAAATTATACAAATAGAATGATAATTAAAAGGATTATAGTAGTAATTAAAAATTAAAAGTCCTGCAATAGAGTATATTGCATGATTCACATTAGTCTCAAGACTTGGTGTACACATAGTTCCCCGCACAACGCGGATCGACCGTGTCGTATTCTCCGTGGCACAGTACGATATCGTACCATATCTTACCGCTAAGATACAGTGGGAAAGATGTCCGTTTGATTTTTTTTTTGTGACTTGATCAATATGTAAAATGAGTAAATTTCAAAAAAAAATGAGCAAAACATAAGAACATCATATAGAGAAGTTGAAAAATATAAAGAACTTCATTTAGTCATTCAAGCCAACTAAACACAATCATCTAGTATCGTGATCTATGTCGTCTTGGGTATACGAAGTGGATGCCAATTAAAGTTTTATTCTCTAGCTATACGAAATTTACATCCCTCCATCACCAAGGCGATTTTGTGAAGGAGGGGTCTTCTTCATGTCGGACGTTCACAATAAATTTTTTAATAGAGATCCTGCAATGAAGTTGGAGAGCCAATATGACATCATTCAAGGACTTCAATTTTCATTGGAGATGAGTCCACCACACTACAAAAAAAAAAATAGAGTTATTGACGAAGTTTTTCGACAGATCAATATCCATATCGAGAAATCTATTGGAATTTGATGAACTGCTAGACCATATAGATTCGTAATTTAGTACTATTATATGGACTGGATGGCACTATATCATACTGCAGCGGTCTGAATTGGTCAGCGCCACCTCCACTAACCACCACCAACTCTATTGTGATCATCATATGATATTATGATATGACCGATGTATTCCATTATGTCAACACCAAGAATATGAAAATAGAAACAAAATTGTAACGTTCTAAAATTTATAATAAAATACTAATATGACACTAATAAGAAATTGAAAGAGAAAGTAAATTATACGTAAGATATGACCATTTATATAAAATATAATTATATTTAATTTTAGAATATTTATATATTATTAATATAATTCTTGTACTATCTTTAGTTGTGTGCACTTCGACGAGACGACATCCGATTCTGAAAATAAAGTCAATGTGAAGTGACTATATATACTAAAAAATATATTGATTCTAAAATATAAATATAAAAAATTATTGATGCATATATATTGAGATTAAGTCGATCTAATGATTTTTGGGACAATTTTTACTGGACAAAAAATTAATAAAAAAAAGTAAACTAAAATCACCATAATTTGTATCAACTCTTAATTAGCTTATATTTAAAATTTTATCTCAATTAAATACCATTTAGATCCCTTATATGCGTCAGATGTTGGGGGGGGGAGGGAAAAAGTGGTTCTCAGCGATTTGCCGCAGATCGGACCGTGTCGGTCCACAGCGTACCTCGGTGTGCCGCAACGGCATGCTTGGGTCATCCCAATGGGGTGGCTGTAACGACTAACTGTGGTATACATGGCCTACACCGAAAGTCAAGAGGAAAGCATATGAAACATGGCTTCATAATTAAGGTCGCTTATGCACACTATTATTTAAGGAAAGTATTTAAAATTTTAGTACGAAAAGGGGTAATCTTAAACTTTAACCCATTACAAATAAAGGCCCAATAATAACCCAATCCCACCAGGCCCAATAAGTGACAGTCTATTCGAACCCACTGAGAAGCATCACGAGCGGTCCACTAGCCCATGTGAAAGGCCTCCCTTATAATCAAACCGAAGTCTTAAGGGGACAACAAGTGTGTGGAACAATACTCCCAAGATAGTTTCCCATAATGCACTAGGGTGGGATTATATCTCAGCCCACTCCTTTGTTCATAACTTGGAAAACCCAACTTGGCTCCTTACCTCTTATCCCGGTCAGATTTATCCCGAAAAATTTAGGAAGAAAGCAAAAAAGAGATGATAATTTTTTTCCACCTAATTTACAGCCCTAATTCCCCATTAATGCGAAGATGGTTACATCAACCTACGTGTGCAACCCAACAGATATCCCATGATTGAAGAGTAACTCTTATTAATGGACCCACATTAAGTGCCATAACGTATGCCTCCTTAACTCCTCCAGATTATGGCCATACTTGCTCTCAATGATAATAGGATTCACATGGAAGACTAGACCTATAAAATGTCCAATCGCACTCAAAACCAAGGTAAGTCTATCTTAGAGCACAAAACCTTGGTGAAAGGTGATTTTGCTTTTCTCTTGCGCTAGTCGAACTTGAATTAGGCATCGAAGGTTTTTTTTCCTAGGAACATCTTTCTAGGACCCCTGATCTTTTCTTTTTTGTCTTGTAGATAGACTACTTGAAGGGGTTTTACAGTCTTCGACCATCGAATCCAAGATCACCCTCTTCATTTGGCGTCATCATCTATGGGAAGAATCTATCACGATGAGCTTTCAAATGATAAAAGTCGTTGCCCACCACCTTGCTGATGGAAAGGAAGGAGCATCAAAGGAGGCTAAGGTTGGGAAGTAAGTCTGCTGATTTACAAGCGACTGTGAAACTACAAAGAAGGGGATATACGTTGGACACCAATTGTACTGGTGCCAACCCATAGAAGTTGAGAATAGAAATGATGAGAGGATGACTTGGGATCATAAACCCAGATTAAAGAGCCAACTAGTAAAGGTAGAACTACCCAAGCCAGATGGCAGTGCTGAGTTTGTCAGAAGTGAGGGCAAAAAAATGAAAGGAAGCTGGGACTCGGTACCAGAAGGAGAGTTACTCAGCCTCCCAATCTACGATGGTGTTGTACACCTTCAACAGGAGGGGACGTCCTCTTCCTTCTCGCCCTTACCCTTGAAAGAGGTTCTCTGGGCATTCAGAGAAACATGGTCTGAAGAAGACGAGGGGGAAGAAGCATCATCGTCATGAACTCATGATATTTGTTAAGACTTATCGGAGATGGTAGCCTTCAGACAGAGCGAGGCTGACGCCACTGAGGAAGATCGTGATTGTCAGGGGAAGTTGAGAGAGAAAAGGGAAAGAACTTTAAAGGTTTAGATCGACAAGAAGGCAAGAAAGGGAAGAAGATGAATTGCTCTCTCACTATCCTTTTTTATAGAAGGCTAAAGCATAGAAAAATCTAGAAAAATTCATATTTGGGATCCTCTTGAAATTCAAAAAGTGCCCTTTTTCTCTAGAAGCCACATCGCCATAAAGTTTTTGCCATCATGAGGCAGTTTCAAGAACTACACTATCGACAACCAATCTACGATCATCATGTACGAGGCACACTTGGACTGCAAGATACCGTCGCTGACGTTTGCTAATAGTATGACAAGTGCCTCGGAAGACAATCTCTCATAATCATGACAAGGCCGTGCATTGATGCTTCGAAGCCCGTATCGACCATTTACGGCCTATGATGCGATGTCAGCGATACAGATTTCAAGCTTGCTCAGGTGATACTTGAGTATCCTTGTATTGCTTGGCCCAAACTCCCATGAACTATTCCTGACTTAAAATTTAACTCGAGAATAGGGCTAAAGTAGAGAGGGATAATCTTAAACCTTATCCCATTGCAAATAAAGGCCCAATAATCGCCCATTCCGACCAAACCCAATAGGTGACGACACATTCGGGTTCATCAAGAAGTGCCACGAGCGGTCCACTAGTCCACGTGAAAGGCCCCCCTTATAACTGAACCGAAGTCCTAAGGGGAAAACAGGCATGCAGAATAATGCTCTCGAGGTAGTTTCCTGGAACGTATTGGGGTGGGATTATATTGTGGCCTGCTCCTTTGCTCATAACCCAGGAAAGCCAAACTTGGCTCCTAGCCTCTTGTCTGGGTCAGATTCATCCCAAAAATTTTAGGGGGAAAGCAAAAAAGAGACGATCGTTTTTCCCATATGATCTATGAAAACGAACTTACGAGCTTAGATATTTATGCCGAAGAAGGCTCTATATTCAGATCCGCCTCCCGCGAATAGATCATAGTATCGCAAAGAATATTACACACACGTGTATAATAAGAATATAAAAGACAACCATACAGGTATATAGATGCATGATATAAAGTATATGATCTTATACACATTCATAGAATTACATTGTCCCAACACATTATTACATGTCTAAAAGAAAAGTACAAGAGCCTGAGACATACCCCAAGGTGTACAACAAGAACAAAAACTCACACTACTACTGGTGGTGTAAGTCCACTCTCGCTACTAAACACCTAAAAAGAGACTGTAGGGGTGTAAGCCTCACGAGTCACTGGTTCAGCAAGAAAACCCAAAAAAATGACATATGTAACCAACATGTAACCACAAAAGGTAGGTGTAACTCATAACCACGCTAGTCAGATTAAATATAACAATTTAAAGGAATGGACAGGAGTAACAGGAATTAAGATATGAACTCAATTAACATAAGAAGAATCATAATTAAAGATAGCTAAGCAGCTACACTAACTAATGATATCACAAACTACAGTCATTAAACTGACTATACAACTAACCAGAAGTAGACCATTATTAAGTCACATTCTCAAGACACTGCGCAACCTTAACCATAAGTTCACGGGTCTAAAATATTTGTCACTTAGAAATAAACATAATCTATTACAAATCGAACAACTGGTACTTTATACGGATGTAACCACCACAACTACAGAAAACATGAGACGAAAAGTACGACGCTACCACTCGAGCCATGGTACTTGGGTAGCTAGTTTAGAACCTGCTCCAGACAAGAAACCACAAGAAAGTTCTCTCTGTCTCACAGTCACGGACGAAAAGTCCAACTACGGCTCCACAACAACACTGCATAAGTCAAAGAACTGTGGAGACCAACCAACACCACCTACAGTTACACACGCTGCAGACCCATGCTTGACACACCTCTAAAGGTTCCGGAGCCCTTAAAGTGAGGTTGTGGCAACATGGGACTAGCTGGAGACTAGTACGTCTATTGGTGTCCGACTCCCAACCACAATCTACAAAAGACCAGACAGAAAGTTGACCACAACACAAGTTGTTGTCCCACTATCATTTTTCTCTCAATCAGACGGGCTACTCAACAAACGAGTGAGGGTGTCCAAGAAGACGACACAAATATCAACGATACACACAGTACCCCGGACAAACCCCGAGCACGACGTGTATGACTCACAAAGAACTTAAGGTACTTGATTGGAGAGGCATTCCGGAAGAAACGTCAGACCACTAAACTTGGCAATTCACAATAATCCACAATTCATTATTATCATTTAATGCACAACATTTAAACCTTTCATTCACAAGTAAACTCAACCACTACTATTAAAGTTGAACACGTATACTTTGAAATACACTTAATAATGCTCAATAGCACTAAACTACTAATAAAGTATCCATCTCCAATAATCCATCTCAAAACAACATTAATATTTTCTCACATGCATTAAACTATTAGAAAATTATTGCTAATGATTTATGCTTAAACACTATTAATACAGTCCGAACTTACTTAACCAATAATTAATTAGTGAAACTGGGCCCTCACTGGGCCCACACCGGAAATGGAACAGTCACAAGCCTCGGAATGCATAAGGCAACACGCTCCTGATCGCCACCCAGAATGCGACACATCGATAAGCTATAACAAGAATTATAACGCGACAGCGAACAGGTCGCAACCTGATTGCGACAACATTCTCGTCATGTTCACTTAGGAACGCGACCGACTACCTGTTGCATTCTCAGAAAGAATGCATGGCACACAGAACTCGATCTCAATATCTCACTAAACTACTATTTCCACATATTTCAATCCATTGTTCCAGTTTCACATACAAATTCCATGGCATAAACATCAAATAACACCATTTAAAGCTCTAAATGAATCAAACCATGCAAGGAAATGTGAGAAGTTCCCCTACCAACGCGAAGAACACGAAGAACGACGAACCACGGGCGTGTCCGCGCTCCAATTGATCTCCTCGCATTGGAACCATGCAAATCATGAACCTCTGGACCGAATCACTAAGAACCTCTGGACCGTCACGTTCCCACCAAGAAAACGACATATCGATTCGTCACAATATCAAACACAAGCCACACGTCAGCTCAAGGTGCGTCATGTGTCACGCTAGTGGACAAAAGGTTCGAAAAGGTGGCACTGAGGTAGCGACAAAGTAAATGTTGCTTTAATAATGCGACACACACATCGTCGCAACTTTATTGAGAACACGACACTCACCTAGTCACGTTCTCAGACAGAGACCAGCGACCAGTGTTGGCCAAAATACCCAGCCCACAGTGCCCACACAACACACAAGGTCCCAGAGTACGACTCAAATCGTCACGAGGCACAAGGTCAACACCACACCGGCTCCGAAATCCAATAAATTAAATCTGAAACGCCAAAATGCTACAATCTACAACCCTAACTCCACATTAATACGAAGGAGATTACATCAGGCTATGCAGGCAACCCAACATATACCCCATAACTGAAGAATAACTCCTAATAACGGACCCACGTCAAGTGCTATAGCGTTTACCTCCTTGACTCCCCACGATCATGGCCATAGTTGCTCTCAATGATAGTGAGATTTGCATGGGAGATGAGGCCTATAAAATGCTCAGTTGCCCTCTAGACTAATAAGGTAAGTCTATCTTAGAGCACAAAATCCTAGTGAAGAATGATCTTACTTTTCTCTTGCTTTAGTCGAACTTGACTTGCGCATTGGAGGATTCTTTTTGGGAGCACCTTCCCAAGACATCTGATCCTTTTTTCTATCTTGGAATCAATTCAAGATCATTTTTCACTAGTTTGAAATATCAGTTGGGTCTTACTTTAGGTGTAGAGATTCCTCTGTGTTTTATAGATTGCACCTTCCTAGGCTGTTTCTTAAGATGCGGAGACGGTTAAGACTCTAATCGTGAGTACAACTTCAGCTAGTGGTCATGATGAGCTTCGATGCCCCACAAGGGACGTGGATAGTTACTCGCATTAATCATGGGCGTCCACCATTATCCTCTTTAAGACTAAACTTATTTCAGATAACCGCTTCTTCAGTTAGGAATTTGTTAACCTCTAACTTGGATTAGGGCATTGGCCGCCGCCGCCGAGATAAAAATTCACTAGCTCAAAAAAACCTTTTGGGCTATAGGCTGCCAGGATAAACTTTATTAGGTTGGGCCTGCCGAGTTAGACATAGAGTGTAGGTTGGGTTATTTCTTACCGTAGTGCCTATGGAGTCACTACCTTGAGGGCCTAGTATGCTCACCGAGGTAAATGCCCTTTCATAAGTGGCAGATCCATGGCTCGTTAGCACTTTGTGAGTCTTATCTATAAATATGGTTGTCCAAGATGGACTTTTATTGGGCTTTCACTTTTTTGAGCCGAGCTTGACAATGAATTTTTATGATTTGAGTTAGAAGACCGAGATTATCTCTTTCACAAATATAAATTTTTGTATATATGAATAGAGTATTTCAGTTAAATCTTTTTTAAAAACTAAAGAAAGATATATAGGTTGAACTCATTGAGAGAGCACCCATACAAAAGAAGACATTTTGTCATTATCTAAATACGTCACTAAAAATGCAATCCCTCCCACTACAATAAATTCTCCAAATTTGGTCATTAAGCACACACTACAATACAATCCCTCCAACTTTGAAGGCTCCAACCTCTAATTAAAAATACATCATTAGCTTCCCATGGTTCATCTAAACGCACTGGAATAAGAGATTGCGGCAGCTTATGAACAGTTTATATCTCATATTAGATCGAGTATACTAGTCATATTAGATGATTGACCCATAACACATTTTTTTATCATGTTAAAAGTTTGATGGGATCCATCAAAATTTGTTTTACACAAACATCTACGGTGCTAGCTCGGTGGCCTTCCACTAAACTACAATTAATAAGAGGTCGTTAATAATCAAAATAGTCATCTATTCATGCGATCTATAATCTCTTCTCACCCTTCTGACATGGATATATAAATATGGAAAATACAGTTATAAACAGTAATTTTGTCACCAAACTTAACACACACTAATGGATATTGGATATACCACAGCTTTTTTTTTCTTTGTAAAATGACAACTATATATTTACTGTCAAATAGTGATATGGCATAGATACTCACGTAGTCACGTTTATCTACCAAATTAAAGTCTCACCGATCTAAGCGGGATTCCTTTGTCTTCACTCCACAGAAAACCAATAAATTAAACTTAAATAAATTTGTTACTTTGACTCGAAAGGTAAAGAAATCTTTTGGATTTCTGCATTGAACATCCCATTCAACTTATTGGATATAAATGCAACTCCTTCCAGACAGTCAAATCCGATATTAATTGTCATTTAGTGATGTACAGTTGTGCACCACCTTTTGTTTTACCGCAATCAAGTTCAAATGTCGAAGAATGGCGTCAACAAATTAGTTTCCAGCCAAATACAGGTCTGGAAAGGATTTTTTTTTTTAATGTGACGTTTTGATCATTATTTGTCACAAATATAATAATTTAATGTTCAAATTAAAAACTTATAAAGTCGGTTCACACTAACAAAAGTATTGTCAGACTGACTTCAATAGAATTCGAGATTGAGTCCTCAGATCAATTGATGAAAGGAAGAATCAAGTTGTCAATGTCACTTGCAACAGTGGTCGACGTCGTTTATTTTGCAATAAATCAACTTAAAAAAATATCTCGGGGTCAACGCTCTGACATACAAATCAGGTCCTTGTTCTGATAGAAATATAGAGTATGAAGAGGGAGAGAGAGAAGATGTCAAGGTAAGTTGAGATCTCTAATATGGCTTCGAAATCTCTTGTTCTTTTAACATGTGACGATGGGATCTTTTTATATGTGATCTATGATCTATTGTGGTTTTTGGATCGCCTGGCTGTGAACAGTGACGAAGTCAAAAATATTTAGAAAAGGGGGAGGGATAATTAATAAGATAATTATTTATGGATACTCAACGTAAAAGAGTAATTAATAAAGTTAAAAAAAATTCACATATCCATCATAAAAAGAATTTTTATGTAAAAAAATTAATAAGGAGAAAATTTATGCAAAAAAATAAAGGGACTTGATCCCCTGGCTCCGCCACTGATGACTAATTTTTTTTCCTTAGATGCATGACCCTAAAAAAAATTCACAATTGGTATTGTCTTACAAACATGGAGTTGTTTTAGTGTCGGAGTCGTGGTCAGATTGTGGGTGTCCTAATTGGATCCTAATCCGTGTTAGATATGTGTTGGACTGTTGCTCCGGGCCGTCAAGATTTAATAGATTAATGTTTCTAGGTCGATATGGTGACCCATAAAAATATTAAATAAAATTGATGAAATGTTAACAGAATGTGAAAGGGTCTGATCGCAAATATCACCATGCGGCGAGGACATAGGAAGAACATGATACAAGTTGTCTATTATTAGATAAGTTATTAAGTTAACATGCCCAGGATTAGAAATCCTACCCGGCTGCTCCCAAGTGGCTTTGCCTACGGCTGGATCTGAGTGCATCGCACACAATTTGGCGGTGCCGTGATGCTCTAGCGAGAAGATGGCACGACAAGGCCCACCCGCGCCGCACCTCAGAGAGCCACGTGTCGGTAGCCTTGCCCGGACGTGACCCGCAATTCAAATTTCATAATAAATGCCACGTATATTTGGCTTTTCCCTCCACAAAGAGAGAGAAAGGAGGCGCCAAGCCGCCAACAGAGGGCAAAATTTTGCCGAGGCCGGGTCCCACGTGTCCGGGGCAGCCGTGCTCGGCTCCCATTGGGTCTCGCGCACGACCCCTTTCCCCTTGAGACGTGTCTCCTCCCCTCCACCCGGTGTCGCCGTTGGTATCAGGCGTCACACCCCCACCCCGCCACGCCGCGATATTTCTACCATTTGACTCCGTGTTTTCGCCCAGGAAGAAACGGCTTGGACTCTCATTGACGCGCGCACACGAGATTGTGGTGCGCCGGGCGAAACGGCCGAGGCGTACGCGAGACTGGCCTTCGGCAAAGGCGACGCACGTAATGGCTCTCCGGGACACGTGTCGCGGCCAACTGAGGCGCGGGGGTCGCTTGGTGGCGGGGCAGCGGGGGCAGCTTCCCCCGGTGGCGTTTGCTGCCCGAGGAGTTGCCCGGGGTGGGGTGGGGGGGTAGGAGTAGGACTAGGAGGGACCCCAGGCGGAGAATAAGAAACCTCACGTCAGAGTCGCCGCCCCCATCCCGACCCCGGTCTCCATCCCTCGGAAAAATAAAACAAAAGGGAGCTCCCAAGACATCCCTCTGGTCCCCGGCAACGGCCTGCCACCCCTTCCTTCCCCCGAACCCCGTGCGGTTATTCCCGTCGGCGATGGCTGATCTCTTCCCCAGGATGCCCCGCGGCAGAGGTTCGGCGGAGCAACGCCGCGAGGCCCGCCGGTACAGGTTCCACGTGCGGCGGCTGATAGCATTGGGCGGCGGTGCGCCGGAGTCGAGGCCTCGGCAGGGTTCGATCCTGGGGGTGAGGCGGCGCAACGGGGCCGAGCAGCGCGGACGATTCGGCACGGGCGGATCCGACGGCCGGGGGGAGCCGGTCCCCCCCACGCCCGTCCCTTTCGGGACGCCCGGCGACGAGACGCCGGCGTTTGGCTGCGTCTCTCTCTCCGGCCGCGCGCGTGAGATGGAGGACTTCGTGTCCCTGAAGCCTGGCTTCTTCAGATTTAGCTACGCCGGCGCTTCGCCACTGCACTTCTTCGCCGTCTTCGACGGCCATGGCGGCTCCCACGTACACCCGGACGCCATTTCCTCCCCTCTCCCGACGTTTAAATCATCACTGTTGCACGAATATATCTACGCTTGACTGCTGCGTGAGAATTTTCCAGGTCGCCCTGGCGTCAAAAATATACGTCTTGCAGGAACACCCGCGTTGTACGGGTGGGGGAAGATGGGAAGCGGAGAGGTCACCGACGCCACCACATGGTTGTGATCTTTTCCTTGAATGGATGTTTCAGGTGGCCAGGCTGTGCAAGGAGCGGATGCACATCATCCTCGCAGAGGAGCTGCGGCTGGCAGAGGCGGAGATGCTGGTTGGCGAGGTGGAGGTCTCGGCGGAGTCCATCAACGCGGCGCTGGTGAAGTGTTTCAGTAGGATGGATGAGCTCGTGCTGTCGTCCTGCACTTGCGGCAGCGTCGGGGAGACCTGCCGCTGTGAACAGCGAGGGATGGCGGCCGACGTCGTGGGATCCACTGCTGTCGTGGCCCTCGTCGACCGTCAGCACATCATCGTAGCCAACTGCGGCGACTCCCGCGCGGTGCTCGGTAACAACGGCATCTCCGTCCTGCTGTCCGAGGACCACAAGGTTGGTGGCATTCTCCGTAATTTTACGACCATGAATGGACTTGTAGTTGTGGGTAGTATGGGTGGGGCCTCCGGGGTGATGTGCCACGTGGCGAGCCGACTTCGAGGGTCCACCGCGCCGTTGGGGGATTCTAGTTACGTCGTTGCTTCCTCTTTGGCACTTTTCAGTTTCGGTTTTGGGACCCGTTTGGTTTCTAAGCGGGTCCCACGTGGGTCGCCGCCACGGCCCTCTCCACGGCTCCATTCCACCTCTCCGGGTTCTTATGGGGTGGCCCGCACACGTCCCCACCTGGAGCCAGGCTACGATCCCCCCCGGCTTCCGGGTGCGCTCTCACGGGGCGTGAGTAAGGTGGGCCCGGCTCGAGTTAGTTAGTACTGCTGCGGCGGGATCTCGTCTGCCTAACGTTTTTGGAGGTCCATGTGTTTTATGTTGGGGTGTTCTGGACTTTTAGTTTGTACTCTTCTCAATCTTTTATTATTAGTTTATAGTCCCCAAGATTTGGCTATTACAAACAAAAGGACGTGTCTTTTAAAAAGTTAACTTTCTTAGGTCCAAGATTAAATAGTAAAGGTTGGCGATTTAAAGACGAATCCAGAAAGGTTTACACGCAGTTACACAAGACTGCAAACTAAAAATCGTTCATATGTTGAGCAGGTGGGGTGTATTAGCTGTTCTAACTTGTTACACCTGTCCAACCCCTGCAGCCAGATCGCGTCGACGAGCTGGCGCGCATTGAAGAAGCTGGCGGGAGGGTTGTGTTCCTGAATGGGGCTCGCGTGCATGGAATTCTCGCTATGTCTCGTGCGCTCGGTGAGCTTCTACACGCTACTTGGTTAAGTTTGTGCGCCTCTCATTTTGTTACTTGCATCTGTCGTTGTCACGAATATGTTGTTGCGGCTGTTCTAGATATGCTGATGTAGCAGAGCAAAAGCTTTGATAACCCATGTGTTCTGTTCAGTGTGATTTATATTGTTTGTTCTAGTGATTTGACTGATCCCGAGTGGTTGCCAATTTATATACTCGGAGAATGTGTGGAAGCAACTTGCTGGTTAGTTGTCCAGACCTGCTAATTCCTTGCATACAGTCCTAAGGTAGAATTTTCCATTTGTGATGACAATATTTTAAAACTGTTTTACACTTTGAAAGATAAACCTGAAACACAGTAGTCTTAAAGTAAAGAGAATTAGGAACAGTTTCAAGAACTTTCCCGTTGGAATTTGTGAGGTGCACTGTCTCTTGCTCTATTGGAAAAGCGACTTGTTTTGTCTTCCCTCTTGTCATGGAAGCTCTTGCTCACTCATGGCTTAGTACCTTACATGCTGTAGTGGGCAAGAATGAAAACCTTCCAAGCCACTGGATGAAAGATGCACATAAGGCAAAAAATTTGCATGAGTTTTAGAGGACTAGCTAGAGCGGGCAAAGCATGTTTGCCTCGGAAAGAAGAACAATTCTCTATTTCCCATCTGCCTTAGAAGAAGAACCTTAACTTTTGGCCTTTTATTATAGGATTTCTCTACGGAAATCCTATTCTCTTTATAGAGTTTAATTATCTGGTTTGCTCTTAAAATCTAATCTTAGTACTTTCTAATACATGTTCTTTCCTACCTTACATCTTTGATGTGAGTGTGCTTGGTTTAGGATTTAGTTATGAGCATAACCTCCTTAGATTCATAAAATTATTTGCATATTTAATATAATCACATCTGAGACAAATTATTTATAAGCTATAATCACATCTGACAGGAAGTTGGTGAGCTTCTTGTTTATTAGGATAGAAATGTGATGGCTGTAGGGGGTCGGTCCATAGCAAAAGTTTGTTTAATCCATGAAGTTTCCTCTTTTCTGATCTACTAACCAACTGTTTAAACAATAAATACATATAATGTTATCTTATCTTTCCATATAAGATAACATTAACCTTTTTTTTTAATAAATAGGTTAATGCCACAAGGTTATGACTTGGCTATATGAAAGCTGGCATTGAGCAATGTGCCTTAATTTAGAAGTTTTAGTAACTTTGATCATATCTTGTATTACATATTTCTACAATTCATAAAGTTCTAATCCATGCACTTATATAAAGGAGAGAAAGGTGGACATGATGATTCCTCGTCGGGATATGAATAATTGCCCTTTCTCAGTCTCCTTCTTGCCAATAAAACTCTTGCAAGAGTTGGATTTTACAGTAGGTGGTACCCCTCTTAGTCTTAAGTAGGTGGAACCATTCAGTGTTTGTTCCTCTTCACATTCTTACAGTTATGAAAGAAAAGACACATTTGTGTCTGAAGTCTGAACCATGTGAATGATAGATTTTTGCATTCCATCTACTTTGCGAAAGGATCCCCAAAAACATGTCCATGCAGTAGTTAGAAGGCATTCTAGCCAAATGCGTTGAATGGCTTAAGAAATTTCAACCAAGGTAGGTAAAAATTAGATAGGGTGATTTGAATGGGTCTTGCCCACAATGATCCAATCACAACCCCGACCTCAACTCTTACTGGGGTTTGGACGGATGAGGGTCGATGGGCTTAGGTTCAGTGATCGACCAATTCCACATTAGAATCTAATCCAGCAAGGCCCTGCCCCTGCCCTTCCCTTCAGATGTCCCTTACTTCACAGTCAACACCGTTTCAAAAGGAGAAATGATGATGATGAAGAAGAAGAACCAAGGAAGAAACTACTTACCTCGCCATCATTGATGCAGCTTGCCGCTGATGCTGTCACCGCCATTCAGATTGCTGCTGGCCACTGCTACTGCTGCTGAACTGCCTCCTCCACCTCCTCTTGCTTCTCCTGCTGCACAAGGGTGGAGGCATCTGAAAAGAGGAAATGACACCGGAAGGGGGAAAGCATGCTGCATGTCGAGGGAAAGAAAGGCCAAGTTACACAAAATCCCATGTAAAGGATATATCAATATACAAAACCTTAGGACCATAAAAAACCGGATTGCCTTGGAGCAGTGGCAGATCAGCCTCAGATTGACTGGTCATTTTTTGGGGCCATTGTTCTGAACACTATTTGCAATCGCGCCATCCTTGATGTCAACCATTGCATACTTGGTGCCATTTATCATTAGCATCTCTATACTTTGTATTAACTGTCTATTGAGGACAAGTTTACGCTTATCAAATTTGTTGTGCTGGTGAACTTTCTTTAAAAATGTGTCGAATGGTCACTTCAAGAAACACATGAAAATATGGAGGTGGTCGTTCTAATTGTCTTAGAATGTGCGACAATAAATCATGCCAAGTATTGGAAGCATAACCTTGGACCAAATTCATCCCATAGATAACCTACAATGTTCACATGCTAACAACGAGTTTAAAGAAATGACTATAACAATCAAGGATGTATATGGCAATAAAAGTTGTCATAGATAGTCTAAAAGTTACCATTGTATGTGCTTTTGACGGTGAAACCTCATAGCCATATGTCGCCACTAAAAGGTCGTATGTGGTGAGATTTGATTATCATTGTGCAAAGCATCATACGACGACTAAATAGATGCCCCTGCATATCCCCCTATTGTCACATAGATCATTTCATTTGTGATATGTCACCACTAAAAGGTCGTATGTGGTGAGGTTTGATTATCATTGTGCAAAGCATCATACGACGACTAAATAGATGCCCCTGCATATCCCCCTATTGTCACATAGATCATTTCATTTGTGATCACAAGCATGCGCTTTGTGTGGTTTCATTTCTCATCATAGAGGTCCATCGATCACATGTTTTTGAGGAATTATAGTGAGGCAATTTTATATATAATGGTTATTTTGTCAACATATGAAGTCACAACAACAATAATAATTGACATGTTGTGGTACAACGAGCATTTGATGGTGAGGAGAGAGCACCCATGGAAACAAGAAGAAGAAGAATAGTAGTAGTAGCTTTATTGTTCCAAAATAATATCACATAAATAAGGTACAATTTACCTTAAGAAGACAATGTATAAACTTCATATTCATAGGATAATGATTAAAAGGAACTTCGCCATAAAGAATTATGTAGAGAACAATTAATAAATACATGGATGGTGCATGTGACCAATGTGAAAGCATTAATGCAAATAAAGCACACAATAACATAGACATATGATACACCAATATCATAACGGAAGATGGACAACCTCGATTCACAAGGTTACCAAAATTAGGAAAAGGGCGAACCCAGTGCACGAGGCTCTTGTCGGCGTGAGGTCTGGGGAAAGGACGATGTATGCAGCCTTACCTCGACGAGTCGAGAGGTTGTTTCCAGTTTCGAACCCGTGATCTCCATGTGATGCAGGGGAAACCTTACTTTTGCTCCTAGGTCCGCTCTTCACCAAAATTAGGAAAACATATTATAAATTTTCTTTTAATCATTTTATCAACTTGAGATTGTTCTCGAACTATCGCATTAGTGGATACCTGTTGCTTCTATACATATTGTCGCCTACTTGGATGTTGGACCTATTTTGTGCATAGGTAGGGCCCATGAGTCAGGATTTAAAGTAACAATTAATGTTATATCATCCAGCCCACCAATATGAGGATTTATGGGATCTTGAATGCAATAACACAACCATATTATTAATAACGTTGGTGCAATCCACATTCTTTTGTGGTAAAAAGACATAGACACATCTTAAAGGAAAGTGTAGGGATGCCAACCAGTTGAGCTGAGATAAGTTTTGAAGGCATTGAGCTCAGACAAGCCTTTTTTTTTTGTTAATAGCCTAGTGGCTAAAGTCATAGGTGAAAGCCCTACCCCTGTTCGAACCTGGGACCCCCCCCCCCTCCCTCTCCACCCTACCTGGTGTCCCATCTACCTACAGGTGGGGGACAGCTCAGACGAGCTTTGCTCACTCATATTCAGGGCTAAATGGCTACAAGCTCTTTTCGTGGCGTGAGCTCTGCTCAGCAAATAATTATGTCACTTTTGCTCGAGAGATAACATGCCAACAATATGAACGAAGCCAGCTTAAAAATATGTCATAGGACACATAAAGAGAAAAAGAGGAAATCCATCACTTTGATAGAGATCGAGGGGTGAGGGAAACTCTGAGTTCCCATATGAGACTAATGGTCGGATGTCCAGTATGCATGTGGGGCTGTGTTACTGCACAGGCAGGTGGGGTGGATCTGCCATCCACATGCATGCATGCACAACATACGTGATTGCCTGCAAGGAGCATGGACCCATAACAGGCTGGGTCCGTGACTCCATGGCAGACATGTTAAATCCATAACAGGCATGAAAAGAAAAGATTGCATGCCTATAAGCAATATATGTTGAACCAAAATAAAGAAAAAAGCCTTTGCTGGAGTCTTGTGCAGTCAGCTGACTTCCTTTGTATAGGGAAGTGTTTAAAACAAATATGGAAATAAAATAACCTACATATCGATATGAACCTGCTTGTTAGCTGACCGAGCCAAACTAGGAAAAGTCAGGCTTCACTTGCTTAGCCAAATGAGCCGCACCTAGAACTCGGTCCACTAAGCTACTTAAATCGAGATAAGCAACTTATCTCAGCCTGATATTAAGTAATTCACATGCAGATCAGCTCATTCCTAGCCATAAAAAAGAGGGGAAAATACTCAATTGTCTATAGTATATGAGAGATTATTATATAATAGTAAGCACTGTAAGGCTACAATAGATAACAAGAATGTAGAAGAAAAATGTGACACTTTTATCTAAACAGCTGAGAAATCCGATGAAATGTATTAAGCAAAGATGCTTTGAACCATCTAATATAGGAAACAAGAGAATTCTATGCAGTAATTCCTAAAGGAATAGAGGCAGCAATCACAGTGAAACAACTAGAGAGGTTTTTTGTATGAGCAGTTGCATGGCATCAAAAGAGAATGGTAGAGAAACAATGATGCACTTCCATCTATAAGGAAGGGGAAGATGGCGGGAAGGAAAAAGGAGAGGAAGTGGTGAAGAGGAAGAGAATTATGATAATGCATTGGGAAGATGGTAGTGGGGATTTGGGCAGTTGCATGGTATTCCATAACCTATAAAATTCTATGTATATAGACTAATAGCTTTTCTTCTCTTTCAATGTGGGAGTCTTTGATTCATTCCTTCCCTTGCCCCTAGTCATGACACAACAGCTCCCTTTTGTAGTGTTATACTCACCAATAGGCACCCTGCTTCATTTTTCACTTTTGACTAGGCCCTATAGCCCAACCATCTTTGAGAAATTGTCTTCTTCAACCCTACATTCCTATTGTGGGATCCTGCTCCTATACTACAATCACAACGTTATAACTTACTCCACATTTATGGAACATACGCTCTTCTTCCCTTTCTGATATAGGATTGATTAGTTCATTCTTGCCTTATTCCTCATCATAGTGGTGGCTCCATAATGTTATACCAATCTGTGGTTAATCCTTTCCTACTAGCCAACTTGGTGCTTGAGTTCCTACACAAAACATGCAAGAGAACGATATGAGGGGGGTTATGAAGAAGACGAGGGGGAGAGAAATATGGGTATTTGGAAGAGCCAGTGGTGGGTGATGAAATCCCAGGGAAGAGGCCTGGTGGCAACCCGTAGTGGTCGTGGGTGTTCGGTCAGGTCCTAATATTGGGTATAAAAATAAGGAAGAAAGGGAAGGAGAATGGGTTGAAGAACAGGAAGGAAGAAGGGAGGGAGGGGAACAAGAAAGAGAAAAAGAAGAGGGAATGGAGTGGACTTCTATGATAGCAATGAAAGGCATTGTACAAGTCACAATGTAGCAAGGGAGCACAAGGATATGATAGTGATTGTATGACCATGGGAGGACAGCGGTGGTGATGCACAAGCACAATAATGGGTAGTGTGAGATAGCACACCAGTGCACACGCGTGTGGTTGGACAATGGGCAACTAGTTGATGAGACAGCCATGCATACTGGGTAGTGGAAAGGGGTACGAAATAGCCAAGGATGGCAAACTCGGTTTCGGTGTCGTTCAGATCAGTAGGGTCTGAAACCGATATGTTTCGGTTTCATCTGAAACTGCCAACCTTGGAAATGGCTCTAGTGAGTAGGAAAAAGAGTGGGGGATGGGGGGAGGCAACCAATTATGTGGACACTACATGATAAGAATCATGATAGAAGAGTGTTATACCAATGCACATTAGCATGACAACAACTTGGAATTCATTAATGTGAAATTATAGAAAGGATGGTTGGCCTTGTGCCCTGTAGGATTTTAAGTGCAATTGGATATGCTGCCATACGTTACTAACATAATTCACCATGAAATACTATTACATGGCACATAAAATAGCCATTAGAAATAGTGCTGCATAGAGACACATGCCTGGCAGGCGTTTAGCACCAAAGCAATATGTTACCATCTATATTGTTGCTTTTGATGGTAGTATTTCTCACCATGGTATGGCTGGAATATTCACCATGGTCCTGCTCTACTTCTTAGGGTCATGTACTTGTTGTTTATTATATGTTTTTTTATGTATATTGCAATATACAGTAACCTATTGCAGCAATAATTTTTGACGTTGTGTTATAGCAATTTATGTAGTTTGACCTGAATTTATTCCTTGAACGGACTCTCCTGTAAAGTCTGATAACCTGTGAATTTGATGCATATTTGAACCAGAGAAACATTTGAATGTGTCGAAAATACCTTCCCAGTCCAACAGACTGATGTTTATTAAATGCTTAAGGATGTTTTACTTTCATGTTGGTGTTCTAATTGTTTGTATACTCCCTTTCCCTATAGATCCATAAGCCATGATTAAAACAATCAACACATTGAATTTGCAACCGGCGTATTTGTTACAACTTTTAAGACAGTCCCTGGAAGCTAAGTTTGTCAGTGGGTCCAGTGACCAAGAAGGATCTGGACCACGTAATCCTTATCAGCTTTGAAGTCAGAGTTTGATGAAATGTCGGTCCATTGCCATCCATACATGATAAATAATCGTGGTCATCCGATGCCTTCTAGTTTTCAATGACTAAACTTCTTTAGGATTTAAAGAGTAAGATACAAAAAAGGTATCCTAACAAGATGCACCGTCTAGTTTACTTGAGTTTTATTGCCCTTAGGTCATGGATTGTGCTTAACCCCATGATGATCCTTGAATTGGCTAGACTATCTTTATTACCGACAGCAGACAGTGGAGGAATTATAAATTCATGTTTATATTTCTGGATTGGAGAAATAGACTTGGATTGCAGCCTACAGGCCAGCATGTACAGTTGATGCATCATCCATTCCATGCTAGGCTTTAAATAAGGAACGGAGATAAAGAGTCCACCTGGTTTTTGCCATGGGCAGCAGGCTTAATTGGAAAAGGGCATAGCTCTAGGAGTCATGTAAGAAGATTCTGGCCGAGTGAATGTGAAATTTCCTGAATAATCTAGGCAGACATGGTGTCAATGAGCAATGACATGTTACTCATTTTCTTTTTCTGGGGGCTTTACCAATACTTCAGAGACAAATGTTGAAAGGGTTCAGTGACCATTTTTTTAGCCTCAGAGTTGAGCTGGATTGCTTGGCTGCTTACAGGGTGGAATAGAGCTTTACATGATTGTAACTGGCTTGAGTAAGATTCTTTACGTAGTAGCAGAGAATAATTGAAAATTGTGATTAATGGACCAATGCTAGAATTTGAGGCTTGTAGAAATGACCTCAGCCTGCCATGTACAGTTGATCTATTGCCCATTTCACGTGAAAGTTGGAATTAGTTGGCATGGGAGCAAGATAGAATCGCAAATGTATTTGGTGTGCGTGACTCACACAGCGGGCTGCTTTGGGAAGCATTTGCTTGTCTTGGGCATGGGACAGGTACACGAGTAAGCATGATGATAAATCTTGACTGTGAAAGATAATCAGGTTTTGTCCTTGTTCTCTGTCTAGGTGGGGTAGGACACAGGAGGGGAGAAATGCTTCCTAATACGATCTTTGTATTTAGACAGTCTTTGAATCAGCATAACAAGCATATGATTTGGATAATTGGACATCCAAAAGAAAAGCAGACCAGTAGACTTGAAAAGTTCCTGGCAATAATCCGAGAAAGAGAAATGAAATATATACCGCACCCAATAGCTTCTGTAACACAACAAAACCAAGAGAACATCAGAATGATTCACAAAAGGCATCTAGATTCTCTCCACCTTTTAGCATGCTACCTTCTGCATACTTGTATATCTGCAACTAGAATCCACATCTTTCTGTCCTGTTTTCTGTCAAACCTATTTATTACCTTGGCTTTTTGTGGAACCGGGTTGAAATTGCGATCTCCTATGTCCTGCTATATGCTTTCCTATCCATAGCTTTCTGCAACCATCCATGTCAACAAAGCTTTATCATCCCTCCCTGCAAACAGGTGATAAGTACCTGAAGCCATGGGTGATCTCTGAACCTGAGATGACTGTCACCCGGAGGACCCCCGAAGACGAGTTCCTGGTCATCGCAAGCGACGGCCTGTGGGACGTCGTACCCAGCGGCTTTGCATGTGATGCCACACGTCGCTGCATAAAGGAGGTGATGGAAGCAGGCGGTGCCGCAAACTTCCCCCCTCTGTCCATCCAAAGCGTGGTGGGGGCGCACCCGCCCGATTCGCACTGCGCCATCGCAGCATCTACGCTCGCGCGCCTTGCGCTCGCGCGCCATAGCAGCGACAACATCAGCGTCATCGTCGTCGATCTGAAACAACGCTGAAGGAGACGGCGGAGTGTGTTCTCCTGCCCTCTCACATTATTCTCCATGACGGTTAACCGTTCAAACGTTACCGAGAGAAAGGGGAGGAAGGAAACGTGAAGATGAAGCTCTCCACAGGGCGAATGCTATCCATATCTAAGTATCCGTGTGTTTCGTTTCGTTCTGAACTTAGGACATATGCTTAAGACTGGTTATATATGTTTCTGAGTATGTTTTAGTTATGTTTGAGACTGGTTATACATACATATGCTTAAGACTGGTTATATGTGTCAGAGTATGTTTTAATTTATGCTTGAGACTGCTTAGATATGATTCGACTGCTGTTTCTTTCAAAATGGAGATGCTTGTTGTCTGGTAACTTGCAGGGATGTCAAGGGATGTCCGGGCGTCCGTTCATCCATCCTCTGTTCCTTAGGTATTGGTTATTGGTCATATCTGATATGCGGCTCTCGTGGGTATCCATGTACTCTCGTGGGTATTTAAATGTGAACTCTCGTGGGTATCCATGTACTCCCCTTTTCGCGCGTATTTAAATGCTATTAGTGCGTTTTCATGCATGTATAATGTTTGGTAAGGATGTAACATATAATCATGAATCAAGATAGCTCGTAAATATTATATATATATATATATATATCCCATGTTTTGGAAGTTTGAATTTACTTTAGAAGAGATAGAGCAAATAGTCTATGTTAACACATACGGCTGATAAAGTCACCGTCCATGATTATGTATAGGCAATTGATACCTATTTATTTTCCACTAGTAAGCCCGCATGGCCCTGGGATATCTTTCTTAGAGGATTGTATTTTTTATGTTTTTATACTTTTGGCCATTTTATTGGTTAATGTATTAGTGGTTCATTGTATCCATCTAAAGTGCTATCAAAAGTATAATAAGTATTTCTTTTATTTAAAATGTTTTGAGTTGGTGTTTGAATTAGACCTACTCCACCCCTCTCTATGGATTTAGGGTTTGTAAAGGTCCTATCTTTGGCAAACGTCAAAGATTTTGTCGTCTCAAAAGAGGTAATTCTATCGTTGCTCTCTTGTGGTGGCCCCCTTTCGGGGGCTCCCCCCTCCCCTTTCCTTTCCCTCATCCTTTTTTGAGTTTTTTGGTTCAACATATTCCGTCTCCCTCCTTCCTTTCCCATCTCCCATCTTTCTCTTACTTGTCCCCCCCCCCCCCCACCTCTTTGTTGTTGTCTTTTTGTCTCACTTTTGTTTGGTGCTTCTTAATCATCATCTCTTATCTTTCATTCTTGCTTTTCCAAGCCCACATCCTCCTCGACTCTTCCTGTCCCTCTTACTCCCATTTGCAACATCTTTCTTTTTCTTTCCTCTCCCTTGTAACCTTGCTAGCCTTCCCTCCCCCTCCCCCATGGTCACCTCCTTAAGTTCCATTTTTCACAACTCGTCTTGATTTTCTTTTTTGGTTTGAGGAGATCTCTTTCTCCTTCTTTGGTGCTCGAGGGTATCCCCTTCGGTGTGACACTCGTCATTAACTACACCTCTGTGTATGTCCCCTTTTGGTTGTTCACCCAATTTTAAAGCTCCCCTTTCCAACCATCTCCAAAGTCTTTCTTCCTCAGCTTGCCCACGTGCTAACAAGTCTTAGAAGTGTTTGATCATGCTTGTTTGTTCCTAAAGTCCCTAAATATGGGGTTGAGAATTTCAAATATAACTCGTAGTTTGGAGATTCTCTGTGCACCTCATCGAGATGTGGGTCTTTCGAATTATCTTCGTCGGTTTACTGTGCAAAAATAATGTAGCACTTCTCCTCTAGTGGCAGCTCTCACCTCGGCCTTTCATTGACATTGGCGAGTTTTCATTTGAAGACGTTTGATCTTGTATTTGGGTTTGAGAAGTACGCTTTATTTATGTGGGTTATCTATCCATCCCGCCCCATATGTACTCTTACGTGACTTATTATGTTCTTTTCGCTACTCTGTTTGCATCGGGAGTCCTCTCCCATGTAATATTTTATGCAATCAATTTTAGTAAATGAATAGAGCTCTATGCTCCTTTTTGCTCAAAACAATAAGTTGTTTGAATTATAACTTTGAGTGGGTCAAATTGATGAACTGGTCAGGTTAATAGGAGAAGAGTAGGTTGAGAGGAAAAGAATAGAAATAGTACTTGTTGCACACTTGGTTACGCAGCAATGGTGAATTGCCTTATCTCAACTTCATATCATTGATTCACATATATGGTGAAAAGATATGAGATACGATGTTCTCATTATAAATATCATTGGCCACTTATCACGTTGCACATCTTGTGCTCACGTGTGGATTAATAATATGAGAGCGAAATAACACATGTCGTATTTATTACATACGAAAGTATGTATCATGTATTACTCAGAATTATCATGTAGATAATTGATTGTGAAACTGTGTTTCATTTAGCACACCCTTGATCGAGACGTTAAGAATGACGGGAAATAGAGTTGGATTGGGTTGATATCTCCGTATATTAAACTATAATGTATCCTAATTTTTTAATTATAGTCTGAGGCATTATTTATAAGCAGATATGAGTTCAAGTCTAATCTATAGTTCGTCGTGTCATCAAATATCACAATCACACGTCTCCGCCATAGGCGGGTTGGACATTGGAGAGAGGTGGGAGCACCCCATCCCGGGTTCGATCCCGGGGTGGCGTTGAGAATTTCCAGTGACGGATGCCACTGAACTACAACCAAAAATAAAATATCGTAATAACACGGTCGTATCATACCGTGCCGGAGGAGGCAAGTCTCTTACACGATTGATCTAATTTCTTTACTTTTATTTTTAATTATTTTTTTAAGTGTATCGTTTAGATTGAAAATTGAAATGCTAAGTGCAGTACACTTCAATCTGGATCGTGTCAATGGAACCCGAAATGGCTGAGTCCTATGGCACGTCAAACTTTGGTCTAATCACTGAAGTTTTTGATGAATTTGTTTATGTTTTCAAATGAGCCAAAATTCTCTTAGATTTCTAATTATTATGGATCCGAGTGAGAGGAGATGGATTAAGAGATTCCAAAAGGGAAAAGGAAGGATCTTCCTTAAAAAAATTGGAATGGGGTAGCTGTATTGCGTTCTGCATTTTGGTTTTGAACTAGAACATGAATGCCAAGTGATACCGGTCGTCGTCAACCGACATGTCAGCCTGGCGAGAACGATGGTCGGCCACGATGACGAACCGACGACCAAGTTGTCGGATCTCGTTGTTGTAGGCAGGTCAATCAATTCCGAGGGCCAGTTTACTCAAGCACTACATCCGGGCGTTCTTAGCTGGTGCCAGGTCATACTTGCCCTGAGGGCAGATGAGTCCCGTAAATCACGACCCTCTAGCTGGCCTGTGTCCGCTTTGGGCAGGTGGCTGTCAAGGCGAGATTCTCGGAGCCCAGCAGGGGGGGATTCCCTGATTGGCGCCCTTGCCTCTCAGAGGCTCGGGGCCCACTCTCCTTTTTCTATCCAAAGGACCAAGCCCTTATAAAAGGCGCGGATACCCTCAGGAAAAAGGTACGCTATTCATAGCACAAAAACTCTCTCTCTCTCTCTTTCTCTTTGCAACCCTTGCTGACTTGATCGTCGGAGTGTTCGACCACCAAGGGGGCTCGGTGGTTCCTTGCAGGTCTGATTCTCCTCGCCGACGACAGTGCGACGCAGCCAATCCCTCGGGGCCCACTCAGCTCGGCTCCGGCCGACCATCCTTGCTGATTTTTCCAGCAACATTTGGCGCCGTCTGTGGGAACTTCGCGATACGAAAAGCTTCTCCCAATGGCACCCAAGGGAAAGGCGGTAGCTCACCCGTCGGAGGAGGAAGTCACCCACATTAATGTAACTGAAGAAGTAGCTGGGGGAGCATCCGGTGCGGGGGAACAAGATTCGACAACCCTGTTGCGGCTCGACCGTGTCGAACAGACATTGGCAAACCTTCAACAGATCCTGATGAGGATGGAGCAAAACCAACAGGCGCACCCTGCACGAGGCGAAGGCTCGGTTCACCAGGTAAGACAAATCCGAGGTGATCAGGATGATACAGAGGCTCCCAACCGGCAGCGTGCGCCTCCTGCAATGTCGGTAAGTCATGCCGACGCACTGTCGACGATAGTTGGGACCCCCGCGCCAGTGGTCAACCAAGCCGACGACAATCTCCCCGTCACGCCGATGGCAGCCGTGGGAAATGCGGCAAGGGCCGACCTTGCCGACCACTTCACGGCGGAATCCGTCCCAATCACCGTCAGCGAGTCTCCGTTCGACCTGCGGTGGAAGGACGACCTGCGAGAGATGAACAGGAAAATAGAAGCTCTGCAGCTCGGCACCCGTGCCCCATCCGTGGCAACGCTCCTCACCTCCTCGCCATTCACAGAAGAAATCACGTCGGCTTCGGGTCCCCTGAAGTTCCAACTACCAAAGTTCCGGCGCTACAACGGAACGACCAATCCAGTCCACCACCTCGACCATTTTCAAGGACATGTGGAAATGATGAATGTAACTGACGCTCTGAAATGCAAAGCTTTTATGTCCACTCTAGATGATGCAGCCCTACAGTGGTTCAAGGCGCTCCCCGCGCGATCGATCTCTTGCTTCTCCGACCTGGCCCAGAGATTCCTCGACCACTTCTACAACACAGTTCAACATTCATTGTGCACCGACGACTTGTGGCTAGGATCCCAGAGGGAGAACGAGATGTTTAGGGACTACGCAAAACGCTTCCAGGTCGAGGCAATGAAGGTGGTGGATTTGGACCTGAGAACAGCAGTCAACATTCTCACAAGGGTGTGCACTAACGTGGCATTTGTTGCATCGATCGGCAAAAAGCCACCGGTAAGCCTTTCCGACCTCCTCTCTCGGATGCAGAAGTACGTGAGGCTGGAATCAACCCTCGGAGCCGCTGGGCGACTTAAGCGACCACTAGAGAAGGGGAACATGAGCTCGGAGTCAAGCGAAAAGAGGCCGATGAGGGAGGAGACGCACGGAGACAGGCGCCGAGACTCGGAGGGCCGACGACGTCCGACCGACGACCCGACGAATATCATCACGTCAGGGACCTCCCCCGGTTCGGGAAGCTACCATCAGAAGTCCTCCCCGTCATCAAGAAGCTGCCGGAGTTCAGGCGACCAGAACCCATCGCAAGGCCTCCATCAGGGCGAGGTACCGACCTATATTGTGAGTACCATAAAGGTTTCGGTCACCTAACCGACCAGTGCAGGAGCCTGAAGCTAGAGATAGCGGAGATGTTGCACCGAGGGATAATCGGGAAGGACGTCGTCGACGGTAAGCCAAAGGAGCGTGAACTGGAAGGAGATCGCGAGCGCGAGGGGAAAGGTGCCGTCCTAGTACTCGCCAGCGGATCGGTGGGTGGCGGTGACAGCGGCAGGAAGAGAAAAGCGTATGCGTCGGCCGTCATCCTCGGTGTGAGCCAACCGACGCCAAACATGGAGACGATCACCTTTTCCGCCGAAGACGCAGTTGGGCTAAGCTTCCCCCACAACGACGCACTAAGCATCCACGCCGACATCGACGAATACACTGTGCATCGCATCCTCATCGACAACGGAGCGGCGCCTGACGTCCTTTTCTATGACTGCTTCCTGAAGATGACTAACCTAAGCACGGAGCTCAAGCCAGTCGCCACACCCCTGTTCGGATTCAGCGGAACACCAGTCACCGCCGAGGGGTCCATCAGGCTCAAGGTGACTCTAGGTACCCGTCCTCAGCATGTAACGGTTGAGGTCGACTTCCTGGTTGTGAGAGTGAAGTCGGCCTACAACGTGATTTTTGGACGTGGATTGCTCGGGAAGCTCGGGGGGGTGCCGTCAACGTACCACCAAAAATTAAAGTTTCCAACTCCAAGCGGTGTGGGGGAAGTTGTCGGAAGACAGGCCGAGGCACGCCTGTGTTATGTCAACTCAATCAAAGCAAAGGAACCAGCTATTTCTTAGTACGTGCCAACTGTCGATAATGTCCATAAACACGAGCCAGCAGAGCTAACTAAACAAATAAAAATCAAGAACGGACTTCTAATTATCGGGACCGAACTCAAAGAATTAGAAAATGACGTCGCCACATTCCTCGGCCAAAGTAGCGACGTGTTCGCTTGGTCCGACGACGACCTTCCAGGAATAGATCCGAACGTCATTCAGCATCACTTAAACGTGAATCCCGAGGCCCGGCCCATCCCACAAAAGAAGAGACCCTTATCGGCCGAACGACAAGAAGTAGTGGAAAGCCAATTAACAAAATATTTGCATGCAGGTACCGTTAGAAATTCATTTTACCCGAACTGAGTCGCCAATGTCGTCCTGGTGCGAAAGGCAAGTGGCAAGTGGCGAATGTGTGTTGACTTCACCGACCTAAACAAGGCCTGTCCGAAGGACAGCTTCCCGTTGCCCCGGACCGACCAACTAGTTGACTCAACTGCCGGACACGAGCTCTTAAGCTTCCTTGACGCCTATTCAGGCTATCACCAAATAAGAATAGCCCCAGAGGACGAGGACAAGACGTCTTTCACCACTGAGAGAGGTTTGTATTGTTTTACTCGTATGTCATTCGGACTGAAAAATGCAGGAGCAACATACCAAAGACTAGTCAACAAAATGTTCGAGAAACAGATCGGCAAAACCATGGAGATATACGTCGATGACATGTTGGTGAAAAGCCGACGAGCCGAGGACCACGTCAGGGACTTAGCCGAGGCTTTCGAAGTGTTGAGACTCTACGGGATGAAGCTGAACCCAGAGAAGTGCGTCTTCGGCGTCCAAGCAGAAAAATTCTTAGGGTATCTCGTCTCCCAACGGGGCATTGACGTCAACCCCGACAAAGTTCAGGCTATCCTCGGCATGACGGCTCCGAGAACAGTTAAAGAGGTACAAAGACTTAATGGCATGATAACAGCTCTAAGCAGGTTTATGTCCAGGTCAGCAGAACGGTGCAGACCATTCTTCGAAGTGCTAAAGAAGGGCCGCTTCGAGTGGACCGAGGATTGCCGAAAAGCTTTCAATGAGCTAAAAGAGCACCTGGCGAGCGTACCGACGCTGAGCAAGCCGAAGGAAGGGGAAGAGCTGCTGTTGTATTTATCCACGACAAATTACTCCATCAGCTCGGTGCTCGTCCGAGAGGAAGACCGAGCCCACCTCCCGGTGTACTACACGAGCAAGGCACTGCGAGGAGCCGAACAACGCTACACCAACCTTGAAAAGGTCGGGTACGCTCTCGTCATGGCCGCACGACGATTGCATCCGTACTTTCAATCACATAAGATCATCGTCCTCACCGACACACCTATCCGACAAGTTTTCGAGCAATCCGAGTCCTCGGGGAGGTTGGCCAAGTGGGCCGTAGAGCTCGGGGAATTCGACATTGAGTTCAGGCCCCGGGTCACTATCAAAGCCCAAGCTCTCGCAGATTTCATTTCCGAAGGGACCGCCCGAGCAGCAACGGAAGAAGAATCCCACGGAAGATGGGAAGTTTTCGTCGACGGAGCCTCAAACTCCCATGGTAGCAGAGCAGGGGTGGTCATGCGCTCACTCGAAGGCATCGACTTAAGGTACGCGGTTCGTTTCGGTTTTGAAGCATCTAACAACGTAGCGGAGTACGAAGCGGTGATGTCAGGGCTGAAGATGGCGAGGTCTCTGGGGGCCAAAAGAGTGCGCATTTACAGCGACTCCCAACTAGTCGTCAGTCAAGTCTCAGGAGAGTTTGAGGCGAAGGAAGCCAAACTAGCGTCTTACAAGATCGAGGTCCAAAAGCTTATAGCTAATTTCGAGTTTGCCGAGCTCATCAAAATACCGAGGACTGAGAATGATCAAGGAGACGCACTATCCAAGGTCGCATCGACGTTAGTCGAGCCGCTGCCCGCCATGTTGGTAGAAGAACACCGTGAACCGTCTATCGCAACGACAGAATTAATGGTCGTCGACACCAGAACGACATGGATGACCCCACTGATTGATTTTATCAAAAATGGAACACTCCCGGAAGATAAAGAAGAAGCCGAGAAGACAAGGCGACGAGCGCAAAGATTCTTCATCATCGACGACGAGCTATATCGAAAGGAATTCAGCTACCCAAGCCTCCGTTGCGTAGAGCCCGACCAAGCTGAGGTAATCGTCGGCGAGATACATGGAGGTACGTGCGGGTGTCATGCAGGTCCTCGCTCTTTAGTGCGAAGAATAACTCGACAGGGTTATTGGTGGCCTACTATGCTCAAAGACGGCGAAAGCTACGTGAAGAGCTGCCGCCAGTGCCAGCTCTTCAGTAAAATTGATCGGCGACCCCCTTCGGAACTTACGAACATAACGTCGCCCTGGCCGTTCGCGCAATGGGGAATGGACATCCTCGGGCCTTTCCCGCCGGCGTCTGGCCAGAGAAAGTTCGTCATCGTCGGCGTCGACTATTTCACCAAGTGGGTGGAAGCCGAGCCGCTGGCAAAAATAACCGACGCCAACGCCTGGAACTTTGTCTGGAAGAACATCGTTTGTAGGTTTGGCCTACCTCGGGCAATCATCACCGACAACGGGCGTCAGTTCGACAACATCAAGTTTCGACGAAACTGCGACGCCCTCGGCATCGATCACAGATTTTCCTCGGTTGCTTATCCCTAGTCGAACGGGATGGCCGAGGTCACCAACAGGACGATTTTAGATGGGTTGAAGAAAAGACTCCAGAGCCATAAGGGCGCTTGGGCCGACCAGCTCCTACATGTCCTCTGGGCCTACAGGAGCACACCGAGAGAAGCAACGCGAGAGTCGCCTTTCGCACTGGCCTTCGGCATGGAGGCGGTGCCGCCCGTGGAGTTCCTCGTCCCATCATCAAGGATCGTCGGATTCGACGAGCGAGTCAACGACCTCGCCTTACGCGCAGAATTAGATCTGATCGAGGAAAGACGAGAAAATGCGTCGTCAAAGATGGAGATCTACCAACGGATGATCAAGAAGAGATTTGACAGGAAGGTCAAACCGAGGAACTTCATTGTTGGAAGCCTCGTCCTCAGGAAACTCTCGGTCTCGGATCCGAAGTCAGCCGTTGGCAAGTTGTCGGCAAACTGGGAGGGACCTTATCGCATCATAGAAATCCTCGGCCATGGTGCATACCGATTAGAAGAGCTAAGTGGAACGGTTGTACCGAGAACCTGGAACGCCGAGCATCTTCGAAGGTACTTCCCCTAGATCACTTCGGCAGTCATTTACGAGGTCGCTTAGGCACTCTTTTATTGACGAGGCCGCTTCGGCACTCTCTTGCCAACGAGGTCGCTTAGGCACTCTCCTACCGACGAGGTCGCTTCGACACTCTCTTGCCAACGAGGTCGCTTGGGCACTCTCCTACCAACGAGGTCGCTTCGGCACTCTCTTACCGACGAGGTCGCTTCGGCACTCTCCTACCGACGAGGTCGCTTCGGCACTCTCTTGCCAACGCGGTCGCTTATGCACTCTCTTACCGACGAGGTCGCTTCGGCACTCTCTTACCGACGAGGGCGCTTCGGCACTCTCTTACCGACGAGGTCGCTTCGGCACTCTCTTACCGACGAGGGCGCTTCGGCACTCTCTTGCAACAAGGTCGCTTAGGCACGCGTCGGCACTCTCTTGCCAACAAGGTCGCTTAGGCACTCTCCTACCGACGAGGTCGTTTCAGCGTTCATAAACAATAAAGGGGCAACAATCATCGGCTTAAGCAAAAATGTGTCAAAGAAAATATTTCATTAAGAGAGGAATACAGGGTACATGGACGAGGTCAACTACGCCTCGTCCGCCACGACATCGGCGGCCTGCTCAAGGGAGCGATCAATGGTCGTGTCTATGGCCTCGTCCACCACCGCGGCAACCTCTTCGTCTCGGCCTCCGACGATCTGCTCCTCGTCGCCTTCGCTAGGAAGAGCCGCTCCCGACAAATCAAGATCGGGATACAGCCCCTTCACCCTTGAAAGGCAATCATTGTATCCCTCCTTGAAGAGGTCGGCGATCTCATCCTGAAGTTCGTCGGAGTCGTGATATTCTTCTATCGCCTTGTCCCTTTCCTCAGCGATGAGGCGCGAGAAGCTCTTCTTCGTTTCTTCATGTGCAGCTATCTCGTCGTACTGAGCCTTCTTCACGACCTCGAGCGCTTTTTGCGCCTCCCTCTCGGATGCCAAGGCTGCCTGGAGGTCGCTTTCCCTCTTCTTCGCCTCCTCCTCTAACCGGAGACAGCGGGCCTTCTCGGAAGCCACGAGCTCCTCAGCCTCTGTGACGCGCTTGTCGCAAGCCAATCTCTTCACCTCGGCTCGATGCACGAATACGTCAAATGAGGCCAACTGGCCCAGCATACCATGGTAAAATTCTTGTATGAGCCGACGAGCAGATGGCCAAGCGTTTCGGCCTTAACTTCGAGTGGTAGGGCTTGTCGCCCCCACTCAACCGGGTCCAGGGAGAAGCGAGCCTGGGTCGGTGCCGAGACAGCAGGTGCCGTGGACGATGACGGTGGGACAAGACGCTTTGCTGGCCTATCCTCAGCCGACGGGACGGGGGCCGAGCTCTGACTAGGCGCCGAGGCCGATGGCGGCGCAATTTCGGCCCCGCGCTGACGCTTTTCGGGACGAGAAGCCACCTTCTTCTCCCTTGAGTGAACCCGACTCTTAGCCTTCTCGGCAAGCGACGGCCCCCTATGCGTCGGGGGTACGGAGTCGTTCTTGTCGGCCATGGCTACAAGTACATGGGCTCGTTAGATGGGAAAATCATGGATAGACCGAGGATACAACTATGGGGTTGGCAACCTTCTGTGCCCTCGTCGATCAGCCGAAATAATTCCTCGGAGATATCGATCAGGTTGGGGGGCTCCACCTCCTTCAAACATTTGAGGTCGACGAGCTCGGATGCAGTAAGCTTCGGCAATCCAAAAGCTTTGCACCGGACATCGATGGCCGACCATTTGGTCGGGAACGGCCAACCCGAAGGACTATACACAAAGATGAAGTTCCTCTTCCAGCCGTGGAGCGAGGAAGGTAGTATGCCGAGGATCTTCCGACCATTCCTCGCCGCAAAATAGAACCAGTCCCCGAATGGTTTAATGGAAAAAAGGTAGAGGAAAAGGCGCAAGGTCGGAGGGACCCCCGCCGAATAACACATGGACAGAAAGCCGACGATAACGCACCAGGCGTTTGGTGCCAGTTGGGAAGGAGCCACCCCAAGCTCCAGAAGAAGGAAAATAACAAAGGGGTGGAAGGAGAAGCAAAGACCTGCCCGAACCGCCTCGGAGTAAACTGAGAAACCCCTGTTCATAACATAGTGAGCCCTAAACTCTCTATCGGCAAACATGACAGCGTCGGCCGGAAGAACAAACCTAGGATGCTTCCGCAACCACTTGAAAGTACCAGGAGAGGTCTCACAACGGGCTTCGGCCACACTGTCGGCTCGGCGACGAGCGCCGGAAGTATGGGCCGACGGTTCTTTAGGAACGTAGGTTCCCTGAGTTAGTTCGAGGACGAAGGAATCATCAACAGGTCCTCAAACCTGGGTTTCCACAGCTACCGACCCTACCCCGAGGTCTTCAGAAACGAAGTCGAGAATATTGACCGAGGCAGGAGGGTCCCTAGACTTAGTGGAAGAAGACGACGAGGAAGCCTCAGAAGAGGTGGAGGAAGAAGAATGACTCATCGCTTACCTCGGAAGGAAGCAAGCGAAGATCGTCTGGTGACTTCGGGCAGGCGAGCACAATCGTCAGATCGTCAGGAGACGTCGGGTCAGCGATCAGTAAGGCTCGCGCACGAAGTAAAGGAACATCGATTTCGCACCGAACCCTGACTATTTATAAGGCCTTGACACCAAGGCGATCAGACGGTCCAAAAATCCTGCACAACCAGGATTCCACCACGTGTCGGAAGCCCGACAGCCGAAAGACGTTCACCCGGATCCGCGGCGCGCCCCCCGAAACCAAGCGTCGTCATCATGGACGCAGGATTCAGGGCAAGTACCTGACAAACCATCACCAGCGGTACTGTCATTATGACAAGACCGCGACTCTCATAATGACAGAGGCAGAACGCCCCCAAGTCAGGCGCGCGGAATACGAGGCGGCGGCGTACACCTGTACGAATTTCTGGAGGCAATAATGGCTTCTCTTCGAGCCGAGAACTCGCCTCGAAGAAAACCCGAGGGGCTAGTGATACCAGTCGTCGTCAACCGACACGTCAGCCTGGCGAGAACGATGGTCGGCCACGATGACGAACCGACGACCAAGTTGTCGGATCTCGTCGTCGTAGGCAGGTCAATCAATTCCGAGGGCCAGTTTAGTCAAGCACTACATCCGGGCGTTCTTAGCTGGCGCCAGGTCATACTTGCCCCGGGGGCGGATGAGTCCCGTAAATCACGACCCCCCAGCTGGCCTGTGTCCGCTTTGGGCAGGTGGCTGTCAAGGCGAGATTCTCGGAGCCCAGCAGGGGGGGGGGGATTCCCTGATTGGCGCTCTTGCCTCTCAGAGGCTCGGGGCCCACTCTCCTTTTTTTATCCAAAGGACCAAGCCTTTATAAAAGGCGTGGATACCCTCAGGAAAAAGGTACGCTATTCGTAGCACAAAAACTCTCTCTCTCTCTCTTTCTCTTTGCAACCATTGCTGACTTGATCGTCAGAGTGTTCGACCACCGAGGGGGCTCGGTGGTTCCTTGCAGGTCTGATTCTCCTCGCCGATGACAGCGCGACGCAGCCAATCCCTCGGGGCCCACTCAGCTCGGCTCCGGCCGACCATCCTTGCTGATTTTTCCAGCAACACCAAGTATATAGTACATTTTTCATTTGACAAATCAAACGGCTTATGTTTCCCAAGTTGCCATATTCTGTGTATAAAGAGATCAAAAATCACATGTGTAAGATGATTTAAATAGACTATATTTAAATATAATGAAGCTACTTGCATAGTCTAACTTAATGTGGATGAAATTTTATTTTAGAATCATCATAAACCTTTTTTTTATTTTTTAAAAATGGGAATATCGTAGATATGCCATGAAAAGGGCATACGAGAATATTTAAGTTAAAATTTGATCTATAAATTTAAGCATTAGATCAGATTTTTATTGGATAAATTAATTATATGTCTTTATCAGATGGGGGAGTTTTTTTCCGGTCCCTATCAAAAAAAAGTTACTCCAAACAATATCTTCTTTTGGTGAACTTTAAAAGACAATTTCTATCTTCTATTTTTTTTCCGTTTTACCTCTTCGTCTATTTTTTTGTCATCAAATATGTATGACAACCGTGTTCATACTTTAACAATACTTAAAATCTAAGTTCTAAGGCATTAAAATAAGGATTTGAAGTTGTTAAAGTACATGTGACAGTGAGTTAAAGTATGAGATATTTAAAGTAACTGTTAATATGATTTAAAGTGTAACTGTTGGTATGACATAAAATCGAAGTTTGAATGTGTTAAAGTAAGAGTTTGAAGATATTAAAATATGTGTGACGGTTAGTTAAAATGTGTGGGGTTTAAAGTCAACATGACTTAAAATTCATGTTCTAATAGGGTGTTTGGGAGTAGTTTAAAAAAAACTATTTCTATCTAAAAATTAACGTCGTCTCTGCATTCTACTAAAATTTTAAAATTATAAAAAAGTGACTTTATCTGTTTGGTAAGAAGTGTTTTTTTTTATTATTTGTTTAAAGACCTTGTGCGGTGGGTGGCGTGGCCGGCGGGGGAGGGGAGGGGGGGCGCCGGTGGGGGAGGGGAGGGGGGGCGCCGTTGCTGGGTGGGGGGTGGGGGGGAGGAGGGGGGACGCAGGGGGGGGGGGCGAAGCTGCGGTGGGTGGGGGTGGCCGGCGGGGGAGGGGAGGGGGGGCGCCGGTGCTGGGGGAGGGGGGGAGGAGGGGGGACGCATGGGGGGCGAAGCTGCGGGGGGTGGTCGTCAGCGGGGGAGGGGAGGGGGGGGGTGCCGGTGCTGGGCGGGGGGTGGGGGGGAGGAGCTGCGGGGGGTGGGGGTGGGGTGGTCGCCGACGGGGGAGGGGAGGGGAGGCCGCAGGGGGCTGGGTTTGGGGGGAGGGGTGGGGGTTTTGTGGAGAGACTGTGTTTTTAAAATAAAAACAAGTTGGTACTTGTTTTTTTTAGAGAGATTTACACAGGGCAAAAATTCTTCTCTAAAAAAAAAAAATTACTTACCAAACATGTCTCACTATTTGATCTCTTTTTTTTTTTTTAAATTTTAGAGAAAAAAGAGATAAAAAATTACAACCAAACATCCTATAAGACGATAAAATAAGAGTTTGGAGTTATTAAAGTATGTGTGATAGTCAAATTAAAGTGTGAGATTTAAAGTAATTGTTGATATAAATTAAAGTCTAAGTTTGAAGATGTTAAAATAAATATTCAAATGTGTTAAATTAAAAGTTCAAAGTCGTTAAAATATGTGTGATGATGAGTTAAAGTATGTGAGATTTAAAATCATTGTTGATATGACTTAAAATCTAAATTAAAAAAATTTAAAGTAAAATAGGAAACTAATTAAAGTAGAAAAACAAATTAGTTAAAATAGAAGAACAAATATGTTAAATAAGAGAACTTATTAAAAAAAATCAGTTAAAGTGTGTGGTCTATTAAATTAGTAGTTACTGTGTGTTAAGGTACTAGTTTTTTTGGCGTTAAAATAGTAGTTTTAATCTATTAAATTGTAATTATTATCTGTTAAAGTAATAGTTGTAGTGTGTTAAAATAGACGAAAAAATTAATTAAAATAAAAAAAAACATGTTAAAGAAGAAGATGAAATCAGTTAAAATATATAAAATTTAAAATAAATGTTGATATGATTTAATATGTAATTTTAAAAACTTTAAAGTAAGAGTTAAAAATTTTAAAATAATAATTACCCACATTAGAAAATATAAAACTTTAGTCTATAAATGTTAACGTAGATCTCACTAAAATAGAGATTAAAAATTAACATCTTTAAATATTACTGAAATTTTTTATGGAGACATTTCTCGTAGAGATCTATAGTTATAGTCCTCCGTGTGACTGGGACTTATAATTGATTTTTTAATTTTTATTTATTGTTTTACTCGTAAATCGTTTTTACAGGCCACTTTCTAATATAAAACCCATTTCTTAGTACTCGGCGGGCCTCGTTACGACGACGTCGTCCAACCTGCCCCTGCTTGGGCATGGCGGGGTGCAGAGGAGAGCAGCCCTTCCAAGAGCAAGAGCAGCAGGAAGAAGAGCCATGGGAGGAGAGGACCCTCAACCTCCTCGACGACTCCAGGATCGACCGAGGTCGCGTGGGGTTTCTAGATCCTAGTCGTTGTTCTTGTTGCTTCTTGGGATCGCGCGTGTTGGATTTCCCGTTTTAGCTCCCGTGACCTTCTCGTTTCTTGCCAGAGTTCTCGGAGGCCAAGGCGAGGAAGAAGGGCGGGAAGAAAAGGCACAAGTTGAAATGGATGAAGAGGCCAATGGCCGTCCCCGAGGTCATCCTGGAGCTTCTCGACGAGGAGCTCAGGGAGAACGCACTCAGGACCCTCAGCAACTTCCTTCTCGGGGTCTGCCTCTGCCTCTCTTTATCTATCTCTGTCTCTATCTGCTTAGTTGTTGAGTAATGTACATTTTTTTTTGCCGTTTTTCTTGGTTTAGCATGAGCTAGGTAGGTCTTCATCTGTATGTTTCTCTGCTAAATTGTTCTTCGGTTCATACATAACTTTTTGCAGTGCGTCCATTCGCCTTTTGCCTGTGAAATCTCAAATGGATTCTTCCGACGTGCCTCTTTTCCTTCCGTTTAATCTCTTGGCTGTTCCTTTTCGTGTGGCCTTGGTAGACTTCCGTCTCGATTTTTCGCCGCCAGGTGTTCCTCTCATTGGGTGAAGTGAGTTTCGAAAATTGACCGAGATTTGATATGTGGCGCCTTTTGTTTCTCGGAGTTCCAGGCCGTTTTTCTCTATCGGGAATTTATCCTTTTGGTTCTGCTCGTTTACTCTCCGTGCATTTGTTGTAAGTTTGTAACCAATACGGTCGTTGTTGGGTGTTCCTAACGTGTTGCTTTGTTGGTGACAGAGATGGGAAGAAGATCCACGTGGCTACTACCAGGCTGGGTTTATCCTGTTCCATTCTTGCTCTACAATGTCTCTCTTGTTGCAGGTCTTTCTCCCCTTCCACCCCCCCTCCTCTTCTGTTTGCATTGGTGTGTGTGCGAGTGTATCTCATTTTGGGGGTCTGTTCTGCTATGTTGAATTCATGTCAAATATTGAAAAAGGAAGTAATGGAGTTTCTTGGAAGGATGACTGACGATAGTCTCAATGTAAGAGCCATGAAGCGCCTTGAAAATGTGATCACCCTTTTCCAGGTATGTCGCTTTAGTCATCTTGCTGTCATTTTTTCTTTTTTCCTTCCTTTTGTTGTGAGGATATTGACGGATTTTCATGATTGCAGAGTGTTGCAGCTAATAAGGAGACCAGAAAAAAGTTTGCGGAGTGTGAGATCTTTGATCTTTGTCCTTTTTGGTGTTTCAAATGGCAGCTAATCTTTTGGATATACTCTCCTAACCATAAAAGATTATAGAGATGGAGCATTTTTATCTTACAATCTATTGGAATCCTCTGCTCATAAATTAGATCCATCAAGACCTCATCACCCCAAGAAGGACAAAGTAGTTTAGCCCCACTTATTTTCATCTCTCTTTCTTTTTTTTTTCAAGAGAAGTCTGAAGCTTACAATCCCCTAAGCATTCTAAAATGGTATTCTATAAACCAAAGTAGGGGAGGTTTTTGTTAATCTGCAGCACTTCTTTGATACCAAGCATCTTCTACGTAGGGCTTTCTGTTTCAGGCATTTCATAGTATTCTGCATCTGCAATGACTGGACAAGCATTTCTGAAGCCTTCTTAGCCTATACTCTTATTTTAGCCTAAAGGGACTCATTCAAGTCTGTCTTCTCTATCCCGCATATGCCCTTTTTTTCTTGATCCACTGGGGACTTGAAAGAAATGCATCCACTTAGTTTCCCTTTGTCCACTTCTCTTCATTCCTATGGTTGCAGCTGATATGTTTCTAGCATTGTTTCTTTCAGCAGATTGTTACTTCAATTCCAAATCATCAACTGCAGTGGACATGTTTTCATGAGCTTTTGTGGCCCTTAATTTAAGATATTTTCAGTTGTTTATGTTTCAGCTTGTATTCCAAACTACCTCATACCAGTCATATTGTTTAAGAGTGAAACCGGGGTGTTTGAGAATATTCAAACAATTGCCCTCTCTGTCATTGGGATTTTGTGCCAGGTACCTTTTCTTTTAAGACCTAATATCCTTGATGGAACAGGGAGAAATCTTGACTATGAATTAACTGATTTAACTGAAGGGCAAAGAATCTGAAATCATCTTGTGGGCCATAGAGAGTGACATTGTTGAAGTCTGTAATACTGTATTAAAGACAGGGAATGAGCTCTCTAAAGTGGTATAGCTGCCTGTCTCCGTGTCCAATTTTCTTATTTGCTTTCTGAATAGTTACTTTACCACAAGTCGATCCCCTTCATAGCTTGTTTATTAGTATGTGCTATTCTTAGCTTTGTATGGTATCTGGATTCATCAAAACTGTTGTGGTTTAAAAGTACAGATTCTACACTCTACAGGTTCCCATGCATACCCAGGTAATTACGTAAGATAAGACGATAGACTTCACAAAAGGACATGTTTTTTATGGATCTACTGAATTTTTTGTTTTGATTTGCCAGTTATTTAATGTCGTACTTGCTTTAGGTTTGCTGCCACAGAAGAGGGTCCAAATAATCAAATCATTGCGTTTTAAAGGGCACATATTTCTGTAGCCTCTGTTTACCATATATTCTTCTCATTGCAAATATGGGTCTTGGAGGTGGTAGCTTTCATGTTCTGTGATTTGCTCACGAGAAGGTCGAGGCACAGAGCACCTGCTGCATTCTTATCTGAGTTTTGGGTTTATACTCACCTTTGTCATGGTCCTCTTAGAAAGGGATTGCCTAGATCGCCTAGTGGGCTTCGACATTATTTTTCTTCTGCTACTTTAAAAAATAGAAAATGTAAAATGTGGGACAATACAATATCACAACGTTCCCTCTCCCTCACACATCATCATTAGAGTCTTATCCCATTATTTGGGGTCAGCTACATGAATCTTTTTTCGCCAAAGATTTATATGAAGTGCTATAGTTGTGTTTAAACTCAAGAAGTCCAAGTCCTTCTTAATAACATCGCACCATCTGATTTTGGGCCTTCCCTTAGCTCTTTTATTAGCATCCATTAAGATTTAGTCACATCTTTTAGGAAGAATTACCAATTAGTCCTTATTTTTTGGGGACTTATTTTTAGATCTTTGGCAACCATGTAAGTCCTTTAGAAAACTATGTAGTAACTATATGTATCTCTATCAAGTGCTATAGTTGTGTTTAAACTCAAGAAGTCTAAGTCCTTTTTAATAACATCTCACCATCTCATTTTGGGCCTTCCCTTAGCTTTTTTATTGACATCCACTAAGATTTGGTCACATCTTTTAGGGAGAATTACCAATTAGTCCCTATTTTTTGGGGACTTATTTTTAGGTCTTTGGCAACTATGTAAGTCCTTTAGAAAACTATGTAGTTGCATATTTATCTCTGTAAACTATAAGTATGTAAGCCAGAAACCTAAAAATAAGTCTCAAAAAAGTAGAGACTGATTGGTAATTCTCCCCATCTTTTAACTAGCGCCGAGTTAGGGCGACGATACAAGTATCCAAGCTACCTAAATCTATTTTCTCTCATTTTTCTATCAATTGGAGCTATCTCCAAATCCTCACGGAAGCGTTCATTCATAATCTTATCTTTCTTAGTCTTACCACACATCTATCTCAGCATTCTCATCTCTATCACACATATTTTGTTAATATATGCATTTGGATATATCATATATGACATATATGATATATATATATATGTGCGTTTGGATCATATTTGTGAAGGACCAGATACTTTTTTTATAAAATATATATATATATTATAATATATTGATATAAATATATAATTACATATACAATTATATATAAAACTAATTTCTCACTTGGGCAACTCACTCTGATGAATCTAAATTTTAGATTCATTTTGGATGTCGGCTTATCTTGATATCCAGATAGTATTTCCCAGTTTTTTTTTCTTTCATTTTGGTAGAAGCTTCCCCTAGTTGTTTATGTTTGCCATTTCCCTTTATGGTAACCATTAAGTCTATTATTTCCGACCTTGATGAAGATATTCATTTCTTGATTTCAATACTGATTTCATATTCCTTATCAGGCTAACATAAGTAGACTTCGATAGTCTCATGTTTGCATGCCTTTGTGTTCGCCAGGGTATAAACAGAAACTACCCATTTTTCTCACAAAACTCTCCTGAGGAGCTAACTACATTAAACATATTTATATTTCTTATCAAAATCCCGGGGATCATGTAACATTTGCTTCCTGGTGGCATCATCGTAAGACATGCAACCAGTATGATAGTTCTACCTGCCTACTGATCTAATGCGACATTTGATGTATAATCTTATTTTTCTAGGAACCTTGGCACCTCCTAAGTACCTGGCACCACCTTATTAATGGTTGATGTCATCTTTTGGCAGCACATCGAAATTTTTTACTCCATTATTGGAGCTCACTGGATCTAGCATATCTCTGGCGGAGGAATAAGGATTGGGGCCCTATATATATTAGCCAGATGGACAATTAATAAATTAAAGAGCAAGCAAAAGATATGTGAAAGTTGCAATTGAACTTAAAAAAAAGGTTGCTCTTGTACATGATGACAGTAACCTGCTCTTGTCCATTTCCACATTCTGATTTTGGAATTCTGTTCTTTTGTGGCTGTAAGCTGAAACATTCCAAGCTGCCATCTCCTCCACCTCATTTCTTATGTTTTCGTTTACAGTTATATTTACATCTATTTCTTGGCAGATTTCTATGCATATCCTTGAATATATTCTGAGAGATCCATATGGGATTTATGTGATCTGTCATCCCGATCGTTGCGTACTCGAGGGACTGATGGAGACATGGAAACAGTTGGTATGCCTACAAAGGGACGCATATTTTCTGTTGGTTCAGATTTTCTTCAACTCTTCTTGTCTGACACTGTTTTCCCCACGCATATTAATAAGGTAACTCTTCTAGCTGAGGACCAAGATTTCTCTCCCCGGCTGCTCTTTCATATTCTCAGATGCTATGTATTGCTTTGTGTGCATTCCAGGTAAACTATGCTAATCAATTTAGATGATTGACACATTAACTGTTTTTGGTAACTTCTTTCTGATTCTTTTCCTCTTTTCAGGGGAATTCTTATTGTATCAAAGTGTCTTCCCTCTGAGATCAAAAGCAATGCTTTTTATGATGTTTCAGAGGCATGTTTTCTGACGCTTATGGCAATTGATTACCGACATTTTCCCTCAGAGTGAAATTACTATTTGTTGAACGTGCAGGAGTTCCCGTTGATAAAGTGTCTGCTCCAACACCTTCTCCTTACTGTTGATTTGATCTCCGACATGGCGCCAGAGAAGAAATATCATGATGTCAGTGGCAGTCTCTGCACGAAAAGAGGACGTCGTGTGTTAGCAGGAGATGGGAGTGGCTGCACCTCATGAGGTCAACATAGCCAAGTGGACTAGCGAAAAGGTGAAATATAAATAGTGATATTGGGATGAACCTTTTTGCTTCGTTTTACGGAAGGAGCACTAATCTACATTTCCAAGCTTTTCATCTGCCAATCAGGTGATGCCACCGTTAGATCACGTTGATCCCATAATCCCATTCAGAGCAAAACTTAATGCACTTCTTTTATAAGGAACTTGCTGCATTTGGACAATGACATAACAGTCCGGCATAGTACCAACATCAGTGCCACGGGTGTTGGGCGAACAGCAGTGGCGGCAGATTGCAGACGGATTTAGAAAAATAAATATTAGATTTTAAAATATTACTCTTATAATTTAAAATATTGACTGGGCATTTGATATTAACTTGGGTTCCATCCAAACCGCCACCCCTGCTCGCGGAGTGGTTCCGTATTCGATTCTGAATGCAACATCTGAGTAACCAGAGGGGCATCACTTCAGTCTTTAGATTTTTCTCTCTTCTCTTAAGGGGCATAAGGGGTATTTTTCTCAGAGCTTGACAGCAATAGAAGTCGATCTGATATTTGATTTTGATGATGCCAGCTCTAACTTGACGTAAGGAAGCCTATCCCTGTGAAAAAAAAGGAAGGAAAACCTAATGATCTTAACCGGTTTCTGATACTGTCCCTCCGCCTCATTTTTCTTCTTGCAACCCGTAGAGACACCCATATTCACTTGCTTATGGTAATCATTCACCGTTTCTTTTGTAAAAAACAATTGATTAGTAAACATTATTTATTTCCATGTTTATTAATACCATTCACATGCAAGCGCATATCTTGTCGTGCTCATTAATCAAACATTTGATTGTGAGAAATCTATCCAAAACTCGTCTGACATTCCTAATTGACGGAAAATCTACCCATGGAGATAGCTGAACTACTCTCATTCATTAACGGATATGCTAGTTCTCTGGATCGACTCGTCCATTTCCTTTTTCCCGTCCTTATTAGCGCAGACAAATTGATCAACCCGCCCCTCCCCCGTCCTTAATTAGGGGGATAAATTGAAAGAATGGGGCCGAATCTACGCATACTGGTGGAAGGGTGACGCATACGCAGACTTTTTTCCGTTTACAATTGCAGATGTGCACTGTAATGGGTAATGTTGGCACACACATTACATGCGAAAGCCCTATCCACACGGGTAATGGCTCACGCTGACAGTGATCACGGTGCACCATGCATAGCATCCGAATGCACAGAGTGAGCAAGCGACAGCCTCTTAAGTATTACAAGATGAAATTTATGGCTAGGCTCCAAGGACACTACTTGGTCAAATAGTAGACGAGCAAAAACAGTGCGACAAAAGATGCCACGAGTGTGGCCATCCTCCGGCTTGATTTAGTCTCAAACACCTGCGACGACAAAGAGAAATGTGAACGGCAAGCATAAGAGCGAGTTGAGTTACGTATAACATCTGGGTCACTTACCATCTTGAATCGATCCATAGTTCCAGAAAGAACTCCCCTTGATGCATCCATGTCATTGCCCTGAACGGGACGAGGGAAAAAAACATGAGGTAGTGTCTCTCGTTTATGTGCGCACATACACAGGAGGGGTCAAAGAAGAGGAGGCACAAGAGAGAGAGAGAGAGAGCTTCTACCATTCGATCCAGTACACGGTTATGGCTCTCGACCTCTTCATTTATATCCCCAGTCAACTGTTAGGCATTACGCATCCCATCAGAATAGATAAAAAGGCATTTATAGTAAAACATCCCTCAAATGCATACAAGAACAGGCAACAGAGCTTATTAATACAATAGTCTGCTATAGCAGCATTACAGCAAACACAAAAGTACTTGAAACCAAGCAATGGAACCATCAAATTCGAAATATTTAATAGGCAATAACCTGCTACATAGAATGGGAGCAAAGAAACGAGTACCGCTATAGAATGAGGCAAACAAGTACGTATTCAGCAAATTCAAAATATTTCACTGACACGATATCAGATAGAGAATAAGAGCGATTGAAGCCAAAAAAAGATGGAAACAAGCAAAATCTCCCATCCTCATGTGACAGATGTGGCATGACAAACCAACTTAAGATCAAACAGAAACTAGGGAAACAGTTGTCTGCAATGTACAACTCACTCTCTTCAGTATATTTACTCTATCTTGCAAGCCATCAAGAGCTCTATCATTGTCATGCTCATCAATTTCATGGGAGCTGTAGGATGAGGAGGCCCTGATTCCACCTTCCTCAATACCATCAAAGAGAGCAACTCTATTGCTGCGATAGTCTCTGCAAGCAGGAAACAAAATTAGACTACAGGAAAGAAACCAGCGAAATCAACAAAAACTGCTGTCAACATGCAGATGAAACACGTGGAAAGGGGAACTAGACCATCTCCAGATGGGGTGGAGGAGATAGTAATCTACATGGCATGCTCTAAACAGGTTATGTGAGTCTACAGTGCATTTAGTTAATGACTTATTCTTGATAAAAAGCATGCTAGGAATATGAACTACCAATATCCAATAACCGAACATTTTAGCAATAAAAGCTAAGAATAACTTCTTGTTAGTAACAGTAACTAACAACAAGGACTTTATTGTTCCAACCTAACAGTAAACTCACTATGCTTCGTGATAATTACCGTCCCTCCAGCATTTTTTCTGGAAAATGTGAGGGAGAATGCAAGGTCCACAGAAAGATGTGTTAGGCACCCCTGATCCTTTTCAGGACAACAAATGGTTATAACTTATCCCAAAAATTGAGATTTGCCCCACCCGCTCATCCATGATCCATATGTAGATATACGTGAAGATGATCCACCAGCCATGAACATGAATCCTCCACCCCCAGCAAATCAAAGCAATTCACGGATAAAAGAGTGAAGTTGTGAACTCCTCATCACATGAATTGATTGTGTCAAAGATCCTTTGCTTCTTGTGGTGGTCAGAAGTGGTATCTCAACAATTCGAACAAGCAAATAGTTGTTAAATAGGGAACCAAATGGGATTTTAGAAATAGACCACATCAGCGAGAAGATTCCGTAAATTCTACACCTGTCACTATGACAATTTAAAAATAACAATGATATTGCAATATGCCAAAAGATGGCTAAGGACAATGTCAAACAGAAAAATCTGTGGTGCCTGAAAAGATACGAATTCACATGTGCAATACATTTAACTTAAGTATGTCATAGATCCTTTACATCAACTAACAACAGACATGCAGGACAAGAAATCAACTTTTACACATACCTTGAATCAAAAGGCAGAAAAGCAAGACAAGAAAAAGAATCTTTAAAACCCTATATTGTTGAAGTAAGAAAATAAGAAATACCTAGTATTAAAAGGAGATGAAAAAGAGTAAAAGCCAACCTCCTTGAGTTCATCTTCTTGCTGCAAGATTATGTAGGTGGTGGTTTTCCCTTTCTTTCGGATCTCTCAGATCCTAAAGAATGTAAGCACCAAATTTTATTCTCTCTTCTTATGCTTCAAGCGTTCAGGACCTAAATATCCACATGTCAACTAAGGAAAGCAGAAGGGCGCACGAAAGAAACCAAGACACAGAGAAAAAAAGAACAAAAAAGGTGCAGCAAAATGATCACAAGCACAGTTTATAAAAGATACAACACGAACCAAAACAGAATTACATCAACATTTAGAAAGATAAACTTCAGACCTTGGATTGTCAGAATAATCATAGACTCCTGGACTTGAATTAAAATGAGAATTTAAACCATTCAAAAATCTAAAACAACTTCACATGTTGACATGATATGCATTCGATTTACCATCTCCACAAGTGAATGCATAATGTTGGTTGCAATTGTATGTATAATTCTTAATTGAATCGAGGTTAAAATACTGCAGGGGTGCATTTACAAATGCTACTATGTTAGAGACCATAATATACAGAGAACTGCATTTGGAGCCTGAACCGAGACCCCACAGTGATGTGGACATAGCGGAGGGATAGAGATAGAGAGGGGGGGTTGAGGGAAGGGAGAGGGTCTGGAGGTGCATGGTTGTTTATTTGCTTGCCCACATGCAAGCACACACATGTGAATGGCTGTGTGTGACAGACAGATTGAGACACACACACTTACAAAGTGAGATTGTGCCTCTGCATGTGCATACTTGTTTGTGTGCTTACATGCATGTGATGTGATATACAGCACACGTGCATGTATATGTGCCCACAAGCATACACATGAGTACTGACACAGATCTCCTTGGATCATAAACATAACTGAATGTTAGAGACCTAAAAGGCACCTAATGATTGCGTAAGCTTAGGAAATAATGGTGTTACTGCTAGAGTAACGGGGTCGGCCCTAGCCGAGAGACTTCTTAGACGGGGGGAACAAAACCGCTGCTCGCGCGAAGCCGACGCCTCCCTGCAAGACCACCGAGTCGCCTCGGTGGGGAAACGCTCCGACGATCAAGTTAGTTGGGGACTGATCGTGAAGAGAGTTCAAGATGGAAGAAGATTGCATACCTTTCCCACGACGGAGGCTCCCCTCTTATATAGTGTTCCTCCAAGGACAACTTGGCTAGACACGATCTGCACGTATCGCTTAGGTATCGGTCCATGATCATCGTGGATTCGGATTTGGACCCGAGAATCTCGGTCCTCTTTCCGCGCCCTCCACGACGCCGGATTCTTAGGGGGCCTTGATCGGCTCTTTCCTTGTTTGGTTACTTGCAGTTGCTTGATGCTGATACTTCGCGATTCATGAGATACGCTATTGATCTGAACTTCCCTACAAAGCCCTCCGAATCGACAGAGGATTGACAGTCGTCGCGATGGATGTTTGCTTATCAGACTCGGAACCGAGTACTCCGAATATCCGAGTGAACTTATGCCACGGAGCTGCCCTGAAAGGGAACCGAGCTCCTTCAGATTCCCCTTTGGATTAAAAAGGGGGGACTCGGGGCCGAACTTGGGAGCTCGGGGACCGCCATGCATCATTGGTCTCGGGCCCGAGTACGGGGGCTCGGGGATCACCCTGTATCAAATGGATAACCCTTTCTTTTTTACCATGACATCTGGTTTGATTTACAGAAAAAGGGGGGGGGGGGAAGGTGAAGACAAGAGCTGGTTGCTGATTCACTTTATAGAATGTATTGTTTTCATCTTATACCTCCACAAACAATTTTACCGCATTGGAAAAAAGAGTTGGGTATATGAACCGGATGAAAGCAAAACATAGAAAAAAAAATTTGTCTTATCGTTGCATAAGGGTCAGTAGATTCGTCTGCATAAAGTAGGTAAATGGAGTACACTTGTATTTCCCCTTTGCTTGTTCAATGATCACCTACACATTGGTGCTTCCATGCCTGCTTAAATGTTAGATGGTCCAGTCTGAGATAGATCCCCCTTCCCTTTTTCTCTTTTCCTTCTATCCTCTCATTCAATAACTATGGATTTGAAGTGTGACATAGAAGTCATCGAACATGAGTAACATAAAGATAAAGAGATACAGCTGATACCATCACCTTCCACGTATCTAGGAGAGAAGAAAAAGACATCTTAGGTGGAAGGCGTTGACAGAGACTCTGGCTGAGAAATCAGCTTCACTTTTATAGAAACCAGGTTCTGGATGACAGAGCTTCAGATAATGCTTCCACTTTTGTGAATTAATGGAGACATCACCTGGGCACAAGGGGCAAGGATTCTCATACTATCAAAGCATGTCGGACCAAAGAATTGCACTACGGGTTATCCCTTGAATGCTAAGATACAGAACCAGTGTGACTCGTCCTTGGCCATTTTTCGGGAAGCTACGGACACTTTATTGCACATGGAAAGAACGGTGAGATGAAGAAAGACGTCTTTGGCCACAGAATATTCAGTTTTCATCTTCGTCGTCTTTTACTGAGGACGTGCTTCTGTTTCCATCACGGCAGAACAGTAAAAGATGGCAAAGAACTTCAAATTTGAGACTTCAAAAGGTGAAGTGTTCTTCATTCTTTTTTCTCTACTTGGGAACGGCGGAGAGAACCAGCTCTCTTAGGATTTTCTGTGAGATGGGGCCATCAAAAGCAATCTACTCGGATCCTGGTTTCAGACTTTCAGTATTTATCCAGAATCCAATATAACATACTTAGATCAGCAAAATAGCAGGCAACAAACACATGCGGCGCGAAACAGAATCAAAACCTTAGACAAGAAAACATCGTTAAAATTTCTCTATATCCATGCAATTTTCTTCTCTGGGAATGGTTAAGTATAAGATAGAAAAGTCGAATATAGTTTACAAAAGAAACGAGATCTCGCAACAGAGATTTTGCATTACCACTCTCTCAGTTATGGTGCAACCGCAGTCCAGCATCAGATTATGCACCACCGCTGTAAATGCACAAAAATAAACAGCAAATCATTGTTAGAAAACTATAGAAAATTTTGTGCGCAGAGAACAAGAAGCAAGTGATCTAGACGGCTGAGAGGGTGGATCAGAGAGATCCTTTGTTTGGACAACAACAACTGTGGATGGAAATAGAAAGAAAACTAGCAGGAAAGGAGCGGAAGAAACATCCGGTAGCTGTAGGGGCCGCCAGATCGCAAGAGCAAGCCCCGATCCCATCGCCATGTCTACCGCCCTGCCGGACCCCATTTCTGGTTCTCCGGCCGTGAACACCAGGCAGCAAGCAGTGAGGGAAGAGGAGATATGGAGAGCAGGGCATACCTGAGGCGGCGGTATTCGTCGCCGGAGACGGAGATCGATCGGCGGAGGCGGATTGCAGAGATCGAGCGCGGAGGGTGCTTGCGGGGATGAACGCGAGAAGCGAACGAGCTGTTGATTCGAGATATATATATATATCTCCGCGAAGGAGGGTGCCGTCGTGCGGACGGGTTACCGAGGGAATTTTACAATAATATCCTGTTTATTATATAACTGGACAAAGATATCATAAAATTCTAATATGTACTCTTCTAGCATTTCAAACTTCAAAAAATAACAAAATTTGCCGTGCCGGACGATTTAGTCGTGCCAAATTCGTTCTAACATGGTATGAATCGAATCATGTACACCGTTTGATCTGATCAATACTAAAAAAAAAATAATAACATAATAAAAGAAGAATAAAATAAGATATTGATCATATTAGGGGTTCACCAAATCCCTAGCACAGTACGGTAAGATCGTACTCGTGCTGTTGCGAATTTCGCCCGTCAATGGGGTGATCCGGGTGTACCGTTGCGGTACGCAGTGGCACACCACGGACCGGACCGGTTCGGTTCGGTCCGCTAGGTTAAAAAAAAATTTTTCATAATTTTTTCATATTAGGTGTATTAAAGTGATGTAAACGATGCCCAATTAAGATGAAAATTTAAACATAAGTTAATTAAGAGATGATACACATCATAGTAATTTTAGTTTAATTTTTTAAATCATTTTTTATCGAGTAAAAATTATCCTAAAAATTAATATGTAATTAAGATGAAATTTCAAACATAAGCTAATTAATATGTGATACAAATTGTAATAAATTTATTTTAAAATTTTAAATTATTTTTTTGTCAAGTAAAAACTGTCCCAAAAATCATTAGGTTAATCTAATCTCGGCATCTATGCATCAATAACTCATGATATTTATATTTTTATAATCAGTACATTTTTCTAGTAATTATGATGATTTCATATTTGACTTTATTTTCGAAACCAAATGTCGTCCCGTTGAAGTACGCGTATAGAGAGTTCGTCGTACCGCGACAAATTCTGTGTGCACTTAAGTTGTCTAATTAGTGTCTAATTGAGATAAAATTTTAAACATAAACTAATTAAGAGATGATGAAAATTATAGTAATTTTATTAATATATGAGATTAATTAACATTAATAAATGATAGCTCAATGTCATACTCAGAAGTGCGCGCTTCGACGAGACGACATCAAAAAACTGTAACGAAAATAAATTTTGAGAACACCATAATTTTCAGAAAAATATAGTGATATCAGAAATGTAAATATCCGAAATTGTTGACGTATGGATTTCGATATTAAGCCGATACAACTATTTTCCGGGTGATTTTTCACCCAGTATAAAATAAATTCTAAAAATTAAACTAAAATCATCATAATTTGTAAAATCAATACATTAGCTTATAGCTAAAATTTCAACACAAATAGACATTATTTGAATGTGCTTACAAGAGGAGAATGAGTTTCAACACAACATGCCAATTTTCCACCGTATCTCAACGGTACGGTACGTTTCGATACGTATCGTGCCACGGAAAATACGGTACGATCGATCCAGTCGGTACGGCGAACCTTGGTTGCGATACGGAGCAACACAAATTTTGAAAAATAATAAAGTTTCAAAAAAAGTACCAAACCGACCTTTTTAAAGTTTAAATTACAAAAGAGGCAAATGTTCTTTAATTGAGTATGGCATATAGAGCTTTCTATGCCGGCCTTCAAAATTGTACTTTGAAAAGTTTTTGTTTGTTAAATGTAAGGTTAAAATATTAAATATACGGGGCTAAAATTATTCACAAAGTATTACAAAAGATAAAAAACCTATTAAACTTTCACACATTACTCACTTACGCCTAGATAACACTTAGATAAGTTCACAGTGGTCATAATATCTTATCAGCTTGTATAATGTTTTAAATGAGATTAAAAAATCGAAGGGCACCTGCGAATATATTTCTTATAAATGAAATCTACCTGAAATTAACTTTATAATAATTACATGCCTTCCCTGTGAAGCATTGTGCGAACAAATATGAAACAAGCCCATTTGGTGATGCCAAATTATAAAGGGAGCCCATTTTAGACAGAGAACACGGGCCGGGTTGGCCGGTCCAGCAGCGCGCGTGAGTTGACCGCGTGACCCGTAGACCGGTGCCTAGACACATCACTTGCTTTCGTATCAGGATTTCTGGCAGAACCCGGAAGAGGACGAGTTATCGGAGGCTGCCCATCCATGGCGGACGACCTGTTTGTAGGGCTGCCGCCTCCCTCTTCAGCCTCTGCTCCCGCTGGCGTTGAGCAGCGCAGTGCCGTCTCCATCAAGAAGGATTCCTCTTCGGCACCTGCACCCGCTCCGATTCCATCGCCTGCCCCAATTCTCAAGAGCTCCCTTAAACGGGGCAAGCCTCCGGAAACGCCGGTTGAAGGTCCGTCCCGTGACTTTTGTCATATTGCAAATTTGCAATGGTTTCATGGACCTGTTTTACTTCTTTTTGTGTTTCGTTGCTCCTTCGTCGGATTTCCGGGAGAGGGGGGGGGGAGATTTTCTTAAGATACTGTTCGTTGTAAGCGTAGGGTTTCATTGGTGCGGGGAGTCTTTAAAGTGGAACATCGACGCGGCAATGCTAGTTTGTGTCGTATAATGGTTTCTGAGCACACTGGTTGGGACGTGTGGGCAGCTGATAACTTTATAGGCAATGGTACGGGGTAATTGATGTATAGCGTTTAAGAAATTTCTTAGGAACCCAATACCCCATTCACATTACTTTCTTTCCTCCTGATTGCCATACGTAAAGTTTTTCTGCAGGAATGCTCACTGTACCTCATATATGTTCTGGTAACTAGGATATGGTTGAGAAATGTGCAAACCTTTTCATGGTCGTCAAACATTTTTTGTCAAAGATTTTTCAGGGCGTAGATTTGGTGTAATACTGGTAATCTCCCTATTTGGATACCATAGAGTGAGAAAGTATACACTCATATCCCCCCATTCCCCCAAAAGTCAGCAACTAAGGGTCTGTTTGGTTGGTTGTAAAATATATTCATAGGAAAATTTTTTTTCCAATAAAGAGCATTTATAGGAAAATAAAAAGTATAATTGTCCATTTGATACTCACGTAAATGATTTTCTTAAAAGATTTTTCGGTGTTTGTTTTTCAGTAAAATAGTTTCCAGAAATAATTTAAAAATATATTTAAAAAATCTTAAGCACAATGATTGTAGGCTTAGGTGGCGTTTGATAAATCTTAATTGATGTCTATTGTCTCAAGGCCGACACTGGTTGTTGACATTAGCCACCGAGTGTCGAGCGTCGGACATCGGTCGCCGATGTCGCCGGCCGCTGGCGGCTGGCCGTCGGCCATCGGACGCCAGTCACCGGATGCGCGGCCGCCGGCCGTCGGCAACTGGCCATTGGGAGTTGGGTACCAAGCGTTGGCCGCCAGTCATTGCCAAGTGCCAACAACTGCTGCCGTTGGGCTCTAGGTGTCGACCGTCTGGCGCTGCCAATCGGCGACTGCTGCCAGCCGCTGTCGCCATTGGCTGCCACCAGCCGCAGGGATCTAGGCATCGACTGCCGGCCACTGGCCATCGGACGTCGAGCGCCAGGTGTTGGCCACTGGGCTCCGAGCGTCGGGCACTAAGAATGAGAGCAAAGACTGTAGTCTCTCTCATAAAAATTTTACATGAAAGAGATTGAGGAAAATAGCTTACGGGGTCTTATCAAGAATGCCGAAATCCATGAATTTTAGGTAAAAGATTTTCATGGATTAACTTTTCAGGAGTACCAAATAGGTCATTGTATGAAGTTTTCTTTGAAAACGTTTTCTTACATGAGATTTTACGCTAAACTAAACGGACCCTAAATGCACCAAATTCTTCCTAATCACTCCCCATTGTTAAACCACACGTATGCAAAAAGTCATCCCAAGTTAGCAAGTACTTGTTAGGAACAAAGAAGCCAAGGAAAGGAAATGTTGCAATGCTTGTTCACAAGAGTAACAGCCACTCCGTAACCCGATATCAGATGAATGGCAGTTATTGTTCTTGTATTCTGCTTTGCTCAGGTGCGAACATCTGGTGTACGTGAAATAATTGAAACATTTCTCACAACTACTATATAATGGAGAAGTACATCGGTTAGATGATGTTTGTCAGTGAATGCTTGTAGTTGCCTGATATGAACAGTTACTATTCCTTGATATGTGTTCTGATATCCAGTCACTCTGTTGAAACAGTGGCACCACAAAAGCGTATCAGATTCAAGACAACTACTGATGCAACTGAAGCACAGGTTTTAGAAGCTATGCAGAAAATAGCATCACATATAAAAAATCCATCTAAGTTCAGTAAGGCATCAAAACTTGCCTTACAACTTATTCAGGCAGGAAGTGTGAAGGCCGGTACCAGTGATCACTTTTTTGCTATATTAGAGGCAGCAATGTCTTCCCCTTCAGCTTGCAAAGAATCTTCATTGAGAGCTGATTATCAGGCATTGTTTTCAGCAGCCCAAGATGTTGTTGAGGTGAGTATTGCCCATATGTTTCTTATATACTGAAGGAATGTTTTGTTTTCTTTATCATGTTCTCAACCATTTCTTTCGCAGCAAAAGTCAAGCAGTACCCTTGGGTGTGCATTAAATGCTGACAGCATAGTCAATTGATCTCATCGTGTTCCTCAGGTGTTTATAGTATGCTATTTTCCTATTACATGGCCATGGTTAAATTGACAGTTTGTTAGTGTTCTCAATATTTGTTTCCTTTTTTCTCTTCATTCTGTTACGTGCTGTTTACTGGGAATAAATTAAATAATTAGCATTTTGCCATAACTCATGTTCTACTATTACCTTCATGAAACACTCATATTTTCCGATAGCCTTCTGGAAAAAACTCATCTACCAAGGATGCATTTTAAATTATGCACCTAATCATACTGTAGTTCCTTTTTGTTCACCTGTCTTCCTGAATCCAAAGTTTTAATTTGACTTTTGTTTTTACTCATATATGCAGCACTTCACTAAGCAGCAGAAGGATCAGTTGGTTACATGGACGATTAGGGCTGTTGTGGCAAATGATCTATACACAGATGACAGCTTTGTGGTATGTGATTTATTTCTTTTCTTGCATCCACATGTATGCACTATTACAATAATGGACAATCCACTCTTTGATAGAGTGGGAAACACTAGTATGTTTTTTTTGGTGGAGTCCATTCTGCTAGAAGTGTGTGTTTGTGGATTCAATCTGTTTCATGAATAATAACATGTGCAAGATCAACTGAAAGAATAACAATGCTCGCTCAATTGTGCACTTGATTCTGCCTATGAGCTATCTGGTGCAACATAATGGAATATGAGCTGAAGGACTTTGTGTCATGAATCATCCAAGTCCTTGATCTAATATCAATTTGATGTAGTCAAGATCATGTGATCTTAGCACTTTCAATAAAGGTTGACAACTCAGGTAGGTTTGAAATGGCTGGAATATGTTTCTATTTTTCCTCCCCAAAATAGGTGCAGAATAGGCTGGGCATGGTAATGCTATTAATTAGGTATGGTACTTATGTTGGTTCAAATTGTTGACTGGACATGTTCAGTATGTGATTCATCTTGGCCTTAGAAATGGTTAGGTTTATTTTGGTTGATATTCAAGAGAATTCTGTCATGTGGAATGTACGTGACAGAGTATGTCTGTTACTGGATCTTCTAGTGAAGAGAAGAGCACGTTCAGTTTAGTGTTCATGAATATCTGGTTTGGACCCACTGAATTAGGGAGAAAGATGATGGATAAGAAGTTCATCTTGTTTCATATCTCCTTTAAGGAGAAACATGAAGGAGGTCTTCTTTAGGGCTTTCTCCTGTTCATCTCTTATTTCCTTCTGGGGCTGTGGGACAAGGGTTGTGGTTTAGGGATGAAAGAAGGAAAAGAGGAATAACAACAGCAGGACTTGCAACTGGTTATGGTAAATGCAGACTGGCTGCCAGTGGTGTCAGCGGTCCCAGTTGAAGGGGCATGTGACTTTGGCACACTGCTGATTCTCTCTCTTCTTTTTTGATTGTCTGTCATAAGTTCTAGTAGGTAGTTGCTGTTGGGAAGAGATGTAGAGAAGAACTTAGAGTTTTGAATTTGGGTGGTTGGGGTTATGTAGTGGTCTGGTTGCACAGCAATTAAGATCCCATAGGATCAAGCAATGGAGGGGCAGTTGTGATAGTAGCCAGGCTTCTCTGATGTTTATTCCTTTCCTCTGTCTGAAGCCACCAGTAGTGTAAGAAGAATGGCAACGAGAGAAGGAAAGGAGGGATGGGATGATCAACATTGATGTGTTTGTAGTGTTGTAGGGATGATGCCAAGATAGAACACTGTATGTAGTTAGAAGAAGACTGTAAAGAAGGTTGGTGAAGCAGCGGATGCTACAGGCTTGTGCTGTGTGGCTTCAAAGTAGAAAGGGTAGGGCCTCGTGCAGCCCTTTACATGGAATCATTTAATGGCCTTTTCTTGGGAAATGTGGATGGTACCACCGGTATATTAAAATAAAAGGCATGTACAAAAAGGGAGGCTACATATGGCCCCTATACAAGACTCCATACCAAGTTAGTGTGCCAACCTAACTCCCCAATAACAAAAAGAGCGAAGAGTTATGAGGACCCACTTTACAACAATGAGTAGCCCAAAAAATAACCCCCTCACAAATAAAAGCAAAAAGGGACTCCTCCGATCTAGCCTCTCCTTTGAATAGTCTATTATTCCTTTCATTCGACAATGCCTAAAGCGTGGCATGAAGGATCAGCCACCAAATGATATTATCCCCCTTGAGCACCCATCTTCTATGAAAAGTGGAAAGAAGCTGCTGCACCGAGCCAAATTTCCCCGTAGACTGAAGTAATCTCAGCCCCAATTTTGTCCATAAATCCTTCGTAAAGGAGTTGGAAGTGAATTATAAGTATCCTTGTTCTCATCCTTGTCCCCACACAAGCAGCAACGGGCCGAAATGTTTTGCAGAAAATGTGCCACCCTATCACAGGTCGGAATCCAACCGTGAGAGATCCTCCAAATCAGCACTTTGACATTCATCGGGCTCTTGGCGGTCCAAATCTGAGAAGATGAGGGGTGCCGCAAACCTCCATCAGAGAGATACAGATAAATTGATCGCACAGAGAAGAGACCTCCATTTTCCCATCTCCAAACCCATGTGTCATGCCTACTGTGAGTGGTTCTGAAATCCTGTATGAAAGACAAAAGACTCTGAAACTGATCCATCTCCTGCAGTGATAGGCTCCTCCTGAAAGTGGTAGCCCAAGCATCCCCAAGCAATTGATCATAAAAAATCTAAGCCACTGTACCCCCAAGCAAACCTGCTATAACATATAGAGAAGGAAAGGCCTCTGCAATGGAACAAGTACCACACCACCTATGCTGCCAAAACAAATATCTCTTTCCATCTCCCAACTGACATTTGACGCTTGCTCTGAGGAAATCAACACACTGTAATATCCCTCTCCAAATCGGAGAGACATAGTACAAGTAGCTAGGGTGAATATCCCATACTCTGCCTGAGCTGTAATACCTCTTGGAGATCAATTGAGACCACATACTTCCCTCCTCAGTCCCCAACCTCCATAACACTTGTTGAGTAATGCCAAGTTTAATGGCCTTTTACTGCTCTGCATGGGGACTTCGTTGATTGCTCTCAAACCCACTTCATATAGTGGATGATTTAATGTCCTTTGACTGCTGCTCCAGGAGGAGGCAGGAATCTAATTGCCATAAAGCAGTCATGACTAGCATTGGTTAAATCTTCTAATCTAATCTGTTACAAAAATCACTATTCCCTTTTTCAATCAATTAATGTAAATTGTTGTTGAACCTCCAATTTTTCTGAATTAATCAGAAAATATTTATTCGACTATGTCGAAGTTGAAAATTGGAAACAGGGCGAGTGGGACAAGGCACAAAGCCAAAACCGCCGTTCTATACCATGCTTGCATGCATAATTCATATCTCTGGTGCACATCAAGGCGAGCACCGGGAAGGGGTTGACGCCATAAGGCATAAAGCCTGCATCCATGCCCTGAGAAAGGCTCCCCTGTCTAAGAGAAAACAAGCACGTACTGGTGTCGCAGCAACAATTACTCATCGGGAGACGTGTGTCAATGGACAACACGTGCGTTAGGACGCTATAGCAAGGGCAGGCCGCTCCTCCCCGGCAATAGGAGAAAGCCCTGGCCGGCCCTACGTGGTGCTGCTCAAGCCTTGTACATGTACAAGCCTCGGTTGACTCCCCAATGGGCACATGCACAAGCCCTGGCTGACATTACCCAGCGTACGTGCAAAAAACAGACGGCCGGTGCCCTGTTGCCTTTTGCTGTGCACAGGCCTCTAGGGGGTTTTTTGAACAGACCTCTTCAGGTATGTCTCGGCGCCAGCGGGACTGCCATGGCCCCCACAGGTCCCAGCAGGTCGCACGGGGCCCAGTTGGGCTAACCAGCCCCTGCGCTGGCCCGGTGGCCTGCACTGGGCTCGGCAGGGGCCAAACAGCCCTTGTGTGGGCCCATCCTGGGCCGGCGGGGGCTACCCGGGCCCTGCGCGCGTGGGCTGGCCAGCACCAGCGCATGGCCCAGCGTCCGCTCGCATGGGCTGCCCCGGCGCCTGCATGCAGGCCGCCCTGCTTTTGCGTGGGTTCAACCGGCCCTACGAGGGGCCTCAAGGGGGCCTGATCAAACCCACCAGCCCCTGGCGGGTTTGACCGGCCCTATTATGGCCGGGTCTGCCCCAGGATGGCCCACCAGGGCCAAAAAGACCATCCTGGGTCCATTTCTGCCTCGGTAGACCCCCCCAAAAAGGGCATTTCTGCCCGGTGGCAGCCCTCCATCCTCTATAGATTATCACCCCCCTTGGGGACCTTCAAGGCATTAAGTACGAACCAAGCACAAGGCACCAAGCTTGAAGTTCGTGAAGGTTGTTCGTACAGTGATTCGGTCCGTTTGTGCAAGTCCGTCAAGAGTATGAAATTATAAAAATACTCTGGACTTTGCATTTATATCCCCATGGGTCGTATCATGCCCGTATGTATCGTGTGTGTGTGTCTAATGGATCGTGGCCATGCGTAACTCTTGGAAGTTGCAAAAATGCCCTTTCTCACAGTACATACATGTTTAGTCCTGCAAATTGTATAGGCAACAACATGTCGACCACACATTGTACTTGTACTCATAATGATTTTTGCATACTCACTTTGCAGTCATGTGGCAAATTATACATAAACCCCCGTGTGTCGGCTTTAACTGATGGAAATCAACACAGGCTACGGTCAGTGAGAGAGGTCCCATACCCGACCCTAATCGTTTGATACAGACCCAAGTGCACAGAATCTTGCATTGGCTATCCAGATAGTCCTCCATTTGCTCGGAAATATAAATTTCTTCCTTCGTATGGCCCAGTTCATTCCCAAACAATGATAAACTAAAAAACCAAAAGAAATTTATATTTTCCTCTATGCAAAAAATCTAGTGTCCAATAATGGTTAAAATGTCCCCACCAAACCAGTAATGACATTGAAGTTCTCATGTAAGAAAATGATAGTAAATGCTATAGTACATCAATACTAATGAAATAAAGTAAATACATGGTTTGGCTATCATTTTTACCTGGCCCCATTCCTCAAATGATGAGTGTGAGCATGTGGAGTCCATTGGAACTCTAAAATTGTCTCGTGTGTGATGCAAAAGTATAGTTGGAAATCAAATTTGACAAGAGAATGTTAGTGCAGACAGGGTTTGCCGTGGTGGAGTGAATCGGCCTGATTCGGGCGAATCACACCGAATCAGGAAAAACCCGATTCGCCCTAGCGAATCTGATTGATTCCCATGTGAATTGGGCCGATTCATATGAATCGACTCAGATTTTTAAAAAATCGATTCAGGGCGAATCGACGATGTGCGAAACCTTAAGTGCAGATACATTGTTCCATCTTTGATATTCAGTCCACTTGTGTTCTCTGTAGGGAGGAGGATGAGACCATTGACCACCTATTGTAGGGTGCTCCTACTCTTAGGAGGTGTGGAGGGAGGTTGTAAGGAAGATTGACTTCAATTGACGTTCATGTAGAAATGTGCACCAGCTTCTTTGGGATGGGAGAGAAAGTGGACTCTCAAAGAAGAGTCTATGTGGTGGTTGAGGCCAAGGATGAGGGAGTCGGTTTCAGTTTCGGGTGGTTTGAAACCAAAATCGTTCGAAACCTATAAACAACCACCAAAAAATGGAAAAAAAAAACTCAAATAAATTTGAAAAATATAAAAATTCATCATAACACAAAAAAACCCAGTGGACATGCATATAAGATTGAAAAAAAATGGATTAAGTGATAGATATATGTGGGGTGACATGTTAATGGAATATTAGATGCATAAAGATTTGTAAGGAGAATGACATGAAAGACGATTAGGAGCATGTTTGGGAACCTAAAACAGTCAAACATATGTACTTATTTTTAGAATGTGGAGCCCAAACTCTTAAATGTGCGCCCTCGCACGTGGATTGACTAGTGCGGTCAGGTCGCGGGGGTCAGGGGGGCAGCGCCCCTTGTGGGGTTTCAAGGGGTGGAGCCCCCAGAAAGAAATGTTTTGTTTATAACTCAAAGCCGAACCCCCCCCCTCTCTTTCAAAGCATTGGGGGTTACGTGTCGGGTTTCGCCCGATGTCGGCAGTTTCGGGCCGACACCTGGCGATACCGGTTTCGGGTTTCACCCGAAACCATTAAAATATTATTTTTTTAAAGTCTCGGACCAGAACAGTGTTCCGGTCCAGTTTTGTGTCGCCCAAGGCTGAAATCGACACGTTTCGGCCTGTCGATTTCGGACGAAACCTACAACCATGGCTGAGGCTCATTCTTTATGCCACCTTGTGAATGCTATGGGGGGAAGGAACAGTAGAATTTTCAGAAGAGTTTCTAGAATGGGGAGGTTGTCTTCCATGCTTTATATGCTAAAGGAATGGGCATGCACAATTTGTAGTGTGGATTCCTCTACTTCCTCTCTTTTTGTTTTGTTGAGGGATTAGCTATATCCACGCGATCTATGTGTGGTTCTCTTTTGTATAGAGCGGGAGTTTGTTTTTTAGAGTATACCGTCTACACTTTTATATTCTTCTTTTAATACAATTATGGTACTATCCACTTCCCCCCCTCCCCCACAAAAAAAACTCGATCTATGATTTTGGCTTTTGTTAGGCCCAACAAGGATTTACTGGGCCCCTAATCCATTAGATTTTGGGCCACTAGTCTTGTGTGTCATTTTCAGGCCCATTAGAGCCCACTTAAGAGTCTTTTATATTTTGGTTTTTTTGCATAGGTATTAGGTACCCATATTGAAAGCATAAATGGGTGAAAATCCATCTTAATTTTGCATTGTTAGTAGAAATCTTGTTATATAAATATACTAGCTCTATGCCTGTGTAATGTACGAAAAATTTTAGATTTATATAAATTTATGTTATTAGTAGTATACATGGTTAGGATTATTGTTAAATTGAATAGAACAAAAAGAAAAAAAGATGTTTTTAAAAATTTCATTAAATGACTATTAAAGAGTATCAAACGAAAATGTCTTAAAAAAAACTTCATTCTGAAAAGTTCCATGCACCATGTAATTCTAGTAATTAAACATCAAAATTACAAATTCATTTTTCACAATTTTCAATTTCTTCTTTTTCAATTTTAATTTACTTCAACGTTGACGACTGAAGCAGACTTACAGTAGGGCGGCAGCCGCCGCCAGACCCTCCGGTTTCCATCGAGGAGTAGGTTTCCATCGAGGAGTAGGACGATGTTGGAACCCCAGACAGTGATGGCTAGTAGGTTCCTGTTGCCGATGTCCTCAAACCCCTAGCTCCGACCACGCTTGACCCTCCAATTGTAGCCCCTAGAGCCGTACACTCCTCGGAATGGCCATTTTGTTCTTCTCCACCACTGCCACTAGCACTACCTTCCCGTCCAATTCCACCAGGCTGGATGACCGTAGGAATTGCTTCACAGGCGCCTGCAGCTTGGACCACTCATCGGTGACCACGTTGTAGGCTAGCACGCTGAATGGGCTGTTGTTCATGTAGTAGAATCTACCTACCTTGAACACCATGTGCCTGGATTCCAAGTTGCAGAGGCTGCGCAGTGGCGCGCCCGCCACCCACGGGGTGTAGAATTCAGTGGTGTCGTCGATGTGGAAGCGCTCTGTCGTCAGGTTCTTTACGGCAAAGGGGGAGATGAGGTCATCTTCGGTGAGTATGACTGTGAGAAAGGCGTTGGAGACTATAAAGAAACACCCAGAACAACCTCCCATAACCACTTTATTTGAGGGAAAACCAACTTGAGACAAGATTCAACGAATGATGGCAAGAGCCGGATGGCCCGATCTAGCGTGCCACTGAAACAATAGGATCGCTGCTGCGTGAACATATAGACTTCTGAGATGCACCTGTGTTGGTCATTGCGAGAGTGGGAAAGTTGTACCTTCCCTGAATAAATATCCTTGATGCAAAAATGAGCGGGAAAGAATTCATCTTTGGTGAATTGGGAAACATATAACAAACTTTTGGATAGGAAAGGAACATGGAGAGCATGAGGCAGAGGGAAGGGGGAAATGGATATTTGGGTTTTTTCAAGCGCATTAGAGTCCACTTAAGAGTCTTTTATATTTGGGTCTTTTTTTTTGCATATGTACCCCTGTTGAAAGCATAACTAGGGGAAAATCCATCTTAATTTTGCAATATCACTGGAAGCCCTGTTATGCAAATATATTTGTGCTAGAAACTTTATCGTAATGTGCCATGATGAATTGGTGACAAAAGTGTACACCGTGATAAAAGGATATGGAAAACATCCTTAATACCCATTTTAAATGAACCTCTTCCCCGCCCCGTGCGCACACACATGCTTGATCAAGGGGAGAACCCCCCCCTCCTCCATCTCTTCTCTGTATGTGCGATGGCATGGAATCATTGGTGCATTTCCCTACCCTCTCCCTCTCTGTCTCTCTCGCGCGTGTGGACGATTGATCAAGAGTGGCATAGGAAACCCCTCTCCCTCTATGCACTTACGTGGAATCAGCACGAAGGGGGATATCTCCCCTTCGACGTTCCCACCTCTCTCCCTTTCTCTTGTGCGTGATTGTCTGGGAATGGCACGTGGAGACCTCTCTCTCTCTCTCTCTCTCCCCACTTGTGACGCCTCCCACCTCTCTCTGACTGCCAAGAAGGCATCAGAGGGGGAAGATCCCCCCTCCCCCCCACCCTCACTCCTCTCTCTCTCTCATTTCTTCTCCTTTCTCTTTGCAAGACGGCATGGAACTAGTGCCAAACCCCTCACCCTGCTCTCTCTCTCTGGATGTGAGTGCTTTGTTCATTCTCTTGGACCGGGACGTGAGAAAATTATCTCCTTGTTCCATTCCTTGTATTTTTTTGGATTATTCTATAACTCACAAAGAATATCATTGTCTTGATCCTCAGTCGAAGGGATCCTTTGTTTCTACTGACATCGGTTTCTTTAAGTCTATTCCCTACTTCATTGAGTCTTCTAGACGTCAATTATCCTATACCTCTCATGATATTCCTCTTCCTCTTGTCATTCTCTTCCCAGATCTTGCATCTACTGCTGACATGGATACAATGGACATTCTTGGTGTGGATAGATTTTATAGGCAGGTTTATCAAAGGCGTAATGCAACACTATCAGTGATCCTTTTACGTCACCCTCCTCGTTGGAGGATCCACCACCTCGTGATGAGCTTTCTTTTGTACATTGCTTTGATCTTGATCTTCTTATTGCTCTCCTTAAAGGACTAAGTGATGAGAAAGTGGGACTTCGGACAACGCAAATTCGGCGATAGCGACATCTTTATGGCTTGGCGAAAAGTTCTCACAATATTGATGTATTTATTTAGTTATTTTGGTATTTGATTGTAAGAATAAGGCCCAAATGAGGCCCAATAGCACGTTTGTTATTTTCTGGTCATTTTTTGATGCGAATTTCGTACTATTTTAGGTCTAAGGGTTATTTTAGTCAATATTGAGTCATTTGGAGTCTTTAGGGTTTATTGCTTATAAAAACTCATGTAAGTCTCCAACAAGGGGACATTGATGTTATTGAGAATTAAAGACAACCTTTGAACCGCCACCTCCTCCTTTCCTTCTCTTCCTGCGTACCTCTCTCTCTGCTTCTCCCTCTTCCTCCAGCTAGATTCTCACTGCTTCCTGCATCTTTCTCCCTCTTCCTTCCCACTACGTCCCGCATCATTTTGGTATCAGAGACGAACGGTCCCCGCTCCCCCTGTCTTTCGCGCGAAGCCGTCGTCGCCCTCTGCCTTCGCACACAGGTCGCCCGTGGTAGCTGGAGGCACGCGCCCCCGCGTTCCCGCCCCGTGCACGCGCGCCCCGCCAACCCTTCGCACGCACCCCCGCGCTGCGTTCGCCCCGATCCCCGCCTCCGCGCTGCCCGTCGAAACAGGCTCCTCGACGCACGCGGGCGCGAGCTGCCCCGCGCCATCCCCGCGCCCAGCCTCTCTTTTCCCATCGCCCTGCCTACGCCAGCACCGCGTCACCCCCCCCCCTCAGCGCCACACACCGCGCCGCCTCCGCTTGCCCACGCACGGCCCTCCTCTGCGTGCGCCCGTGCCTCGCATCAGCGCACCCGGAGGCCGCCCACGTCAACGCCCTTTCCCCCTTTTTCCGCGTCGGACCTCGCGAACCCGCGGCCCAGCGCGAAGCGGCCCCGGCACCTGCGGACCCCGTGCGAGCCTGCCCTCGCCGCAGGCGTTCGCCGGGCGTGCCGGCACCCACGCCCTCTCGCGCGCGCTCGCGGCCGCCCTCCGGTACAGGACCGCCAGCGTCGTCGCCCGCCACCCCGCGGCCTCTTCCCTCCCTCCCAATCTCTATTCTCTCGCTTTCTCTGGCTTTCCTTCCCATGCCAAGAGAAGTGGGAGGAGGACGGAGGAGACCCGTCCACTTAAAGTGGACCGGGTCCACCCTCTTTGACCAGTGCTATAGTGTCGTGCTACAGTGCATGCGCTACAGTACCCGCGCTACAGTCTGTGCTACAGTGCAACCCGATGAATCTGCCTTGGCGCCTTCGGACTCCTCCATGCTAGTGTCCACGTCGTTTGGGCGTCTCGCTAGCTACGCACCGTCGTCTTCATCATGAGTGTCAAATTTGAGGTCGAGTTGCCAGAAAATTTACAGACCACGGTGACATTGACAAGAAGCTCTTGGGGTAATTCTGTTTCTCAATCTATTGTTGATTCCCTATCTAATTCAGATTATATTCAATTCTCTGGGGATCAAGTATGCATACAATTCTTTCATCGCTTCAAATGCACCAAGACGTCGAAATCGTACCGATATTATGATAGTGCTTGGTGTACAATTATACCTAATGGATTAGGCATATCTTTAGGTCGAGTTTGGATGGATGAGCATCGAGTTGTGATTGATCATCAAGCAAGATTTTGTCTTATACATCCAGAGGGTTACAACAAGCCTTTTCGAGTGTTTGATTCATATTATATCGCACTGCAAAAGCTTAAAAAGACGTGCTCGACATTTTCAGCTGTGACGGAAGCATCATTAACTCTTAGATGGGACCAAAGATTGATTGCAGCTGCTGGTTTTGATTTGTTTGAGGACTCATTGTTCGAGGAGGACCCACTACTCGCAGTTGATGTGTGGGATCAGACATTGTTTGTGCGATCCGGGTTGGGTCGTATATCTTCTGATATATTTGCAGTTCCTCTATCTGTACTTACTCCAGTTGATAGGCCTGTTCTAGCTGATATGCTACCAATTTATCAGACTGTTAATGTGATCGAGTGGGAGCAACCCTTAGTTGATCTGATGTGGCTGACATTCTGTGATTCGTCTATAGTGCACCAGTTCCTGGTCCTTGATATGAGTGTCTGCGTGGAGTTCTATATGTGCACTCTGGCGTTTGTTTTCCTCCTGCTTCGACACTTCAAAATTCGAGGACGAATTTTTTCGAAGAAGGGGAGAATGATGAGAAAGTGGGACTATGGACAACGCAAATTCGGCGATAACGACATCTTTATGGCTTGGCGAAAAGTTCTCACAATATTGATGTATTTATTTAGTTATTTGGGTATTTGATTGTAAGAATAAGGCCCAAATGAGGCCCAATAGCACGTTTGTTATTTTCTGGTCATTTTTGGATGCGAATTTCGTATTATTTTAGGTCTGAGGGTTATTTTAGTCAATATCGAGTCATTTGGAGTCTTTAGGGTTTATTGCTTATAAAAACTCATGTAAGTCTCCAACAAGGGGACATTGATGTTATTGAGAATTAAAGACAACCTTTGAGCCGCCACCTCCTCCTTTCCTTCTCTTCCTGCGTACCTCTCTCTCTGCTTCTCCCTCTTCCTCCAGCTAGATTCTCACTGCTTCCTGCATCTTTCTCCCTCTTCCTTCCCACTACGTCCCGCATCACTAAGGTCATGTACCCAGCACCAAATTACTAATGTTGTTTATTATGATCATCAATCTCCTACGTTTCGTCAGTTTGCCTTTTCTATCTCTGCTATCTTTATGCACAAGTCTATTCTTGAGTCTCCTGTTTTACGACACTGGAAGTCGGCTATGGATGATGAGACACAAGTTCTTATTTCTCGTGGTATTTAGACTCTTGTGCAACATTCGAATAGCATTACTCATGTTTCTTGCAAATGGGTGTTTACTATCAAGTATCATCCGGATGGGTCTGTTTATAAGTAGAAGGCCATACTAGTGGCAAAGGACTTCACTCAAACTTATGGCATTGATTATTTTGAGACCTTTTCTCTAATGGCTCGCCTTAATTCAGTGTGAGTTTTATTTTGCCTTTCTGTCAATCAAGGACAAGGATGGCGGTGTCGGTTTCGATATCGGTTTCGGCTGGGTTCGAAACTGAAACCGAGAAGGGAGTAAATAACTGATTGCAGCCAATTTCAGTTGGTTTTGGTCGATTTCGACCGAAATTGATTAAAATATTATTTTTATGGCATTGAATTAGCTACAGTAAAATGACCTGGTTTTGGATCGGCCTAGTCCTCAACCGAAATGTTTCGGTTTCGACCAAAGCTGCCAACCATGATCAAGGATGGTAGATGGCTCAGGTGATTGTTAAGAATGCATGTTTGTATAGTGATCTTCATGAAGAGGTTTACATGGAGCAACTTTCTGGTTATGTTGCTTAGGGGAAGTTAATGTACATATTACATAATGGGGTGTTTGGGAACACTTAAAAAAAAAATTTATTTCTATCTAAAAATTAATGATGTCTCCGTTTTCTACTAAAATTTTAAAATTGTAAAAAACTTATTTTATCTGTTTGGCAAGAAGTGTTTTTTTTTTAAATTTGAAGGCCTTGTGGGGTGGGTGGGGGAGGGGCCGGCGGGGGGTGGGGAGGGCACCGGGTGGGCGGGGGGTGGGGGAGGGGGAGGGTGCGCAGGGGGCTGGGAGGGCGCCGGCGGGGGGTGGGGGAGGGCGCAGGGGGCGGGTGGGAGGGGAGGGGGGAGGAGGAGGGCGCTGGCGAGGGTGGGGGAGGGCGCCGGTGCGCAGGGGGTGGGGGAGGGGGAGGGTGCGCAGGGGGCGGGTGGGAGGGGAGGGGGGAGGAGGAGGGCGCACAGGGGGGTGGGGGAGGGGCCGGCGGGGGGCGGGAAGGGCACCGGGTGCGCAGGGGTTGGGAGGGCGCCGGTGCGCAGGGGGTGGGGGAGGGGCCGGCGGGGGGCGGGGAGGGGCCGGCGGGGCGGGGGTGGGGGAGGGGGAGGGTGCGCAGGGGGCGGGTGGGAGGGGAGGGGGGAGGAGGAGGGCGCACAGGGGGGTGGGGGAGGGCGCCGGCGGGTGGGGGGGGGTCGCCGGGTGGGTGGGGGGGGAGAGGAGGAGTCAATGTGTTTTTAAAATAAAAATAGGGTGGGACTTGTTTTTTTTTAAGAGAGATTTACATAGGAAAAAATTCTTCCCTAAAAAAAAATTACTTACCAAACATGTCTTTGTAGTTGTCTTCTCTCTTTTTTAAAATTTAGAGAAAAAAGAAGTAAAAAACTGCAACCAAACACCCTATAAAGCTATTTATGGCTTGAAGCAGAGTCCTTGGACATGCTTTGAGAAATTTAATCAGATTGCATTAGTCATTGGACTCCGGAGGAGTCAAGCAGATCATTATGTATTTATTCACCATTCTTTGGCTGGAGTTGTCATCCTTGTTTATGTTGATAACATGTTACTCATTGGCAGTAATGTAGTTGGGGTTGAAGAAGTCAGGAAGTATCTTAAAAGTCATTATCTTACCAAGAATCTTGGTAAGCCTTAGTACTTCCTTGGCATTGTGATTGTCTATGGAGAAGGAGGTGTGTCTTTATCACATAGAAAGTATGTGTTAGATCTTCTGCAAGAAATGGGGTTGATGGGCTCCTATGGATACTCTCCACTATTCATCAGGCTGAAATTGATGTCAAGGATAGTCCAATTTTTGAAGATGTTTGTAAAATATGGGAGACTCTATGGCATACTTCTTTATCTCATTGTTACTCAACCTAATATATCTTTCGCAATTAGTGTAGTGAGTCAATTCATGTAGAATCGGAAATAGTATCGTTTGAATGCAGTATTGAGAATTCTACATTATGTTAAATCAGCTCTAGGAAAAGGGTTACTGTACAAGGAAAGGGGTCACATGCTGATTGATGCTTTTTCTGATGTTGATTGTGGTGGGTCACGATTAGATAGCAGTTCTATATTTGGTTTTTGCACCTATTTGGGAGGGAGAAACCTCGTGACATGGAGAAGCAAGAAACAAAATGTAGTTGCCAGGTGTAGAGGCTGAGTATAGAGCTATGGCTTAAACGGCTTGTGAATTGATCTGGCTTCAAAACTTGTTGCAAGATTTTGGTGTGAAAATGAAACATCTATGACCATGCATTGTGATAACCGTGCCGCAATTCACATTGCCAAGAATCCAGTTTTTCGTGAAAGGACTGAACACATTGAGGTTGATTGCCACTTTGTTCGTAATGCTATTATGTCATGGAAGATCTGCACGCCCTTTACTCCTACAGCGAACCAGTGAGCAGACACTTGTTCACCGGCCTTGAGTGCAGGCTGGTTTGAGACACTCTGCAGCAAGATGGACATGAATAACACCTATGCTCCACCTTGAGGGAGAGTGTTAGGATGTGTTATATTTTTATAGTTAGTAGGGCCTTATTCAACATTGTGGTTGGTTGTAGTGTTCTTAGCTTATCTTGTGGCTAGAGTACAACTTATTGTGTACTCAGGTATACGTATTCTCTTCCTCATACTTTATCATTTAATTAAGTTAATTTTATCCTGAACAGCATCTTCCTCCAGGGTCACAATCTACGTCACCCATACACTGTCCGGTAACCATCCGCAAACCTACTGACAATGAATGGGAACAAAAGAGTCTCTGACATATAATATAAAGTTGATGATTTTCTCTCTTCTTTCTTCTGTCTGCCGGCAAAGCTGCTAAGAGCTACTGCAACTTCTATCATTTTTATCACAACGCTACTCAACAACAGACTGAATAATGTCGGCTAGTTTAAGCACATGCCATGTAATATATTTCCAGGGCATTTCGGTTATTAATGTCATGGAATAAGCCGATTTGGCAGACATTCAGAAGATGTTGAGGAAGGAACCTTTTGAATTGCCTAGGTAGCTGCCCTTTAAAACATTGCATGGGTTTCATGTACTTTTTGATTTCTTCAGGTTTAATAATGCATTCAACATAGTATGATATTAGTGCATTTTTTAATAATCGTTGCTTGATTTAATGCAATCATTTGCTTACTCTGTATTCTTACATTGCTGCACTTGATGAACATACCTAGTTCTCAAAGGCAGCTGGGAAAATTAAGGAAGCAATATCAAATCTTCCTCTTGCTACTGAGGATGATGACATTGAGGAAGCTGCGCCTTCAGCAGATACTGACCCTGCTGTCATGGACACGGTGGGTCAAGATACAGGGGGTAGCGAGCCAGCCGATTCAACCAAACAAGACATAGAAAGTTCTGATCCATTCGGTTTAGATTCATTGCTTTCGAGCATATCCAGGAAAGATGGGAGGGCAAAGGGGAAAAAGCAGACATCCACCGCAAAACACAGGGAAGATGAAGAACACAAGAGATTCTTGGAGTCACAGAGAGAAGCTTTAATGTTCTGTTTGGAGATTGCTGCTCGGCGATACAAGACACTTTGGTCCGACTTTTGATTCCCTTTCTTGATTCACTTCTCACCTCCTCCTTGCTGATGTCTCAGCTTCTTATACTTTACTTCTTGAATTGATAGTCTGATTTCCTCTATCCTAACATTCAGGGCCCAGACAGTGATCGATATCTTAGCGAAACATGCCTTTGACAATATAGAGAGATTTACTTCTCGACAAAGAGATGCTGTTGAGAAACTTTGGGCTTCCATACGAGAGCAGCATATCAGAAGGAAGCAAGGGAAATCTGTGTCTGGAAAGCTGGACATGACTGCATTCGAGTGGCTACAGGAAAAATATTCGCATGAGAAGATTAGCATTCGGCACGCAGTGGGAGGCTGTGGTGACCATAAGGCAGAGCAATGGCTGGGTTAGTTTCACTGTAACATATGAAACAATTGTGATGTTGGTGAGGCTATTGTGTTCCCACCTATGGAAACCAAATGCTTCTCTTGCGTACTTGTGAATTTTCTCTACGATCCTTACGTGAACAAGATAAACTTATTCTGTCCTTTTTCTACTAAACAAGAGCATTTTCCAATTGTTGCGTCCTTAATCTTCGTATCAGTACTCTCTTCTTCATGATTTGGGTGTAAAATATGTAGTGTAAGAATAAGAAGTTTATGAAGGTGTAACAATTAAATATATTGTTGGATTAAGAATGATTTGCATTTCATGTCATTCTCGTGTGTATAAATTCATATGTTTCTCACAATTATAATTTTATATATGTATATGTATATATACACACACAGATATATATACACATTCGAACATATTTACTCTTTTGAGAAATACTTATTGCTCTCCAAGGAGGGAAAAAATGTGATGTGATTGCCCTCCAAGTAATTTTATTTGTTGAAAAAAAGAGAGAAAAAAAATCTTATCAGATTTTTAAGCAATGGGATTATTTGAAGGATCATCCACCTCATATTTTATTGCCCTCCTTGGAGGTAATAAGTATTTATCTATACTACTGTTTGAAAGTCTGAGCTCAGTAATTCACTCTCACCCTACACTTGTGCTTGTGAAGTGGGTTTCACGTCTTTGTTCTATTTTATGCGTTAGGTGAACATACGGCCAATAGGTAAATATTTGCAAATATTTTAGAATCGGATATATTTGTATGGATAAATATTAAAATATATTTATTTTAAAAAATTCTCCCAACTATTGAGTAACAGTTACAACACCAGTGTATTCGGTATACAGAAGACTCACAGTTGACAAGGTGAGTTGGCATAACCGGATGTGGGGCGGGAAAAATCTAACCTGGGCAAGCACTTTTGAGGCATTTTACCCTTCCCCCCTTCCCGTTCTCCTCCAACGCCTTCCCAACCAGAGTCGTCATCTTCCTCGCAGCCTTCTCGTCACAGCGAACCCGTGACTCCTCCTCCTCTGTATACACGCCTCACAAGGCGCCGCGGTCAAGCTCGCAGCGGGAATCCGGTGAATCGACAAGTCGAAGCTGGCGTGCAGAGAGGCGTAACGGGAATCCAGCGAGCAGAGTGATCCGTCTTCTACACAAGTTCTATTTGAGGGGTTGTGGAGCTCAGATGAATCCTCAAGCCGTAGCCAACGACCGGAGGACGGAGGTCCCTTTCGCAAGGAACGCAACGGCTCCGACGACGTCTTCCAATTCCTCGAACCGGATCTACCTCAGGTACACGTTGTTCTGTGATCTTCCAGTTCCTCAAACACCCCAGCAGAATGCAATCTCCCCGCCTTCTTGTTGGCCATCCCCAGTTGGGTCAGTGGGTCTTTTGGTGGAAAGAAAACTGGAGATTTTCCAGTTCCTCAAACACCCCAGCAGAACGCACAAGAAAAAAAGGGGAATGAGGAGATGGGTAAAGTGGCGAAGGAGGACCGGGGTGGGGGGTGGGGGCACTAAGGTGGCTTCTTCTTTTCTCTTGCTATATCACGGTTGGTGCTTGCTTTCCCTGCCGCGGGTGCTGCAGAGGGAGACACCAGGAGGAGCTCAGAGACGAGAAAATAAAATTGTGTAGGGAAGGGGAACGCAGGAAATAGGAAGCCTTCTTGTAGTCTGGGTTTAGATGGTGGTGGAGGTGGGAGGGCAGTGGAGTCTGCTGCAGAGTGTTGCAGGGCAATATAGCTAAGGGTGGGGTTTTCTTATGCCCAGCAGTGGAAACCCGGCTTGCTGCTGCTGCAGTGGTTGGCTTGGTATATATTTTATATATTGCTTGGGCTTCTCTCTTGTCACCATGCTTCCTGTTTGTACTGGTTGAGAAGGTTTGGAGGGGGGAGTTCTGGGGAGGAGGGAAGGAAAAGAGAAGGGAAGAAGAGGGTGGAAATCTGTTTTGGGCATTAATAAAAGTGTTTTGTTTTTTGATGACATTAAGCTTGCTAGTGGAAATATTTCCAGAGGCAGAAGGAAGGATATGTTAGCCAGAAAAGTGGGGAGTATAATAAGAACTGATTTCTTGGGGAGTTCCCCTACTGCTGAAAATGGGGGCAAATATCCTATGTTGATTTTTTTTTTATGTACATAGATATCTAATTCAGGTTCTACATTGTTAACTTATAGCTGTGATGTATGTTTTGTTTTCATATTAATGTGCTCATGTTCTATTTCTCCCTTCCTTTTTTGCCAGGCCTTTCAAGAAAGCTCGCATAAAAAATATGTCCGACAGAGGTATCTTCCTTTTCACTGCACTAACACAAGTGTGACCATGATATAATATTTTGGATGAATTGGTGAAGCCTCTCTTTATGCATATATCTCACCAGTTATTAAAAAACCCCTTCCAATAGCCACCATATATGCAATATGTTCACCATTGTTCCCCTGCATCATCCTTGATGCTTCAATACCCTACACAAGCATTCATATGAAAGAGTACACTTTACGGGTTTCTTTCAAAATCTCACAAGGGTATGCATCTTAAAACTTGAACAAGTCCACATGACAAGCCATGGGATGTACACTGCTAGAAAGAAAACAATAGTGCAAATTGATTTCTACTCATGGAAACTGTGTAATCCATATATACCATGTTGGTGGCACACATGATGAACCAAATTGGCAAACCAGAAGCTGATCATTGTTAAATTTTGCTTTCACACTGAAAAATTGCATTTCTAAGATAGCAGCAGAAGTGGAGAAAGATGCATACTTGCCCACCCCTTGGGGCACAGGCAGACAGCCATAGTGTGGTGGGTAAAAGTTATCAGTATAGGCATCACTTGTAATACATGTCATGTGCAAGTAAAAGTTAATTTCTATGCCAATTAGCGTTGTCGAAATTTCTTTGGATATCTGCAGCTCGGAGGTTGTTGCTAGCCGTTTTGCTAGAGGAGGAAGAAATGTACGATGCTGTACTTAATGCTGTTTGGGAGGAAATGGATACACAATCGCGAATTCCACGAAGAATGATGAATACATCCGAACATACGGGGGAGATGTGGGTGAATAGCATTTTGACAGGGCATGAGAAACATTGCTACAATGCTTTCCGAGTACATCCACAAGTATTCACTAGTTTAAGGGACTTGCTAGTCAACAAATCCCTAATAAGGGACTCACGTGATGTAAGTGCCAGCCAACAATTGGCCATGTTTTTATACGCTGTTGGCCATGGGGTCCCAACTGGTGTATTGATGGAGCACTTTCAACATAGTTCACAGACAATCAGCCATTATGTAAACAAGCTTGCATTTGCATTGGCCTCCTTGAAGGAGGAGTACATTTTACAACCAACGCTCAGTAATGAAATACATCCTCACATTGCCGGGAATGAGCGATTTTACCCATTCTTCAAGGTAATTTTTCTTCACTTACTACTGATCAAATTATTGTATCACTTGCACTCTTTAATTGAACATAGTTTTCTTACTTGTTGGTTGTCAAGTGCAGAACGCCATAGGAGCTCTTGATGGAACTCATATCCCTGCAAATTTGCCAATTGAGGATCATCCTCGATTTCGCAACCGCAAGCAACAAATAACACAGAATGTGATGGCAGTTGTGTCCTTCGATGGTCTATTTATATATGCTTGTGTTGGTTGGGAAGGGTCTGCTCCGGACATGAAAGTTTTGAGATGGGCAGTTTCAAGAGAAGAGTTGGTTGTGCCGACAGGTAAGTATTACCTTGTGGATGCAGGATATGCAAATACCGATGCCTTCATTGCACCATATCATGGTGTACGATATCATATTTCATCGTTTTGCCGTTGTGGAAATGCATCGTATGAGAACAAAAAGGACAAGTTCAACCATAGACATGCTCAACTTCGAAATTGTGTGGAGCGAGCATTTGGAGTTCTCAAGATGAGGTTCCAAACGCTTCGTGAGGGGAACATGTATCCATTCTCTACCCAAAAAAAGATTGTCTTTGCTTGTCTTGTGATACACAACTTCGTTCGTCGAGAATATGGATATGATGATTTCTTCAATCAAGCCTTGGATGAACATAGTTGTGCGGATGATGCTGGGGATGATGAGGTTCCGATTGCAATGAACCTAGATGCAACGGCGGTAGCAGCTGGGCGTGCCGTTAGAGAAGCAATTGCTGATGAACTGTGGGCTGTGGGCAATGTTTAAGATTATGTATGTGTTAGATGCATTTCCACTTTCTTTCAGTTGAAATTATGACTTTCAGAAGTGTACACGAACAATGTCGTATCGGTTTAACGTATTATTTGTGTTGAAGATGTAGTTTAATATGAGGTTATCCCTTCTAAAGTTCTGTTTAAACTTTGTTCATGTACTTCTTAAAGAAGCTTGTAGATTGAGTGTGTTATACATGCAATTTATCCCTTCTTAAAGAAACACTTCATCGATCACCTCCTCTGTCTGCAGAGGAATCAGTGTGTTATACATGCACGAGGATGACAGGTTTTCACATTACACATTTTGGTTCTGGCATTATACAGGGACCGTAAGTTGTAACTTGGTAATATATGTTGAAGTTTGGCATTAAGCAAGAAGGGCACTGCAATTTCTGAAGAGCTTATGGAACACATTGATGGCACATCTAGCATTCTACTGCATTCTGTAGTATGTGCTCAAGTACCCAGATAAGCAGAAGAATGGCTTGTACAAACTTGGAAGGGGTTCAGTTGCACTCTCTGAAGGCCAAACATAAAATAAGACTCTGCCAAATCCAGTGGATGGTCATTGACATTAATTTGACCCACATGATAGTTGGAGCAGCAATCTGCCCCGTTTGCCACAGAACCTGCTCAAGTCAAATGGAGTGATGCATCTACTCTCCTCCCAAAGCTACCACTCCTCTCAAAAATGATTTCTTACCCATGCCAATACTAGAGAGTGTGTGCTTTCAAGTGAAGAACATATGAGCAGGAAAAGGAGCCTTGAAGAAACTTTGCAGTCAGTGGGTGTCACTGTCCATCCCCACCTTTTGCTGGCATGCCTAGACTTCACCATCTTATCCTTGTACTCTACTTCCCTGCATCACAGGGTACCTAAACTATAGATATGTGTAATATATCAGCGTGCATGTTTTTTTTTTTTGAACAGATATCAATGTGTATGCAAAGTTGATATGTATGCACCATGAACTTTTTTGAACAGATATATACTGACAGTTTGAGGCTTTAACCAATGTGTATGCACCTTGTAAGTTGATCCGTTCATGTTATTGATGGATACATGATGCGTTCTTGTAATATCAATGCGTTGTAACATATCAATGTGTAAAGTTGATGCGTTCTTGTTAATTAACTGGACACATGGTGTAGTTTTTTTTTGTGCTAATGTATGATGAGGAATGTGATGTCCAAGATTTTTCATAACTTGTTTTCTTTTACACGAGCAGCAGGTTTACCTTTTTATACACGAACAGCAGGGATGTTTTAATTGCTCGTCACTTGCCCATAACGAGGGCATTGCACAATTTTTCCTTTTTTAATCTTTTAGCCGGGTGATCATAGTGCCTTTGTATTCGTAATTCTCCTGCTACAGAAATTTTATTCACTTCTATACATATGAAGGGGGAGCATCCGAACCATGGGGGCGGGGGGCTGCACCAACAGGAGTGGTGAGAGTCCAGGTAATTTTGTTGGGTATAGTGGGTAGAAGACATAAGAAGAGAAAGGCTTATTACACTTTTATATTGCACATATCACATATGTATGACTAGACACCCTCACATTTTAAATATCATGAATTGTTTAGGAATTTTTGTTTATGCATAACAATTAAGTTTAAATTGAAATATTTAAGATTTATGGTGTGTTTAAGACATTTTATCATACCCAGATATCACTTTCGGTCGTGTGCATCCCGACAGGACAACATCGAAAAACTGTAACGAAAATGAAATCTGAGAACACCATAATTTTTAGAAAAATGTGGTGATATCAAATATGTAATTATCCGGAAATTTTGACGACCGGATTTTGAGATTTAGCCGACGTAACTATTTTTGGGGCGATTTTTCATCCAGTAAAAAATAAATTCTAAAAAATAAACTAAAATCACCATAATTTGTAAAACCATCTCATTAGGCTGTGGTTGAAATTTTAATACAAACGGATTTTGTTTGGACATGTTTACATCAAGTCTAATAAACCAGTTGAATTTTAGATTAATTACGAAAGGAATTTTCCTGAAATTGTTGGGTTGTCTACGTGGGAGGCATTGGGGAGGGCAGCATACTTGAAGGTGATGGTAACACGTTAGTTACCATGTGTAACTTGCAGAATATGCATGAGCTAGGTGTCTGTGGGTGGTAAAATAGGTTTTACTCCCAACATCTGTGAACGTGCGTGGCGTTGTGCATGGAATGAGCTTGGGGTTATAAAACCCACTCTGTAACCAGTAGGGAAGCCTTTCCAACGCAAGCTTCTATTGAGTTTTCTCCTGTTCTTGCACCTTCTTCAGTTCTTGTCCTTGGTTTCTCTACTTCTTCTACTAATATCTGGAAGTGATTGTTATTACGGGAGTTGTTTCTTCTGCTGGTTTGGCTCCTAGTTGTTGGAGTTACTGCTGGGGGAGGTGTTGCTGCTTCCACCTGTGAAGTCTCTCTTGCCAACACCCCATTAACTCTGTGGGAACATCTCTCTTGCTGGGTGTAGGATTTTTCGTCAAGGATACTTGCAAGTTATCAGTGTAGGATTCATCTCCCTCTGGTTCAAATCTGTCATTCGCATATAATAAGAAAATTCTCTTGATAAGCATACAAGATGATATACCTGAAGCTATTCTGTTTTTCTTTCAATTTTAGTAAACACGTTCTTGATGGGAGAAGAACAACCTTGTTCTACTCTAAAGACTGTTTTCTATCTTCTTCTTCCACCCTTGATCCATGTTTATGTTATAGAGATTGGCTAAAAGTTTTCGATATCTTTGGAATAATGTGATTACTTTCAATTTGGATGTTTGTACTTCAAACCTTGATTTTGGAGCATCAAATACCTTGAGTTTGAGAGTTTATCTTGTGGAAATCTTTCCATCTAATCCTTATTATAAGGCCATACTTTCAGTGCTATGTCATGTTAGCTTCTAGCTAGACAAGTACAGTTTGTAAACCCCCTGTTAAAAAGTTTAAGTATTAGACTGTGAGTTTTACATACATAATTCGACTGATGCATTCAACTGATGCATTCGACTGATGTATTCGACTGATGCATTCGGCTGATGCATTCCATTTCCTATATCCGACTGCCTACATTGCATTCAACTGGCATACACTTCGACTTATACATTCGACTTCCAGTTTATATATAATTCGACTTATACATTCGACTTCCAGTTTATGCTGTCGACAACCACCAGCCTGATTGTTATGATTCGAACCAAACCTGCATCAATCAGAGCTGATACTTTCTAAGTGTTGTCCCAACCAAGTGATCTCTTATATTTTTTGAATTCAGAGCTGTTTTAACCTCAGGATATCTGAATTTATTCTCAATCTAAACCACCCTTGATTTTTCATTCCTATTGTGCTCATGAAATGAAGTTTATAATATGAAGACAATGCTCTCTTCAAAAGAGGGTTTATGATCACTTGTGGTAGCACCAGCCACTTGTGATCAGCTGAGGGCGACAGTTTGTAGGTAAATCTAAGTCAATGGACTGACGATGGTCGGTAATAAACTCTGTTTTTGCGCAATGAACAAGATCTAAGATGTTGAAATCGCCTAGGCACTGAGGATATATATTTACGTCTATTTAGTAACCTCTTGAGAGCAGTGATGCCTGTCGAATTCGTTTTCAAATCAAGTTATGGTCTGAATTTTGAAAGACAAATATGATTCTTATTATGTGATTTGTTTGAGCTCATTATGAAATCAATTTGAGCTATATGTTTCTGTTCAGTATGAAATTCACGAGCAAATGTGTTTTTGATCTATATATGCTTACTTTCACCTACTGAGTCCTTCCGACTCATATCTTTGTTTCTTCTAAACCCTTTCAGATTGAAGGTGTGTATAATATCAGCTACACATGAATCCCAATTCCGCTGCGAACGATGAAGAGATGAAGAAGAATAGCGTAGTTTTAGTAGTTTCTTTTAGTTGATGATGTATTAAATTAGAGAGAGAAACATAACTCTTGTAAATAATGAGTATTAGTATTTTGTTACTTTGTGAAGGATAATATGTTCGCCTTTGTGGAATTGTTTGCTAATGTTGAGCATTACACGGATTTATCTACCCATAACAAAAATTTGTCAGTGTAACCCCTATTCCGATTAAAGTTTATATGTATGGTATATGTATGTGTTTATGTGAAGTCGAAGGAGGGTGTTACAACAAGTCTATGTGACATCCGACAATTAGATTGCCACTTTATTATTTGTCATATGAAGGATGTCACATGAACTAGTGTTTAGTCATGCAAGTGCAATAAACTTTTCTCTAAAAAATGGGTTTGATTAGCAAGGTTACTCTAGTCTCTATCCACTCTTTTTTTTTTTATCAAACTGGGGTAGATTGTGGGTTAGCCAACACATGGACGGGTAGGCAAACACTCCCGGTACCCTTGCCTATGCGCTCGTGTGAAGATTAATTTCCTTCGCACGTGCCACCTCTAGTGTACGCCCGTCCTTTCTCTGCAAGCCTCGGAAGTCGTGCGGCAAAAAATTCTATTTTTTTCCCCTCCTTTTCCTTTTGAAGGAGGGGCCTTGCAGAGTGTCCGCTGGAGTTCTGCGCTTCTCTTCTGCTGTGGCAATGGCGACCCCGGCGAAGCCGTGGAAGGCGGAGTACGCCAAGTCGGCGAGGTCGTCCTGCAAGTCCTGCAAGAACGCCATACAGAAGGACGTTCTCCGTCTGGGAAGGATGGTTCAGTCTACACAGTTCGACGGGTTCATGCCTGTATACTTCTGCTGCATCCTTGATAAGAACCCCTCTCCCGTTCCTTTCCTCTTCGCATCATTTTTTATGGCTGGATGGGTGACATCTCCTTTAGGTTTAGAAAGGACCTTGCCTCGTTTTGTTCGTCGTTGATGTTTCCAAGGAGTGGGTTTCCTCCCCTCATGGTGTTGTGGAGGTTGATGTTGTTTCATGTTATTTGCGGGCTCTTGGTTTATGGAGTTCATGTCACCCTCTTTGATGGTTCTTCTCCCTTCGTGGACGTGGCTTGGCTGTTTTTTTTGTTCTGGTGGGTATCCTACTTCCGCTCTTTGAAGCACATGCCAGACTTGTCACGCAATTCTCTTGCTTAATTTTGCGTAGATTCTTATATAGGGACTTGGATTTTATGTGGCGGTGCTCTTTGTGCGACTTCTGTCTTGCCTCCTTATATCATGTGTTGCATTTTGCAACAAGTTTCCGGCGCTCACATTTGTCTCCCTTTTTTGGTTGTCAAACATGCCGTGCCTCTTAAAAGATGTAACAACATGTAAACTAATAACACGAGAAGGTGTAACAGCACCCGGAAGAGAATTCTATCTCGTTCAGGATAATGCTCTTGGAGAAAATATAATGTCTATTGCATATGTTTTTCTAGAACACTTTGACAATGAATCTGAACCCGAGTTCTAATACCATCCAAAAAGAGTTCTTGGTGCCTCTCTGTTTCATTGGACTGAGGGTGTAACATGACCAGAGATACGAGGAAAAGTGGTGATTTGCAATTCTTTTGTTTTCTAAAACTTTCTGGCTTCGCTTCCCTTTTTCTATCATATAACAACCAATATTACTAGCTGTTCTCATCAAAAGAAACTTGGAAGAAGAGAAACAAGAGGTTAGCATGATTTCTTGTAAAATGATTCCAATCATTTGGGAATTGATCGAAAGAAAAAGATAAAGATAATTGCAATAGGGAAGTACCTCATAATTTGTGCAGGTGATCAAGAGATTGCTCATATGCTAATATAGTCAATACTGATGATTAAAAGTTTAGGCCAATTTTCTTAATATATAAAAGTGGTACTACCCATCACCCCCCCCCCCCCCCCCCCCCCCAAAAAAAAAAAAAAAAAGTTTAGACCAATGCAAGAAAAGTACTGGAAACAGTAGATATACCAGCAGAAGTATTTTGCATTTTATTTAGGTGAAGATAAGCCTTTTCTAACAATGATCAACATCCTTGTTAAAACAACAAAATTCAGCAAGCATGTATATGTTTTGGCCTGCCTTCTTTCCTGTTTAAATTTTGATATAATGTTCTGTATTTTTTAGCGGCTGTTTTTGGCATAAACGTGACTATTACTGGGTCTTCATCCTAATTTATAGCTGCAATATTAACAAATATGCGGTATATTTGTTATAATTCATCTATGGGACCTCTTTACAACTATATTAATGGTTTGATGATATATTGTCATTGGAATATTGCTGATCTCTTACATGCTTCTTTTCAAACATTGTTAATGCTATAACATAGTGGTATACTCCATGCTTTTTTCCAGAAAGGAAAAATGTTAGTACATTGTTAGTAACCTGGAATTTCATGCCAACCTTCATGACTTTTGTTGTACTTTATCTCTGTTTAGATGCTTCTTTTTGAATTTGAGGTCTACATTGCTTTTGTGTTCATAAATGTGCACATGTTATTCGTGCCTTTTATTCATTTCATACTGCTCGAGACTATCACTATACAGGCCTTTGGAAGGTGGATTTGTTTTCTTTTTATCGTTTTTATAACCTGGTTTAATGGATTGAAACTCTTGAGCATCATCTTTCAAAAATAAAAAAAAACACACTCTTGAGCATCTGTTTTGCCTCATTTTTATTATTTGTAGCTCAGATGGATAATGACTTATGAACTTTTGGGCTTCCTTAGTTTTTCATCTCACTTGCTTCCTAAAGCTGCTACTCCTTGTGTTTGGATGATCTTGTGTTTGAGGTTCACCTCTTTGAGTTCTAGATAGTATTTTTCAAGTGTTGTATATGATATCTTGCATGTTAACTTTTTTCAATTTGATGTGAAATTCAAGTGTAACGATAAATACTTGTTAAATTCTTTGATGGCCAATTCCATATGATCCTCTTTTGTCTTCCAAGTATGTGTTTGCCCTAATGCAAGAAATCAGTGATGCATGCCATCTTTGAGATGTTTAGGCCCTAACGTTTCCTTTTCCTTGTTTCATATTTTAACTAGATTCCATATTTCTTTTGTATCAGTTGTGGAACCATGCCAGTTGCATTTTCAAGAAAGGAAACCAGATTAAATCGTATGTATCTCAAGTACATATTTCTTATGAATCACTTGGGTCCTATCCTTGCTATATTTTAACATTTATTTTAACTTTTTAGCTTTAACTTTTTAGAAACCATTCCTGGTCTTTCGATTATTTATATCATGTGCCGGAAATAATTTGTGATGAATGCTAAGGTGGCTCATTTTTGCCACTCACATATTGGTCATCCAATCTGTAAGGTAAGGCCAGCTCTGAACTTAAGATTGTGACAAGTGGGATAGCAAACAGTGTCACTCCATGACCTTCCAATAAATGCTATGATGTGTAGTGGTTTGCTCGTACTAAGAATTTAATGCTGTGCTATCTTCTCAGCATTGATGATGTTGAAGGTGTCGACCAGCTGCGGTGGGAGGATCAGCAAACTATAAGGAAGTATGTGGAGGGTGCAATGCCACAAACCACTACTATCACTGAGAATGAGTCTACGATCGAGCTTTCTCCATCTTCTCGTGCTACTTGCAGGCGATGCAATGAGAAAATTACCAAGGGAATGGTGGGTGACCTGCATATCTTAAAAAGTTGCATGTTTTACGCTAATATTATCCTACATCTATATTTAGAAATGTTTCATTCGTTATGACAGTTGATGTCTGATAACTTTTATGGTTCATGCTCATGTACTTCTAAAACAGTCTTTTTTTGGTCCCCTCGCTTTAGGGAAAGGAGAGAGTTGAAAATGAATAAGCACATGAAAATGTGGAATGAGTTATCTTCTCTTGTGTGTTGATCTTGGCATGACTTTAAGTCTCAGATGTATAGTTGCCTTGTTCAACTGATTTGAATAATAAAATGTTTGGATCTTGAAAAGAATTTGCATCTTTTTAATCCCATCATTCATGTATTGTCTCCCTAGAAATTAGTTAACCCCATTATTCACTTAATCAAGCAAAGGAGTTATTGATATGTTGCACATAAAATGTGCAAACAAGGGGCAGTAAAAGGAAGTGGAGTGGTGAAAGGTGAAGAGAAGATAGTAAACCGAGAGAGAGAGACATAAAATGTGCAAACAAGGGGCAGTAAAAGGAAGTGGAGTGGTGAAAGGTGGAGAGAGAGAGAGAGAGAGAGAGAGCCCTATTGATTTCTTGGACATCTTTCTAAGATCTATCTGCTGTCTTTCCTCTCTGACCTGATGACATGTTTCCAGCATCAGAGATGGCCCAGTAAACATCATATGAGTGTTTTGTGAGAAAAGGGCGTAGTGACCATAATTTGCTTAATCTTGAGTAGAGAAGAATGGGATGAGTAAGGTAGACAGGTGTATATGAGATTGTTACCTCAGCTTTGCAATAGAGATCATGAAAGAAAATGGTGCGTTGCGGTGCTGTGTTGTGGAGGTACTGAGGGAGGGAGATCTACTTGTGTCTCTTGACCATCTGAGAGGGGGAAGGTAACTTTTTTTTTTTTTGAAAGTGGGTAGTACCACAAATATATTAGAATGGAGGAAGAATGTACAAGAATAGTAGGGAAGGTAACAAAATTATTGTACAACCAACAGATAAGATATGAAGTTGTCCCCATAGTTTAGGTTTGGCCCACTCTGACACAAGATTAGATCACATTTTTTTCATTCAACCTTAAAAAGATATGGGTTTGTTCCCTTACATGTTAGTTTCTTAGGATGTAATTTCTAAAGCATGGGGATTCTTATGGTTTCATCCGAAGAATGTCGCATTGGATGTTGGTTTTATCTCGGGAGGGTCAAAGAGAAGAGATCTTGGGAGATAGGGATAGAGATTATAGTAAGTTCTGGCTGGAGGCAAGTGCAAAATGCAGCAAATTGCTGTTGGTCATTTTTTTTGGGGGGGGGGGCATCCCCCCTTTAGCTTGTTGACTGTTAATCCTCCTCGTGCCTCTTGTCTTCTTGTTCTTCTTCTTCTCCTTTCTGGCTTGACTGCGCACTTGCTCCCATTGTTTATAACAGTCTGCTGGCGGGGATGGGGAAAAAAGAATGTAATTTTATATTCGTGAACATGAGTTAGGTGCAAACCGACCAATCCAAGTACATGATAGTCATGTCACTTGCTTGAAGTTGGCATGTCTTCGGCTAGGTGTTTCGGGCATTTTGGATCTCTTCTAGCCTGAAAGATAGGTTCTCTAGAGATACCAAGAGATTCTGAAGAGATTGCAAACCATTGTTTCCTTGTGGCTTCTGCTTTTATCCTGTCCTAGATGGTGTAAAGGCTGGTTTTTGGTAGCTCTTCCTCCTGTAGGCTGGCCTATTATTTGGCAGTTCATTAGTGTAACCTGGGTTGACTTCTGAAGCTTGGACGGAAGTTTGCATTTATCAAGGAGTTGTTTGTGCCAAGGACCCACACATTAGTCAGCCTATTTGTGCATGTATATGCATGTACATGTATATGCTGGTCCAACGGCCGGGCCGTTTCATTTTATGTGGAAAATATGAGAATGGGCCATAAACCGTCCTAAACCAGAACTGGGTCAACAATATCTAAAGTACCCTAATGACATCTCCTGCATTAGGAAACATAGAGTTTCTTCTCAAAATTAGGGTGACAAATTGTACAATGACCCTTATGAAGATTAATTAAAGAACATCTTACTTCAACAAGATATAACACAAACATCATATGAACTAAACAACATATATTCAAAGATTTCTGCAACAGAAAAAAATGTTCAAAACATTCTTAGAAAATCTGTGAAATCGAAGTATCATCATCATCATCATCAGAGCTTTATCCCATTATTTGGGGTCGGCTACATGAATTCTTTTCCGCCAAACATTTCTATCAAGTGCTATAATCGTGTTTAAACTCAAGAAGTCCAAGTCTTTCCTAATAATATCGCACCATCTCATTTTAGGCCTTCCCCTAGCTCTTTTACTATTATCCACTAAGATTTTGTCACAACTTTTAACCGGCGCCGAGTTAGGGCGACGGTGCACGTGTCCAAACCACCTAAGTCTATTTTCTCTCATTTTTCTATCAATTGGAGTTATCCCCAAATCCTCACGGAAGCGCTCATTCCTAATCTTATCTTTCTTAGTCTTACTACACATCCATCTCAACATCCTCATCTCCGCCACACACATTTTGTTAATGTATTCCTTTCTCATTGCCCAACACTCGGTACCATATAATTAATGGCTCAAAAGTATAATCATAAATAAAGAACAATCATATATATATAAATATATTTAAAATATGTAACAGCATCTTGCTTGCGCATATTAGGTCAGCCCTCACTTTTGATTTCTGCTTTGCTTCCTGCTTCTATAGCTCTTGATAGAAATCTTTGGCGGAAAAGGATTCATGTAGCCGACCCCAAATAATGGGATAAGGCTCTGATGATGATGATATGGCGGCACAGTTTCCATGCCCCTTGTACAGTTCTGGGAATTTTCAATATTAATACTTCCATTCTTTACTACTTGTTGGCATAGTTCAGATCATTTCCTCAAGAGGGCAGGTGGGTTTGTTCTCACCTGGTATTCCCCCTTTGGACCTGTGAAAAGAACTGCTGGTGAAACTTATGCACTGGGAAGTCTTTGTCCTTTTGACCTTAGGGTTTTGTTATTGTCCTCTGTTTTTTCCTATGTCTTATTTCTCTGGTTTTTGTTTTCTGTACTCTGTGGCATCTTTCACCTCGATAGTTTGCCTTCTGTCTCTGGTGATGAGTGGTTCTTTGCGCATCTTGAATCCCTCTATCCATGAATTGGGACTTGTTCCCTCCCTTTAGAAAAGGAAAACCGCTTATTGGCATGATGTGTTCTTTCAATAAATTTTTAGTTGGTTGGATGACAATTTTCTTCGACTGATGTGTAGTAGTCAGCACTTTTGTAACATTGACAAGGTAAAATGTCCTAGTTGCATTTCCAAATGTAGCTGATTAGTGCTTACCTTTTGGCATTTCACCAGGTACGTGTTTCTACCAAACCTGATGCGCAAGGTGCCAAGGCTTTATTATGGTATCATGTCAAGTGTTTCGTTGATATGTCCCCATCCACAAACTTAGAGAAATTATCTGGGTGGGAGAAGCTTCCTACTCAAGACAGAGATGATGTGTCTGTTCTAGCCAGGAAGAATGCTTCTAGCATTAGGCAAGGTTTGTATTTGATCATCCTGACATTTTTTGATGCAATAGGCTATTTTAGCCTAATAGTCTTTTTTCTCTGACATTTAATATCTGCTGTTTTTAATGGCAAATTAGAAGCCAAGAAGGCACCTTTGGAACAGCCTGCTTTCAAGGGCACTAAGCGGAAAAAAAGCGTAAACGATGAGAATGATTCAAAAGTTCATAAAACTGATGCAACTAATGCCCCTCATGAGTCCGCAAGCAGAAGCAAAGTTGGCGTATCAGAGCAAAGTGAATCAAACAGAAGTAACCTGGAAAGTAAACTTGAGCAACAAAGTAACACATTATGGACTGTGAAAGATGAACTTAAGAAGCATGTGACAACTGCAGAGATGCGGGAGATGCTTGAAGCTAATGAACAAGATTCAGCGGGATCAGAATATGATCTACGGGAGCGTTGGTAAGATGACATTCATGTTTGTTTGAATATTGTTCTTAGTTGACTTGAGTTTTGGCTGCATTATTTCTAGATGATCTATGATCTGTTGTGTTGTGTAAAATGGTGAGTTGTCTTTTCTAGCTTAAGTTATATTTTCAGTGCTTACAGGCATTTTCAATTAAAAATTGTATTTCCCTGAAGAATGAGGTACATAGAGCAATACTCATGTGCATAAGTCCTTTAGCAATTGTAAAAGGAAACTCCTACTTGAACACGTGGATGTAATCTTTGTTTTGTGTCCATTATCTGGGAACAAAACTTAGCCGGCCATTTGTCACCTTGGTACCGATATTCGACATCACCTTTAGAAAACTGAAAATACTCTGCCCCCCCCTCCTTCCCTGTTGGAGTGAGCTGTGCCAAACTGCGAAAGTGGTTCCATGTGCAGCTGACTACTTTTAGTTCCTGCATATGCATCCTTATGTGGTCAGAAGGGTGGAACTTTTTGGGGAAAGGGAGTGGAATAACTTTTGGAAGGGAGTAAGTGGTCTTGAGAGGAGCACACAAGGGACAGAGTGGGAGGGAGGTCCTCTATGAGAGGAAAATGAGGGAGGGGAGGGATAACTTGGGAGACAGTGGGAGGGAGGCCTTCTGTGGGAGGAAAATGAGGGAGGGGAGGGCTAACTTGGGGTGGTGGTGTGGTTTGTGGGAATGGAAGGAGGGAGGTATTATTAGTAGAATGTCCAGTTAGGAATGTCATTCAGGATTCTAATTGTAATTAACTGGGCACTACCTGCAGCCTTGACAGCACCTCTTCTCCTTCCCCCTTTTTACACTTCTTTAACCTTTTGGGTTTCTTGCTGACAACATTCCAGAGAAATTTGCCTTACCATATATTTCATGTTGCCAATCTTCATATTTAAATTTGTGAAGAAATTTTAATACTTCTCCAGTCTTCTTGTTTCCTGTGTTACTTTTTGGACTCCTATCATTTTACAATCATATATTTGTTGATAATTGAGAGGAGATGCTACTGCCTCTATCATTATTCAACAATGACGTTCATTGTTATTTTTATTTCACAAGTTTCTCATTGTACTTCCTTTTTTTCCTGCCAAGTGCTGATGGAATGCTATTTGGTGCCTTGAGTAAATGCCCACTCTGCTCTGGTTCTCTCTGTTACTCCAATGGCCAATATCGTTGTCATGGGTATCTATCAGCATGGAGCAAATGTTCATATTCAACAACTGAACCTGTACGCCTTAAAGCAAAATGGAAGATACCAGAAGAAACAAGTAATCAATATCTATTAAAGGTATATAGAGTTTAGGATTACATGTGGAAGCCCTTCACATTTAGACTATAGCTAAACTTTTCTGCCTCAACTTTTGCAGTGGTTTAAATCCCAAAAGGTGAAGAAACCTGAACGGGTTCTCCCTCCATCTTCACATAAACCTTCAATGGGTCATTCAACTGACAGGCTGTCTAAGTCGCCAAATGCAGAAGGATTGGAAGACTTGAAGATTGCTGTTACCGGAAAATTCAAGGAGACCATGGTATGGTCTACAGGCTTCATTGGTTATTTGATGCATTGTTAATGGATACTAGTAGCACTTAAGTGCCTTTTAATTATTTAGTCATCTGAACTGATTTATTCTATTACATTTGTCATTTATCTTTTTTTGTGTATTTGGAGAAGCTCCATATCACCCATTTGAACTATCAGTATAAATTTGATGACTCGGGTGTGCTGCTTTTTGCACAGGAGGAATGGAAGAGTAAACTTGAGAGAGCAGGGGGGGAGATTCATGCCAAGGTGAAGAAAGGTAATCTATTTTTCACACCGGTCTGGTTGTAGGTTTTCTCTAAATAGTTCTCTATTGAAAATTTTAGCAAGACCTAATGCATATGTTCATCAAATTTCTTTTTATAGGCTATTTCTATACATATTCAGGGTATTCTTTGACCTAGTCAATGATTTATTATTTTTCTATGGAATAAGAAAAAAATAAAGCATATTTATATTTGCATGAAAAAATCATCCTAAATTGGATTCATTAAATGCTTTGCTGCACGACAGGGACTAGTTGTTTGATTGTGGGTGGGGACATGTATGACGCTGACCCTGAAATCAAGAAAGCTCGGTAGGTGTCATTCATTGCACACTTGTTTTTTATGTGTTGTTCTTTCTTTTTGAAAGGCTGCATAATATTGATAAGCGTATCTTGGCAGGAAGATGAAATTGCCCATTGTGAGGGAGGACTACTTATCCGACTGTATTAATAAGCAAAAGAAGCTTCCCTTTGATCTATACAAGGTTGAGTCAGTAAGTGAGCCTTCAAGAGGTGGTACACTCACTGTGAAAGTAAAAGGGCGAAGTGCTGTTCATGAGTCATCTGGTCTGCAGGATTCTGGTCACATTCTGGAGGATGGAAAGAGCATCTATAATACAACTCTAAACATGTCTGACCTTTCAACTGGTATCAACAGGTAGTCTTGCCATAAGTCCTCATTTTCATGTTTGGTCACTGTTGGATGAAGCTTAGGCTGCGTTTGGCAACACCAGTGATGGAAATTTTCATCCTAAAATCTCTGACAACCGCGCAAACGTTTCCAAATAAACCTAGGTGGTTTCGACTTTTGTGCAGGCGGGATTTTGGGCTGAGGGGAGAGACAGAGAGAAGCTGCAGCTTCTCTCCCCGTTGCGGAAAATTGGGTCTTCGACCGCTTTTGGATTTTTGGGCGAAGACAATGGAGAGAAGGAAATGGCGACGGATTTTTTTTTTTAAATGTTTGTGTTGTCTGTTCACGAGCTCGCACGGATGATGAGGCCTCGTCGCCCGCGCCATGAAAGGCATGGACGACGAGGCGTCACAGCGCTTCACTCCGCATTTTGCAAAATCGGATTTTTCCTATTTTTACTTTTTGACAATTGATACCAAACGCCGCCTTAGTAGATAGGCAGAAGCAGAGGGTGAATATGTGATGCTTCTTATGCCACTCCTTGGGCATATAATCTTGGGATATTTGTTAACTTTGCTGTGGAAGAGGTTATCCTTCTGACTTATTGCAGGTCTGTTCAAATTGCTTCTAAGGTAGTGTTGGAAATTCCTAGGTCCTGTTTGGTAGGATGGGGGAGAGACAAAGCCCAGCTTATCCCTTTTCTTCATTTGGGATGGCCAGACTCCATGCGTATGAGAGGGGTTGTGGGAATAAGCAAATCCTCAGTTTTGGTGGATTGACTTATCCCCCTCAATCTCCCACTTTTCTCTTCAAAAATCAATTTTACCCATTTCTTCATGACTGGAGTAAGGAGAATAGGCCTTTCTGTATGTCTTTGTTCCCCACTTTGATCCATTTATTTTCAAATATGGTTGAACAGATGCTTATCCCTTGTACCAAACATATAGAAGAACAAGGTTAATGTGTGCTTATTCCTGCGAAATATTGTCTGATACCAAATGGAACCCTGGGGTTGAATTCCATTCATTTGAATCTCCGGCAGCCAAATAGGTGTTTCCAAATGGTTAAAAAGTTTTAGGATTGTGGGTCTGTCCAAAATCAAATCTGAGCCCAAGGAGTGACACAATTGTTTCTTTTTCTTGATTACTAATGAAAGCAGAGTGTACTATTCCAATTTTGATAGGAAAAGACAACAAAACCAGCACACTTAATTCTGTCCTTTCATGATGCTTTTATCTCCTTTTAGCTATCTTTAATGTGGGATTTGGTAAAGACATTCTCAACATCCATAACGTATATTACTTATGTTGCCAACACTTCAAAATGTTCTCTGTAGAATCACTTTTTTCATCAACACCTAAACATTGTCTAAGATTGCGTGACTTATACTGCACAAATTAAGTTTGGTGTACCTAAATAATAGAAATAAAGATATAGCTCTGCCATAACTAATGTTTTTGGAGACCTTTGTTTTATTGAATGTGATTCTAGAGAGACCACTGATAACCTATGTTGTTAAAACTTAAAAGCGCTTAAGTCGCTCACCTAGGTGGCAAGCTTAAGCAGCCACAACCTCACCTTACTCTGCCTTTTGTCGCCTAGGTGAGCGCTAAAAACCCAAAAAGCCCTCACTAGACCAGACCACTTCTGCATAGCCCGTTTACCCCACCTGATAACCCTGAGACTATTAAATATTACCTATTAGCCCCCACTGACACTTTCCTCTCCATATGTGACACAAACATGAAAACTCCCCATTCCCCCTTCTCCATTTTGCTTCCAACCCTGGATGGCTGATGACCACTGCTACAACCTCATCAACCGGCAATGATGATGGTGACATTGATTTTTTTTTTAAAAGTGGATGGTACCACAGTTGTGTAAATTAAAAAAAAGTGAGAATATACAAGAATAGGCTATGATTACTGACAAAGATGATGGCAGCAATCTCCTCGACGTCGGATGATGGTGACAATGGTGGTACACTGTGCTTGCTCTCTCTCTCTTTCTCCCAGCAGGGTCACCCTCCCTTTTTCTGCCGGAAACACATTCCCTCTCTCTTTGTCGCACACCCCTCTCTCTCCTTCTCTCTCTCTCTCTGTCTGTGCACAGGTGCCTCCCTCTGTCTCTCACACTCTCTCTTCCACAGATGGTCACCTCTGTCTCTTTCTGTGACTGTGTCACAGGTGAGATTAGGGGTTGATCACCCACTTCTCTCATGGCAGCGCATACGATTCTACATTATTTTGAAATTCATGAATGAATAAATGTTGGCATTTCATAGAATTTAATTGTGAATAAAACAACATGTATTTGTGTGTCTGAAGAATATCTTAACTATTTATGTTTTCTAAATAGTTTATTGCCTCAAATGCCTAGGGTGGCCTAGGTGTTTGAGACTGGTCACCTCGAGCGCCTCTGGCCGGTAACTACATAGGTGATAACCTCATGCTTAGCACTTGTGGGAGATTTGGGAATGGCATGCAGCTCCTTGCTGTTTACCTTCATCCACTGTATGTTTATTGTTTACAGGCTTTGGGAATGCTAGTCAAGTACATCTTAATATGGACTAAATGGCTTTGCCAGAAATTTCCCTGAGAAAGAGCCCTTCTTCCAAGGGCATTCATGGGTTTGCTTTGGGTGCCTGTCGCCTGTAGCTACATAGGTGATAACGTCATGCTTAGCACTTGTGAGAGCTTTGGAAATGACATGCAGTTCCTCTCAGTTTATCTTCATCCACTGTATGTTTATGTTTGCAGGCATTGGGAAATGCCAGTCGAGTACACGTTAGTAGGAGATAGAGACTAAGATATAAGGAGCCAGTTTCTTCATAGACTATCAATATGGACTAAATGGCTTGGCCAGCAATTTTTCTTAGAAAGGGCAAATGTCATGCAAACATTGGATGAAACCCTTTCTAGCATAAATGGGGGACAAACTGGAGTGGTAATGGATGAAACTCATCTCTGAGTCTTTTGCTAGCCAAAATGGCTGATTTCGGACCAATTTCAGCTGATCCTAGCTGACTGTCTGTTTCTTTATTCTTTCTTGTTAAAACAAGGATCCGACTGGCTGATCCTATTCGGGTGATCTCAATCCTAATTAGCTGATGTGGAGTAGGATTTGTCATCCCACAAGCCATGGTTGCCTCGACAAAGCATGGAAGAGTTGTCCATATGACCTAGCACTTAGGTGTGCAGTCCAGTTAGGGGCTTGCATGAATTGTCTTGTTATGTCTGGACACACCTTAAGGCCTCTCAGACTGGACTTGAGAACTTTATTTATTGGGCCTTAATAATCCTTGTGGACTGGTGGATGGTAGTTTGAAAATTGGTTAGCTTATCCAATGTTAAGTGAATTGAAAGCAGCGCCAAGCTCCCTTTTCTTTCCTGAACTATTTATCTCTTGGAGTTCAAGATCTCATAGATCACTGTCTTTGTCTTTTGGTGATGATGATGGCAAAGAAGATGGTGATGACATTTATAAGGGAGAAGAAGTTATGAGGCTCCAGTTCTTGTGACTTCTTGTTGATGAAGATACAGGTTTTGGCACTGAAAAAATTTCCCCCTTCCGATGTTTGAACCTACGACTGTTTTGTAACTATATTTGGTAAATGTCAAGTCAAAAAATGTGATATGACTCCATTGTTGTATGCTTATTGTTTACTTAGAGATGTCTCACATTTATGTTTCCTTTTTTATATGGCATTGGTTATTGAATATCAAATATTCCTAAATTCCCATCCATTTTCCTTGTTAATTTGTTTATGCTTGTTATGCATAATTTTTTTTTCTGTAGTTTAAGGGAGCCAATTTATATTAGTTAAAGGCATAATATAAACGGTAGAAATTATAGGTTGTAGGGTTCTTGATGCAAGATTGGTTACGTAAACTAGGCTTCGCCTAGGTGCCTTGTCTTGTCACCAAATTAATAAGGCGGTGGGTCTCACATATTCATGTTGGTTGCATTGGATGCCTGAACAGCTATGATAGGTACATGTTTCATTGTTGGAGACTGAAGGGATTAGGGACTTTAGTTAAGAAAAATAGTATTGGTCATTTCTACCTGTTTTCCCAAGTGGCCAAAGGAGATGTTGCTAATGATTAAAGATGCTTTCCCAACTATGATGGTTATATAATCTTGGTTATTTCTCTGCAATAGATAGCTTGTTAGACATTCATAATCAATCTGGGCCTTATTCCAATAGATTATAGATGGCTGCATTCTAACACGTTGAATTTTTGCATGAAGTTATTATATCCTCCAAATCATCCAAGAGGATAAGGGTTCAGATTGTTATGTTTTTCGGAAGTGGGGGAGGGTTGGAAGTGATAAGATTGGTGGAAAGAAACTTGATCAGATGTCAAAGTTTGAGGCCATCGATGAATTTAAACGTCTGTTTCTTGAGAAAACTGGTAACACTTGGGAAACTTGGGAACAGAGGCAGAAATTTGAGAAGCAACCAGGGAGATTTTTCCCTTTAGACATAGTAACATCCTCTCTCTCTTCTTCAATTTTTTGTTACTTTCAATTGTTGTCATCTTTGTGATGATTATCCAAAACTCGGTCCAGGATTATGGGGTTCAACAAGCCCAGAGAAAGAAAGACCCTAACATCATGAAGAGCGTACTGGCTTCAGAGTTGGTAAAGCTGATGAAGATGCTTTTTGATGTTGAGACATACAGGTAGCCACCTGCCTTTTATGTGCAGTTTTTGTTGAGCTTCACACAGTATTTGAAAGTGACCTTTTATCAGGGCTGCCATGATGGAGTTTGAAATCAACATGTCGGAAATGCCACTTGGAAAACTAAGCAAGGAAAACATCCAGAAAGGTAAGTTCTATGATGCGTTTTCAGATGACTCCCATCAATGTGCAGGAAGTTGTAATATTTAAGGACCAGTTTTAATCAGAGAGAATTTGCAATCTGTTAATTTTCTGTGGAACTCTCTTGTGGGTTGTGCAGGTTTTGAAGCACTGACAGAAATACAGAACTTGTTAAACGATTCTGAAAAATATGATCCATCTGTTAAGAAGAGCTTAATTGTTGATGCAAGCAATCGATTTTTCACCTTGATTCCTTCTATTCATCCGCATGTTATTACTGACTTTGATGATTTTAAGGCAAAGGTGACTTTATAACTCTTCCTCTTTTTACAGATGATTTAACTTTTGCACCAAAACTTAGATGGTCAAGTTGTTAGAACCTTGCTTCACTGTTCTCACGAATCAACTGTTCAGGGCACACTGATGAACCCGAGCTACTGAATTGGTAGCTTGCAATAATACATGTGGGCAGAAGGTTCATGGTCTTACCAGAGCTGGTATTTTTGAGGTTATTGAGAAATTCTCCTGATGCAAAAGCTGCTTCCTGTTTCCTGGTTCAAGGACGATGGAGCTGTTGCAAAAAACTTCCTATTTGGTTATTCTCCTTATCTAGAGTGCAACTCCAGTGTGATGTGGAATACTGACCTAGTTCATATAATTCCCCTGCAAGCTGCCTCACCTGTGTGTAAATGTTCCTCAGTTAATTAGGTATTGGCAAAATCCAGATGTGTCTATGGAGGAACTTGAACGAAATGGATGGGTAATACTTAGGAAATAACCAGGGAATCATGGAGAGAAGATGATGATGTGGACATTACTGTCAAAAAGAGTGTACCTGATGACGTGTGTATGCATGAAAAACTGAAATGAGAAGAGGAGAGTAAATATGATGGGATTGTACAGAATTATTACTGAGCAGAGCTAATTTAGTTAGTGAGACCCCCTTCCAGCAGTCAGTATAGGAAATGATCATATATGTTATTAACTGCATGCCTATGCTAACCGATACAAAGGGATTGCACAAAATGCTTCTGATTCCTTGGGTAGATGTTTTCATGTAGAATCCTGAGTTGGTGTTGGAATTGATTCTTTTCTCAGTTAGTGATGAACAATTTTGTATCCTTTTATAGATCTAGTGGGTGAATTTTCTCTTTCTCCCACAGGTAAAAATGTTGGAAGCCCTGCAAGATATTGAAATAGCATCAAGATTGGTCGGGTTTGACAGTGAAATTGATGAATCTCTAGATGACAAGTACAAAAAGCTTCACTGTGACATTGTTCCGTTGTCCCATGACAGTGAAGACTATAAGCTGGTGGAGAAATATCTTCTCAACACTCATGCTCCTACACATACGGTTTGGATTTACCTCCTCATTTCCTTCTTAGATGGAGAATTTTTTTTTGCACATTCTGTCATTATCAGCCACTTCTTGTTTATATTCTTGTCTTTGACTATCTCAGGATTGGTCCCTTGAACTGGAAGATGTTTTTGCCCTTGAAAGAGAAGGAGAGTCTGGTAAATATGCATCCTTCAGAGACAAGCTACAGAATAAGATGCTCTTGTGGCATGGTAAGCTGTTGCAATTGTCTCTATTATTTGATCACTGTTTTAAATGGCCCAGCTCTTGAATAGCTGAAGGGCTAAAATTTACAGAACTAGAAGACATAAATCCATCCATCTACTTTTCTTGAGCTTCTAAGGTTCATAGAGCCTTGCAAGTGGTTACTCCAGCTATCATGCTTTTATCAAAGTTTTATGATTCAGTAAGCAAGTCTTTAAGAATCTCCAAGCATGTGGAAATAAGCGGTCCAGTGAAGCCATCTGGACCCTGCATACTTTCCTTTGATAGACCAAATGTTGCTTCCCCTACTTCTTCCTCAGGAGGAGCAGTGAGCATTTGATTCTGAGTCTCAGTAGTCAGAATCTCAACTGAAATGTCCAATTTTGACAACTTGGTAGACAGTCAATATCCTTGTTGAGTTTTTGTGGGAACTCTTCTGATGATTCTGACTACTGAAATGGGACTCCTAATAAATAGCTTGGGTTATTTGCAAAAAAATTTAGGGCTGTAAATGGAAATGAATTTCTGGTATGGTGACTTGTTTCCAGTTTTAGCAGTAGCAGTTGAATAATCAGAAGTGATCCTAGGAAGACTCGAGCAGTTTTGCTTTTGTGAAACCAGATACCTTTCCACACCTTGTATAATGTATCTTAAGTTTGCTTCAGGTTTCGAATGGTTGCTTGTAGGCATAATTCTACTAGCTTTTGCAATCAATACGTTGTACATTTCATTGTTGTTAACTTTGTTGATAAATTACTTGTGCTCAACTTTAATTATGTGCTTAACAGGCTCTCGATTGACAAATTTTGTGGGTATTCTCAGCCAAGGGTTAAGAATAGCACCCCCTGAAGCTCCTGCAACTGGTTACATGGTCCTCTCCATAAAACACATCCCTTTTCCTTCTTTTGCATCTTGTATACTTATTTCAATGTTTCTTGCTTTGAATTTCATCCATTATCTGTGGTTGTTTTTCATTGACATATTATCTTTTAGGTGCATGGTTGGTGAAATTGCACACTAAGCTACTCGTTCTAGAAGCAGGGCTTGACAGATTTGACTTTTTTGTTTTTGTAGTTTGGCAAAGGAATTTATTTTGCTGACCTCATCAGTAAGAGTGCACAATACTGTTTCGTTGACAGAAAAGATCCTGTTGGATTGTTGCTTCTTAGTGAGGTTGCTTTAGGGGAGATGCACGAGCTTAAAAAGGCTTCAGTGAGTACTGCAAAACTTTTTTCTGTCCATTAATATGATAATATGAATATTACCACTTTTCAATTGCATACCTTTCTTTTTCTTCTTCCGCACACCCCAATCACATGGATGTCATGTGTAGAAGATGATACTCGGCCTGGGGTGTTTTGTGTGGTTTAGCCCCATTAGATGGGATCCTTTTAACTTTAACTTGGTTGTTTTTTCTTCCTTTAATACCCCTGTTTGATATTAGCTGCAACAGGTTTTTGGTCATGTTGTTATTAGGTTATTCTCAATAACATCATTGGGGAATGTGTGGCGATATCACACAGCCGCAATCCACCCTGCGATATCCTCTTTCTTCCTCTCTTCTTCTCTCTCTCTTCTTCTTCCTCTGCTGCATCAGAACTATGTAACCATGAAATCTTCATGGTATGAGCAAAGCTCCTGCCAAGGGACCCGTTGAAGCCATGTTTATCTACAGTGGGTTAATGACTAGATTTCTGGCTGCCCCCCTCCTTGGCAGCACCATGTGTGCTGGCCTGCTGGTTCATCCAAGTATGCCTGCCCTGTACCAAACCCTCAACAGTATAAGCCTATAAGGCCCCTTAAAGCCTTTGAGTTCAAGGCCGGTTCCTTTGTTGGTGGGTCCCTGTTGACACCTAAAAAGTTACCAAAAAGATCCCAAAACCAAAAATAGGAAATAAAAATAAAAAATAAAACATAAAATAAAAATGAATTCCCCCTTGGTTCCCCTTGGCGGGTGAAGTTACTTGAGGCTGGGCACTGCGGGGAAGTTTCCCCCGTGGCTGGGCCGTGGGGAGGTTTCCCGCAGGTGACGATCCAAGTAGATCATTGTTCGAACTCGGCTCGTCTCTTCTATAAGGAGCTCAAACTCGGATCAAAACTCGCCAAGTATCTACCACCGATACTCGAACTCGGCTCGTTAAACAATTTTTGTGTTCGAACTCGGCTCGTTGAACAACTCATTTATGTAAATGAGCACAAACTCGAGCCCGAGTTCAAGCCCATAGTGAGGTTGGGAAAGACGCTGAGACTGAAAAAAAATTATTTAATTCTGTTCGTACTTGACAAATTTAAAAAAAAAATCATATTTCCTCTAGTTTGTCCCGTTTTTGAGTTCCTGTTCGAAGTTTCGAACCTGAATCCAAGCTAGGAGCGATGAGATCTTCTGCTTTTGCTGGGGGCTCTTTTTTATAATTGGTAACATGCTACACAGAATTCCATATCCGATATGGGATTATGGGAGCTCTTAGCCTATAAGGGACACCGGATGTGGCGCGGGTGAAGGGGTTGGGGCGGGGTAGACGACGAGTGGGGCCGCCGTAGAACCCGGCCGTGGGAACTGAGGGTGACGTTCAGACCACCGGGGGTGGTCGTTGGAAGCTTCGGAGAACCCCACCAGCCTCCGCTGAGAGCCGTCGTTCGCACTGCGGCAGCCGCCGATGTCGCCGCTTGAAGCTCTGTTCGGCACTGGCGAAGGGTCCGCCGTGGTCGCCGGAGGCTTTGGCGGTCGACGGCTGTGCCCCTTGACCGAAGGCGGCGCCCCTTGCCCTACGTTGGAGCTTGGAGGAGCTCTTCTTCGAGTCTTTGCGACGAAGAAGAAAACCCCTAGTGTCCAAGGACCTTGAAAAACCTGAATTTGTATATATGCCTTTTTTATGATTTGATTTTCCAATTTTGTGTATATCCCTTATACATGATTTGCATATACCCCTAGTATTTAATATTTTACATTTAAATTCTGATAAATATTTTATATTTTAATAATAGTTCTATAGAAATTTTAGAACATTAGATTCTGTGTATATACTCTATTTACACTATATGATTAAAACCAGATTTTTTATATATATACCTCTATGGCTCTATTTACATGATTTGTATATATACACCTTGACACTTAATCGTTTACATTTAAGCCCACATAAATATTTCATACTTCAATAGTAATCTATAAAATAAAAATATTTATATTCTTATATTTATTATAAAAAAATTGAGTATATTAACGAGTAGTTTATTGAGTATTTTAACGAGCATATTATTGAGTATCTTAACAAGCTGTTTGCGAACATATTCAAGTCGAGCATACTTTTTTTTCAAACTCAGCCAGTGAGCTAGTGAGGCTAGTGGGCTATATTAAGAACACACCATATAAGAACACACCATAAGAACAACAACAACCGCAGCCTAGTCAAGTTGCGGCCCCTCGCCTGACAACCACTACGTGGCTCCGGAACCAACGTAGAGTGAGGCAGTGAGAAATCAGACTGACTGGGCCGCGTTGGAAAGAACCACACCAAAACCACCTCGTCGTCTATTCCCAGTCAAGAGAACTCTACAAACAACTCGACGTTGTTGTCCAACCTCCATTTTTCCCTTAGCTCCAAGAAACCAACTCGAAGTCTCGAACACACTCGTAGTTTGGAGAACTCCTTCAACGGGATCACAAGGACGGTCCCACCCGATAACAACCCAACACACAACCCAACACACGGGACAAGCCCTCAAATGTAGAGTACTAGGCGAACAGAGAACAGGCGGGGCAACCATCAACAAGCACACAATACAGCTGGCTTGCAACCCATGACAAGCTCAGCAGGCACAAGTCATGCACAGACACACCTTCCAGAACTCTCGGAAGGACCGATAGCCAACACAGGCACATATGCCACACTGAGAAACTCAGTAGGTCGGAAAGAAGGGTCTGCAGCTCAGGCAGGCAGAACGTGACTCTTCGATCCGTTGTGATCCCAAAACCAACGCAGGGCAGACAAACTGGACCCAAGAAACCCGAGTTGTTACATAGGACCATCTGTTTATAGGTTTCTCCTACTTGTAGGCGTATTGGAGGGAGGTTGCTAGGACACAGTCACATTGCTCAACATAGAGACATCAAACAGCTGTTTGTGCGATGGGATAGGCAGTGTCCCCACAGAGGTGATAGGATAGTTTGGTAGCTCATCCTTCATGCCACTTTATGGATGTGGGAGGGGGGGGGGAGCAGAACAATCAGATCTTTAGAATAGTTTCACGCAACGAGGAATCTTTGTTTTTTCCTGTTTGTGTTAAAATAAAGGAATGGGCTGCTATTATTTGTAATTTGGATTCCTCTACTTTTTCTCTTTTTACCTTAAAATTTTTTTTTTTGGGGGGGGGGGGGGGCGGTTAGGTTGTCCCACCCGGGCTAAGTGTTGCATTCTCTTGTATAATTGCTGGGGAGTTGTCATTTTTTGGGTTGCGTCAACCTATACTTGTACATTCTCTTTTCATTTATATACTAGTGGTAATACCCATGGTAAGCAATCTCGCGAGATCTCGCGAGAATATCGGTCTCGACCCCTTCTCGAGAAACGAGAAGGCCGAGATGAGTCAGGTAGGGTTGTCAGGATCTCTTCAGGCAGGGTTGTCAGGATCATCTTATTTACCTGAATACCATTTAAGTAAATGAAACTATTTATAGTTTCATTTACTTAAGATATTACATGTAAATAAAAAAGTACCCCCCATTTGAATCCAATAAAAATATCAAAAAAATCATATCTCTTACCAATTAAAAGTCAACTCTCCCATCGAAGAAGAAAATCGTGATTTTAGTGATTTTAGCGAAATACTAACTTTCTAATCTCTCATAATTTAGTCTATCTAAAAATTTGATAATTCAAATAAACCACATGGAACACTAAAAATCTAAAGTCCGATAAAAAAAGTCAAACGTACATGTGACTTCTCCAAGGGAGCCACTCTCCTACTGACAACACTTAGTCTGCTTGAGACCTCTCAAGATTTGGTCAAACCTAAACTATTATCACTCAAACTCATGAGAATTCCCTTTCTAATTTCTTTATTTATTTATTTATGTTATATTAAATATATATACAATAATCCTATGCGAATCGGACCGATTCCATACGAATTGGATCGAATCAAGGCGAACCCGATTCGGTCCAAATTGCCGCTCCAGCAAACCATGATGTGAACCTATGTCATCCATAGTTGAGACTTGGGAATGTATGCAATTATCTATGTTCCTTAAGGAATTATCTATGTGAACCTATGTGATCCACACTTTTATGTTATCCTAATCTCCCGAGATCTTACCGAGATCTCTCCGAGATCTCTTCGAGATCTCTTCTCTTTGACCATCTCGAGACGAAGGCGAGATCCGATATGGCAAACCTTGGTAATACCCACTTTAAAAAAAAGTTATATATATATATATATATATATATATATCCATACACATGTAATATATGAATATCTAAATATATAAATATCTGTCCTTACCCAAAGCTTATAGAACATACATGGATGCAAATTAAAGGCTAAGGACGAGTATACTATTCTTATCCTTTTTATTTAGGATAATGAAAAAAGGACCACATGTTTCCATGTCCTGTAAGCCAATTATCTCTTCTTTTCATTTTATCATAATAGTTATCTTGTTTTATGAGAACTCTTGTAGAATTTTAATATATATGAAAGAGGACATGGATGACGAACTGAGACATTTTAAGTCTTATCGAATGAATGGAATAAATTAGGTATCTCAAGAACAACGTATTGTAAGGATAGATCTTTTAACAAAAATTCAAGAATGAGATAGAGCACTTGGTCAATAGGTAATAAAATAACTTGAACTCTTAAATATGTCTATTTGAAACAACCTAGGGGTAGAACTCCTGATCGCTTTCCCTTTCTTTCTGAAAGGCCCCATCTTATCCGTTACTTTTTAAAGACTCAACTCTATTCATTGAGGGACCCTTGTGCCAACTAAAGTTTTGGGGTTGAGAAAATTTCATTTTGACACATATCTTTTCCTTTTTTAAGTCTCTCTTTCTAGAGACCCTTCATAAGTCTTAGAGTTGAGACATTTAGATTGATCAATGGATTGATATCAAATCAGGCCATCAATTGGGTCTGCATTGTTTCTACCATCAAGTAATGATGGTACGGGAGTGCCTCTATGATTAAGACCCTCCATCTGCATCTTAGGCAGCGTTTGGGACAGAAGTCCCAAAAGTAGATTTTGTTACAAGTCGATTTGTAATGGTTTCTGACACAACTGGTGCTTGCCATGATGAGCTTTAAAAGTTACATTTTCGTTTGGGACCTGCGCAGTGTGAAAAGAGCTTTTTGTTGCATTTTACTATATTACCCCGCCATCTTCTCCTAGAATTAACGCTGGATGAGGATACATTAGATATTTTGTACGCAAAATCGAGTCATCCCCAGAGGAAGTGGCCTCAAGACAACTTTTGAGTAAATGGAGAGAATTTTCTTTCTCTCAATCTCTCTCCTCAGCGCTCAAAGCGCTTTTCACTCAAGTTGAGATGTGTTTACTTCATTTGATATCAATTTTGATTTTGTCAGATTTTTTTTTCTCAAAATCGCTGCAACAGGTATTTCCAAACGGTGCCTTAGTGACATATGTTCAAATCCCCCCCTCCCCCCCCCCCCCCAAAAGGTAAATGAATATAATATTAGGAGGATTTTCTTAAAAAAATAATTCTTATAGAATTTATAATGTTGTCTGATAATTCAACCTTATATCTGTTTCTGATAATTTTTAAGGACAACGATAAGGATGTGGGTATACAAGCATTAGGAATTAGGATAAGGTTTAAGATATGTATTTTTAAATTTGGGATAAGAATAGAGCTGTAATCCTCAACAGTGAATAGCCTTTTTCATCCTTATATCTGTGTATATGTGTCTATATATATGTATAAAGCTTCAGATACATGCATAACTTATCTATTTCTCTCTCTCTCTCTCTCTATATATGTATATATGTTTCCACATGGCCTTCATGTGCCTTTCTTTTGTATAGGTGGTGTTTTTGGAGTATGCCATCTACAGTTGTACATTCTTTCTTCTTTTAATACAATTGTGGTACTACTCACTTTCAATATATAATAATAATAATAATAATAAACATTGAATGTGATCTCTCTCACATTTAAATGGATATGAAGATGTATGAATCGACGAATTTACTAATTAAAATTTCACAAATTTCATATTGTGAATACATGGATCCTAAGAATTTGTGTAATTTGTGGCTTTGAAGATTTATAAATATTTTTTTATAATAATATTAATAAAATTTGGAAGTGTATGAAAATTATGATTTAGAATTACTTATTGATAGGGATGATGGAAGTCAACTCCTTCTCTGTTACCGATTCGAAAGCAGAAGTAAAACCCCCTATTTTCTGTTTCTATTTCCATGTCCTATAATTCTTCTGAGAAATGAAAATGGAAGGTGCCAATTTTATTTCCAATTCTGACCCGCTTACAGCCCTAATGTGCATGCACTTAAAAGGAAAGGGAAAAAAGAGTTGTGCTTTCTTTCCCTTTGCTATTGCAGTTTGACTTGAATAAATGTATAACAAGTTCCTTCATTCGGTATATGTTGTTTATGGTGGTGGCTTGGGATACGTTAGATTGATCATGTCAAGTGGTTAGTTTTCAGCGTCTCTGTATCTGTTGAATAACATATTATTTTAGAACATCTGAAATTTCTTTTGTACTTTCAGTACATGGAGCGGCCTCCAAAGGGGAAGCACTCAACCAAAGGACTAGGCAAAACTGTACCCAAGGAGTCGGAATTTGTCAAGTGGAGGGATCAAGTGGTGGTGCCCTGTGGGAACCCAGTTTCTTCTTCGGTTCGAGCTTCAGAACTGTTATACAATGAGTATATTGTCTATAGCACTGCTCAGGTTGGTAAGATCACATGATTTACTAATCTTTTACATCATCGAACGATCTTGGATGCAATTTAGTGTGGAATGGTGTTTGTTTCTCATTTCTTTATCCTGTTTTCTTTTCTCATTCTACTTGTAACCAGCAATGCATCTTTTTCCTTTTTTGGGGGGGTAATTTTGCTTGCTAATCTTGCTGCTTCTTTTCTACTTTCATGTGTTTCCGTCATATGGCTGTGGTTTAAGTGTACCTTTTCCACGCAGGTAAAGATGCAGTTTTTGGTGAAAGTGAGGTTTCATCACAAGAGGTAAGGCATGGTTGTGATGTTCTGCACATGGTTGAACCTTTTGCTGAAGACGTATCCTTAGAGTGGATGACGAGCCTCCGGCACTCAAAAAGGTGTAGAACCTGGTCTGTTTTTTATCTTTCGGTTAACTCACAATTGATGGAGGTGTAGTTGTCCATAGATGATAGAATCCAATTTTGCACTTCAACCCAAGTCCTAAAAAGGACTAAACGAACGAGTCTTCCAAGTATCTCGGGCCATTTTGTGCATTGTGCACGGGTGAGTGCCAGTTTTTTTGTCTGCTCGAGAGCGGCTATATTGGAGCTAGTTTTACGAATGCGCCATGTTCTGTCCAAAGCCACGTTTCATCGCTATCTTAACCAGGGAAAGATCATCACAACAGCTTGGTCGGAGCATTAAACTGTTTCCCCCATGGAGTGAACCAATTTGTGCTCGAGTCTCGCTTGGAGTAATTTTTATGGGGTTCGCTTGATAAGAGTGTTTCTGGATGCGGTGTGTCATTTGGGCTTTTGATTCGATAAAGTTATGGAAAAATAAATAAGTGTCCGGGGGGGCATTGCTATCGGTCATGCTTGGCCATTTGGCTTGTGGGCGGGTGGGAGCGAAGAGAGTTGGCTTGTGCAAAGGATGAGCATTCGGGGACCCAGAGGATTGTAAGGAAATGTCCTTATAATTTGTGCCAAAACGTTTTTAGTAAAATTGTGAGAGGAACCTCCTGGGTGATCGAATGTTCTGCCAACAATATCATTTTATTCTCATTTAGGTGGATAACAGTATTATGGAAATTAAACATGACAAAAAATGATCTCCAGGCACAACTATTCTATTACCGAAATTACTGAACTAGAATTTTATAAAAAAAAATTTAAGTGTTTTATTAATCGTAAGATGGGGGCACGTATGAATGTTATGGAACGGGTTGCTGGTTGCTCGTGGGAGGGAAAGCTTATGATTGGGTTGTGTGGGTCTACCATGTTACACTGGAACTGTAGTCAGAAGGTGGGAGGTGGACAGACGAGATGCGTGGCTTAAAGAACTGGCCCATGTGTGTGATAGGCTGGAATCAGTATGTTCGACTAGGCGAGGGTTCGATTTAGGAGATGATTTTCCCAAATCGAACCAAAATGTTTGGTTCGGTTTGATTTTTTCAATTTGAATTGTGCGCATCTTATCGATGCCTCATGTCTACAATTGAACATTTTATACCTCTGCAACTTAACGGAAGAACAACTGAGAGAATTTAAATTAGAGGAGATCGAACAATGCTTAACAGCATTTCGTTTCAGAGTTAACTACAATTTCTGTGTTTTGGTAGAATCTTCTGCTTCCAGGTAAGAAGCCTGCGGCCGGCGTCAATCATAGTCTCATGTCAGTTTACTTATTACCTGTTTGGACGGGTCGTCCAGAATCTATCCATCACTCTTTTAAGAAAAAAAATTGTAAAGGCCCATATTCGAAATTTTAATCACAAATAATAATTAAATGACGGTTAAAAGTGACAAATAATTTAATCACAAATAATGTTTAAGAGTGACAAATAAATATCAAGATAATCAGAGATGGGAAGTAAGCATACACACTTGATTCGATGAAGGTATTATAACACAATATAAGGCATTATAACACGGCATATTTGTTTGAGCGTATGAAATATAATGTTTTGAAATATTGACATGTTTTAAAATTCGACAAGTTACACAAAAATGCGAACTTGCCAAGTTACCAATAATGAGTCGGACACTATCTAGACTTGCCTCCATGGGCACATCTTTTTACATGGTTCATGTGCGAAGTGTTTACCGAGGCCCCCCCTTGAGGAACACACGCAGGAACACTTTTCCTCAGCGGCTTGTCAGTCTTTTCGGCGTGTCGTCTCATAAGTAGGGTGTAAACGAGCCGATACGTTTCGACGAGTAGTTCCAAACTCGACTCGATAAAACTCGGTTCGACTCGTTTATTTAATTAACGAACCAAGTTTGAACAAAAAAAAAGCTCGATTCAAAACGAGTCGAGTCTGAACACATATGAGCTCGGCTCGATTATACTCGTGAACAGCTCGTTTAAGAGCTCGTTAAGAGCTCGATTAAATACTCGTTAAGAGCTTGTCTAAGTACTCGCTAACACTTCTTTTAAATATTTCTTTAAATATAATAAGTATAAGATTGATATAAAATATTTATTTGTTTTTATACAATTATTATACAATATAAAATAATATGAGGCTTAAATGTCATAGACTAAATTCACAGTGTATATACACAAATTATGTAAATGAGGGTATAGCACAAATTATGTAAATGAGGGTTATACACAATCATGTAAATAGGGGTATGAACACAAAATTTAGTGTTGCAAGGTCCCCCAGCATATCAAGCATCTTCTTCCTCCCGAGACCGACCTACGCAGTAGGTGAGCCCTCCGGTGGGGCCGAGGGGCGCGTTGTCGGCCACTAGCATCTCCGACGACCACTAAAGATCATCCGTCAGTGGTAAACGGTGCTCTCGGCGACCGCAGTACAGTCCCGGCGGTACAGAAAGGGGGCTCTGGGCGGCGTGCGAAGGAGAGTTGCAGCACCGCCCCACCTTTCACGCACCAACCCCATATCTTGCGGTATCTATCTATTAATTTCATATTGCCTGTGATAATTATGAATATATTTCAAACATTATTTAAAATAGTTAATTAAATAACTTATCAAAACTATTGAGATATGAGCTTAAAATAAGATAAATTTAGGTCTTATGAACAATCAGTTTTTTACTTGTAAATTAGATTGGATTTACTTATATATACGAACTCGCAAATTCAATTAAGCTCGTTACGATACTCGTTAAGGACTCGAGCTCGAGAATATTTAAACGAGCCAGTTTGAATAGGCATTTTCAATACTCGCTCGGCTCGAACTCGGTTAAAAATTACCGAACAGAGTTTGAGCAGCATACTACTCGGCTCGACTCGGCTCGTTTACACCCCTACTCATAAGCCTTACACTTCAAAAAGAAAAAAAATCTATTCTATTATCTTTTCGAAATATCTTATAAATTTGCTCCCGGTGGATTTGAACCCCTAACTTTATATGGAGGCTAATTACTAAACTACTCCTGAGTACATAAATCTTACACTTTTGCTTAGCATAGTTTAATGCTCAGGTTTCTAATTTGCACAGGAAAAGAACTTCCAGGCACTAGCCAATCATGCAAGCATCTACCATTCCTTCGAAGAGCTCATGCTATGATGCATCAGAATAACGCTTAATTTCTTGGATTGTGGAAACATTAATTCTTGCAAGCCCTTTTTATATTTCAAGTTAGAGCAGAACAGCAGTTAAAACTCTTCTACAGTACTCTTAACAGATCCCTGTCTGTATGAGTTGGTTTTGGGCCAGATGTGAACGGGCTAAAATTTTCACTTATCTTCCCCAACATTGATGTATAATGCGTCACACCAGCCTAAATTACTTCATCTACACTCTACAGTACTCTGACAGATCCCTGCATGGCACAGTTCATAAATATGTTAACTAACCATCCAATTCCCCTCGAAACTTTATACATTCTTATCCTTCCTTCACAGATTTCATATCCATACCAGGCTTCTACAGACATATATACTTTCATGTCCTCCACATGCGAGACAAATGGTGAGGAAAATGAGACAAGCAGCTCAACTACTACACTAGACATCTCTCTGTGTAAAGTCCCTAAACGTGACAAAGTTCCTGGTCTTCGAACTTGTCCTATCTGAGGGCGGCATAAATGCTCCTCCCATGATTTCCAGTTCCCGAGATTATTATTTTTTCTCATTAAGTTGCTAGAATCTTACAAACTGTTTTTTCTTCTCTTAAGAAACCTTCCCACCAAACTTCCAAACCCTGTCCATACCATATCATAAATGCATATGTTGGTATAATTAGGGATGAACACAATTTGGTTAGTTTAGTTTAGTTTGAAAAAAAAAAATCGAATCAAACCAAATCAAATTAAGAATTCAATCCAAACATAATTAGATCAAATGATCACTTTTGAAACTAAATCAAATTAATTCGGTTTGATTCAATTTAAACCATAATTGATAAATTGAGTTTGCATTAACATGTCATTGTTTTCTTTATTTCATAAGCTCATACAAATTATGTATATTTTTATATGTCAATTAATAATGTTGAGACAAATTAGTAGTATAACCACTAGCAAGATATTAAGTGGCCAACAAAATTATTATTAACTTGACCAAATACAAAGATACTTTAATCAAAATATGAAGCCAGTAATTGGTTTTTACCTTAAATACAATCAAATATTTTAGAATTAGGTTTATGTATTTATATAAATTTCACAAAAATTATCTTTGAAATCGGGTTATATATATGGTTTGGTTTAGTTTTTGAAAAACCAAAACTAAATCAAACCGAAAAGTTTAATATGATTTAGTTTGAATACAAATAAAAATTTATAAAATTTCATCTCAAACCAAATCTAAATCAAATTTATCGGTTCGATTTAGTTTATGAGTTAAACCCGATTATAATACTCTTAAGTATAACCAGGACAGAGTAGTGTACGTGTGATCTGATCGATATCTTCCTGTGTGCGCACAGAAATCACAAGTTTCTAGAAGCAAGCGTGCATGTAACATATGAACGGGAAACCACCCGACATCCCGGTGAGGTCACGTCGGCGGCCGGTCGCCGGAGAGCAGTGTTCGGCGGAGAAAAGATGACCTGCATTAGTTTAATGGGAGGGGATCTCTGTGTAGTTTTGTTAAACCGACGGGGACATACACAAAGGTCTTCCCTACCATGGCGGTATATCGCCTTAACAAATATTACCAGCACCCCGGCCCTTCTCCAATACACAATTTAATGCCTGTTCCCTTATAACCCTACATCCTTACCTTCCGTGTCTACCAGCCCATGCCCTCTTTATAAAGGATGCATCCATTGATACCCTAACCTGCCCACACACACTCTTTCTCTCTCTTCGTGAACTCTTCTCTTCACAAAAGTGACTAAAGAGAAGAAGGGTGTGCTGGGTTGCTTCCCTGGTTCTGTTTCTGCATTTGATATATATCAGAAGTAAGCTAGGTTGGCATGGCGACAGGGACGGGATCTCCCTGCGGCGCATGCAAGTTCCTGCGGCGGAAGTGCGCGCTGGAATGCGTGTTCGCGCCCTACTTCTGCTCCGAGCAGGGGCCGGCGCGGTTCGCGGCGATACACAAGGTCTTCGGCGCCAGCAACGTATCGAAGCTACTCCTGCATGTGCCGCCGGCTGACCGGTGCGAGGCGGTGGTCACCATCGCGTACGAGGCTCAGGCTAGGCTCAGGGACCCCGTGTACGGCTGCGTCGCGCACATCTTTGCTCTACAGCAGCAGGTGGTTTTTTCCATTCTAATGATCACCTGATTGAGATCACTTGGTATATTAGGGTTTTGTTCACTAGTATGTACATATATATGTGTGCTGAATCTGCCCGTGTTAAGGCGTGCATGCATGTTGAAGGGATGAATTCCAAGATGACCTACAACAGTGCAACTATCCCATTTGATATCTTCGTACACGAGAATCAACAAATTCGACTCCGCATTAATGTTCACAAAATTTTTGGTCTTCCTTTTCAGCTTCGATCACTCGATAATTTCCACAAGCACAAATTCCACTTTTATAGGTCCAAAGATTCTTTCACAAAACAATCCGTCTTTTTCTGGTTTATTGGTTTTGTAATGAAAAGTGTAGGGTTTTGCTTGCTGAGATTTCCTCTTAATTAATTTTCCTTGGATGCATGCCATATATATGCATCTATAACAAATGATTAAAATGATTACTGTTTACCATTTAAACGATTCTAAGAGAAACAGTTTGTTCTGTAGATTAGAAAGCAGACATACTATTCTAAATTCTATTAGTTTTACATGGGCACATCCTAGATGTTCCAAGTTTTTGACAAGCTAGTGTTCATCTCTTCAATTTCTTTCCCATCACTTTCCTCCGGCCACTTCTTTCCTATTATGGTATTGGCCGGAAACTAAGCTAGCTTACTGATCTCCTTGTGATGATTGATATAGGTGGCGAGCTTACAAGCGCAGCTGATGCAAGTAAAGGCACAACAAACGCTTAACCAGCTGGCCACCAATCTGCGATCACAGGATCAAGCGAACATGGACATCCCACTCCCAAAGTCCTATCCAAATGGGCAGTACAACAGCTCGGTGTCTCCACAGAGCTCTCTCGATAGCGTGGACTACAATAGCATAAGCTCAAACAATCTCATGCAAGAAATCTACTTGAGGGAGGATCTTGCAATGCAACCTTGCTCCAAGAAGAGGGCACACCAGACTGACTTGGGTGAGCTCCAGGATCTCGCACTGAGGATGATGAGGAACTAACGAGAGTACTGTCCCACCTGATCATGTAAATACGTACGAGGAGCCTCCACAAAGAGATACCGGCCTCACTTAGTGCTGTTCAGCTCGATCAGATCAACTAGCTAGCTTTTGGAAACTTCTAGGTTTGAAAACCACCGACGATATGGACAACATTACATGATGAAACATCTTCCTCTTTCCATTTTAGTTAGTAGTCGTATAGTACGTAGGGTGAGTCATTGCTGGTGGAAATGATTTGAGCAAGGCTAGCTGTAGGGGCGTCATAAGACCACCGGCTGTGTTAAAGAAAGAAGGTCGAGTACGTAGTGGATCCAATCTATTAATGTGATGTAATCATCAAAATTTTGGTCTTCCTCAATTATTTCGCCGCCTAATCGAAAACATGCACATTCATAAGGAGACAGTGTTCCAATTAACGCTGCAGAAAGCATCCGAGCAGGCATCTCTTTACGCTCTTAATTAATAATATTTGCTCGCATATCTACATATATAAAAGTATTTAATCTCACAGCAGATGACTCATGTTTGGAGACGATCTTTTACACGACAGCAGTGCACCTCCCACCTTTTGAGTGGAGCTATTTAAACAACATTAGCAACTCTGTGGGCCGGGGGCATCAATTTCATTGGCAAACTCCTTATGACGACTGAAGCTTTCATGCGTTTTAAGTAGAATGATGAGCCTCGGATGTAATCAAAGTGTCTGGAGCCCAACTTGAGTGATCCTTTAGCATACATGAGAGGTCATATATATATATACACACACCCATAAATATATATAATGGTTCATGGGGGGCAGATGGACCCATGAATTGATCAGAGTAGCTTTACCTAACACAAACTTAATTATGCACCACACTGGAATTTGGCACGTAAAAACTCATGTCTCTTTGTGGTGCAACTGACCAGACAGCCAAACCTTCTTAATTTGTCTTCTTCCCTTTCAGGCTTTCACCTTTTGCGGAACACAAGGTTTTGCATATATATAGTTTGCAAATGTTGGATAATGCCAGTAGACACTGGAGATTACAAAAACAAACGATCGCCCAAGTCAAGTCTAATCGAACCCCAACAAATCTCCAACGTCGACATTAAACTATTTTGATCAGGTAGGGGGAGGAAGGGCATTAATTTCACTAATTAAGAGAACCACCCACACACACAGTTTCAGCTCATTTTTTAAACCTCCCATTTCCATTGGTAAGTGGGAAAGGCTAAAGGAAGCACCTTGAACTCTAGATGGGGGGCGATGGTGGCTAATTGCCTAGGCTATGCAAATATACAATGCAACTGGGAATCGCCGCAAGTACGCGTAAAGGATCGAACACCTGTGTGGGAGAGACGGAGACGGAAAGCTGCTGCCGCGCCGAGGGCAGTCGTCGTATTGGCGACGGTTCCGTCCGCCATGGGAGGGGGGCGAACCGTGTCTCCATTCGCCAAAAGCCGCAGCTGTGGCGACCCGATGCAGTATTTTAATGCCTTCAATATTTGACCTCCGACTTCCAAGAGTTCCGCCCCACTGCTTCGAGAGTTGCAGACGGCATCGAGCTCGGGGGAGCTGGCACATGTATCGCTACGCGTTTGTTGATCCCACGAGTGGCGTCGGAGTTAGGCTCATCCTTAGTCGCGGTTGTAGAGGTCTAAGTGTTTGTTAATTGGCCTGTTCACTGTTCAGGACTTCGCCCTTGATTATATAGGGATCCCAACGTAGTTCTTGCCGTGATATACATACATATGTACCTCGTGGCGTACGTCGAGAAGCCGGAAAGAAGATAGGGAGGGGGAGAAGAAGGAAGAACTAATATTAATGTTGGAGTTTCTTTGATGCATGGATTACTTGATAAAGAGGAGATAGATATATATACATGCATTCGATGGTGGAAGTACGAAGTACGATTCCTTCTACTCAAAGTACGAGCTGTCTCATTTGTCAAAAGTGGCCGTCTGAAGACCCTGAACACCAGATCGGAATGTTCGTTTCCTTCTGTTGCTACAATACATCTATAAATAGGGTCACAGTGGGGAGAAAATTAAGGAACTACCACACAAGTTACAAGGAAACGTTCACCTACAACAGATTAATAGGAAAGAAAGGCTCGTGGCAGCTGGCCCTTTCGATAGCGAGCAAAAACACTTGCAGTAGGCTCCTATTAATGTTCCATTATCTGTTCCTTCAACCGGGTGAAATGGTCAGCAATCCCATGCGGGTTTTTGATTGGAAGGAATGGAAGCTGTTCCCACTTGGCACACACCGCCGACGGTGGATGGCGACGGAGTTGGTGCGCCGGACAGAGTTTGAACGACTTGACCCTTGAGTACGTCGGCATGGATGTCTGAGGGAATGAAAGAAAGATCGATGAAAATAACTGGAGAGAGATTTGGAAAGGTGGACAGATGAAGATGGGAATAAATTGGCACGTTAATTAATCTTATGAAGACCCACATGTAATTGGCATGGTATAGTAGTGGGGGCATGTGTGTTAGTCATCACTGGACTGTAAAGAAGCAAGTGAAGATGGAGAAAGGGCTTAATGGGGGGCGGTGGGAGAAAGGGGGAAAGGGACGTGTGAGAGCTGTGCAGAATGTTGGTAAGATGCGTGTAAGATTAATAGGGAAATGAGTAGGGGTGTATTCGGTTCGGTTTCCTCCATTTTTTGAGGAAATCGAACCGAACCGAACTCATTCGGCGAACCGAATCGGTTTGAAACCGAAATTCAATCTTTTGACATTTTTTTGGTGTTTTTCTGATATTTTTCTGACGTTTAAAAACAAAAAACAAAACCATCCATTTTTCGGTGGTCACGCGCGCAGAGGGCGCACGCCGCCGCCTCCACTGCACTACCATTTTTGTTTTGTAAAATTTTATTATTTATATAATTATATATCTATATTCAGTTCATTTCGATTTTCTAACCTGAAATTGAACTGAACCACTTGACTCATGAAATCGAATCGAACCGAACCGAATCGAACCGGTCGATTTTACGATTTGGACTGTATTATGAACAACCTTAGAAATGAGGCAAAGGGGAAGAGAGGAGAAACGTCTTATATATTTGGGCTCCTTACCGTGGAAAGTGATTTTTAAATGGGCATTTACATGCATTCAAATAGAGACAGCAAGAATTCAAATTACAAAATTTTCATTTTGTGGATGAGCAAAATTTTCTGTCCATAAAATGAGTAGAAAATAATTGATCGAACGATCGAATCTCACGCACCAACAAAGTGTGAGACTTGACATTCAACCAATCAGATAGACGTCGTTGAGCAATATTTTCTAAGGAAAAAAATATTTCTCTTTTTTTATATATATAATTGATCAAAAACGTACATTTTAAGTATAATATTTTTCAAAATGTTATGCCCGAAGAGTGGAGAGCTATACAGATTTTGAACCTCTATCAGCTCATTTGCCTTATAGAATTAGATGATATGATCCAATATCCTACCACACATTTATGATCCCTTTATTGTTACTGTTCATCACTTGCCAAGGCAAATACAATGCTGGTCAGAAAAGACTCAAAAGAGCTGAATAATCAATGGATGAAAAAGCAGAAACGTCTGTGTCCAAGTGCAGAAAACGCTTTTATAGAAACAGAATCCGAGCCGTGTAAGAAAAGCATCTCTTCTCACCTTCTTCAGCTCATTTTTATTAATTCCCCCACCTTCTGTGTGCCCAAGGAAAGAATAGAGTGCCATCAGCCATAGGGCAGAGCAATTAGGGAATCCGTAGAATGTGAAAGTTAGGCATGCATGTAATGCCTATACTCTTCCTTTTAAGTTTGATCAAAAGAGTGTCTCATCTCCGTTTCAATATTTGATGTTAAGGAGGCACAGGGTGTTCATAATTCTTCTCGGTGTTTTTTCCCTCCAAGTTATTCATCATTTATTGTAGTTTTTATTGTTGGACACATAACTATAGTATTCATGTTGGTAATAATAATGTGGGTCTAAACATGAGTTCAATAGTTGCCATATGCCACCTCTCATCTTATCATCCATGATGATTTCTTCGACGCCTTTTACAGTAGCTTGTCTTTTATTGGGCATTTAAGTATTCATGTTGGTATAATAATGTGGGTCCAAACATGAGTTCAATAGTTGCCATATAGTGTCTTAAAAAAAAAAAACACAGAGAGAGAGAGAGAGAGAGAGAGAGAGAGAGAGAGAGGAGAGAGAGAGAAGAGAGAGAGAGAGAGAGTTGTCATATGGCGCCCTACTATCATCTGATCGTGCATGATGATTTGTTTGGTGCTTGTCCATGATTGGACCCCGCCCCCCCTACGATGACGAACATGGGCCAAATGAAACATATGGGTCTTCCTTATCAGGCCGGGAAAAGCCCACTACCGCAGGGAATGTTACTTCGATTTGTGGATAGTGTTACTCTCGGTTGTACACAAGCAGTGGCTCTATAATTAAGGACATTTTTTTGTATATGAAGAGTTGTTGGAAACTTAAAGAATCAACATACATCTCAAATTCAACTCAGCCAGACTGATTAAGTTTGAACAACCAAACTTAACCAAATCAAATAAGTTGATTTGAATCTGATTTGATTGTGTTAATCTAAATCAACTTCTGCTGTTCAATGTTTCTAATCAGGTATAGTACACAATAAAGAAACAGAATGCCTATAAATTTCTTTTAAAAAAACTTAGATTCAATCATTAATAGGTTCCATTTACTAACATTCAAAATTTCAAACTATATATCCATTATATCATTAACAAATTGAAATGAAAGAGGATTTTGAAGATTTAGTCTCAGCAGTTGGATGGACGATTATTGATACATCAGCTCATGCTAATTTGAGATTACCATCGTTGTTGTCGGTCACCGCCGTTAATCATTGGTGGCTGGAACCGCTGGCCATTGGCGGTGTCGCTGGTTGCCGCCAACATTGGTGCTGCTACTTTGCACCACGTCACATCTATTGGACGTGCCAAGCAATCCATTGGTCGTTGGTGACTGGAACTGTTGACCATCGATGGTGGTTGCTACTATCATTGGTGCGAGAAATACTTGGTGCACATCTTGACGTGCACTAAGCATGGCACACTCACTAGGGGTGTGCCATTTGTCTCTTGGGGATTATAATATCTCCCCCATCTAACTTTTTCAAATCTCAAGGGACAAATGGCACACCTCTAATGGTGTGCCCAAGTTAGTGCACACCCATGGTGTGCACTAAATATTTCTCCATTGGTGCTACCTGTTTGTGCCTGTCATGTCCACCAAGCAATCCACTAGATGTAGAAACAACTAATAAAAAAGAAGTGGTAGTAATCTTATCTTTTTATGTAATTATATTTATTCTATTTATGAAAAGAAAAAAACAAATGATGGCGAAGTTGTTTATTTTTCGCCCTTAGTTTTCTTCTTAATTAGTTTTTAGCCTCATTATTATTTGGCCTTATACTCGTGAAACATAAAAGTCGTTAAGCCATTTTATCGGTAAACAAAGAATCTATTTTTGACCTCAGGTTGTTCTATTAAATAATTTAGTTTTAGAGGTTAAAAATAATATTTAACGATGTAATTTTTACATAACTTGTAGAATTATGCAAAAATTATATTGCAAAACTTGCACATAAGTTTTAACCATTTGCAAAGATGTCTAACCACAACATTTAAGTCTAAAAAGCCATTCATATAGCTTAGTTAACTATTAAAATAATATTTATAATTATAATAAATAACATTTCAAATTTTAGTTTTATGTGACATGATAGATGGAAATGTTAGATGTAAGTTCCTTAAAGTGTCTATACAACATTAGAATAATTTTAAGATTAACAAAAAAATTAAAAATTCTTTTTAAAAATTCAGATTTATTCCAACCTCTACTTAGATCTACCCTAAACAACATTAGATCTATAGAAAAACTTGTTGCAAATGGTATAACATGAGATTAGTGCGGTATGTGACCAACCTCCCCATCTATTTAATCATAGGTTGACTAACCTATGAAAGTATTGCCCCTGGGCTAAATAACTCTAGAATCCAGGCCTTGTTTTCAAATCTTAAAAAAATATAATAAGAGTATTTTCATAAAAAATGATTAAATTAAGGAAATAGTAGAATTGTGGAGGAATATATGCTTCCTTCTAATATAAATTAATGACGATGGAATATCTATAAATTTTTTATTTATGTGTGACAGACTTGTAATGTTTTAAGAATTATGAATTTTTATATAATACTTATTTTGATGCAAAAAAAACCATTTTTAGATGGGATTTTTTATTAAAATAATAAGAAAATTAAATAAATAATTATATTTTAAAAATATTTGCAGCAATAGTGTAGACAAAACTACCACCTAGGCAATTTAGTGACTATTGGTGATCAACTTGGCCGGGGGCATGGTTTTTTTAACATCATCATTGCCCGGCAATGTCGAATTTGGGTTTGGCTTTCGCACTGCCGAGTTTTAATGTCAGCGTTCTAAACACCGACATTAAACTTGGCATTGGCAACACCAAAATCTACTCTGCACCAAAAAAAAAAAAGAAATTTGTATAGCCCGAAAAACCTGTTGTATATGCATAACCCAAGAAAAACAAACCCAAGTCTGCCTGCAGAACTTATATATGCATAACCCTAAAAAAAACCCAAATTTGTAGCCTGTTGAATCTGTATATGCAGAACACACAAATTACATTAACATCACTTTCATACATTCATCCATTCAATTTCATTGCTAATACAATCACAAAAGTTCATATCAATTCATCCATTTTTGAGTCAATCATATTTGATACGGTAATATCCCGGTAGGTCGGTTCGACTTGGCCGACCTCATCAAGGACACAGGCCGACAACCTTCATCGCAGACAGAATATTAGTCAGCCGACGTTCATGGTCGGACAGGATGACCTCTTTGCTCTTTGAGGCCATCTCCCACTGCTCGGTCGGCGACGATCTCGAAGGTCGGCCATAGCCGACCTTGTGTCAGACGTGCTTGCACTTGCCTCACAGCGATCCTCCGACGATTCAGATCGAAAATGTCATCAGCTCTACTCCTCGGGCCTTCTTAAGCTCGGCCACGAACTCCTCCTCAGAAGAAGCCGATGTTGAGCTCGACGCATTCGAAGGGCTCCCCAAAGCGCTGGTCACGTGACGGATGGGGCGAATAAAGTAATGTCCGAAGATCACGGGATTGATAACTGTGGCAGTTAAGACCACGATCGCGATGACTTGGCGGGGAGGTGGCGACACCCAATCCGGCGAGAATCACGGTAACCCCCCAGCGAGATTGGTGGGGTCGTCCAGTTCACACGTAGGTGCCCTAACACTATATAAGAGACAGACACTCCACCGGCGCAAGTACGCGGTTCTACCTCAGGCAGGCCGTTCTGCTCGGCTAGCGATTGACAAGAGCGTCAGAGTGTCTCCCCGCCGAGACTTTGTAGGTCAGTTCGAGAGCTCGGAACCAGCGTCGCACGTCGGCCAAGCACATCTCAGACGGAATTCATCGGCTTGGTCATCTTGACTCACTCTTCGACAAGAAGCACCTCAGAGGTCACCTCGGCTTGAGCCGACCTATGTTACACTTATAGTAACAATATTCATAAACAAAAGATAGATAAAACCGAATAATAAGTGAAAGGACATAAAGTACAAGAGTACATAATAAAAAAAATTGTGGAAAATATTGATTCTTTCTTCCTCTCCTATCTCCCCGACCAAGAGGTTGTCCGCGACCACGTTGGTGCACTTGACCCTCTGTCTTCATATCAAGTTGTATTTCTGGCACTAAAATATCATTCGCTGATAAAGGATCTACATGTACAAATTGTGAATCCATATCCTCTGCAATATGTACAAGTTAAGACGATCTTTGTACGATTGGGATCGTACTTTGTCAACTTACATAAGTTCGTTAATAACTCCATGAAAGTGATATATTTGTTCACCTACAAAAGACTCATATCATCTCCTTCATATTGCAGTTTATAACAATCTTTTACGAAGTACTCCATTAAAAAACATATTAATGGCACCATTGTACCAGCCATAAACGGGATGCGCAGGGGCACGATGGTGGTGCCCTAACCAAACAAGAAGGGTCATGACTCTACAATGGGAAAATCTTGCATGATGTACAATCAATATATAGTTGTTTAAAAATGGAAAGTAAAATACTCTCAGACTACCTACAAAGAGGGTTCTACCTAGAATGCAAGTACATTGTCAAAATACATATAAAGATAAGATCTCATACCTATGTTTACTTAGCAAAACGGCAATTGTGCCTGGAGTACACACTGGCGGTGCCAATGACGGTGGGCATTGTGCAAGGAGGAGGAAGAAGTGGGCGGTGGAGGATGCGAGTCTTCTGTTGGGAGGAAAGAGATGGGGCCGCAAGGCTTCACAATCTCCAGTTGGAAGGAGAAGCTGTCGGAGAACGAGGAGGGTGGTTTCCATGGAAGAGCCACTGGTTGAAAGAAGTTGCCGGTGGAGGAAGTGTTGAACCACTCTCTATATATTTTTCCCTATGTTTTGGTGATGACAAAACTTATATGATTTTTCATAAAAATATTCAATACAATTATTGAACATAAAATTCATATACTTTTCTTTTTCTTATAAAAATTCACATGAGTTTGTCATCACTAAAAAGAGGGAGATGGTTGAACCACTCTCTTTATATTTTTTCCTATGTTTTGATGATAATTAAAACTCATGTATTTTAATAACATTTAATAATAGTTTTAAGAATATTTTTACACTATCAATATTAAAATATCTATCACTTCAAAGTCATGCACTGAAAAGTCCAATCGAGTGGTGACTAAGTGTCATATCAATTAGAGAAGAAATCTCTATCGATTGGTGATTAAGTGTCATATAGATTAGTAAACATTTTATCGATTGATGTTTAAATGTTTTGATTGGTGTTAAATTTTGCATCGATTGTTGACCAAGTGACTTAACCTATATCGATTGGTGTTGTTTCACATCGATTGGTGAACAAATAACATGTTTCATATCGATTGATATTATGAGTGTTCTGATTGGTGAACATTTGACTTAAAAATTTTCGATTGACGTTATAAATACTATATTCTATCGATTGATGTTATAATGTTCTGATTGGTGGCTATTTATACTATATTCTATCGATTGGTGACCAAATAGCTTTAATATCATTCCGATTGATATTTATGTGATTTTAAACACAACAATTGATGAACATATATCTTTGGCGCCTAATAAAAATTCAAATATTCTTTAAATCTTTAAAGTATTCATGTTGTGTGCTTTCTATCTTATCAGGAATGCTAAGAAAGATGTCAAAAAAAAGGAGGCCTAGAAGGATGCCCTTTCCTACTAGAAAGCAAAAGCTTCTACCTAGTATAGCAGGACTATCAGCTATAAATATAGACTTATGCAGTAGAGATTGGTTCTTGACTGACACCTAACCTCTTTTATCTAACATTCTCTTCCATACATTAAATGCATATAGGTGTCTGGTTCTCATATGAGGCATCTGTTAGACACAAAAAGAGCAGAAGATGATGAATAGGAAATGCTCCAATGGTTACATCCCTCAATGGTCCTCTTCAGCTGCTCCATAAAAAGGATGATGGTTCTGAAGAATAATAGAGCATTCTTGAAGATCTATTTGAGTGTTCATCTATTGAGGAGCCTAATCAACAAACACTCAAAGAAAAGAGAGAACGAGCTCGAGCATGTTCAAAGTAGAAGATTGCACCTAAGTAGAAATCATTTGAAGCTCTCACTCATTTTAGTTTTCTCTCCTTTTGTTTCTCTTTGTATGTACTTGAAAATCTAATAGAGAGAATTTCTTTCTGAGAGTCTGAGTGTCTTTTTCATCCTCTTAGCTCTCAGGTTATTGTTGGAGATCAAGAAGCCAAGTTCTTATTTCTAGAACTTGATCTCCACAGCTTGCTCTTTTTTATTTAAAGAAGAGCTTGGTTTTTCCTCTTCATTTGAAGAGAAAGTTTACTGTGCAAGCGTTTCCCTTGGTTAGAAGAGAAGACCAGCTTGTGCTAGGTGGCGTGACCAGTTGGGGTCTGTACCAGTATTCCCCTTGTGTTAAGGGAAGAACCGCACTGCATGGGATTTATACCAGAAGGTTTATTTCTTGGCCTATTAAAGAAGTGAACTATCTTCTTGCCCGGAAAAGAGAAGAGGACCAATAGAGACTGGGTGTTGTAATTGTCTATTAAGGAAAATTGTATCATTGATTAGTGAAATCTCAAGATTGTGTTTGGGGACTCGACGTAAGACTTTCATTTGGAGGTGCCAAATCAGGATATATTTTTGTATTCTTGTGTGTGCTTGCTTTCGCACTTTAATTTTCATTGCACACGCTTTATTTATACTAACCAAAGTTCAAAGTAGTGATTTGTGTTTTTAGATTTTTGCCTACACCTATTCACCCCCTTTCTAGGTACCGTACCTTGCCGCAGTGGGCTAACAAGAAGAAGGTGCTTTTCGAGAGCAAAAGCCACCAGTTGGAGGAGAATCGTCGGTGGCTTGCAGAGAAAGAGTGGGCACTGAAGGCTTATGTTGCGCTGCGTCAACATCGGAAGGAAGAAGAAGAGAGATATGGGGGATTTAAGGCGGCAATGCCGATATTATTGTCGGCATTGCCAGCATTAGCAATGTCGATATTATGTTCGCACCAACCCGCTCACAGACGATCACAAAACTACTTAGGTGACAATTTTGTGACCATTTCTGCAAAAAATAAAATAAAATTATAATCATTTATTTTGTTTTATTTTAATTATTTTAATTAAAAAAATAAATTAATTAGAAGTTTCTATTAGATTTTTGACTTATTTGTTAATCTCTAACATAGCTGTAACTCATTACAGTAAATATTATCCCCTGTTACAGTATACGTTAAATTCTGTTACAGTAAAAATATCTTTATTACGGAGACTTCTAATTAATTTACCATAAAAAAACCCTTTTTTTTATCGTTCAGCACATCTCTTTATTGTCCTTTTCAGCTCGACTTTAAAACCATGGCAGCTGGAGGAACCGAGGCCGTTCTCCGGTGCGCCTCCCTGCAACATGTCGCCTCTTCCCCTTGTCAACGCCATGGAGAGGAGCCTATGCATCTCCTGCCATCTCTTTCCCTGCGATCAGGAATTTTCCCTCACTCAGGAAGTTAGATACGCTTGCAAGCGGGATCCTTTCCTTTCCAACACCAGCTTGATCTGCTGTGGGTCTGTAGATGTAGGTCGGTTACTTCTGGTTCTCCCTCCGAGCATCTCACTCGACAGATGCAAGTTGTCAGAACCTTCCCCCCTCTTCCCAGCGTGAGAAGACTGAGTTAGAACAAACCAAAGAAGATGTTTTGAATACAACAGCTGCCTTATATCCAATGGGTGGTTTTAGATCACTGAAACCATCTCTAGAGGGGTGCAACCGACGTACCTGCTGTTGCTCCTAAGCCGCATTATGATGCTGTGACTTGACTGCCAAGTACCGCTCACCTTTGGCTGCCAAGAAGGATAAAAGTGGTTGGGCTTGGTGTTCCCCATCAGCAAGCCTTCGGATTCCAGGTTAGCCAATTTCTCTCTCTGTTCTGCGTTTTTGTCCCCGCCTCGCCTTTTGAGGATTCTCGGGATATCATGTTGATGAACTGAACATATTAGATGACCCTCAATAGATGTTGTTTCCCTCAATCTTGTTTTCTTGCTGTGTTTTATTACATTGAGTACCTGTGCTCACAACTTGTTCGACTTTATGTTCCACGGGTCTGCTTTTATTCGCTTACTTGAAAGTGCTTCGGCTAAGAAGTATTTCCTCATGATAGAAAATCTTGTATATTGGTGAACCCTTTTCAATGCTTCTTTTTTACTATAAATAAAGTTTGTGAATTTAATACATTGATCTCTTTCTAACTGTTGATCTCATGTAAAAATGGAGCCCGGGTTACTCATTGCAGAGTAGAAATATGCTTAATAGGAATAGAACGAGATAGGAACTCGAAGAGTCTGATTATTGGCTTTCAGATCCCAAAAAACATGATAATTGATTTCTTATTCTGCCTTATTCTTCACATGGATGGTGGAATATACAAGGCCATCTTCCTTTCCCTCTCCAGATTCACTGACAGAAAATTAAAAAAAATCCAACATCAAATTTTAAACTTTACATTTCATGATATGTGAAGAAATTAAAAAATTGACAACAGAAGAGGAAACAAGGAATTTCAGAATTTCCTGGTCATTATCTCTTGGAAGTTGGACTCAAAGACTTCATCCAGGGAAGGGAGTTCCAGCAGCATTGCCCCTCGCATGTTCGATATTGCAGAATATTGTTGGTTTAGGCAGTTCATGCGGACAAATATCGACTCCACCTTGGCCTCTGCAACTGCAAGCACATCTCTGGCTGCAGTCACCGAATTTACAACCTCCTGTCGCTGGGTTTTAAGTAGAGCAAGCTGATCCTCCAACTTACCAATGCTTTCATCTAATTCCTCCTGCTTCTGTTCAAGAACAGTTATCTCAGATTGAGTTCCTGTTATCTGCTCCTTGGCTGGTGTAATGGCTGAAGTGAACTGTTTCAACTGCATCTCCACATGTACCTTGTAATCGTCCACATGTTGCTCTATATATTCTTGCTTTCTGGCAAGGACTAGTACAAGATTAGCAACATTCACCCATGTGTCTAAAGGATATCCTAGACTATGGAGTCCCATAATCATGCTGTTCAGCTGTACCTCCAATACATTGCATGGAAGAGGTGGAGAACGATGAGCCAAGTCATATAAAGTTCGAAAATACCGTTGGTACCCTGAATCTGGGTCGCTGCTGATCAGGGGTGGTGAGGTTGGCACATGAAGGTGGGCTTGAATGTCAACCGCTGCCCAATCGAAACTGGACAATGGGCTGGCTCCTGTACCTTGGGACATAGCATTGCACCTCTGCGTGTCCGTTCTTACCCCAGTTCTATGTTCTGCTGGATTTAGAGCATCCAATTCTTCATTGACAAAAGGGTTCTGAGTAATTTCTTCTGCTTGGGTTGGGTTTGGGATCTCAGAATCTTTGAGATCACCCTGTGGCGTCATCTTAGCAAGGTTCTCATCTTTATGCTTGCATGAATTGATTGGGGCAGGCATAGCTTCTGCATCAGAAGCAGAGGATGCCAAAGGAGAAGATATTATATTCTCTGATGTGCATGCTTGCGGCAGGTTTACATCATTGACGAAGTTGATGGAAGTCCAGGGGGTATTGTCCTTAAATGGGGATGTTCTTTCTGCTGCCATATTAAAAAAGATAATGATGAGATGCCTATACATAAGATGCCACATATACAAGGATATATGAAAGGAAGATCAGATTAACCCCTTAGCAAATCATCCCTCATTGATAAGTACAAGTAACCACAGCAGAAGATTTTTAAATTTTCTTAAAGGAATCTAAGAAATATCAAGGTCAGCCTCTTTTGTTGGTCACCTGTTACTGGGGATGCAGTAGTAATGGTGCTTGCAGCTGCTGCACCTGCGTCATTTGGCTTATTTCCGCCCTTGGTTGAAGGGGAGAGTGTGGTTTTTTCAAATTTTGATTTAATCTCCTCCAGTTGCTGCAGCACTTTCTGCATCTCTGGTCTCACATCTGGCGATGCATCCACGCACTTCAAAGCCAGATTAAGAGTGTCACGAAACTCAGGTTGTGCCGTTGTTTCCACCTTGGCGACTGATGCAACCCATTGTGTCTTGTCTAAGCACGTCGGGGACTTCCCAGTCAAGAGCTCAAGTATGATCACCCCAAGGCTGTAAACATCAGTCTTACTGTTCACCTTGTTGAGGTTGGATAGCTCGGGGGCATGATACCCAGATGCCCTTGTTATTCCCATGAAGTTGGATTCGGCGGCGGCAGGAGTTAAGAGCTTAGAGAGGCCGTAGCCTCCAACCTTAGCATTGACATGATAGTCCAATAGGACATTTGCACCGCTCAAATTCCCATGAACCATGTTCCCCTGTGTGTGAAGATGGTGCAAGCCTCTTGCAGCTCCAATTGCAATGTTTATCGATGTCGGCCAGTCAATGGGGGTGCTGTTGCCACGAGCTACATGCAGCACCAACCAGAAATAGTATAAAACATCAGGTCTGATGGACTATAAGCTAGATTTGTAGAAATTGCTAAAATGGGGAGAAAAACTTGAGTAAAGCAGGACCAGTCTGCGGGAGCTTACCATGGAGAAAGTCTGATAGATTTCCCTTGGGCATGTAGTCGAACATCAAAAGCTTCTCTCCATTAGGGCTATAGTAGTAGGCTCTGGGTGCCAAGAGATTAGAGTGCCGAATCTTTCCGAGTAGATTGACCTCAGTCACAAAATCCTTAGCAGTTTCCATTGACCGCAGTCTCCTTACAGCCACCTGACTCCCATCTCCGAGTGTGGACTTGTACATAGCCGAATAGGTGTTCTTTCCCAAAAGCTCCGCATCTGCCCCCAGGAGCTCATCGAACGTAAACGTGTGATAACCCTCAAAGTGAACAAGCCTTGCACTTGTCTCCGATGCTCTTGAACCACCAGGTATTCCTGTTTCCTTACCATCGATGGCTGTCCGGGCATGAGCAGTATTCTTTCCGCTCAGGTCATTTCCCTTCCTGTTCATGGCAGGCCAGAACACAGTGGACAAAACAAGATTTATTTCAGATATCGAAGGAGAAAAATTAAAGGTTGCACGTTCTCATGTGTGTGTGTGGGGGGGGGGGGGTTGTATATATGTAGATAGCGAAAAGTTTAAATTGTAGTTTGTTTGTTGCAAGTGTTCTCTGTCGAAACTAAACACTCAGATATACCATTCCAGAAAACTATATAGAACCGTAGTTGCAATCAAGCAAGAATACAGATAATTTACCACAATTTAGGATTACCAATAAATTTTATAGTAAAGAACTCATACATATTTTGCAAGGATAAAAGGTGAGTTTTGTATTCGTTATATCCAGTGATTGAGATCTCAACTTCTCTGCTCTCTCAAATGCCTCGAGGTGAGAAGCACGGATCTTAACACTTCCAATGGGGAGTAATAACTCGGCAGCGAGAGCGTTCTTACTTTGGTTTCCACCACCGGAGAGGGGAGGCTATCCACCGGAAAGAGGGGATCTCCTCGTACTCGCACTGTGTCCAGGGGTACTCGGCGTCGCCTTCGTCGGACTCCACGTCGGAAGCCAGAGAGGAGGACAAGGAGGACCAGGCACCCGAGGACCGGAACGTAGCGTCACTAGCCAAGGCAGAGTGGCTGCGCGACGAGGATACTCGGGCGCCGTCTTCCTGCCGGCGAGGGGAGGAGCCGAGCCCCTTCCCGTCCTCGCCTCCCTGCAGCAGGTCGGCTTCCCTGTCGGCTGCGCCATGGAGAGGGGACTCTGCTTCTCCTGCCATCTCTTTCCCCGCAAACCCAGTTCGCTCTTGGCAGAGGCCTTCACGGTTGCTCGCGGGAGACCAGCGTCTATGTCGGCTGAGGGGAACTGCTCCGGCTGGTTCGCCCTGCCGTCATGGCGTCGTTCGTTTCATCCCGTCTGAAAATTCGCAACTGCGAGTTGGGGTTCTGGTCAGAATCTTCGCTTGGCTCTTTCGCTCATCATTAAAACGCGTCGACGAAGCTGCTTAGAATATGGGCCTCACTAAAAATAAAAATTAGGAGGGAAAAATAAACAAAGAAGGAAGATGGCAGCGCTGACCAAGTTGCGATCGGATGGTTGGTGATAACAAAGCTCTGGAGGTGCCGGGGGCTGTGGCAGGATACGGTCACTGTACAGAAAAATTGGCAGAACATAATTGGCAAAGTTTTCATTTAAAGTTGTCCATTTCGAAATGAAAACATATTTGAAGTATGGATTGTTTTCATAGAAAGTCATACGATTTTACAGATTTTTTTTTTTTTAAAAAAGGCACACATGTTGAGAATTCTTTATCATCCCTTTCTCATCTCCTTCAAAGTTCTCTTGTATGTAAGTTGAGTCGTCGATTTTTTTAAAATGATTGCAGAATATTACTGGGTCTCTAAATTTACGTCATATCCATCTTTTAAACAATTATGATGTATGGTGGGGAAAACGGAGCCGGCCCATTATGACTCAAGCCGAGTGGCCCATTGGCCTAGTTGGCGGCAAGATAGACTCTCATGGAGGCCCAACAATGGCGGCGCTCTGGCAGGAAAAGCCGTTTTTTTGAAAAAAAATCACTTTTTCTCACACGTAAGAAACCCTCTGATTTGGTGAGCCTGCTAGGATAAAATGTATGCCATCATAAAGAAGATCTTTATTGTGGAAGATTATTTTCACTGGTTCTGTATACTTTAGGGGTTTATTGAACAAAATCACATGAGGATACTGTAAATTACAAAATCTTGGTACCATAGAGTCGGAACCCGAGGCGAAGCTGGCTTTGCTCCTTTGTTGCTCCGCAATCTATGGAAAAGGGAGAATACCAGCTTATGGAAGACAGAATAGTTGCAAATTTGCAGAAGAAAGAATCGTTACAAGTTCAGAATTTCTTGGCCATAATCTCTTGGAAGGCTGAGTCGAAGACCTGGTCCAGAGAAGGGAGTTCCTGCAACATCTCATCTCTCAACCGCGACGTTGCAGAATGTTGCTGCTTAACCCGGTCATATCTATGGATATCGACTCCGCCTTAGCCTCCGACAGCGCAAGTTGGTCTCTGCCCGTGGTCAGCTCGTCGACCACCTTTTCTTGCTCTAGTTTTAGCGCAGCGATGGTTTCATCTAATTCCTGGTTCCTCTGCTCTAGAGCACGTATGCCCGACTGGGTTCTTGCCATGTCCTCTTTGACTAGATTAATGGCCGATGTGAACTCCTTTAGCTGGACTTCCAGAGATACCTTGTAAGCATCCACATGATGCTCTATGTATTCTCGCTTTTTAGCAGAAACCAGTAGCAGAATAGCAGCTTTGGTCCACTCATCAAGCGGGTAACCCATACTGTGGAGACCTACGAGCATCCGGTTCACTTGGCCCTCCAGCACATGAGACCGTAGAGGTGGGGATGTGTTAGCCAACTTGTGTAAAGTCTGGAAGTAGCTTTGGTAGATCAAATCCGGTTCGCTACTGATCAATGGCGATGTGGACGGCACTTGGAGCTCAACTTCCATGTTCTCGACCTTCGACCAGTCGATGCTCGACAGTGGGTAATCCCTGCTCCTCCAGATGTCATATCACTCCCTTTGATTCCCTTGCTTTCTCCACTTTCTTCTTGATCCGTCAACACTTCTTCAAGTCTGTCGTGCCCTTCCAGTTGAGAAGTAGGTGAATTGGCAACGATATCTCTAATTTGGCAAGGCATCGGAGCTACAGATTCTGCGGAGGTTTCTTCTGTCTCGGTCATCGGAGACTGATCTTTTGAGTGCGGTTCATGATCCCCTGCATCTCCCAAATATTGAGCTGGCAATTCCTCAATGGCTGGACCGCCACAAGTTATTTCTTCCGCAGGGGTTGGGTTTGGGACCTTCTCACCTTCCAGGTTTCCTTGTGAATCCTTGGACGTTCCTTCTTTTGCTATGTCCAACGGGGTGATGCCTAAACTACGAAGGAACACCAAGTAGCTAGAGGGTAAGAAAGCAGGAAAGAAGAACGTACCCACAAAAAACTGGGGAGGGGGAGGTAGAATAAATACGAACAAAGGGGCTTTGTGCCAAATCACCTGTTGTTGGGGTTGCGACAGCTGTGGTGTCCGCAGAGCCTGCAGATCCATCTGTGGACATAACCTCTCTTCTGGCTTTAGCAGCGAGTCTGATCGCTGCTCCGATGGCTCTGCCTCTGTAGCTTGATGTTCTTGCGTAGATGGTTCGCAGTCGTAGCAATACATCCAGCGCCTCCGGCCTTGCCTCGGGTGACCTATCCATGCAACGCCGCGCCTCTCGGCAAGTGGCATCCAACGTTCTCGCAGCCACCCTGCTACGTCCCACATCGGCGTCCACCCGTCCATTGCCTTCCTTAGACAGTCACCAGTGAAAAGCTCAAGTATGATTACCCCAAGACTATATACATCAGTCTTCTTGTTGGGCTTCTCGAGCATGGGGAGCTCGGGGGCACGGTAGTCCGATGCGCCGCCCGCAGTGTTTTATTGGACCCGAACGCGGTGGTTGTGAGGTGGAGGAGGCCGTAGTCTGCAATCTTGGCACCGTAGCCATCGTCGTCGTCATCACCATCATCATCCAGTAGAATGTTTTTGCTCGTCAAATTCCCGTGAACCATGTTGCAGTGCGTGTGAAGATAGTCCAGCCCCCTCGTGATTCAATTGCCATGTTGATCCTTTCCAGCATAGAAATGGCATCGGCAGGCTCACTACCTGCACGCAGCATCATAAGAAGAATGCATATATGCTGAACACAAAAAAGAAAGACTTTTATTTACTTAATGGTCTGCATCCACTTGGGGAACATGTATAACTGGTTTGGCTCTGTTCGATTAGGCTTACCCTGTAGGAAAGCTGATAGACTCCCTCTGGGCATGTAGTCGGACACCAGCACTTTCTGACCTGGGGCGAAGTGCAATAAGCTCTGAGTGCCAAGATATTAGGATGCCGAATCTTTCCCAGCTCATTGACCTTCTCTGTAAAATTTCCTGCAATCACACAGCTCAAACTTCTCATAGCAAGTTGATGCCCGTCCCAAAGTGTGGCTTTGTGCACAGACCCGTAAGTGCCCGTTCCTAGGACCTCCGTCGGTAACCCGTCGATATCATCAATTAATGTGAATACCAGACGGTGATCAAAGTATTGAACGTTCATATATCTCGTTAGCGGTATGTGGTGGTCTTCGAATGAGTCTTCTTCCTATTTAAACATCAGATCCCAACACACATTAGAGAAGAAATGGTATTGTGTCATTATATGCATATTAATTTAGATGGGGAAAATTTCAAGTGCAGTGAACTCCGAAATTTACCATTACAACCGAATTAATTAGAAATATAATTGCAATTCAACACGATACAGATAATTTTAACACCTTTTAGGAATTAGGAATACTAATAAAGTTTCCAGACAAGAGGCATATAAATATTTTGTAAGAATAAAAAAGTGAGTTTTTTTAGGAGGACGAGAAAGACCAGGCGCCGGACGAGAAAGATTCAGCGGAGGTTTCTTCTGCGGAGGTTTCTTCTGTCTCGGTCGTCGGAGACTGATCTTTGAGTGTGGTTCATGAGCCCCTGCATCTCCCAAATATTGAGCTGGCAATTCCTCAATGGCTGCGCCGCCACAAGTTATTTCTTCCGCAGGGGTTGGGTTTGGGACCTTCTCACCTTCCAGGTTCCTTGTGAATTCTTGGACGTCCTTCTTTTGCTATGTCCAACGAGGTGATGACTAAACCTACAAATGAATACCAGGTAGCTAGAGGGATAAGAAAGCAGGAAAGAACAACGTAACCCACAAACAACAGGGGAGGGGGAGGTAGAATAAATACGAACAAAGGAGTCCTTGTGCCAAATCACCTGTTGTTGGGGTCGTGACAGCTGTGGTGTCCGCAGAGCCTGCAGATCCATCTGCGGACTTAACCTCTCTTCTGGCTTTAGCAGGGAGTCTGATCTCTGCTCCTCTGGCTGTGGCTCTGTAACAGTGACGGACGCAAGAAATTTGTTCAGTGGAGTCATTCTAAAAATTAGGATATATATAAATTTAGTGGAGTCACTTTTTTTTTAAACAATTCTCAACTAAAACTAATTTAATGAAAAATTATAATTTTTTAATAATATTTTAAAAATTCAATGAGATCACCTGACCCAACTGGATATACCTTGGTGTTCTGGCTCTAGCAGCGAGTCTGATCTCTTTTCCGATGACCATGACTCTGCCTCTGGGTCTGACACTGTACGTGCCCCTTGGTGTTCTCTCGTAGATGGCCTGCAGTCGTAGCAATACATCCAGCGCCTCCGGCCTTGCCTCGGGTGACGTATCCATGCAACGCTGCGCCTCCCGGAAAGTGGCCAACATCGCTTGGCACACCCACCCTGCTACGTCCCACGTCGGCGGCTCCCACCTGTCCGTTATTGACGTCCGTGGACCGTCACCATTCAAAAGCTTACGTATGATTACCCCAAGACTATATGCATCAGTCTTCTTGTTGGGCTTCTCGAGCATGGGGAGCTCGGGGGCACGGTAGTCCGATGCGCCGCCCGCAGCTGTTCTATTGGACCCGAACGCGGTGGTTGTGAGGTGGAGGAGGCCGTAGTCTGCAATCTTGGCGGCACCGTAGCCATCGTCGTCGTCGTCACCATCATCATCAGTAGAATGTTTTGCTCGTCAAATTCCCGTGAACCATGTTGCAGTGCGTGTGAAGATAGTCCAGCCCCCTCGTGATTTCAATTGCCATCTCGATCCTTTCCAGCATATAACCGACATTGGCAAACTGATCACTACCTGCACGCAGCATCATAAGAAGAACACATATATGCTGAACACAAAAAAAGAGAGACTTGTAATTACTTAATGGTCTGCATCCACTTGGGGAACATGTATAACTGGTTTGGCTCTGTTAGATTAGGCTTACCCTGTAGGAAAGCTGATAGACTCCCTCTGGTCATGTAGTCGAACACCAGCACTTTCTCACCTTGGGGCCAAGTGCAATAAGCTCTGAGTGCCAAGATATTAGGATGCCGAATCTTTCCCAGCACATTGACCTCCGCTTCAAAATTCTCTGCAATCTCACAGCTCAATCTTCTCATAACAACTTGATGCCCGTCCCTAAGTGCGGCCTTGTGCACAGACCCGTAAGTGCCCGTTCCTAGGACCTCCGTCGGTGCCCCGAGGAGATCCTTAAATGTGAATGCCAGATGGTGATCAAAAAATACAACGTTCATATTTCTCGTTAGCGGTATGTGGTTGGTCTTCGAATGAGTCTTCTTCCTATGTAAACATCAGATCTCAACACACATTAGAGAAGAAATGGTATTGTGTCATCATATGCATATTAATTTAAATGGGGCAATTTTTAAGTGCAGTGAGCTCCGAAATTTACCATTACACCGAATTAAATAGAAGTATAATTGCAATTCAACACGATACAGATAATTTTAACACCCTTTAGGCATTAGGAATACTAATAAAATTTCCAGACAAGAGGCATATAAATATTTTGTAAGAATAATAAAGTGAGTTTTTTAGGAACAAAGTGGTCATTCTTCCCAGTAACTGGGACCTCAACTTCTCTGCTCTCTGAGAAGCAGGGACCTTAGCACCGGCTATTTCAACACTTCCAATGGGTAATGGGAAAGCGGGCAGCGAGAGGGTTCTTACTTTGTTTCCCACCACCGGAGAGGGGTGGCTATCCACCGGAAAGAGGGGATCTCCTCGTACTCGCTCTGCGTCAAGGGATACCGGGAGTCGCCGTCGTCGGATTCCACGTCGGAAGCCAGAGAGGACGTCGATGAGGACGAGAACGACCAGGCGCCGGAGGACACTTGGGCCTCCTCTTCCAGCAGGCCAGCGGAGGAGCCCAGCCCTTGCCCTGTTTTGCCTCCCATCAGCAGGTCGGCTTCTCCGTCAGCGGCACCATGGAGACGGGACTCTGCTGCTCCTGACATCTCTTTCCCGGAAAGCCTGGTGCTTCCTGGACAGAGGCCTTCACAGTTGCTTGCGGGCGACCACCGTGCAAATATCTCGGCCGACGGGATCTGCCCTGGCTAGTTTTCATCTGGTCTGAGCATTCGTGATTGCAGACGGAATGGAAGTTTCGGTGAGAATCTTCCACAGCCTTCCGTCGTTGGAAGCGGCGTAGACGCTAAAACGCGTCGAGGAAGATGCTTCGAAGATTGCTGCGCTACTTCTTCCAACAAAAGAGGGGAAAATGGAAGATGGTCGCCGCTGACTAAGTTGCCGAGGGATGGTTCCAAATAATTTATAAAGGCTGTGGAGGAGCTGGAGATAAGGTGCCTGATTAAAATAGCAGTAGCAGTCGTGGGGCTTCCCCACGGAAAGTTACTGTTCTTCCTTTCTTCTCCGTCCTCTGAGTTGTGAACGTGATGAGCAGAGCTCAGTTGTTGCTCTGGCGATGAGAACTACTCCTAGTCTCCTCCTTAACAGAGACTTGTTCACCTCGCGGTGGTCCAGCTGATTGGCTTTGTTGGAATGGAATCATGGCCCAGGTAGCGTTTCCACTTCTCGTTGCCTCCTTTTGTTTCATAGCTCCTTATTACCTCAACCGTCTCAACCGGTTGGTGTCGTGGCGGCTATATCTTAACCGAGTCCACGGTTGTTCTGGCCTACTCTGTAAAGATGGCCGCGCTGACCAAGTCGCGATCATGGTTGGTGATAACAAAGCTCTGGAGGTGCCGGGGGCTGTGGCAGGAGAGGAGACGGTCACTGTACAGAAAAATTGGCAGGTTAGTGTGCGCTTAAGAACATAATTGGCAAAGTTTTCATTTAAAGTTGTCCATTTCGAAATGAAAACATATTTGAAGTATGGATTGTTTTCATAGAAAGTCATACGATTTTACAGATTTTTTTTTTTAAAAAAAGGCACACATGTTGAGAATTCTTTATCATCCCTTCTCAACTCCTTCAAAGTTCTCTTGTATGTAAGTTGAGTGGTCGATTTTTTTTTAAATGATTGCAGAATATTACTGGGTCTCTAAATTTACGTCATATCCATCTTTTAAACAATTACAATGTATGGTGGGGAAAACGGAGCCGGCCCATTATGACTCAATTGACTGGCCCATTAGCCTAGTTGGTGGCAAGATAGACTCTCATGGAGGCCCAACAATGGCGGCGCTTTGGCAGGAAAAGTCGTTTTTTGAAAAATCACTTTTTCCCTCTTGATTCCAAACGCTGCCTAAAACACCAGCTCTGATTTGGCGAGCCTGCTAGGATAAAATGTATACCATCATAAAGAAGATCTCTATTGTGGAAGATTATTTTCACTGGTTCCGTATACTTTAGGGGTTTATTGAACAAAATCACATGAAGATTGTACATAATCTTGGTACCATAGAGTCGGAAGCCGCGGCGAAGCTGGCTTTGCTCCTCTGTTGCTCCGCAGTCTATGGAAAAGGGAGAATACCAGCTTATGGAAAGAAAGAATAGTTGCAAGTTTGCAGAAGAAAGAATCGTTGCAAGTTCAGAATTTCTTGGCCATAATCTCTTGGAAGGCTGAGTCGAAGACCTGGTCCAGAGAAGGGAGTTCCTGCAACATCTCATCTCTCAACCGCGACGTTGCAGAATGTTGCTGCTTAACCCGGTCCATATCTATGGATATCGACTCCGCCTTAGCCTCCGACAGCGCAAGTTGGTCTCTGCCCGTGGTCAGCTCGTCGACCACCTTTTCTTGCTCTAGTTTTAGCGCAGCGATGGTTTCATCTAATTCCTGGTTCCTCTGCTCTAGAGCACGTATGCCCGACTGGGTTCTTGCCATGTCCTCTTTGACTAGATTAATGGCCGATGTGAACTCCTTTAGATGACTTCCAGAGATACCTTGTAAGCATCCACATGATGCTCAATGTATTCTCGCTTTTTAGCAGAAACCAGTAGCAGAATAGCAGCTTTGGTCCACTTATCAAGCGGGTAACCCATACTGTGGAGACCTATGACCATCCGGTTCAGGTGGCCCTCCAGCACATGAGACCGTAGAGGTGGGGATGTGTTAGCCAACTTGTGTAAAGTCTGGAAGTAGCTTTGGTAGATCAAATCCGGTTCGCTACTGATCAATGGCGATGTGGACGGCACTTGGAGCTCAACTTCCATGTTCTCGACCTTCGACCAGTCGATGCTCGACAGTGGGTTAATCCCTGCTCCTCCAGATGTCATATCACTCCCTTTGATTCCCTTGCTTTCTCCACTTTCTTCTTGATTCGTCAACACTTCTTCAAGTCTGTCGTGCCCTTCCAGTTGAGCAGTAGGTGAATTGGCAACGATATCTCTAATGTGGCAAGGCATCGGAGCTACAGATTCTGCGGAGGTTTCTTCTGTCTCGGTCGTCAGAGACTGATCTCTTGAGTGTGGTTCATGAGCCCCTGCATCTCCCAAATATTGAGCTGGCAATTCCTCAATGGCTGCACCGCCACAAGTTATTTCTTCCGCAGGGGTTGGGTTTGGGACCTTCTCGCCTTCCAGGTTTCCTTGTGAATCCTTGGACGTTCCTTCTTTTGCTATGTCCAACGAGGTGATGCCTAAACCTACGAAGGAACACCAGGTGGCTAGAGGGTTAAGAAAGCAGGAAAGAACAACGTAACCCACAAACAACAGGGGAGGAGGAGGTAGAATAAATACGAACAAAAGAGCCCTTGTGCCAAATCACCTGTTGTTGGGGTTGCGACAGCTGTGGTGTCCGCAGAGCCTGCAGATCCATCTGCGGACTTAGCCTCTCTTCTGGCTTTAGCAGCGAGTCTGATCTCTGCTCCGATGGCTCTGGTTCTGTAGCTTGATGTTCTTGCGTAGATGGCCTGCAGTCGTAGCAATACATCCAGCGCCTCCGGCCTTGTCTCGGGTGACCTATCCATGCAACGCCGCGCCTCCCGGCAAGTGGCATCCAACGTTCCCCGCAGCCACCCTGCTACGTCCCACATCGGCGTCCACCCGTCCATTGCCTTCCTTAGACAGTCACCAGTCAAAAGCTCAAGTATGATTACCCCAAGACTATATACATCAGTCTTCTTGTTGGGCTTCTCGAGCATGGGGAGCTCGGGGGCACGGTAGTCCGATGCGCCGCCCGCAGCTGTTCTATTGGAGCCGAAGGCGGTGGTTGTGAGGTGGAGGAGGCCGTAGTCTGCAATCCTGGCACCGTAGCCATCATCGTCGTCATCACCATCAACATCCAGTAGAATGTTTTTGCTCGTCAAATTCCCGTGAACCATGTTGCAGTGCGTGTGAAGATAGTGCAGCCCCCTCGTGATTCCAATTGCCATCTTCATCCTTTCCGCAATAGAAATGGCATCGGCAGGCTCACTACCTGCACGCAGCATCATAAGAAGAACGTATATATGCTGAACACAAAAAAGAGAGACTTTTACTTAATGGTCTGCATCCACTTGAGGAACATGTATAACTGGTTTGGCTCTGTTCGATTAGGCTTACCCTGTAGGAAAGCTGATAGACTCCCTCTGGGCATGTAGTCGGACACCAGCACTTTCTGACCTTGGGGCCAAGTGCAATAAGCTCTGAGTGCCAAGATATTAGGATGCCGAATCTTTCCCAGCACATTGACCTCCGCTTCAAAATTCTCTGCAATCGCACAGCTCAATCTTCTCATAGCAAGTTGATGCCCGTCCCCAAGTGTGGCCTTGTGCACAGACCCGTAAGTGCCCGTTCCTAAGACCTCCGTCGGTGCCCCGACGAGATCCTCAGATGTGAATACCGGATAGTGATCAAAGGATACAACGTTCATATGTCTCATTCGCAGTTTGTGGTTGGTCTTCGAATGAGTCTTCTTCCTGTTTAATCATCAGATCTCAACACGCATTAGAGAAGAAGTGATTGTGTCATGTACATACTTCAATGGGGAAATGCTCATATTGTCAAATTTTTTAAGTGCAGCGAACTCTCAAATTTACCATTGCACCGAATTAAACAGAAGTATAATTGCAATTCAACACGATACAGATAATTTTAACACCCTTTAGGAATACTAATAGAACTTCCAGACAAGAGCCATATAAATATTTTGTAAGAATAAAAAGTGACTTTTTTTTAAGGAACAATTAAAGTGTTCCTTCTACCTAGTAACTGAGACCTCAACTTCTCTGCTCTCTCAAATGACTTGAGCTGAGAAGCACAGACCTTAGCACCGGCTACTTCAACACTTTTAATGGGTAATGGGAACGCGGGCAGCGAGAGGCTTCTTACTTTGTTTTCCACCACCGGAGAGGGGTGGCGATCCACCGGAAAGAGGGGATCTCCTCGTATTCGCTCTGTGTCAAGGGATACCCGGAGTCGCCGTCGTCGGATTCCACGTCGGAAGCCAGAGAGGACGTCGACGAGGACGAGAACGACCAGGCGCCAGAGGACGCTTGGGCTTCCTCTTCCTGCCGGCCAGGGGAGGAGCCCAGCCCTTGTCCTGTTTCGCCTCCCATCAGCAGGTCGGCTTCTCCGTCGGCGGCACCACGGAGACGGGACTCTGCTGCTCCTGCCATCTCTTTCCCGGAAAGCCTGGTGCTTCCTGGACAGAGGCCTTCACAGTTGCTTGCGGGCGACCACCGTGCACATATGTCGGCCGACGGGATCTGCCCTCGCTAGCTCTCATCTGGTCTGAGTATTCGCCATTGCAGATGGAATGGAAGTTTCGGTGAGAATCTTCCACAGCCTTCCGTCACCGGAAGCGGCGTAGACGCTAAAACGCGTCGAGGAAAAAAAATGGAAGATGGTCGCCGCTGAGTAAGTTGCGAGGGATGGTTCCTAATAATTTATGAGAAATGTTATAAGCTGGAGGGGCCGCGCCCCTCCATACGCACTCCAGTATTAAATATTGTTTTTTTATAATTTATATATATATATAATATATTTATGCACATAAATACATTATTTGTACACACAAATAATACTAAAAAAAAACAAACATTTAATGAGAGAGACCCGCCCCCTCCATTTCTCATAATTTATAAGGCTCTGGAGGAGCTGGAATGTGCAAAAGAATTGGCAGGCCACCATGTTTGGCACAGTTTACACTTACAAAGGTTAAACTACTTGTACCATTTAAATACCCAACAGCCTTAATTTATTCTCACTTCTTCATTTAAAGTTGTGCTACGGTTGTAAAGACTTAAAAAGATAGTATACATGCTAAGAATTCTTTATTGCCGATCGATCTCTCTCATCTCCTTCCAAAGTCTCTCGGGCACAAGTGATGCATTTTTACTTTGAACCTTTTGTTTTTGACAATGGAAAATGTCGATTCTTCATACTGTTAAAAGCAAATTACAGAGTACAACATAAAAAAATATACTAAAGATAAACCGCAATCAGCCATATATAGAAGATATACGTAAGAGAAACTCCTATTATCAGCCTAGGAAGTCCATTGGCAGTTACCTGTCGAAAGCTCAGGTATGATTACCCCAAACACTATACACATTGTGGTGGCCAAATCTGGTCACCTAGGCCCATGATGGCTCGTTACGGCCCATTCACGTCCTGTCAACCAACGTGGCACCGTCATCGAAGGGCACGCCCTCTCCAGGATGGCACAAAGACCTCCATTGTGTGACTCCCGTGATCGGAAGCTGTCAGGTTCCGCTGCGGCGTACCTCCGAGCAGATCACCCGCCTTCCCTTACCGAACAACTATGAACAGCTTCCGAGCAAGAACAGTGACTCCGCTCCATGAAACTACCCTCGATGTTACCGAACAGCATGTTCGAGCCCCCACGTGGGTCACCTGCTCGGAAAGCATTTCCAAAGGGTTCCGAGCAGGCTCTCTGGCTTCCAGAACGGTTGTAACCGTCTCAGGCCACGTTCTCCACCATCAAGGGGCGTGAACTGCCTGGCAGCCTAACGGGCATCGGAGTCATAACTCCTCCCGTTATGCGCGTGCGTCAAGGCGCCTCTTCAGGCACGATCTGCCCAACGTTACGCACGTTGGCCTCTACACCAACGCCTATAAAGGCACAGGTACAGTACCATGCAACGGTACGTTCTCTTCCTCACGTGAACACATTCTCGCATTCCGAAACCCCCTGCCTCACAAGCTCTCCACTGACTTAGGCATCGGAGGGTTTCCCCGGTTTTCACCGGGCCTCCTGATCCCATTCTGGTTTTGCAGGTCTTCGTCCCCACCAGCAATCGTCTTCCCTCTCTTATTCCAGTGGAGGCCCGTTTGGCTCAGGTCCAAACAGGATCACGCCACCACACACATCAGTCTTCTTGGGCTTCTCGAGCATGGGCGCACGGTAGTCCGATGCGCCGCCCGCAGCTGTTCTGTTGGAGCCGTGAGGTGGAGGCGGCCGTAATCTGCAATCTTGGCACCGTAGCCATCATCAATCATCATCATCGTTCAGTAAAATGTTTCTGCTCGTCAAATTCCCATGAATCATGTTCCAATGGGTGTGACATGTGAATATAAGTCCAGCCTCCCTTTTGATTCCATTTCCTATCTTGATCCTTTCCACCAAGAAAATGCCATCGATCGGCATGAAGCATTATCAAATGAAGTGTACTGAAACAAAGAGAGACTTCTGTAGATAGTCTTCACTTGAGGAATCTATAAACCGGTTTGGCTGTACGAGGCTTATTTACCCTTTAGGAAATCTGATAGACTGATCCCCATGGGCATTTAGTCGAACACCTGCACCTTCTCACCTTCGGCCGTCGTGTAGTGTAATAGGCTCTGAGGGGCAAGATATTAGGGTGCCGAATCTTTCCCAGCACGTTGATGTCCGCTTCGAAAGTCTTTGCGATCTCACAGCTCCATCTCCTCATAGCCACTTGCTTCCTAAGATCGCTGTCTGTGCCATGACGGGATCGAAAAGTGTGAACGTCGGATGATCATAAAAAAAAATGCGAAATTTGTATCTCTTGTCTGCAGGTTGAGGTTGGTCTTCGAATGAGTCTTCTTCCTGTTTAAACATCAGAGCTCAGTACACGATATATATATATGGACAAGTAGTAGTAGTTCAAATCTGCTTGATCTGGGATTATAGAAATTCGATAAGAGAAATATTTACTGTATATTTTGATGTGCTGTCACTTGTTCCTGCGAATTAAAAAAAATGAAATTAGGGGAGTGGCACACCCTCCTCCTAATGGTTGTGTTCAACTTATAGTCCATTTAATTGTTTGTAAAATATATTCAAATGATTTTTTTTCTTCTAAAAATAGCATTTATAGAACAATAACAAATATAATTGACCATTTAGTATCTACATAAATGAATTCTTTAAAAAAATTGATGTTTGTTTCCTAATCAAATATTAGAAATTATTTTTTAAAAAATAAACATTTGAAAAATCTCGAAAACGGTGATCACAAACTCAAGGACGATGGTTGGTGCTGGGGGCACTAAAAATGAGACCAAAGACGATAGTGCTGTTCGTGAAAAATCCTACACAAAAGAGGGATCGGGGAAAATAGATTACAGAGCCCCATCAAAGATGCCAAAACCAAGAGTTTTAGATAGAAAAAAAATTTCAAAGATTAACTTTTCAAATATACCAAACAAGTCATTATATAAAATTTCTTTGAAAATATTTTTTTTAACGTGAGATATAACACCCAACCAAATAAACTCTTAATACACACATTTTGTTTGTGCATTAAATATTTCTCATTAAATATATATACTTGCCAAGAACTTGAAGTAGAAGTGGTATTTCAAATAAGATTCTTTTACATATATCCTCTCTTAAAGGTATAATTAGATCATAATCCGTCTTATTTTTATATTTACATCAAAAAATTTGTGAGATGATTTTTTTGCACTAAAAATCTTGCCTCGACAAAATTATTAGAAATAGTCAATGGAAGTGCACAAAGTGACCTTATCTATTTGAGTGGACTATAATACCCCTTCACAATAGTAAAATAATTTATTTAACTTATTTGATTTTCAAAGCTCCATCAGGCCAGAACGAAGAGAACACTCCCACCTAGCTCCACTTGAAATTGTGTTACCTTTAACCATGTCTCTGCCCCGGACTATTAACAATATATATATATATATATCATAAAAAAAGTAATTTCCAAAACCTATGTTCTTAAGTTTGCTGCTTACTTTCTTCTTCTTTAATTTCATCTAGTTAACTGACTTGAGCGACCAAGTATTCTCCGTTCATCGTGATTGGAGGGTCTCGATCGCATTCTTCACAGACATGAGAAGTGGATGGATGGTCCGAGATCAACATACCTTTGGCAGCGCCTTCCGTCCGCTTGTGCTGATCCATTCGAATCCACGGATATATCTTGAATTAATGCATATCTGGCCTAAGATCTTGATGTCATGATCAGATATTTTATAACGAAAATCCTTTGCTGTGTTAGACCGAGAGAATGTTATGGACCAAAGTTGCTGCTTCGACCTCCATAGCCGCCAGTCAAATCCTTTGCATAAAAAGATGTAAAACGCAGCAGAGCAGAGTACCGTTTCCTACCTATTAAAAGAGAGCTAAAGAAGAACTAGAGACTATACTGGTAGGAGAAAGACCTATTCTACACAAGAATTAGGAGGAATGCGCAAGGAGAAGAACAAGCAGAGAGCAAGAGAGAATTGGAGCCAAACCACCATCCCTAACACTCCCCGCCCTCCTCCACACCCTCGGCACTCCTCGCCTCCCTCCCCTCATCTAGTGCCAACCCGACTGTGTTAGGAACCATGCCACCACGATCCACAGTGGCACGGCAAACCCCACTTAAATCTCATAATTTTTTTTTTCAAAAAACCCCAAAATTCTCTCCGTCAAGCGTAAAAAACCCATACCTTTTCCAGAAATGAGTTATGTTCTCTTTTTGATGGATAAATGTCGGGGAAAAAATTCACACCTAAGGCTTAAGATATGTTAACCACCGAGCCACTCTTTGTATACCAATTATGTTTCTCTCAAGAGAAAAATTTACTATATTTTTTTCATGCAGTTTTAATACAATTTTACACTTCTAATTATTTGGACACACTCTGCCAACAACATATTGACCAACAAGAGATGCTCAAAATGCACTAAAAGTGCAACAAAATTTTCTATTCTCTCAATAATACTGAAAGCAACCAATTGAGGAGTTTATCTCATTGATACCTACATCATACTAAATATCCCGTATTAAGATGTTTACTCTCAAAAAAAGAGTAGTCTTTACATCAACCAGTTGTGCCACACATGAATTAACAGGACCGGGATGAACCCCGACAGGCATTACTTTTACCTATTTTTCCACCACCGGAGAGGAGATGCTATCCACCGGAAAAAGGGGATCTCCCTATACTTGCACTCCATCCTTCTGTACATGGCAGCCTCGCCATCTGCAACCTAGTCACTGACCTGCAGTCTTTAGACGACAGTTCGTTCCTAGATCTACGCTGCCCGTAGATGAGGGCATGTAACCTGTGAGTTCTGTCTAGCACTTATAAATGTAGCATTGGAATACATGTCCAACGCCGCTTGTTGCTCCACATGCATGCGAACGTAAGTTCCGGATCATGAAGTTGGTGGCTCATGGAGCTTCTGGACCTTCCCTTCCACAAGACGAGATTCAACTTTAAGCTCCCACAGTATGCAAAAAGCTAGTATGACATTTACAAATGTGCGTAGGCCTATGTTTAGACACTCTCTGCAAGAACATAGCTTCCCGTTCTGAACACCACCACCCAAAATGGCTGCTATGTTCATGAGACAGAAGAAGGATGAGATGCACAAAATGTGGAGAAAAAAGATATCTACATTAAATAAAAGAGAGAGGTTGACGAAGAAGAAGAAGGAAAAGACTAGTTTTTAGAATTTCTTAGTCAGAATCTGCCGGAAGCTGAAGTCAAATGCTTCATCCAGAGAAGGGAGTTCTCGCAACAGCTCATGTCGCAAGTCAGATATTACAGAGGACTCTTGCTTCAGGCGCCCCACAGCAACATGCAACGACTGCAACTTGGCCTCTGCTGCTGCAAGTTGATCCCACGATGATGTCAGCGAATCAACGATGCCTTCTCGCTGGGTTTTGAGCACAGCGAGCTGCTCCTCCAACTTAGCAATGCTCTCATTTAAATCCTTCTGCTTCTGCTCAAGGGTGCTTATATTCAACTGAGTTGTTGATACTTCCTCATTGAGTGGAGCCATGGTGGAGGCGCACTCTGCCAACTGCATCTCCACATGCGCCTTAAAATATTCATCAATGTGATGCTCTATATATTCCCGTTTCTTAGCTGATTCCAGAACAAGAGTGGCAGCTTTCAGCCATGTGACCAAAGGGTAGCCCAGGCTATGGAGACCCATCAACATCCGGTTTAGTTGGAACTCCAAAATATAAGACGGCAGAGGTGGAGAACAATAAGCCAACTTATATAGTTCTTGGAAATAGCATTGGTAGCCCGAGTCTGGTTCACTGCTGATCAGTGGCGGTGAAGTTGGCACTCTTACATGAACTTCAATGGGGATCTCCTCCCAGTTGATACTTTCCTCACAAGATGTAGCATCCATTCCCTTGGTGCTTGTGTTTTCACCAGCTTTCGCTTCCACCCTTGCCTCCTGCAAAGATAACTTGTAACTTGAGCAGCTCAGATACAAAAAGGAAGGAATTTTCTTGAAGGCATTATACCACATCCATGTTAGACGTAAAGGATGCTCCGTTGCTCCCTTCTGGATGAGCAGTGGACAAACTGACATGTGAATCTTGGTTCTCCGAATAGCCCTCGTTAATATCTTCTGAAGGAATTGGTCTTGAGATCGGATCACCCTCTTTGAGAGCATCCTTTGATATTAACCAGGCAAATTCTTTGGCTGAGCATGCTCCGTTTCCTTCTAACATATCTGATTAGGACACAAAAAGCATGTCTAGACTTATAGAACTCCAAGAACAAGGATAAGAAATGAAGACGAAGAGATTCAGAAATGTGATGGCACCACACTTGCCAGCCAGCTTGTCACTCTCACCTCAGTCATCCAATCAGGTGATGGCATGGTTGTCAAGGCACTCACTTTGGCAGCGCCCAGGCACCGCCTAGGGAAGAAGGCACCCTGACATGGGCCAAGTGCAGGCCCATCTTATTGGGGCCCAAAAAGGTGCCCCAAGCTGTGCCTAGCCGGGCACCTTGGGGCAGCCCGGACCCAATGAGGTCTGTCACTTTGCTTCGCAATTTAAAGTTTCTATGACCTGACAGCATAGATCAAGTACATGTGTGTACCCACTTGGAGAATTAAGGGCCTCAAGCTCTATATTCTAGCATTGTTCACAATCATTAGATTGTGAACATTGTCACAATCATTAAATGTTGAAAAATCCTAATTGTTCAAGAGCCATCTAAATTTATTATGTTTTTAATATTTTTGCAGTGAATGTTATGCTCTTCTACTTTTAATTATAATGTCATATTAATATTTTATTGCATTTTGATTATTCATTTATTATATACGTTTAGATACTTAAATTCCAATAGGAGATACCACATTGGGTTCCACCTTGGACACCTAAACAAACCTAGGCGGGCGCCTAAGCGCTTAGGTGCTAAAGGACACCAAGTCTGCCTTGGAGCGCCTTGGCACCTTGACAACTATGGGTGATGGATGAGTGAAACAGGTCAGTCCTGAGCTTCAGTTTGGTATTCCAAGTCTGGGAGCAGTAAGCTAACTTGGAAAACCTAACGAAAGTAAGCATTTTCTTCTGTATAATTGGAGAAGAGTAGCAAACAGGTAAAAATTGTGGCACTGTAGCATTGTAAAACAGGTTTTACCTAATGGCAATATCAAACTAACTATCTACTAAAGAAATCTATAATTAAAATATGAAAGAACTATCAGAGGGAAACAAAAAGCCCTTCATGAGTCACCTGTTGTTGGGGCTGCGGCTTTTCTGGTGCCATCAGCATGTGCATCTCCATCTATAAATCTTTGTTTGATGTCCTCCAGGTGCTGCAACACTTGCTGCACATCAGGCCTTGCATCTGGTAAAGGATCAACGCAGCGTAAAGCCAGATCAAGAGTTTCATGCAAGTCTTTTGAGTTTGTCGCCATTAAGAAACTGTCCTCCATCAGGCCTGGGTCAAACACTTCTTTAGAGACTTGCACTTCCTCAGTTACCCATGCTGGCAACTCAAGGCTATTGATGGTCATCCTTGGGGACTTACCAGTCAAGAGTTCAAGCATGACCACCCCAAGGCCATATAGATCAGTCTTGGTGTCGAATTTCTTTAACTCAAAGAACTCAGGGGCAAGACACCCAGTGGTGTCTATCATCTTGCAGTCGGTGATGGGGGTCATGAGGAGGGATATGCCGTAGTTTACAATCTTAGCATGGCCATGGTCATCCAGCAAGACATTTATGCTCGTCAAGTTCCCATGAACCATCTTCTGTGTATGAAGGTAGTGCAGGCCCCTTGTGATTCCAATTAATATATTCAACCCTGTTTGCCAATCTATGCATTTGCAAGGGGACTGAACTGCATATAACACAATTAATCTCACAGTTAAGAGACAAGACAAATACATTTAAGTAATAAAAGGCTTCTTAAATCATTACCAGTTAGGTTTAGCTGGGACAACTAGATAAAGAAACATAATAACGTAGTTTGGTTATAAACCTGGGTAACACAAACTACATACTGCATAACAAATCCAAGACAGTTTTTACATGCAAAGACAGAATAGCCTAATTAAGCAAGATAAGACATAATTAACCTTTTTTTATCTGCATAACAAATCTAACAAAGCTTTTACATGCAAAGACCTAATAGCCTAATTAAGCAAGATAAAACATAACAAACCTATAACAAAGGAGGAATCCATAACGACTGTAAAACCACATGATTTGATATCAAATTTTAGATCCATCCATTCAATCTTCTCTACTATCAATAAGCTACACATACGCCCCCACGAAAACGTGAAATCAAATGTAACATTTCACAAATCAAAAGAGGCATATATATGCACTATATAGACTGTCCATTTATGTATTCTAGATATCAATGATCATAACACCAAAGAACATAATTCTTTATCCATACTTAGTACCCTGTAAGAAGTCTTCAGATAAATGAAATCAAATTGGTCAAACACATGTAAAACAGCATATGTAAAAGATTTCTCAAAATTTGAGATACGAATTACAGAGGGGCTCGTAGGCCACATGCAAGTTTCAATTCCATTTATTTAGAGAAAGAAGAGAACTTTTTAGCCTGAACTTGAGGAAAGGGAAATGAATCTCACTTCTACAAGCTTACCGTGTAAATGATCTGATAGACTTCCCATTAGCATATAGTCAAACACCAGAAACTTACTCTCTCCTTCAGGACAATAGTAGTAGGCTTTGAGTGCCAAGAGATTCGGATGTCGAGTCTTTGCCAGCATGTTGACCTCAGCCTTAAACTCCTCTATAACGTTCACCCTATTCAGTCTCCTAATGACCATTTGATTCCCATCCTCAAGGATCGCCAGGTAAACAGTCCCACAAATGTCCTTTTCCAAGATCACCATTGACGCCGACAAGAGATCCTCAAGTGAAAACACCAAATGGCCACCGAAGTGTGCAAATTTTATACTCGTCTCCCTCCCAGACTCCACCTTCGTGCCACCTGTCGGCTTTGATTCCTCATCTCTGCTGGCTGCACCAGTAGTAGAACTCTTCTGACTCAGATCTACAGTCTTCCTGTTCAAACAGCAAGGCGGAATAATGTAAAGCAAAAGGCAAAAGTGCAAAATGTGTTGGGCTGTTGTTTCCAGCCATTGGCATCAGTAGCGAACATCAATGGAAAAGATTTGGGGTGGGTTTACATTTTTCACTCTCAGAGTTCTATGTTTCCTCTAAAGGAAATGGAGTAAACCTTTCAAACAGAAACATTTTGATCAGATGGGCAAGGATCACAGGGATGGAAGGAGAAGAAGCACTATGAACACAAGAGACATCTTGTGAATGCCCTCTGGTACTTGATCAAGAAGTTTCCCATTTTGCAGGTTGAGTTGAACAAACAAGAGTTAAGTTGCTGAGAGAAGAAGGAAATCTCCAATTTTCTCTCCTGTATTGTGTATCTGAAGCATAAGGAGCATCTCAAAATCTTCAGATATGCTTTCACTGACATGATCGTTACAGATATAAGTAGCTCGCAGGATGGTTAACCTTTTGGAAGGCAGATTCTGGGAATTGGTTTCTGCAGTTGTGGCGGTCAGCTTGTTTCTAATGATGGAGTTGCATTTGAATAATCTCACTTGGAAAATCAGAGACCAAATTGATTCTTTGATTGATCCTTGAAAAGTTTAGGTCACTCACCTGTGCTTCGGACTCCATTGATGCCTGACCAACACAGACCTACTGTCATCACCATAAGTGGGCTTATTTCCACCCTTGGGTATGGCGGCATCAACTGTAGCCCCTAAAAATGTTAGTTTTATCTCCACCAGTTTCAGAAGCACTTCAAATGTCTCTGGCCTTGCATCTGATGAAAGATCCACACAGCGTAAAGCCAGAGCCAAAGTGTCAAGCAACTCAGTTCCCATCATCCTTGCAGCATCACACATGAGATCTCTGTCAAATACATTGCCAATCAGTTGTTTCTTTATAATTCCTGGAAAGCTCCGGCCTTTTCTCGATTTCCTCGGGAACTTACCTGTCAGGAGCTCAAGCATCATGATCCCAAGGCTGTACACATCAGTCTTAATGCTGGGTTCCTTGATTTTGGGAAGCTCAGGGGCTTGATACTCTGATGCCCAGGCTGTTTCCACCCACTTGGAGTTAGCGGCAGTGCTCAACAGCTTGGATAGGCCATAGTCTGAAATCTTGGCATTGTTGTGGTTGTCAAGCAGGACATTTCTGCTATTTAAGTTCCCATGAACTATGTTCTCATAAGTGTGAAGGTGGTGCAGGCCCCTTGTGATTCCAATAGCTATGTTCAACCTTGTCAGCCAATCTATTGGGTAGCATGGACCTGTAGCTGCATGTTGTTGGATTATCACAATGGTCAAGAGATAAGTTAAAGATATATTATAATGAAACCCTGCTTCATTCCTTAGTAATCAATTTTAACTTAGATGACCAAATTAAGCAACATGTATCAAAGAATATATATACCTCGCTTGTCCAAACCATCTATCCATGTGACATATCTAAGTTGACCTGTATGGATGGACACATGTTGGAACTCAGAACAGACTCATAATTGAGAGGCAATATCAAATATATTTAAGCACTACAAATTTTCTCCATTCAATTTGGAAATGCATGACGCAATAATCCAATAATGTTGCTCCCACGCATGGATTTTGATGATGGCAAAAAGGATCTTTAACTACCATGAGGTTACCTTCGAACAAATGTAAATATGTTGAGCCTAAAAGATACTCATACACATCCATAGGTCACCAATTTTTAGTATGATGATTGCTAACTCATATTTGAAGTGTTCAGATCAAGTGCAAAGTTTTTTGAGTAGGTGATGCGGGACAGGCGACACATCTAATGAATTTTTCAGCAATTTAATGTAAAAAAAAAAACAAACAGGGAGGGGCGCTTTTACGAAGTGGGAACAGGGAGGAGGAAAGAGAGAGTGGAGAGAGAGAGAGAGAAAGAGTTAAAGAAGATAGAAGAGGGAGGAGAGGGATGAGGTGGCGGCGGCACCTTCCAGCCGCAAGAAACAAGGAGGAGGGAGGGGGAAGAAGACAAGCGGCTGCAACAGCTCACATTTAGGGTAAAATCTCCAAAAATTCATTATCCCATTTTTAAGCTTACAACATAGTATTTATAGGAAAAAGAAAAACCACAATTTGCAAAGATATCCTATAACATTAAAATTTACCTAAGACCTTATAATCAAGACTTCTTTAACAAAATCACACTAAACAACTCTTAATTTTTTGAAAGAAATAATCCTAACTAAGAGAGCAATCTAACATCGTCTCCCAGCCACAAGGAGATCGGCTCGGCGGGTCCGTGGCTCCGGAGTCGCATGTGTCTCGTGTCCGCACCAGTAGGTGCAAAGTGAATACAAAGAAGAACAGGGCACTCAACCGCTTTTCCCAGAATGGTGTTCTTCCATAGTCGGTCCAAGAGGTGGACCGCCTCAAGATGAAGTGGTGGACCGCTTTTCCCAGGGAGCAGGTTTTCTGGTGCAGCATGCAGGAGGTCAACCGCCTCATGGCCGCGGTCACCGCTTCCGGCAGTTTTCCACTTTTTGCTCTCACGTGTGGCCTCTTTAAGTGGGGGTTTCTTGCCCTAATGTCCTCCCCTATTTAAGCCTTCATTCTTTCACGAATTTGGGACTAAGAGGGGTGAATGTTCTTGTCCTTTTGGAGGCTCTACCTTTCTCCCTTCCCCTTTCATCCTAGGCACCTCGTCCATGGAGATTCCTCTTGTTTTTTGTGCTCTTCTTGTGTTGATCTTGCAGATTTAAAGACTTGAAGAATTGGGGTTGAGCTGGAATGTGAGGAACCATGAAGATCTGAAGCAAGGCCACAAGATTCTGTAGTTCTTGAAGGCTTGAAGGGTCACCTACTAAGTGGGAGCTGTGGAACTTGAAGAATTCGGAAAGAACCATCTACATCACATGGATGGCCTAACAAGGAGGATTTCATCTATTTTGATCTCTTTAATTTGTGCATACTTTGTTTCTTCAGCTTATTGCATAGATCCATACTCTGAACTTGAAATTTATAGTGTGTGGGAGGCCATAGTGTGTGGGTGAGTTTTGGGTGCTCTTCGCATCCTTGGAGTACAGGGGTACTCCGTGCGCGCGCGTGAGTGTGTGTGTGTGCATGTGTTGCAAGGAGGATTTCATCTATTTTGATCTCTTTAATTTGTGCATACTTTGTTTCTTCAGCTTATTGGATAGATCCATATCTGAACTTGAAATTTATAGTGTGTGGGAGGCCATAGTGTGTGCGTGAGTTTTGGGTGCTCTTCGCATCCTTGGAGTACAGGGGTACTCTGCGCGCGCACGTGTGTGTGTGTGTGTGTCTGCGTGTTGTAGATCCTTGGCCAAGATAGTGGAGCCTTTATGAGTTGTGAAGGAGTGGACATAGATCTCACTTGGGTGAGGTTGAACCACCTAAAAATTCTCTGTGTAGTGGTGTGCTAGTCCATTTCTTCTACCCCCCTTCTTATGCTCTGTTTATTTCAGAATCTCGTTGGACCTCTCTGTGGTATATTGAAACATTAAGTGTGCTCATGCAATTTTGGTTGATCTACTTGCTTCATATTTCTGTGCTCTGTTGTGGTGGTGTGGTTGTCTATTCATCTTGGTTAGTCTTGTGTTGTGGAAGTGAATTGGGTACTGTCCAAATTTATTTTTGGGAAAACTCAATTCACCCACCCTCTTGGTTTGCCATATTGTTGGGCCTTCAAATAAGTTGCCAAGTGACAACCAATCGTGGTCAGGGAAAATGTATATAAATAAAAAACAGTAGAAACACATGTTATTTGGTTTGAAATGGTCATCATCACAAAGGGTGCATAGAAAGATCCAAGGGCATAAAGGCCATGCGGTTTATTCTAGGATTTGCTTAAGTAACAAAGCTTGCCCTCTTCGGATGCAACTTGTGCAAACTTGAATGGGTCTCACAAACACATTTATCACAAACACCTTAACCTAGATGCTTTTTTTAATCATTATGCTCATCTATTCTGCAAAAACACAATTGAGTTCACCATAAACTCAATTTACGGGAAGATTCTCCAGCATAAACCAAGTAGATTTATGTAAAATACATTTATAGAAGACTCGGAATATATGTTTAAATCAAATGTATATATGGTCACCTTTTATCGACCATTCAGCCTATGTTTTTTTTTTTTAAATGAGTGTATTTGTTTATGCCTTGCATCCACACACGCCCCTCGTCTAAACTAAATAAATGCAAAACCAGTCCGGCTCCATCGAGCTTACCATGCAAAAGAGCTGAGAGGCTTCCCCTGGGCATATAGTCGAACACCAGAAACTTCTTCTGTCCTTCGGAACAACGGTAATAAGCTCTGAGAGACAAGAGATTCGGGTGTCGAACCCTTCCCAGAATGTTCACTCCGGCTTCAAACTCCCTTGAGATGTTCGCATGAGTCAGTCTCCTAACGGCCAGTTGGTTCCCGTCATCAAGCGTGGCCCAGTGCATAGCCCCATAAACGCCCCTCCCCAGAACCACCGTCGACGCGGCCAGAAGATCCTCCACTGTGAACGCCGGATAGCCATCGAAGTGTACAAGTTCTACCCTTGTCTCCCCGCCAAATTCCACCTCCGGGCCACCAGTCGACCCCGAGAACTCACTTCCGCATGTTGATCCCGCAGCAAAACTCTGTCCACTCATATCGGCTCCCTTCCTGTCCAAACAAACGGGCAAACCACGGTAGAGCAGATGTAGCAGCAAGGAAACGCGTTCGGTTCAAAGATGGAGGAAAAGATTTGGAAATGAATTTGTAAGACGGAGTTGTTGGAAAATTGGATCTTGCAGCTGTGTCTCAAATGGGTGAGATACGTAATGATGGTGTCAATTAAGAGTTCAAACATCCAGGTTGGGGGATGAGAAGGCAAATGAGTTCTTTCCGTTGTGGTTTGCCAGCAATGCCTCCCTCACCTGCGCTTGGGACTCCGCCGCCGTCCATCCTCCATCTCTCCGCCAGTTTTCCGCCAGGTGCCAGCGTCGGAGGTTGAGTCCTCGACATCCGTGGCCCCCGTCGCCGACGGGGAGTCTGGGCGTCGTGCGAACGGGGAAGGAGGAAATGGAAGAAAGGGAAAGTGAGGTTTTTGAAGGGTTTAAGCCTTTAAGGAAGGCAAAATTAATTAGCAGTCATTGTCTAAAGTTAAACTTAATTTATAATTCCTGTCATAAGATCAGGAGTTATATAGTTTTTTTTGTGTTGTTTAATTTCTAGTCAATGTTTTTAATTTCTTAATATTTTTAGTATCAACTTTTTCCTATTTTGCCTTTTTTTTTCTGGTATTTCTCTCTGTACACTTATATTCATTACAGTTAATATATATATATCACTTACAGTAAATCTTCATATCACTAACAGTAAATCTTTAATATCACTTACATTTAGGGGTGTAAATTGACAGGTTTGGGCTGGCCCAAGTTAAGTCCAACCCAACCTAAGGCAAATATGGCCCAACCCAAACCCAAACCAAATCCAATAGATCAAAATAAGTAAAACCCATGTTAGCTCATTGGGGCCCATGATCTCACACATTATTACTCATCAATAAGATATCATATTAATTTCTGTGTCGTTCCTATTCTTTGAGACACGTCTCTGCAGATTCTTGATGTACGCCGCCTCTTCAGATTTTCTGACCATGGAATCCATCGAGGTGATGTCGGGATTCCGCTTCCAAGACCACAGCCCGGAGGTCGGAACCTATGGACGAAGCCGAGGGGCACGTCGGCGAGGTCCCCTTCTCCGGCGTTCTGGAGGTGTACGTCCACCACGCCTGCGAGCTCCCCTGCATGCGCAACAGCAAAGGTGGGGGAGGGGAAACGTAGAGAACCGTCAACGGCCCCTTGGCCGCGGTCGACTCCTTCCCCAGCCACTAGAAACACCCCTAACGAGGTTGCGGGAGCTAGAAAATGCAGAGAGAGAGAGAGAGAGAGAATGGGAGAGATGGGGTGGCGGCTCCGACGCCGGAGAGGGAGAGGGGGGTCCTTACCAGTTGCGGTAGGACCGTCGGCGTCAACAGCGTCGCGTCGGAAGTAGGAGGCGTGAGGTGGCGGCCCGACGGCAACAGCGACCGGCCTCTCTCAGTGCAGCTGGAGCAGAGCAGGGGAGGAAGCAACACCAGCGGCAATAGTGCGACGGTGGGGGCACGGCGACGACGGTGGGGGCCTCCCCACAGCACGACCCCGACGGTGGGGTCCTCCTCAGGCACCCCCGAGCACAGTCGAAACCCTGCAACCCCGCGGCAGGGAAAAGGGAGACGGGGAAGGGGAGGAGCTGGGAGAGGAAGAAGACGGACGGGGAGGAGGAGGGATCGAGGGGTGGAGCCTGTGGGTTTAGGAAACCCTACCTGTAGCTGGCCTGATGGGCCAACCCATCCAAGCCCAACTAGATATGGACCTAATTTTTGAGTTATTTCATGGGCTCGGGATGAAATGTCAGATTTTAGATGAGCCTTTTGACACCTGTCATTGGGGGTTATGGGTTAGCCCGACTCGTTGACACCCCTACTTATAGTAAGTCTTAATATCACTTATAGTAAGCCTTTGATATCACTTACACTAAGCTTACATATGGCTTACAGTAAGCCTTCATATCACTTACAGTAAGCCTTTAATATCACTTACAGTAAACCTACATATCGCTTACAGGAAGCCTTCATATTACTTACAATAAGTCTTTAATATCACTTACAATAAGCCTTTAATATCACTTATAGTAAGCCTTTGATATCACTTATACTAAGCCTACATATGGCTTACAGTAAGTCTTTAATATCACTTACTAGTTGGACACCCGTGCGATGCACGGTTTTTTTTTCAAATATATTTTAAATTAAAATTAAATATATAACATAAAAATATTTGTATATCTTTCTTAAGTTGAACATATAAAAACACAACTAATGTTAAAATTTTAAATTGTTTGTGAACAAAGCAAAATTCAATCTCCCTAATTTAATTCCACATGACATATTAAATCAGTTCTATCTTTTACCAAAAAAATAAAGTGAGAGGAATTTTGAGAAGTATTCATAAAAAAATAATTATTTAAAAATATTTAGATCTATTTTAAAAGAATTGCATATTTAAAAATATCACAATATGAGAAACCTAAAAACTATAATTTCAACCGATGTTATCTTTGTAGAAATACAACGGATATAAATAATCTATACTATAGGATACATATAGCAGATAACGAAATTAAAATAAGATAAATTTTCATGTATAAAAGAATATTTTAAAAGATATATAATTATGACTTGTCAGTGTGGTGGGGGGGGGGGCGGGGTGATAAATTCACTGAGTATCATATTCTCGTTAATTCTCTTCATCCTTCTATTTATACAATAACATAAAGACACATAAGAACTTTTATAATTTATAATTTATGGAAACATTAAAATATGATCAAACACAAAAATTCTATAGTAATCATTTAAATATTAAAATTTGTTCTGAACATGTGATTGCACAAAATCCTCAACATATGATTGTACAAAATATTTTTATGTTTCATTCATATAAATAATGATAGCAGTATAAATTATTATCTAAGTTATGATCATATAAAAGAATTGTAAATATTCAGTGTAAGAGTAAGTACACAAAATGCATGTACTGTGTAACAGTATTACCTAATGGAGTGAAACCATAAAGATTTTCTGAATTTTTTTTTAAAAAAAATTTCTTATGTTAATACAATCAGTATAAATATTTAATGCACATATAATACTGAAACCAAAATATAAAAGAATAAAAATTGTACCATGCAGCGCAAAGTTGGTGTGTCTACGGGAAACAATCTACATATGTTTTCAAGGTCCTATTATATCTAAATTCATGAGTTCTATCCTTGGGAAGAATAAACTATGTTTTTTTAAAACTTTATTAGAGAGATGTTTTATTTAAAACACGGTCACCGGTCAAGTCCGCGTATTAGTATACATAAATTTTAATAAATATTTTTATATTAAAAAACTATAAATTGGAAATGACGATTTGCAAAATCCGATTTAAAATAGAAATTTAAATTAAGAAGAAAATAATAAACTGGTATTTACTATTGCTGTTGCGCAACAAAAGTTCAAACAGTAATTACTCTTGCTTTTGGTAGCCCCTCCTTTCTGTCTTCTTCGCTTCGCAGGATCAACCTGACGGCGAAGCAGTCCTCGTAGGTCCGGCGAGCCCCGCGTAGGGAGGGTGCTCACAGTCGGCGTCGTCGAGAGAGAGAGAGAGAGAGAGAGAGAGAGAGAGAGAGATGCCATACTCTCTGGGACATAACATTGAAGAACGCAGGAGAGAGATGCCATACTCTCTGGGACATAACATTGAAGAACGCCTCACTGGTGGGTTGTAGGCAGTTGCAACAGGAGGAGTTGGGCATGGCCACGCTTCCCCAGCTGCCTCCTCCCACAGCGGAGCCGCCATCTCCTCTAACTCCGTGTCCAATCACCTCTCCACTGCCGAGCTGTTGCACTCCCCTTTCCCCGCCTTGTCAGGATGGTCGGTGGTGGCGCCGGCGCTGGTGACGTCGACTCTGTCGACAAAGGCAGCGGCGACCAGGAACTGTCCTGCCGCCCCGCCGCCTGCGGCCCATGCCGACGATCTTCCCGAGGTCGATGATCACGGGTGTGCTGTCGCTGTTGCTCCGTTGGAAGCTGTGAATCCGGCGGCTAAGGTGGGAGCCCCCGCGGTGGAGTGAGGCAGGACGGGTGCGAAGGGACTGGAAGCCCAACATCGCCCTCACGCCAGGGGAAGAGGAAGGACCTCCTAACAGTCAAGAATGGTGAGCCGTAGATACCAGAGCTTGGGGGAGACAAACTTTGCAGCGGGCGGTGCCCCTACCACAGGGGACGTCGGCCTTCCAGGCTCCATGGAAGGACTCGTCTGCCGCAGAGTCGACGGGCCGCAGCAGTACTGTATTGTGCACGGCGGGCCCTGTGGCTACGCCTGCTCTTCTAGAGCAGATAGAGAAGCTGCTGCAAGGAGGTGCAAACGCACAGAGAAATTGTGGAATGCTATGATGGAACTCTACTTTGAGAATCCCTGTTTTATATAGATGTGTACAGAGTCTATACAGAGAATGTCTAGGATGTGCGTGGCTGGCGAGCCATTACAGGGAGGGCAGATTACAACAGGAAAGCACAAGAAATAGAATACATCATATGAGGAAGGCCAGAGATGCAACATGATCTGCTATGCTCTGTTATGAATGATATCCTTGCTAACAGGGGATCGTTTAGAGAGAGAGAGGGAGCTGAAAGGCCGAGAAGGGTTTGGAAAAGTGTCATTAAAGGCGGCTTCTTGTGGAGTTGCCCAAAGAGGAGGGATTAAAAATAATAAAGTGCAAGAGAATTCAAATTTAAATTGAGAGTTCTCAACATTTATGAGTTGGGGAGAGGGATACGGAGGAAAAGAAATCTCATACTTTCACGTGTCTTAAAATGAGTTTCGGTGGGAAAATAAAGTTTCTGGTGTTGCCACGTGGCTGTTTTAAGACTGAATTTTATAAGTATAGTATAGATAGGAAGCCTTCATATCGCTTACATGAAGCCTTCATATCATTTACAGTAAGTTTTTAATATCACTTACAGTAAGTTTTTAATATCACTTACACTAAGCCTACATATGGCTTACAGGAAGCTTTCATATCACTTACAGTAAGTCTTTAATATCACTTACAGTAAGCATACATATCGTTTATAGGAAGCCTTCATATCACTTACAGTAAGCCTTTAATATCACTTATAGTAAGTATTTGATATCACTTAGTACTAGGATTCAAACCCAGTCTTCACAACTCAACATGAGATATCCTTACCACTATGCCAACCACATTTAATTACAATATAATATATAATATATTTCATTAAGTACTAATACTTACAGCAAATAGACACATCATTTACAGTAAGTCTTGACATTACTTATAATATATGTAAACTCAATACAATAAAAATTATTCTCTATTACAATCATGGTTGGCCGTAGCGCGTCAAATACTGTGGTACGGCCAAACCGCACCGTACCTGGGCTCTCAGAGCCCAGGCACGGTCGTGGTGACCCGGTGTGCCGCGGCGGCACGCGTGGACTGGTCCGGTCCGATCCGTTTCGGTCCGGTCTGTTAATTTTATTTTATTTTTCATACCTCTATCATATCTGGTGTATTAAAGCGATGTAAATGGTTGTCTAATTGAGATGAAATTTTAACATAAATTAATTAAGAGATGATACAAATTATAGTAATTTTAGTTTACTTTTTTAAATTAATTTTTCGTCAAGCAAATATTGTCCCAAAAATTATTAGATCGACTTAATCTTTACATTTAAGGGATCTAAAAGGTGTATAATTGAGATAAAATTTCAACATAAGTTAATTAAGAGATGATACAAATTATAATAATTTTAGTTTAATTTTTTAAATTAATTTTTTGTCAAGTAAAAATTGTCTCAAAAATCATTAGGTCGACTTAATCTCAACATCTATACATCAATAGATTCTGATATTTATATTTTTAAAATAAGTATACTTTTTTTGTAATTATGATGACTTTAGATTTGACTTTACTTTTGGAACCGAATGTCTTCCCGTCGAAGTGCGCACAATGAAAGATAGTACCCATGATTCGCCGTACCGCGGTAAACCACCGCAGTACGTGCGAACCGTACCGTGCCTGGGCTTTCGGGAGCCCAGGCAAGATCGGGTCACCCCAATGGGGTGACCCAAGCCTGCCACGACACGTTGATGACCGGTCCGGTCCGTTAAATCTGTTATTTTTTTTTCTTTCATTCCTCTCTCACATCCGATGCATTTAAAGGGTCTAAATGATGTCTAATTGAGATGAAAATTTAAACATAAACTAATTAAGATGTGATACAAATTATAGTAATTTTATTATTTTTTTATTATTTTTTGCCAAGTAAAAATTGTCTAAAAAATTATTAGGTCCACGTAATCTTAACATCTATGCATCAATAACTCATGATATTTATTTTTTTAGAATCAGTACATTTTTATGGTAATTATGATGACTTCATATTTGACTTTATTTTTGGAATCAAATGCCGTCCCATTGAAGTGCATAGAGGGTTCGCCGTACTGCGGCAAACCCTGTCTGCAGTTAAGGGCTCTAATGATGTCTAATTGAGATAAAATTTTAAACATAAGCTAATTAATAGTTGATATAAATTATAATAATTATAGTTTAATTTTTTAAATTAATTTTTTGTCAAGTAAAAATTGTCCCAAAAATTAGTAGGTCGACTTAATCTCACATGCATCTATGCATCAATAATTCTTGATATTTTATATTTTTAAAATTAGTATAGTTTTTTAGTAATTATGATGACTTCATGTTTGACTTTATTTTTGGAACTGAATGTCGTCCCGTTGAAGTGCACACAATCAAAGATATTGTTAGAATTATATTAATGATATGAAAATATTCTAAAATTAAAGATAATTGTGTTTTATATAAGTGATCATGTCTTACGTATAATTTACTATCTCTTTTAATTTCTTAGTGTCAGATTAATATTTTATTATAAAATTTAAGACGTTATAGTTTTGTTTCTGTTTTCAGATTCTTGGTGTTGATCTAATGGAACAATTGGTCATATCATGAAGATCCCAAAGACTAGATCACCCTCGTTCATGTTGTAGAGAGGTCGCACTCACTGCTAGTTTGGATCACGATATGAGAGAGAAGGTCAAGAATAATCCACTGTATCTTTAAGCATAGACCTTCATTTGATGTGATTCTAGTTGGAGCTCATAGAGGAAGTCGTAGGGATCAACTTTCATGAAGAAGTCTTGAAGAGATATGCCCTCGTTTGAGATGCGGAAGGCATGATAATCTTGTATATGTAGATCATGATATGAGAGAGAATGTGAAGAATAATCTACTATAACTTTGGGCATAGACCACCAATTGAGGTGATTCCATTTCGAGGACGAAGCTGAAGAGAGTAAAACAACTTTGATGAAAACCTCGTGAGCATATCAACCCCTTTTCAGGCTGTAGAAGGTATGATATCCTTGATAGTTCTGGAGGATATGAGAGGAAAAGGGGAGAGAGAAAGGGTGCATATAATATCAGCGTATGTACGAAATTACATGCCTTATGCTGATTATTTACCTTTTTGGAGAGCGCTAGATATGAGGTCGTTCAAAGATAGAAGTTATACCCCCTACTACGAGAATTTTGTGGACATACATACTCAGCATGATGAAGAAGATTATGTAAGAACTTGTTAAATGTTCTTAGTTACATGTTAAATGTTCTTAGTTACATTTGTTTTTTTATGTTTTACTCATTTTCTTTTGAAGTTTACTCATTTTAAATATCACCAAGTCACAAAACTAAAAAAACAAATCAAACAAGTCATTTTCCCACCGTATCTCAGCGGTACAGTACCGCACCACCTTCCACGGAGAATGCAGCACGACTGATCTGGGCAGTACGGCGAACCTTGATTACAATACATGTTTATTCTTTATTATAGCATATGTTAAGTCTTATTACAGTAAATATTATTCCCCATTAATAGCATACATTAAAATACATTAATCTATACTATTGTTACAGAATAACATAGGTTAATATATATTGTAACAAAACTTAATGTGTATATTTACTGTAAGTGATATCAGTACTTAATGAAATATATTATATGTTATATTGTAACACAAGTATGGTTGTAGCTTAGTGGTAAGGGATCTCATGTTCAATTTGTGAAGACCTGGGTTCGAATCCTAATACTTGCAAGCAAATAAAGTTTTCTTCTTTTCTAAAAGCTTATAGCTGTATGTTGTAACTGATACCAAGACTTACTGTAAGTGATATGAAGACTTCCTGTAAACGATATGTAGACTTACTATAAGTGATATTAAGGCTTACTGTAAGTGATATTAGAGGCTTACTGTAAGTGATATGAAGGCTTCCTGTAAACGATATGTAGGCTTACTGTAAGTGATATTAAGGCTTACTGTAAGTGATATGAAGGCTTCCTGTAAGCCATATGTAGGCTTAGTGTTAGGGGTGTTCAAAAATCGGTCCAAACCGAACCGACCGGTTCGGTTCGGTTCGTTCGGTTTGGAGAGTATCACAGTTCAGTTCGGTTTGGAGCAGAAGAACCGAAATGAACCGAATATATTTATATATAATATAATATAATATAATATAAAAGAAGCAGTATCGCAGTGGTTGGAGCGCTCCTTGCCATGGGGCAGGTTGCGAGTTCGAAGCTCGCAATCGCCCCATTAAACGCCTTTTTCTCATTTTTGTCTAATTTCGGTTCGAACCGAACCGGTTCGGTTCGGTTTGACCCCAAATTCGGTTGGGTTCGGTTTCGCAAAAAAGGGGTCCAAACCGAACCGAACCGAACCGTGAACACCCCTACTTAGTGTAAGTGATATTAAATGCTTACTGTAAGTGATATTAAAGGCATATTTTAAGTGATATGAAGGCTTCCTGTAAGCGATATGAATGCTTCCTGTAAGTGATATTAAAGGCTTACTGTAAGCCATATGTAGGTTTAGTGTAAGTGATATCAAAGGCTTACTATAAGTGATATTAAAGACTTATTGTAAGTGATATTAAAGGCTATTGTAAGTGATATAAAGACTTCCTGTAAATGATATGTAGGCTTACTGTAAGTGATATTAAAGATTTACTGTAAGTGATATGAAGGCTTCCTGTGAGCCATATGTAGGCTTAGTGTAAGTGATATCAAATGCTTACTATAAGTGATATAAAGACTTCCTGTAAATGATATGTAGGCTTACTGTAAGTGATATGAAGGCTTCCTGTAAGCGATATGTAGGCTTACTATAAGTGATATTAAAGGCTTACTGTAAGTGATATGAAGGCTTCCTATAAGTCATATGTAGGCTTAGTGTAAGGAGAAAGACTTATTGTACTTGGATATTGCACTTTAAGTGCAATATGACTAGGCAATGGCGCATGTGGCCCCCCTCACATGAGGGGTGATAAAGTGACAATCCAATTGTTGGATGCCACATTGATTTGTTGCCTAGTCATATTGCACTTAAGTGCAATATGAAAGTGCAATAAGCCTTTCTCTAGTTTAAGTGATATCAAATACTTACTATAAGTGATATTAAAAGCTTATTGTAAGTGATATTAAAGGCTTACTATTAGTGATATGAAGACTTACTATAAGTGATATCAAAACTTACTGTAAGCGATATATACACTAACTGTAATGAATGTAAGTGTACATAGGGAAAGACTAGAAGAAGGAAGGACAAAATAGAAAAAAGTTGATGCTAAAAGGACGACTCGTCTTCTAAGACTCATAAATACTGAGGAACTAAAAGCAGGGACTAGAAATTAAACAAACAAAAAAGAAAGAACTATATGACTTCTGGTCTTCTAACAGGGACTATAAATTAAGTCAACCTTCTGACAAGGACCTTTAATTAATTTTCCCTTTAAAGAACCACCCATGTGCATTAATTTTTCTACTGACCTTGAAGGAGGGATCTATCTATATATTATATAATAAGGAGAATTACCAATCAAATTTTATTTTTTGAGAATTTATTTTTAAATATCTGATAATTATATAAATTTTTTAGAAAATTATGTAGTTATATTTATCTATGTAAGTCAGAGACCTAAAAATAAATCTATGAAAGTAGGGATTGATTGGTAATTCTCCTTATATATTATATAACTAAAACATAGTTTCTTGTTTCCTGTCAAAAGTAAACGTAGGACACGTGGCATCAAGTTAGATTTTTTTTTTCAGTCTCTGGATGCATTGGTCGTTGGGAGATTTACGAAAGTCTTTATCTCTCTCTCTCTCTCTCTCTCCACTTCTGTCCAAATGCTTCTAAGCTTTTCGCCAACCTTAAGACCTTCTATTCCCGGAGAAGAAGATGCAGGGACGACGTCGTTTCAACTTCCATCTACGGCGAATTAGTATGGCACACTGGGAGATGGAGTCCTGCTGCTCCAACAACTGTTGAGCAGAAGCGTTGGCGTTGCAGCTTCTGCTTCCTCGCAGCGCCAAGGTACTGTTGAACCACTCTTTATTCTTCATATTTTGGTGCTAACAAAATTTATGATGTAATTTAAATTGAATATTTTGTTTCATCTGTATCGCATCAATCTCATAGCAAAATGCTGAGTCTCACTTTGATGCAATATTGGCGCACTAAAATGATAAAATCGATGTCTAATCAATATACATCGATTTCAGTTCAAGTGCCAAAATTAATAAGCGCTACAACGATTTGGTTTTAATTGATTTTTTAAAAGCGCTACAACGATTTCTTAAGTGGCCATAATAATTTGTTAAGAAATCGATCTCGGAACGATTCTCTAAGGGCCATAATGATTTATTAAGAAATCGATCTCAGAACGATTCGCTAAGTGGCCATAACAATTTGTTAAGAAATCGATCTCAGAACGATTCGCTAAGTGGTCATAACAATTTGTTAAGAAATCTATCTCACAACGACTTCTTAAGTGGCCTTAACGATTTGTTAAGAAATCGATCTCAGAACGATCGCTAAGTGGCCATAACGATTTGTTAAGAAATCGATCTCAGAATGATTCCTTTTATAGCCACAACGATTTGCCCTCATATCGATTTCGTTCTCATAACGATTTGATAAGTTTCACATCGATTTGGTTCTCGTAACGATTTCATAAGTGATCACATCGACTTCTTTATTGATCATAACGATTTGCTTCTCACATCAATTTGCCTATACTTAAACATCGATTTTGTCCAAACATCGACTTCATGTAAACATCGATTTCCTTTGTATTCAGATGTTTTAAATATGTTTGGTGTCTAATGAAAGTCAAAATATCTTCTGACAGATAAAGCTGCTTGCTTGTTTCAGAGCTTTGTCAGAAAAGATCTTTGAGCTATCAGTTTTAGCATGTTAAGAGAAATACAGCAGTGTTCACTGTTATCGTGTAAACACTACTTATGCTAACACACTGCTCCATGCTCACAGATCTCAAAGACCACCAAAGGTTGATTAAGACAAATGAAGAGCAATGGCTAGAACTCCAACGGATCTCTTCAACGGATCCATTCAAAAGCTATTCATATAAAAGATGAAGTATGGCTGAAGAACAAGAAGAGAGCTTTCCTGAAATCTTTGAAGGAGTGCACATCTAGTGAGCAACCTCAACGCCACATACACTCAAAGAAAGAGAGAAAGAGCCTGAGCCAAGAAGAAGCAAGCAAAAGCGTCTCAAGCATTCAAGCCTTCAAGCTTTCTTTTCTCTCTTCATTCTCCCAGTGCTTATTGTAATTCTTGGAGAGAGTTTTTGTTGAGAGTTTTTGGGTAGAGGCCATTCTTGTAGAACTCTCAGCACTGTTATTTCTTTTATAAGAAAGACATCATGTCCAGCTGTAGGACTGTATACAGTAGTTAACCCAGCTAGGGGTTTGTGTCTAGCAGAACCGCACTGGGGTTTGTACCAGGATGTGTTTGCTTCTTTACCTGTAAGAGAAGTGGGCTGCCTTCTTGCCCTGGAAAGAGAAGAAACCAGCTGGGTGTTGGGTGTTGTAGTGTCCTTGAGGGGGACTGTACCCTTGGTTAGTGAAATCCCAAGAGGTGCTTGGGGACTGGACGTAGGACTTCCATGTGGGAGGGGCCGAACCAGGATAATTTCCTTGTGTTTTGTGTGATTGTTTATTTGCTTCCGCACTGCTACTCTTTGTCACACTAAACTAACCAAACTTTGAAGTGTTAATTTTTTGTGTTTAAGTTTCTATTCAGATTTCAGAAAAACCTATTCACCCCCCTCTAGGTTAGCTTGCTGTCGTACCAAAATGGCCAACAGGTACAAGCTTCCTCTTTGCCATCGTTGTCATTGGGGCGATCAAGACAATCGAAACCAGAGCTGACGGCCCAACTGGGGGAGAAGACGTTGCCTTTGGCAGACGACTTGGCCGACAGGGCGCATCTGGTAAGCCATCGACGGTGTGGAACATGGTGGCCACGGACTACGCCCCTGATCGCTCTCTCCCTTTCGCCTCCTCATCCTCCTTGTCGCCGCCATCGTAACCAACATTTGCTTCTTCTCCTCCTCACCTCTCTTTCTCTCTCTCTCATGCAACTTTTGTGCACACATCTCTACTGCCCTCTCACTCTCACTCTCCCTTTTCTTTCTTCACTTTGTCTTCTCTGTGTGTATAGAGATGCACGACACAACAACTGTGGAGCTCCCTTAAATGATCCAACTCAGGTTATCGTAGCTTATGTATCAGTTTGAAATAACTAATTTGATTTTTTTTGTGGAAGAATTTTGCTTGGTTTTACAGGGGATTGAAACCTAGATAAAGGAACTTACTTTGGTGGAATGCTCCTAAAATCATTTGCAAAGAGGTGCAGTTTTTAAAACTTCTCTTTTTTAATTCTGAGTTTTTCTAAAATCACAGCCTCTTTTGCATTTTATGTATGAGAATTTCTAGAACCACTTGCAAATGCTCAGCATAAATCTAACGTCAGAAAGTGCCTCATAAATTATTTGAAATGGATAACAAATGTTATTATAAAGTCAAGTGAGTTATGGTTGAAAGATCTGTTGAGTTTATGTTAATTCATGGAAAGTATGTAATTAGTACTAAAATTCATCAATTTATATAGTCACACAAATGTGTGACAATAAAAGCATCATCAATGCATATTTGGCTGCATCTAATATAATTCATGTTAGTAAACTTCTGAATTATATATCTAATTATTTCTAATTTTCTATTTGTTGCCCGCTAGCAAGCCTAGAAGGGGGGGGTGAATGGGATTCTTAAATTTCGAATAGCGTTAAAACCTGTCAACAAAAATGTTTAATACAAAACACTACGTTCGATTGTTAGTGTTAGAAATAAAGAAGACAACAGACACAAACATGCAATCACACAACATAGAAATTTTTATCCTGGTTCGGACCTCTTATACCAAGGAGTCCTACGTCCAGTCCCCGAGTAACAACTCAGGATTTCACTATCCAAGGGTACAGTCCCCCTCAAGGACAATTACACATCCAGCCGCAGCTGGCCTTCTCTTCACAGCCCGAAGAGGTATACAACACCCTGATACACAGGTCTTCCTTCAACACGAAGGGAATACACACCACCTGCTTCCAACATGTCTTCTCTTCACAACCTGAAGAGGAACTTCACAAGAATGTGAAAGAGGCTGATTGCCTAAACCTGGTTACAACAGATACCAGATACCGAGGAGGCAAGACTGAGAGAGAAAGATCTACAATGGCAAAGTCTCTCAGAACTCGATGACTCTCCAAAGTTTAAGATCAAGAAGAACGGAGAGCAAGAGCTACAGATGATTGGAATGAAAACAAGAAGCTCTTTCGCAAGACTCTATGACTTCAGGAATTTTCGTTGAGATTGTTGAACACTTCAAAAGTTATTTTTGCGAAGAGTCTTGAGTCTTGTATAATATCTTCTTTTGCTAAATAGCCGTTGAAGAGTCCGTTGTCTCTAAGCTTTGTGTACATTAGACTGCATGGAATAGGTGAGCTTCAGTCAAGGTACTTTTCGCAAAGAGAAGATTCATCTTGATATCCTTCAGTCTCTATTTTGTCCAACATTGTATGAGGTTGTGCTGTCAGAGACCTGTACACATTAAATGCTAAAGCATAGACAGCTAGACTGTCTCCATGCTTGTCAGTCAACGTTAGAAAGAATATACATCAAAATACAAATGTCATTCTGCTATTTGAAAAGCGCTTCTATAGGATCATGGGAATAGAAAGCAACGTGCAAATGATGTGAACAGTCATAATAAATGCAAGGATACTGGAGATATGCGCGGGAATACTTTGACTTTCATGATATTGAAAATATGTATAAAATCATAAAGTCGATGTGATAATGAAACAGTTGTTCAACTTATGAAATCGTTGTGTGAACAAGCAAGTCGGTGTTTATGTAAATCGATGTGAATACAAGTCGTTATACAAATATAAGCCAGTCGTTATAAGTAAATCGTTGTTTCACACATAAGCAAATCATTGCAAGTCTCGAATCGTTGTTTTACTTATCGAATCGATGCAGTGATCAAATCGTTTGTTGCTTTATCGAATCGTTACACTGACCAAGCGTTATTGTGACTTATCGAATCGTTACAGCAACCAAATTGTTGTGTAACTCATCGAGTCATGACCAAATCGTTATGTAACTTGTCGAATCGTTGTGGTGACCAAATCGATGTGAAACTTATCAAATCGTTACGGAGACCAAGTCGATGTGAGACTTATCAAATCGTTATAGCGACCAAGTTGTTGTGTAACATATCAAATCAATGTGAAAGTAAATCATTGTTTTTACTTAACAAATCGTTGTGAGAGTAAATTGTTGTTCTCACTTAACAAATCGTTGTGAGAGCAAATCGTTGTTCTCACTTAACAAATCGTTATGAGAGCAAATCGATAAAGGTATAGAAATTGTTATGATTCTAATGAAATCAATATGAAACTTAGGAAGTCGATGTGTACTTAGAAAAATTACATGCTCTGAACTTTAAATGCTACAGTGTAAGAATACTTACAGGTTTTGCTTGATTTTGCCTAATTTTTTCCTGTGACTAAACTTCATAACAAATAGTTAGATAATACTTTATTGAAGTTTTGTTAATCACCAAAATAGACATATAATAAATAAAATTATATGGGGATGAACTGATCATCACTATTGAGACTCATGAAGGAGCTATGTGAGGACTGGGAGGGGAGGGGGGAGTGGTCCCCCCTTTCCCCATGCACACTGTGTGCAGGAGAAACCCAGAAAAGGCCGCCTGGCCATTTCCGGGGGGGGGGGGGGGGGGCGGGGGGGCAGGCCCTCCTTTCTCCCCCTCTCCCGGTTTCCCCCTCTTCCTCACGCAACCTCTTCTTCCCTCCCGGATCTCTCTCTCTCTCTCTCTCGCCGGAGGAGATGCTGCTGCCGTTGTGGCTGTGGAGGGGAGCTCGCCGCGGCGCCGCTACCCTGCTTGCCACCAGAAGAAGCTCCGCCCCCCCCCTCGTCGCGCAGCCACAGCATCCGCCGCCGGGAGCCCGTGCACGGAGGACGCCGTGCACGGAGCGTCGCCATCGCTGCCTCTTTGTCTGCCGCTCGTGGGAGAGCGTCGTCGCCGCCGTTCGTGCCGCCGGCGGATCCTACCGTCGAGGTAGAGTACCCTCCACCCTCCCCGGCGTTGGCCGGAGTCCCCTTCCCCTGCACCACCGTGAGGCCCCCCCCCCCTCCCTTTCTCCTTCTGTTTTCCGGAGGTCGCCGGAGAGGGACCGGCGGTGGGCGCCTGCGCCCCTCCCCCGCCGCTGGCGGGCAGCGCCGGCAGCCCCCCCCGTCTCCTTCCCCTCCTCCCCTCCCTGTCGCGGAGACAGGGCATCGGGGGAGGGATGGGATGTGGGGGCTGGCGCTGTGCACCAGCCTGTGGCTGGCTGGCGCACTGCGCCAGCCGCTGCCCCAGCGGCGCAGTGCGCCGGCGGGGGGTTGGGCACCTTGTCTGTGGTGCATTGTGTCGGGCAGGGTTCTTGCCCCTTTTTCGGGCCTTCGGAGTCCGTTTTTCGAGCCATTTTCGGCGTTGGGGTCATCCCGACTGTGTCAATGGACCAGCCCGGGGTTGATGACTGCATGTTAGGTTCCTCGTTTTTCGAGCTAGCCAGGGGTCGATCCGATCGGGCCGATGGGGTCGTTTGACCGTTTGACCTGACAGTTGCGCTAGGGGTTTCGGCAACCGTGGGGTGAGTTCGAGGGCCGACCGACTTCCGGGGGGTATTATATGCCCTTCGAGTCCTTGTGCTAGGTTCATCGGTTTCTGGGCCGTTCGGATCGGTTCCTAGGGCCGGTTGTGTCTGCTGACCGGTCAACCGGGGTAGTCGTGCAGGGTTTTCGGCACCTGTCGGGGGTGTTCCGAGGGCGGGCCGACTCTCCGCTTGTGCCATGTGGGCGTTCCGAGTTGACCGATGGTCATGTTCTAGTTGCTTCTGCCTGTGCTTCGTACCGTACTCGTGACGCTTGTGCTGACTCCCTAGCACTGCGCCTTGCTAGTCTTCGCCCAGTGCTGTGGCACTTGAGGGCTTGTCCCAAGCACGGTGCACGTTTGGGTTGTTACCGTTCCCCGGGACCCCCATCCTCGTGGGCCCGTTGAGGGTGGTCTCCGAGCCACGAGTGCGTCCGTCGAGCGTTTCTCGGACGAAGGGGAAAACGGTGTTGGACAGCGGCGTTGAGTCGTTTGTTGAGCTCACTTAGTTGGTCCGGGTCCGCGGAGTTTGGAGTGTCGCAGTGCGGGCCAGCTAGTCCGTTCTCACTGCCTCGCCTTACAACGGTTCCGAAGCCGTGTCGCGAGGACAGGCGTGGGACCGTAGTCAGGCCAGACTACGGCTTGTGGTTGTGTTTGTCCACGCGTCTCACTCCGACAGGAGGGGAGACCGGGACTCGTGGTCGAGCGGTAAGACGCCGGTGGGCGCAACTGACCACTGACTAGTAGAGGCTGGGTTGTGGCTAGTGTGTCTTGTCTAGGCGAGGGTTTTTCCGTCTACTTGTGCAGTTTTGTGGCGTGCTCGGAGCACGTTTTCTGAGGTTGAGACTGTGCGTTGTTGTGCCGTGTTGGCGGTACTTGTGGACCTGTGTACTTTCCGTTTAATTATTTTAGTACTTGCTCAGTTGTATTATTATTTTATTATATCTCCAGCTTAGTTAGTAGTCTTGCTGCTTGAGTTACCACCGTCTTCCGCTTGGTGTAGCTAGTGTTTCCTTTAGTAGCACTATTCTTCATGCCTAGTGTAGTAGTGTGGTTCTTGTTTCCGCTGTCGAACCGGTGAGGGGGGGGTTCCCTACTGGGCTTCGTTCGCGAAGCTCATTCCCCCTTACTTCCTTCCAGGTTTGAGCTCGAGGGAGCCGATGTTCGTGTTCGGACGGTCTGCGTCGTGCCGCTTGTGGTCAGCAGCGTTAGTTGTGGTTAGTACTTCTTTATTTGCACTTGAATTATTATCTGGGACATTGTGGTATTCTTTCTTCCGCTGTTGTATTTTCTTTATATATTGTTTAGCTATTGTAACCTGTTGTACATCTCACTAGACATATTTCTAACCCTTCCGGATCTTCGGATCCGTGGGTGGCGGCTCAAGGGTCAGGTACTTGGAGTGTTCCGGGTACCGGATTCTTGGGTCGTTACAGTTGGTATCAGAGCAAATGTCTTCTGAGATTTACAATGGGTTAATGGCTATGGCTATCCCAGAAAATAATTCAAGTGCGTTGCTGGCACCGTTCGTGGTGTGTTAGTGTTAGGCTTGTGTCTTGATCATGTTTTACAGGTAGGTTGTGGTTCAACAAGATTCTAGTGGGGGCGTAGAAGGGTTGCTGTCGTTGCAGTGCTGCGTGCGTGGTGCGTGATCGCTGGTTGGTTCGTGCCGTTGGTGCTGTGATGATGGAGTCGCTGGTGGAGGTCTTCCCTGTAAGAAGGACAGTTGCAGACAAGTCCGGTGTTCTGCTCTTGATCTTCGTTGGCTGCGCTTTCGGCTGCATGTGTTTTTCATTGTGGCTGAGGGAGTCTGCTTGCTTGGTGTGGCCTTCGCCAGTGCAGGCCTGTTGTCTGCAGGTCTGGTGGAAGGCGTTCTTTTGTTTTTCTAGTGTGACTTCCTCTTGGTTGTGTTGCGCAATGGTTGCTTGGGCATTGTTGTCTCACCTATCGGTGAGTTGTGGGAGCCTTGTGTTCCGCTGAGTCGGCATTGTTGCTCAGACTTAGCAGTTGCTCTGTGTGTGCTTGTGAGGTTGTTGGTTGTGTGTTGTGTTACTTGTTGTGTTTGTTTGGTGGCTATGTGCTACTTGGTTGTGAGTTATGGTGAGGTGTTCCCAGAGCTCTTTCTTGCTTGTTCTAGTGGAGGTTTCTCCCAGAACTTCTTCGTGCTCGTTTCTATTTTGTTGCCCTCGGGGTTGAGGTGCGTTGTTGGTTGGCCTTGTGTTCTGGTGAGGTTCCCAGAACTATTTGTTGTTGTCTTGGTGAGGGTTTCCCAGGACCGTTCTGTGCTTGTTTTAGTTATTGTCGTGCTGCCTCAAGGTTGAGTGTGCTGTTGGTTGGTGGTGTGTTCTGGTGGGCTCTCCCAGAACGTGTCTTGTTTGGTCGTTCTGGTGGAGGTTCTCCTAGAACTGTCTTGTATTGTTTATGATTGCTGTTGTGCTCTCTTTGAAGATCTGTATGGATCGGTTGTTTGGGTTGTTTGTTCTGGTGGAGCTCTTCTGGACGACTCTCTGTCGTTCTTGGTAGAGGTCCTTTCCATGGTTGCCTAGTGTTTGTTTTGCTTGTGCTGCTCTCTCTGTTGAGAGGAGCTGTTATTGTTGCCAGTTGGACTGTCAGTGTTACAGTCTCCTCAGGCATTGTTGGTCAAGGTGTGATACCTTTGACCGTGTTTGGTTGTTGCGTTGGTTAGTTGCTTGTTGTTCGTTTTGACTTTTCCGGCTGCATTGGTGGGACTGCGTGTGTCCCCGTAGCTCGGATGGTCCTGCTCCGTTTTCCTGTGCTCATCGTGCCGTTGCAGCTGATTATGTGGTGTGTGTCTTGGCCACGTGGCTAGCTGTATTTCTTGTGGAGGTGCTGGTTGTGTTTCGATCCCCTATCTTGTGTGCGGAAGAGGCCTGTTGTGCATTTTGTCCTCTGTTTTGTGGGTTGCTCGGGGTGGTGATGCTTCGCTTTTGTGCTTTGGCACTGTGTGGCGTGCTGTTGTGGCCTTCTTAGGGAAGGTCTTTTCCCTCGAGTTGTTTTAGGGTTGAGCGGGTTGCTCCCCTCGTGTTGTTGTTTCCGTTTGGCGCTGTAGGTTTGTGAACCTACTGGTCTTCTGTGTTTATTGTGAGGGTATTGGTGTTGCCTAGTTGGTCATGTGGGACATGTGTTCCATGAGATCAGCGCTAGATAACCCCGGTTCTCTCGCTGAGCTTTCTCGTGTTGACGTTGCGTTCGTGTGTGCTCTGCTTTGTGCCTCTTTCTACTCTTGGAGGCTTTTGTCGCCTTTCAGTGTGTGGCCCTCACTACTTGTTGTGGTAGGGGCGATGCCTTGTGTGGTGCGCTCTAAAGAGCCAGCAGTTTGTTGCACTCTTTGAAGCTCGTGACCTTCCGTGTGTTTCTCTCCTTGGTGGGTCTCCGGTAGGGAGTCCCTTTGGTTGGCCCCGTGCCGTTTTGGGGCTGTTGGTGCGACCATGTGCACCACACCTAGTGGTTCTGGTGCTTGTGGTTGCGCCGCGTGTGCTTGTGCCCGTGTGTGCTGACCTTGAGTTTGTGCGTTGTTTTACGATTTGTAAGGTGCTCGAGACGTGAGTGTTCCGCCTCTGGGGCGCGTGTGGTGGCTTGTCCCTTGTGGTCGTACCTTACCACAATGTGGTAGCTACCTCGTAGTTTGTAGCCCTGGTGGTGGTGCGCCTAATTTTGGTTGTGGCCCGCGTTTGTGTTCCCTCGCTGTGCGTGTTGGGTTGTGCCACCTTGTGTTGGTTTACGTTCCACTTGGGTTAGCGTGCTGCTCTCGGCTCTTGCGGTTGCCTAGTTTTCTATTGGTTGAGTGTTTTCTGCGGTTGGTTTTTGGCACTCGCTCTTGGCATTGCACATTTCTTGGTGGGTGCATGTCAACCATTGTGTGTTCGTCGCGGTGCCAGGTGGTGAGTCTGGAAGCCGCTAGCAGGACTCCTATCTTTTTCCGTGGTGCAGTGAGGCCTATAGGCTTACTAGTGCTTGAACGTGTGAGTCGCTGACGTCTTGGGTTGCTTGGTTCTGACCAAACCTTAGACGTCTTTTCGACCTGTCGTTGTGTGGGTTGTGCTTGTGGAGCGGGTTCTGCTTTTGGTTTTCCTGTGACTCCACATTCGTTTGGTGTCCTTGTCGGACCACGAGGAAGGTCTGGGTGAGACCGAGTGGTGTTGTGGATGTTGTTCCACGTGTTGAGGGGTTTTCCACGTCTCAGTTCTGCTTAGACTCTGGTTTCCTTTACGAGACATCCATTTGGCTGTGTGGCGATACTAGCTGTCGCTAGCTGCGTGAGGCCATTCCTCTGCCATGTGGTTGACTCGTAGGTCTTCTTCCGAGTTGTCAACAATCACTGTGGTTTCTGTCAGGTTTTGCTGGTGACAAAGTGGGTTACTGACCGTGTTGGTTCAATAGTGAGATTTGTTGATGACTTCAGCCGTGTGGTTGTCGGCTAATGGTTCCGTTCGTCTTCGGTGGTTTGGTTGTGTGCCACTCTTGTGGAGTTGTCACCATCCGATTGAGTGCTCCGTGCCCATCTAGGGGTGTGTCGTGTGGGCCATCGGTTGTCTGGTTGAGCACTCCACGCATGGCTGTGTCGCTGTTGTGGCCACCAGGAAGTCGTGGTGAGACTTAGTGGCTTTTTTTTTTCTCGTGTTGGCCGTTTTCTTCTCGTGATCTTTTCCCTCGAATTGTCGGATCAATTCGAGTGAGTTGCTCCTGCCCCTGCTACTTCCGTACTTCAGCTTTGTTTTTATAATTTCGAGGGCGAAATGTTTTAAGTGGGGTAGATGTGAGGACTGGGAGGGGAGGGGGGAGTGGTCCCCCCTTTCCCCATGCACACTGTGTGCAGGAGAAACCCAGAAAAGGCCGCCTGGCCATTTCCGGGTAAGGGGGGGGGGGTTAGGCCCTCTTTCTCCCCCTCTCCCGGTTTCCCCCTCTTCCTCACGCAACCTCTTCTTCCCTCCCGGATCTCTCTCTCTCTCTCTCGCCGGAGGAGATGCTGTTGCGGTTGTGGCTGTGGAGGGGAGCTCGCCGCGGCGCCGCTACCCTGCTTGCCACCAGAAGAAGCTCCGCCCCCACCCCCCCCCCCCTCGTCACGCAGCCACACCATCCGCCGCCGGGAGCCCGTGCACGGAGGACGCCGTGCACGGAGCGTCGCCATCGCTGCCTCTTTGTCTGCCGCTCGTGGGAGAGCGCCGTCGCCGCCGTTCGTGCCGCCGGCGGATCCTACCGTCGAGGTAGAGTACCCTCCACCCTCCCCGGCGTTGGCCGGAGTCCCCTTCCCCTGCACCACCGTGAGCCCCCCCCCCTTCTCTCCCTGCTCCCGTTTCTCTCTCTCCCTTTCTCCCTTCTGTTTTCCGGAGGTCGCCGGAGAGGGACCGGCGGTGGGCGCCTGCGCCCCTCCCCCGCCGCTGGCGGGCAGCGCCGGCAGCCCCCCCCCCCCCCGTCCCCTTCCCCTCCTCCCCTCCCTGTCGAGGAGACAGGGCATCGGGGGAGGGATGGGATGTGGGGGCTGGCGCACTGCGCCAGCCGCTGCCCCAGCGGCGCAGTGCGCCGGGCGGGGTTGGGCACCTTGTCTGTGGTGCATTGTGCCGGGCAGGGTTCTTGCCCCTTTTTCGGGCCTTTCGGAGTCCGTTTTTCGAGCCGTTTTCGGCGTTGGGGTCATCCGACTGTGTCAATGGACCAGCCCGGGGTTGATGACTGCCATGTTAGGTTCCTCTTTTCCGAGCTAGCCCGGGTCGACTCCGATCGGGCCGATGGGGTCGTTTGAACCGTTTGACCCGGACAGTCGCGCTAGGGTTTTCGGCACCCGGGGGGGTGAGTTCCGAGGGCCGACCGACTTCCGGGGTGGTATTATATGCCCTTCGAGTCCTTGTGCTAGGTTCATCGGTTTCTGGGCCCGTTCGGATCGGTTCCGACCGGGCCGGTTGTGTCTGCTGACCGGTCAACCGAGGGTAGTCGTGCAGGGTTTTCGGCACCTGTCGGGGGTGTTCGAGGGCGGGCCGACTCTCCGCTTGTGCCATGTGGGCGTTCCGAGTTGAACCGATGGTCATGTTCTAGTTGCTTCCGTCTGTGCTTCGTACCGTACTCGTGACGCTTGTGCTGACTCCTAGCACTGCGCCTTGCTAGTCTTCGCCCAGTGCTGTGGCACTTGAGGGCTTGTCCCAGCGCACGGTGCGCGTTTGGGTTGTTACCGTTCCCCGGGACCCCCATCCTCGTGGGCCCGTTGAGGGTGGTCTCCGAGCCACGAGTGCGTCCGTCGAGCGTTTCTACGGACGAAGGGGAAAACGGTGTTGGACAGCGGCGTTGAGTCGTTTGTTGAGCTCACTTAGTTGGTCCGGGTCCCGCGGAGTTTGGAGTGTCGCGGTGCGGGCCAGCTAGTCACTTCTCACTGCCTCGCCTTACACGGTCCGGAGCCGTGTCGCAAGGACAGGCGTGGGACCGTAGTCCGCCAGACTACGGCTTGTGGTTGTGTTTGTCCACGCGTCTCACTCCGACGGGAGGGGAGACCGGGACTCGTGGTCGAGCGATAAGACGCCGGTGGGCGCAACTGACCACTGACTAGTAGAGGCTGGGTTGTGGCTAGTGTGTCTTGTCCAGACGAGGGGTTTTTTTCCGTCTACTTGTGCAGTTTTGTGGCGTGCTCGGAGCACGTTTTCTGAGGTTGAGACTGTGCGTTGTTGTGCCGGTTGGCGGTACTTGTGGACCTGTGTACTTTCCGTTTAATTATTTTAGTACTTGCTCAGTTGTATTATTATTTTATTATATCTCCAGCTTAGTTAGTAGTCTTGCTGCTTGAGTTTCCACCGTCTTCCGCTTGGTGTAGCTAGCTTGTTTCCTTAGTAGCACTGTTCTTCCTGCCTAGTGTAGTAGTGTCGTTCTTGTTTCCGCTATCGAACCGGTGAGGGGTTGGGTTCCCTACTGGGCTTCGTTCGCGAAGCTCATTCCCCCCTTACTTCCTTCCAGGTTTGAGCTCGAGGGAGCCGATGTTCGTGTTCGGACGGTCTGCGTCGTGCCGCTTGTGGTCAGCAGCGTTAGTTGTGGTTAGTACTTTCTTTATTTGCACTTGAATTATTATCTGGGACATTGTGTGTATTCTTTCTTCCGCTGTTGTATTTTCTTTATATATTGTTTAGCTATTGTAACCTGTTGTACATCTCACTAGACATATTTCTAACCCTTCCGGGTCTTCGGATCTGTGGGTGGCGGCTCAAGGGTCAGGTACTTGGAGGGTTCCGGGTACCGGATTCTTGGGTCGTTACAAGCTATACCATAAAATAATTATGAAAAACTTAAATTATAATATGCTTCATAAGATCAACTTCCAATGTTATAAGAATGATTCCCTTAACCATTTAGAGACTTTAAGAATTGAGTCTCATCGTAACAAAGGTTAAGAATTGACTTCTAAAAACCATGGCTATATGAATCAACTCTCCGTGTTATGTTATGAATTGATTCTTTTAAAAACCTCTAGAATCGATCCTTGAGCAGTAAGAACAGACATATTCATGTGGTAAAACAAACCATGACTAACTATGGAATATATTTTAGGATCATCTAGAAATTTTAATGCTATCTAGTAATGGATCTAATAACCTTTAGTAATTGATGCCAAGTTACTTGGGGCATAAATAATGACATTTAGTTAATTATTTAATCAATTAACCCTTGGTAGAAAAAAAAAGTCAATTCCAAAACAAGCATGAAGTCACCCTTGAGGATTTATGTAAGCGTTTATAAATAACCCAAGATTCTTTCCCTATTTTAACATGCATGGGTATATCTTCAAGCAAAACAAGAGGAAGGATGTTTAATTAGGATTCTACTCGAGTCAAGAAGAAGATTTTTTAAGATCTTTATCCTCGAGCTTCTAGAATTAAGGTATATATATATATATATATATATATATATATATAATATATATATATATATGTAAGTCAAATTATGAAATCATCCTGCACTTGAACTTGTATTACCCGTATCACTTCATGAAGTTTGAAAATCATCTTGACATGTATGACCTTTTTGGATGATTATTTTATGATTATTTCTTGATATTCTCGATATGAAGTCATGCTCATGAGTATTCATAGAGCTATAGTTCAGGGCTTCTCCTAGAATCCAATATCGTGTTTCATGTTTTTTTTTTCGTCGCCTTCTTTCACCTTTATGTGTTGCTCTATTTCCTCTAACTTCCCATGTCATCCCTTTCCCCTTGTTGTGACCTCCCTTTTGAGAACTATCTCTGCTCTCACTTCCCTCTTGCTAGATCTATCCCTCCCCTCCCTCCTTTCTCTCCTTAGGCTCCTATCTCAACCTCCTTGTCTGATGTTCAGCTCCTACCTCTATTCATCTCCCCAACCCTTTCCTCCTAACCATCTTCATTGCTTCTCTTCTAATCCCCTATCCCCTCAACCTATTCTTCTCATCTCACCCTCCACCAAGCTCCCTCTCTCCCAACTTTGCCTTACCTCCACCCCTAGCGCTCTTCCCCCCTTCCCTTGCCTTCTTGCGATCGACTCTGGCCTCCGGATCTTGTTTCTTTCTACCCCTTTTGTCTCGTTGGATCCTCCTCTTCGTATCGTCCCCATCCCCACTCCATCGCCCCAACCCCTGCAGTTGTATCTCCCTTTGATCCCCCTCTCTGCCTCCTAATCTTAGCCCTCCTCGTTCCCCTTACGAGTGCCCCATCGTCCCACTGTTCTCAGTCCAATCTAACCTAGCCCCCTCTCTTGTTCCCTATCAAGCTTTCCCCGTTTCCTTCTCTACCCTCCACATCCATCCTTGTTTTCTACTAGATGCCCTTTATCTAGCTTTTGCGGCTTACCTACAATTTTTTTTAAAATTCGTGTTCTTTAAGGTTTTGGCTACTGTGGAGGTGTTGGAACGCCAACTTTAAGTTTTTGCTGCTCTAGCTCTTAATCTGGAAGACCCTTTCTTAAGGCTTGGAGGCCATGGATCAACTTGTGTATTGGGGTTTCTCAGCATATCAATAGATGTGCTTCATCCAAGCTGCTCATCCCTTTCAACTACAAATGTGAAGTACAATTGTACTCCTTCAGAGTGGGCACTTGCAAGATCTTGAAGGTCTCATCTCTCAACCCCTCATGGTGGTGCTCAGCTTCTATCGTAGGCTTTGTATGTTTCTTTTTTGAGTACCTCTGCATGGTACCTATGTTCTTCTCTATGTTGTGTATTATTTGGTTGTTGGCTTGGGTAGTGTTTGCTGGCTGCCACCATACTTCTGGTATGGGTAGCCATGTCTCCCCCTTTCTCCTCTTGTGCTGTGTTCTTCTTTTTTTTCACCTTCTTTTTCTATAATAGTGTTACCTAATGAATAGAGCTATAAGCTCCGCCTTTTGACCAAAAAGTGTGCAATAGTTCTTTAAATTAGACCTTTCACTTCAAATCAATATTGTCAATTCATGGAAACTCTTGTTGTATTACTGAAAATTCTTGCACCTCTATCGATCATCAATTACAGTTGTTTGAACTCCAACATCATATTTTCTGATTGATTCTTGATCCATGAGATTGTGTGAATCCTACCTAATTGATCTAAGAAACCTTAATTTAGTCTCTACCCGTCTTTCCAGAATTGAATCTTATTGTAATTAGCCAAGAATATTTTATAAAAATCGAGCCTTATACAATTCATCCATAAATTGAGCCCCATACAAGTCTCAGATGTATCGGGAAAATAAGTCCCAAATACATCTAGAAACGAGTCCTAAGACAACCCAGTAGCTCATAAGGATCATACAAACTTTGGTTGACCGAAACATGCATATCAGTTGACCAATTTTTAACTCTTAGTCAAACTTAAATAATATTTAATTCATATCTTTTCATTGATTTATCTTTGATTATTTTTTATTAATCCCTATGCTTTTCTAAACATATTTGAAACTCTATTGACTAGCTCTTTTATTCATATAAATTACTTTTATAAGCTCTGAACTAATCTTTGATTATATATATCACAAGAATTGTCAACAGAGCATATATGTTGGGGTCTAAGACCTCTTTAGAATACATGCCTTGGAATATAAAGCAATAGGGCTCTAATCTTGCTTTGGGAGGAGTATCTAAATAACTTCACTTGATCAGTTGGGAGTTAATGATCAGACGTTTGATATGACATCACTACAAACTAAATTTATTTTACTCGATTGATAATTCTACTTGACTTGATCATTATTTGACAAGAAGTTTTTGGAAATACTTTTTTTGGTCTGTCTATTGAATTATACACATCTGTACACTCTTTTGGCCCCCCACTTCGGTGCGATTGTGAACGTGAAATAGATTTTGTCTGTGAAGTGGCCCGGCCCATCTCCTAAACGGTCGGCCCAATTTAATGTTCGCCCATGTGATGAGCCCAAGCACTATGGCCTCCGGGCTCCAAATCAGATCAAGCATGCTCGCTCCATTTTGAAGAAGACGGCTTTTTCTTCACTTCGGCCCATCAACCTTGTCTTATGGAAGATGCATCCAACTCAGTATAGGATTAGGGAAAAGCATATTTATAGTTAGGGAGATTCTTTAGTTCTTTTGAGTTGAAACAAGTTTGTATATATATATATATATATATATATATATATATATATAGAGAGAGAGAGAGAGAGAGACGATAATCAACGTGCCTGTTTGGATGCACACCAAAAACACATTTTAAGTTCATTATAGACCATTTCATATTATAACCGAAAGTTAGATGGTTAAAAATATATTTATCACCAAACTCACTTTATCTTAAATTAAGTCTCCCCACAAACGCATTGAAAAGCCTGCATTTTAGGCCCTAGGACTCGGCCCATTGTTGTCTCCATCATCAGGCGTATAAATGGGCTAGAAAGCGTTGGCCGTTGGCAGCCATCTGCTTTCTTTTGTGGCCCAATGACCAGAGACTGCGTTGCAAAGCCCATGGGCTTGCTGGGCTGCTAGCTAGGCAAGTCCTCTTATGTGTACATCAGGAGTGGACCAGTTGATTAGGCGCTCTTCCGTACATTAGGTGGGAGGAGTTTAATACTCAGACTTGTCAAGTTTATAAAAAAAAAATTCTTAAGATTTGTAAATAGTCAAGATTTAGGCGCACATTTTAAATCCGACATATAAGATGCGTGTTTGTATAATTCAAAAGACTAAACCAACCAACCTAGTACACCTTAAAAAAAAGGGATCTCTTATGTGTAAAATAAGAAGTGATCAGATTGGACAACATCGCTTGGGCCACACCTTATGAAAGAGGCCCATGTGGGAAGCTTGACGATGTTGCTTGCATTTTGTTTAGCAACAGGAATAAAATAACTGGCCATGGCCACTTTTATTCTGCAGTACTATGTTCATTTGGTTATAGACTTAATAGTTTTGTGTTTTATGTCCAGTTTACTGTTTCTTTTCATTTGTTTTTTGTACTTTTTCTGAACTGTTGTGCAGTCAAACTCTTTTATGGATGCTAGGGATTTGTTTTCGAGTATTAAAATTAATAAAGAAGTTGTTGAATAAGCATAGTTGAGATGGAGTTGAACACAAATAATGTGAAAAGAATAGCGTATATGATCTTAACCTTCTTTCTTACAGAGTGTACGTACAAAAGACGTACGTACTATTGACGCTATTTCTTGCATGAAATTAAGGGAGATCAGGAGGAGGAGGGAAGAATCGAAAACAAGAGGAAGTAAGAGGGTACTGAAAACTGGAACCCCCATTTGGTATGGGGTATGTGGTTAAGTAGGCGATCATGATGAATTTAACCATATCTCATATTTGGTATGTCAAATTAATTATGGGGATAAAGGTGGCTTAGGTATTTTGAAGATATCTCTAAAAAAAATAGTTGTAAGTTGGACATAAATCATCTCATATTTTTGTTAGGATGATTTATCCCTATCTCCTATCCCCATTTTTCTCCTCTATTTTTTATTTGTATTTTACGTGTTTTTTTCAGAACTTGAAAAAGGAGGGGAGTTCGATTTTATTTCTTATTTTTATTTTATGTTTCTTAAAACTATTTTAGTGTAGTAATATGTTTATTATTTTCTACTTATTTCTTTTAATTTCACCATGACTACATATTTTGCTGATGTTATTAGCACTATCATTATAATTTTTTTATCTTGGTAATTAATTTTAGTTATATATTTAGGCATCATCCTTTAATGGTCATCACAAAAGACGATAAAGTTAGAGTGGCCAATTGAGACTTGATGTTGATCTTATTTTACTTGATATTTTTGTGAAGCAAAATGTTAACAAAGATGGTTTACACTTCAAAAAATTCAATAAGATTACTAAAATGTAATATACATTACCAAATCTAAAAAATTGCTACAAGAATATGAAGAGATTGTACGCTCTTTATCTTAACTTAAAAAATTACTTTAGATGAAGATGAGAAAAATATGTCTACATTGACACCATTGATTTTGACTAAAGGAAAAGGATATAATGGTAAAAAATAAAAATTTTATCTCTACACTAACGTCATTTCTATCAGACGAAAGATGAGATTATCTTCAAAATTTTATCTTTGAAAATACCAAACAACAAATAAATTAATGATGAAGATAATATATCTCCAGATTAGTTTAATCTCATCTCTATCTTTTCTATCCTCGCCTCAAACTAAAGGAGAACAGTGGTTAGCGTGGTCTTTTTTATTTTTTTCTTCCATTTATTGCCTCATCATCGCGCAGCTTCATGTCCTGGATACGTAGAGTTACTTGAGAAGTGATCACTACAGAATAAACCACACCATCCTCCTCAAAAGGAGACCTGGGAGGAAGCCTTTGCTTTCCAACTAAGATGCGCGGATAAATCTGTATTCTGCTCATATAGGGCAACAAATTAACAATCACCTGCAGGTAGGAACGTAGTTTTAATGAGGAAATTAAAATGCTGGGATTTTTACATGTTACCTTATCTAAAACGGTCGATATTTCAAATTTCATCATAAAGTTTTCATAATTCTTAAAAATCCCTTTCAAATATCCGGCAGTTCAAAAAAAAAACAAAAAAATACCGCCTGTCTCTATTAGAGATAGTGAACTTAACTAACCATAGAGGACCCCAGCTGGGTTGATTGGTAAGAACTCTTGCTTAAAAGTAGGAGGTCCCGAATTCGATTTCTAGAGGGAGTTTATCTGATTTACATGCAATCCTCGAGGTGTGTAGATCCAGAATTTTTTCGGTCAAAGGGGTAAGAGCAATACGGGTACACGGAAAGTAAGAGCTGCCAAGTTCTGACTTTGGAATTCACGAACACCAATCCCTGAACCACAAAATCACACGGGACGGAGTTTCCTCGTTACCAAAAAAAAAAACTTAACTAACCATACATGGAGAATGTATTTTTTATCTGACGAAGTGCAAAGCACAGTGATAGGCGACAGATGATCTCGGCCAACATGGCAACCTAGCCTCTCTGATGCCCATAACCCCTATTAGAACACCCCCTCTTTCTCTTTTTTAGTGGCAGACATAAAAATTTTGTCTACTAAAATTATTTGGACGAGTTTATCCAGTAAATTCATCCAACTAGATCATCTGACTTAGTTGTTAAGTCGGTGGGATGACCATAAGATGATCAGTTTTGCCCTTTTGGATATGGATTCTAAAATAAATTAAAAGAATCTGAAAATTCCGGTGAGGTCACACTGGGTCTTTGGATCCTCAGTTTTGCCCTTTTAGATATGGGTTCTAAAAAATTGTGTGTGTGTGTGTGACATTTTTGTCCTAAAATTAACTTACAGACGGCAATAATGCCGGAATATTCCATCATTTGATTATTTTTGGATGGCAGTAACTTCAAGGAGTTTCCTTTTTTGAGCAATGATATATTTTAGGGGGTTATTAGGAAATATTGAGATTTTAGGGTGATGCTTGAAATATTAACAGATTTTAGGGGTAATATTTAAAAATCCCTGAAATGTTTAATATCATTCCTCCAAGAATATTCAAAGCTCCTGGTTATCAGGGCATTGCCCCACATGCCACCACACAGTCTCTAAAGACATAGAATAGTTCCAGAGTTCAACTGCAGTTCTCTATTGTCAAGTTGTATCAACTTGTATGCATGGGTTTTTTATATATGCATTTGCCAGTATTTGTCTCCTGCATATTGCTTTTTTAAGACCTTAAAGCTCTAAGAGCTTCTTTAATCCATCAGGGACCATGATTTATGTGTCTTGACTGAGGTCAATTGACTGGTTCGATCGGGTTGCCTCACTCACAAACCTTGATTTCAATCAGACACTGGAACAATATGATGCCTGCGATGCCATGCATGTCTTCTGAATAGGTTTCCCTCACAGCAGAGTTTGGTTATCATGGTTAGTTTGCTGGTACAGGGTACAAAAGCTTGAGATTCTTCACGATTAACATAGCTAGCTTTTCCGGCCATGATGCATAAATGCAATTAAGTATTAACTTACTGCTATGATATAATCACAGTTTGCTTTTACCTATCAAAAAATATAATCACCATCATCACGGAATTCATCTTGAATTAACGAAGGTAAATCCCTTTATATATATATATATATATATATATATATATACCCCAACCATACATACATTGAGTGCATCAAACCCATAAACAGATGGGATTAAATGTTGTGTCACATTATGTGGTGGTAGCTAGAGATCTCACCATAAGATGATCACGAAAGCTTAGAGCATGTTGGAAATAGTCTTATATTAGATATTTTATGAAATTTCTCTTCTATATAATGATTGGATTTATTGATCATCTCAACACTTGATTTTTAAGGCTGAGATAATAGGCATATTATCATTGGTATTAGAGAGAAATTTGTGTCCTAGATGTCACATGTCTAGTCATGGTGCCAATGCTTATTTGTAACGTGCAAAGATGTGTTGAGAACAGTCTCACATTAAATATTCTATGAAATTTTTCTTCTATATAATAATTAGGTTTCTTCAACTCAACATCTAAATTTTGAGATTGAGATAATAAATCAGAGCAGTATGTGCTCCCTTTCCACTCGATTCATATATTAGCTAAATTAATGGAAGAAACACAAGAATAAGAAACGAGAATGTCTCTCTCCCTCCCCACCTCCCATCCCCCCCCAATCCTTTCTAGTTCTCATTCCCGTACCTGCTCCGTGCTCTGAAGATAGAAGATGCATGTTCCTTACTTTATTGCTTCTGGAATTTACAGATGAAAGAAATGTGGTTCTCGTGTGAGCGGCGATACTTGGCTTCTGACGTGTTGGGTCTAAGAAGAAAACTGAGAAAACAGGTGGGCGCTTTTGCCTAGCTTAGCGCCATTTCCTCTACCAGAGAAAGGAAAGAACTAGCTAGTTTTCTCTGTCGTTGTTGTTTTACATGTTAATAGATCACTTTACTAAAGTATGAGGGGGCAAATTAATGTTCAGTTTTGCAACCCCAGATCCCAAAGAGGCTACATACCTAAGCGATTTCCAGGCTATGAGGCTAAGCACATCTCAGTTACAACAGAGACATTGTTCTAATGATCATTACTCTAGCAAAACACTTCATGTGTAAGCACCATAAACAACTATACATGTCATCCGGGGAACGTTATTCCCAAAGCCCGGCCAGATGGGCATTGGAGCATCAAAACCTAGGATTTCTAAACCCAACCTTTTCATTAACCCTGCATTTTCTAAAGCATATGCAGTAATAAAATGAACGTGCAGACTGTGCAACCATCACTGGTACCAAATTAAGTTATTAAGCTGGCCGTTAAACTTCTCATTTTTTTTATAGCAGTACATGGGCAGACAATGTTGACGTTCATGATTGGCCGGAGGTGCATGCATGCCTAGAAAAGCTGCCTAGAAGGCATCAAAATTTGATGAACATGTGTACATGAATGTTGTGTTCTTCTTTCGACAAACACGACACGATCCAGTCAGGAGTGATGGAGATAAGCCAATGCTGCAGATTGGAGGTCGTCTATGCTCACGTCGAAGGGGGCTATGGCATCTGGTGAGTCGCTGTCGTAGTTGCTGAAGGAGAAGTGCTCATCGGTCATGCTCGAGCAGTTCTCCTGGGAAGTCTGGAAGCAACTTAAACCCCCCATGCCGTTCTCATAATATGGCAAGTTATCTGCATTGTTCACTGGGGCCGAGTTGGAGAAGAGTTGCTGCATCATCTTCACACCGTCGCCATGGATGTAGCCCTGCAGTCCATCTTGCGGGTAGAATGGCATTCTATTGCAGAACTTGTCATCCTGAGCTCCAGCTGCAGCGGCGCCTGCAGAGGAGCCATTGGCGAGGTTCTGGACTGCTTGTGCTTGGAGAGATGCGAGCTGCGCCTGTAGATTGACGACCTGCAATGCAGACCAAAACAAGGTTAGATCAGGTCAATCAGAAAAATATTAAAAGGTTTCATCAGCAACGGGGAGTCTGCTTTCTGGTGGTGTACCCGTCGGCAAGGATGTGACAGAACCCCGAAATTAAGGAATGAAAAGACTAAAACTTGAGAAACTCCGCACCCACAACAACTGAACTGGGGCCGTGCGTGGACATGACATGCTTCGGTATAGAACTTGAGTAGAAACAGATGTTTATATTGTTTAATCGTGCGGTGTATGTTTATAACCATACTAAAGTTTGCTCCCTCTCTGTGAGTTACTGTTACTTCAAGATCAGTAGTATTCAGGATGCTCACTTGCTGCTGCAGTGCAAAGATGTGGGCGACGCAGCCGTAGATGGGGTCCTGGATCCTGGCCTGGGCCTCGTAGGAGATGGTGACGGCGGCCTCGCAGCGGTCGGGCACCGGGAGGTGCATCAGTAGCTTGGAGACGTTGCTGGCCCCGAACACCTTGTGGATGGCCGCGAAGTGCTTGGCGCCCTGCTCATGGCAGAAGTAGGGAGCGAAGACGCACCCGCGCACGCACTTCCTCCTCAGGAACTTGCACGCCCCGCATGGAGACCCGAACCCCGTCATCGTTCTCGGCCTTGGAGAATGGAGAATATTATTGGAATTTGGAAGGCGCTGCTCTAATCTCTCGATTCCTATACCTAGATCTTCTTCTCTTTTGCTTCTCTTCTCTCTTGATCGCTCTGTTGAAGCCTAGGGCGAGCGCTGGCAGTGCTTATAAACGCCTTGGGGGTGAGAAGGAGGGATCCTATTGCGAGGAATACTTAAATTCTTCCTTGTCCCCCTAATGGCCTACAATGCCGATGTTTTTCTATTCTTTTCTATTCGGACAGCCTTCCTTTCGCTTCATATGCCAATTTTAAAACACGGGCGCTTCAGATTCCATTCAAAGGATGGACTCAAAGGACAAAAGAGCAAACACAAGCGCAACTCTCCCCTCCCATCTATCTCCTTGATCATTGGTTTCACTTCTTCCCTGCCACGCTGGCCTTGCTAGCCCCCTGTTCATGCGATACACTCAAGTACATAGCAATAGAGTATGTGAAAATCATGGAGATCAAACTGGGGAATGCCATGGGTGCACACGCAGTTGTAGTGCATTAATTGAGCATCTACTTACTGCATCTGATCATGTCCATTTGGGAATAATACCTCTCCTTTCTTAGTGTAGTACTGTAATTACTACCGTACGTACGTATAGCTGGTCTTCCTTCAAGTTACTAATTATTATCCTCTATATATCTCTATTTATCTATCTAAATCTTTATGATCTGTAAATGGGTGATACATATTCCTAGGTGAAATACCATATTGACATATTTCATGACGCATGATTTCATGGTATAAATTAAATAAGCTTCATCCCAAGAATCCAAAGCCTCGAACTTAGAACCAATTTCTTTCATACCTGAGCCCAAGTAAGAAGCTACTGTGTACATGCATGGAGCTCAATACCCGTGGTTAAATGGAATAAAGCCTGTCTGGAAGTCATTATCTCCTTCCTAAATGGTTCAGGTACATGTCTACTTGTTCGCCACTAGGCCATCCAAAGCGTTTCTCATCTTGGGAACAGCAAGGCAGTGCAGTCGAGATTATACTAATGTAATTTGCATCACTCTTACAATAATATGTGCAGGGGGTTAGGAGACTAGCCAACAAGACATGGAAAAAGAGAGACAAACACGAAGATGGAGTGATGGTTACTTTCCTAACGCCCATAGTTTAGAGATAAGTAGCCAACACCCCAACTGCCCCACCTAAAGCTTTAGTTTCCCTCAGACGTTTCAGAATAGCCATGCGCTCGTTCTAATGGATCAGTAACTACATATAGCTAGACCTAGACATATGTTTACATATATACAGTCTGGCTCTCACTTCTAAGTGCTCGATTATTGAGCCTGTTTTCTTGGACATTCCAGCAGCGTAAGGTGGTGGGCACCCTACATATATATGATCGACATTGGTGATCTATGAACCTAAACTTTGTAAAATAGTGGCTCAAGCCTGGTTCCGGGTTATTTTTAGAATCCCCATGGCTTTCGAGCATTACTTTCCTCTCCTATCCCCTCCTAGATGTGTGCACTGCCTAGATTTTTGAGTTAATCTTGCCTCAAGATGGGAACACTGCAACTTTATGCCAACTCCATGTTCATATCCACCAAGTACGTCCTTGAGTGGAGGCTCATGCCTTAACCTTTAATCCCTAAGTGGTCTGAACTCCATTTTTACTCATAATCATCATCCCCTACTCCCTATGTATGTAGGACGACCGTGGTTCGCGGCGATTGGATAATTGGATAATGCTTGCTGCACTCTGTAATCACAGTTGGAGTAATGATAACGCTTATCTTAATTTGTTATCCTCCGCATTTCTAATAGAAAAATAAGATTCACCAAACTTTAGTTTTAATCACGATAATCTCGAAAGACCCTAATTAATAAGCTCTTATAGACTTAACCAGTGTTCAAAAACTTTTGAGATTTCTTCTATATATTTTATCGATCACAGAAAGGTAGTAGATTTATTGTTCATGCATTAGAGTTTTTAGACATATTAATTAGTCTTTTTTGCACAAATCCAAATAACTTGTTTGTACATAACAATGATCTTTGTGCACATCATTGAAACTCTTAACTTCTGAGAATGTAAATACACAAGTGATGCACATACAACTTTAGTTAGCAATATTGTATATGTATGAAAACAAAACTTTTCATATGGTGATCAATCCCTCCCGTCTAGTATTCAATGCAAACAGAGTTTATGACTGTACAAAAGAAGCCAAACAACAATTTACAAGAACTTTAGTTAAACAAATGGGGATTAAAAGGCAGATGACAACAATTTCTAAGCTCTTTTTCCACAACTTATAACCAAACAAGCAATCTGAAAAGGTCAAAACTCAACAACACACTCACGCATTTTTTTTTCTGGTTCCATTCTTACGTGTTTCCTACGACTAACATTTTAAAAACAAGGGGAAGAAAGAAGACAGATCATCTCCCAAGAATAAATCTTACCCCCCTTCACCACCCAAGCTATTAACTACAACTAATGAGAAAGACTTAACACATATATGTACAGCCGAGTGATATATAACCAGAGGCCCACACATGGCCGTAATAAAGAGAGCGTGCCCGGCCGGAGGAATATTTTTGCAGCAAGGTGGGGACTATTCAAATGGGTTCTTCTTCAGATGCAGACTAGACCAATTGAGCAGACATGTTAGGGTGAAACCAAACAGTTCCAACAGTGTGGTGTGGTTCCACTGTCCTCTATAGTGCCCGTGGTATGGGCAGGGAATTTACAGCAAAAGAGCTCAGCGGTTGTTCCTCTGCTCCACAGTGCAACTGGCATACCGACCCTCGGCAGCTCTCCTGCAACTGTACGTGCCAATAGGAGATGGAATTTTCTGAGCCATGTGCGACGTGTCGGGTCAACACGGAATCCCAGTATATTATATGGCAAGATGTTTGACCTACCATATAAGTAAAAAATGCGGTAATATTTGTTCTGACCAGATGTATTATATATATCTTTTTAGCTTAAGTGATTTCAGTTGGTCAAAACACTTTACTTGTCCTCTCAAACTGAGAGAACACAATGACCCAAGTATAGGAATCCGAACCTAGCTAATACCTGCTCAAGACGAAAAGGGTTAAGCTAAACCACAGATTATAGCTAGTTGGCGGCGTTGGGATTTATATCTATCATGTCATTCTGCTTCTATCAAAATGAGGCGCCATGTATGATTCTTTCCTATTGCCAAAGGCAATACTTTCGATCCACGGGATCTCATTAAGAGAACTCCAGAAGTGAGTTAAGATATGTAGATATCATTTAAGAAATGAAACGTATGGGAGATGTGGGGATGTGAAGTGAATAATAAAGGATTAAACGGCCTGAAACCATGGGGAACAGTTGATCAGGAAACGACTAATTAAACCGGGGGTCTGTGATGGGATATTAAAAAGTCCTGTAGAGCCTAATTGTAAAACCTATGAATGATTGAGGATGCTAATTAAGCTTCCACTCGACGGGCTCATGCCGTCGTGTACCCTTGAAATAATTGCATCGGATGAGTACTGTTTTCTTCTGATCTGCCATCTGAAACTAAGTTGCGCGAACGTGAGGAACCTAGAGAACTAGCTTGGTTGCAGAATTTATCTAGACCTAGGGTATGATGACATGGGATCCTATGAAAGAGCGCATGCCCTCATAGCAGGCAGAGAGACTATATAAACATATGATTTCGTACCCCCCACTAAGTGTCTTGAATTAGTGAGAGCTAATCTGCCTCACTAATGCTATAGACTATATTGCTTCAATGATGCTAATTAGTGAGGTAATGTTATTTTTGGTTTCTGATATATATATCTTGAATGCCTATTCGATCAGTTCAACTCTTGTTCAAGCAAAATACTTATATAACTGGCTCATGTTTTAGGTGTCGGTAAGAACTAATCTGACCTTTTTTTGGTTGGACTAGCCTATAGTGGGAGCAATCACTGGGCGAACACACCCCTCATCTCATGCCCCGCCTACGTAATAGAAATTTTTTTGAAAACCACTTAAAAGTGTTTACGTGCTACCTCTTGCAGATGTGCAGTGCAGGTCCGACCATTGGGCTACCCCTTGCGCACAGAACTAATCTGACTTAAGAGATAGAGTTTGTAGTCTAATTTAAACTCCTTAGATAGTACTCATGATTCACTCCCTACCAAAAAGAATTAATATTGCAAAATCATACAGATCTCTCCTAAACAGACAAAAAGGAAAGAACTTTCCCAGTTGTAGAAGTTTATACGGGAGGGTTTATGTCTATCATATGTGAGATTCATTTATTCATGCATCTCTTCAAGTACTGTATGCTGGCGTTCAAAGCCCCCATGAACCGCGTCCTCCTCTTCTAACCCCAGTTCTACGGCTGCTGCTTCCTGGATGGAGAATAATATGACCTTTGGGCGTCTGTTGATGTGAAATAATTGAGATGTTGCCTCTGCAAAGAGTTGACCGATTTGCCGTCTGATCTGTAGAAACGCCTAATTAATAATTAGTTGGACTGGAGCGAAAGAAGAGCCAATTTTCATGTGCCAAGCACCAGCAGGGACCTCCTGTATTGTAACTGTAGTGTTCCAAAAGTTACTGCTCTCTTGCAGCACAGAGCTGGCTGTAAAATACTATTAAAGCGCGCGCGGTCAACTGAGAATGCGTACAGGACAATATTGGACGGTTGTTTCGTGAACACATCAATTACAACGCACGGAAAAGAATATTAATGCAAGGCATACTGTCACCCAAGTAACATCCGACAAAACTGTGCGTTAGCTAAATATATATAACCCAACCCATGCATAGTGACATGCAATCACCGATCCATACAAAACTGTGGGTTAGCTAAACATAACCCAACCCATAGTGGCATATATGCAATCACCGACCCATATTGGTGATATATATGCATGAGATAGTTAACCAAGGATTGGGTCTTGTTCAAGGGTGCCATTTGGTTTGATGTAAAAGCCTGTAAAATGAGATAAAATACTGTATTTAACCCTATATTATTCCTACAATATTTTATAGTATTTTACATCAAAACAAACAACTCAGTACTACTGGAACTCACAGCTCGCATATATATATATATATATATATATATATATATATAGTTATGGAAGTAGCTAGAGGTTGTGCGATCGGGACTCAAGTTACACCTATAAAGAACTGTGGTACTATTTTCCAACTCATTTTTCTTGGAAAAATAACAACCCACAAAGCTATATATTGGTGGCACTTTGTAATATAAAAGATTTTTTTTTTAAACTTTTTATCGTGTGCGTACTTATTTCATATTCTTTACTTCACTAACTATTTCCAATTTGAGATGGTTATAAACGCCCGCGGTTCGAAGTAGTGTGCACCAATTAAGTTGAACATTAATCGATTAATTAGTCTATGTGCAGGCAGTGACACTAAGCCTCACTTTGGTAATGGTTGGAGTTTGAGTTAACTCCAACCTATGGCTAAAGTTATTCAAAGTTAACTCAATTTTACTTTGTGAGTGGGTTAGAAAAAATTGAGTTAACTCTGTTCCGGAGGTGTGAGTGAGTTAGAAAAAGTTGAGTTAACTCAAAGTTAACTTAAACCTAATTGAGTTAACTTTTTTGGTTGCCAAAGTCCACTTTGAGTTAACTCTGAGTTAACCCTTTACCAAAGTGAGGCTAAAATGTCTAGATATATAGTACATGAAAGGGTGGCTAAGTGGTTAGTCTTTTATGTACATCAACATGAGGTGGTCGCTGGTTTAAATATTAATCCGATTGGGAATAGGTTTATAAAAAATTTCTAATTAAAGACATTATAATATATAGGCCGGTCTCCAACTAAAAGAAAATGAAATGCCTAATAATTTCTAAGGTATAGCACCAGTACTACAAATTAACAAGGAAGATAATGACGTGTGGGAAAATTATTTCACGATATATTCTACTTTTTACTTATAGTAATTAAGTAGTTAGCTTCTGAAAAATCACATTCACCGTCTTTAATATTTATCCACTTTCACTTCACATTTCAAAACTACTGAAGATCAAATTAAGGCCGATCGTATTTAAGATTGGAGAGTGACGGGAATTTATTGCAGTTTTGCTTCATCCCAAAACTGGATTTTACATCAAATTAATCGAATGATCATTAAACAAATCAATTTTAAAAGCTATATATCGATTGATCAGTTGGTGGCCGTTAATTAGAGTGTGACCGGGCACCCAGTCCAGCAGACAGTCGTACGCAGCAGAGCTCCTGATTTCTTGTGGAATACAAGCAAATGTTGCCGGTGGAAGGAAACGCGCGCGACGGGGAGTAGCCATCATCGATCCAAGTTTTGTGTGGACGATCGATCGAAAGTGATGAGAATTTGGCGAGCGGTCAAATTTGTCTGGATCGGACAAATAAGCAGACAGGATGTTGTAAACAAATGATCCGTGGGGTCCACCAAGACCAGTCAAGCCGACAAGGAAGTTGCTTGTAGGACCACGTACCACACGTGTATATATGGATGATTGGCAAATGCTGGGCGGAGAGGATTTCTAATTGTCCGTGTTCTTGATCTCTCTCTCTCTATCTCTCTCGCCCGCGCGCGCTGTACCGCCTTGAATTCAAGCAAAACTTTTCCTAGCAGTATGATCAGTAGCTGGGGCAAGCTAATTTAATCATGGAGTACTACGTACTACGTCTGTTCAGTCAGACAAATCTCTCCATTCTGCTTACCTACACACCAACTTGTATAATCTCTCTGCTCATTTCTTATCTGTAGGTATCGTATCCACTTATAATCCCAGGAAGGGACAGATCCCATCGCTACTGATGTACGCATCAAGTCTAAATTCCAATTTCCTTTGTTTAATTTCTCCCTCTCCTGTACACTCTACTATCATATATCTTGTTCAGCATGAGATGCTAGCTTAATTCGTTTTTCTTACTTCGGATATCGCCTTCTTACGTACCCGTCGACATCTAAACCTTGTATTAATTCATTAATTAATTATGTGACGTTTTTGTAAGTTTAATAAACCAAACCCTAAACCTGGTATTCGTTAATTAATTATGTGACGTTTTGTGAGTTTAATAAATCAAACCTTTGGTCTCAAGTCCTTGTCTCCCAACTCACACGCCACAAGTGGAGCTAATAGATCGCAGTGGGGTGGAGCTTTGTTTTCTTAAGAACTGTAACGTCCTCGATCAACGCCTCGGAGGACATACTGAGGAAGCATAGCTAGTATTAATGTCCGGCGGTCGCCGGACATGGAGGTCTGGCTTCGCTTTCAAGCCTACGTCCTCCATGGTTTTTTGTTTTTTAAACGAATGGGGGAGCTAGGGAGGGACCTTCAAGTTGCCGTCCGATGTGTGCCCATATGCCCTCTGGCCTGGAGGCAGATTTTCCAAGCCCTAGATAGGGCACCCAATTTGGCGAGGGATCATAACCTTATATGGTTTTCTAAGGGTTAGACGACGAGGTGAGGGTGTCACCTCAGGGAGCACCTGTGCTGTGATTGTTCTTTCAAACACAACAGTTCGTGCTGGGGCCTGCAAAGGCTTCGTCTTATTTGGAACGTTAGGAATCGCCATCGCGGGAAGTGGGGAGAGCTGTGGAATAAGAAGCGCGTGCGAACAAATTTGATAGGTGATCACATAGGAGAGGTTCTCGTAGGGTTTTCTGACCTAGGAATAGAAGAATCATATATAACTATGTCCCACTATCATTCCTTCGAGCATGCAGTGACTGTTGCGGAGCCGTGGCATATGCTTGGCCAGCTGAACACGAAACGCGTATAGGCAGAGCTAGTGACCCTCTTTTGACTGCGCGGAACTCGAGGACAACGGATATATAGGTCCGTCTGGTCAACTAGAAGAGTTGCAGGTCACGTTGTTGCAGTAATTAACCACGAAGATTAGAAGAGAACCATATTGTCGATCTGGTCACACGCCTGTTCATCTGTGCATGCACACCATTCTGCTACCCCATGACTGCAGATATGAGCACCGCTTGGTGCAAACCATGGTGGTAGTTTGCATCCACGGTGGATGCAAACTACGAGTTGAATTTGTTGCAAACCGTCAGGTTGGCGGTTTGCAACAAGTCTTTCCCTGCAGATATAATCATTGCCTGCCCTTTTTTTCGTGGGTGGGGGGTGAGGGGCATATGGCGACCGATTAGCTTTAGATGAGTAAAAAGGACATAATATCTACAATGATGAACTTTAATTTGCAAAAAAAAATAGAAGAAAAGTTTATTATACTAACTCTCAATTTTAAATATATTTCAGAAAATCTATCTGCGTATTCACTAGGTCACACTGTGTCATTTTTTTAAAAAAAATTTGAAGCCTAATTTTTATTTTGAAACTCAACTTTTTATGTTGGCGCCTAAATTTCTATTTTGACATTTAATGATACTTAATTTGACTCACTACATTAAAAGAGAAAAATTTAGACTGCAAAATAAAATTTGAGCAACAAAAAAAAGATTGGATTTTAAAATAAAAAGTTAGACTTTAAAATAGAAAAAGAATATGACATTCTATATATGACGTAACAAGTCACGCGAGATGGATCAATAAACTTCTCTCCAGGTGTATTTAAAATTTGCATTATTTCATTGAGTTAATTAGTACGCTAAGTTTTCCCCAAAAAGTAGTTATTGGTGACATGGGGGTTCTGATCTTTTTTCTTTTTTAATTTAGTTCGACAGAATTTTATATTACCTTTGTCGGTAAATTTGTGTCATGTCCCGCCAATTTAGCAGCAGAATAAATTAGGGAGACATGAACAACGTGTATGGTAACGTAAATTGTGCATACATTCGCAAATATCAGAGCAACTAATGAACAATAATTACAATAAACTCATCATTTTATTGATAATTTATCTAAACTATTACAACCACTAATTCAGAGCCAAAACATAGGGCTCAATGATTTCATTACAATTGAAAATGATAACTAAACAAATAACTAAACTAACTCTAGGGTACTAGAGACAATCCATTACTATGACTCCAGGACGCTCATCACTCCAGTCCATTCCCATTGTTGTGTGTAAGGTCATCACTTGACTTACCTGAAAACACAATAACAAATAACGAAGGGTGAACAATAACGCTCAGTAGGACTTAATATCTCGTGTAAACAAGCATGCTTAAAGTGATTAATGTCTTGTAACGCAGGTTAACTAGAGAGAACGATCAAGTATAGTCAAGAGAGTAATAGCACAAGATAACAAGAGATTGATGGCATACTATATCAAAAGAATGATAGCATGCGATAACATATGAACGATAATGTATTTTACAAGAGTATGGTAAAACTAGGTTGATAGAGAAATGACCATATAACGAGATAGCGCGAAATGAGATAACGTGTAAAGAGATAACGTGTATGGTTGCACCACAGTGCACTAGAAAAGTACGGTAATAGTCACTTTAGGACAGTAGTCGTTTAATGTACAGTACGTTTGAACTTCTCATACTAATATTATAACAGTCAGTGCTAGCACAGTAATAGCACTGAAATGATATAGTACATCTAAACTCCTCAGACTAATAGTAACAGTTAGATGTCTAGCCAAAATAGTATAGTCAGAACCGGTGCAATGCAGAACACTGTCAATAGCCCCTGCAGGTATTTTCGGGTGGCTCTCTGCCCCCAGGACTAGATTGGAGCACCTCAGACACTCTCTGTGCCCTGCACAGTATACATTTGATACAGTAGAGTCACAAGACCAATATTATGGCGCTAGATAGTCAAGTATAGTACAAGCAATGGGAGCCACAACAACTCAAGAGTCTCAAGAGAGTACTAGATGAATAGACGAGATAGTAGAGTGAACGTGAATGGATGAGAGTACAAGGATAGTAGATGAGATAGGGGTATAATCGTAAAACAGTGTTAAACCACGATAGTAACAGTTGCACAGCACCAGGTAGGGTACCGGCAGTCTGGTAGAAGTCACAACCGCCCCACTAGCCGTGCTGTGTACACGAGCCAGGTGGTCCGGCGTGATCGCAAGATAAGAGAGATCTCACTAAGGCCGTTTGGATCGTACTGATCCCTAAGAGTGTAACGGGATTTAAAGGGTACAACTAGCTCGTTGGCTAAGGACGTGCGCCAAAGCCAAGAAGACTTACGGAGGTCTCCCTGGCCCAGTCGAGAGTATTCCCGATGGAGAGGTGGTCCAAGTCAAGAGAAAGTATGTAGAAAATGGGTCTGTCGTGCCTCGAGTGCTCGAAGGCCGAGGGAAAACGGTAACGGTGTACAAATCACGCGAATAAAATGAAGACATGCATCATTTAAATAATAGGGAAATTAGGTAATTAATTTCACTTAATTATCAGATACATTATTGAGTAATTTAATAGGGTCAAATGGTAATAAACAATGTTTAGTGTGCAAGTGTAAAGAAATCATGAGAATAGAATAAGTCATGCTCACGATTTTAAATTAATAAGAATTATTTAAATATTATTAAATAAAAATAATCATGTCATTTATTAAGCTTAACAGTACATGGTTTAACTTGTACAAGGGTTAAATGGCATATAAAACAGGGACATATGCACAATTTTAAGTTCTGGCCGAAATACTTAAATCGCGGCGGGGGTCACGGACATGATTCGTATCGCGGTCACCGGCCCGGGCCCGACAGCCGAACTGGCTGGCCCGGTCCAGTTCGAGCTGGAAATGGCGGCGGCTTAGGCCGCCACGTTTTTGACGCAACGCCACAGCCCGGCGCGACCCCGCTGATATTGCGGCGGGTCGCACCGACGCGATATCAGGTAGGGTCGCCCCTTTTCCCTTTTTTCCAGGGTGAATCCTCTTTAATACATGGTCATTCTAAATTCCATATAAAATCACACGATGAACCAAAAATCACGAAACTAGTTTTAAACAAAAGTAGACACATGGATCAATCAACATGCATGATTAATTTGAAAATAGACAAGGTTTAGGCATGCTTTGATCAAGTTACATTTTTATAACCTAAACAGGTGCAGTTAAAGTTCAACGAATTAATTAGAGATGGATACATGATGAAAATTAGGTAACTAGGGGCGTTTGAAAGCTAACATGATGTAGTATTTATGAGAATTTTCTCATGGCATGGGTTAATGTATGCACGAGGTTTAAGAGTAAACATGAAGGGTCAGGTACATGGATCAGATAGAGTTTCAAAGAATTAATTCTCCCTCATGGGAGATCGAAATAGAACGAAATTAGAGGGCTTTTACTCAGGATCATGAAATCTCCCTAGGGTAATTTTTACACGGGTTTGGCTTGAGAGATTGCCTACATTTTCACGCATTTAAGAAAATCCTAGGGTTGAAGACGAGATAGAAGATGAATCTCCTTGCTCCAAGCTCCTTCCTTCTTGCTCCTCTGTCCTCAGCTCCTCTCTTCATCCTCCAAAGTCCCAACAACGAAATGAGACTTGTTGGGACGAATTAGAGGTGTATAGGGTTGTTTAAGAGTCCTAATTAGTTAAAACTCATCCTTCTCCTTCCAACTCTTAATTTCTATATTTATCCCCTTATTTCTTGCATTATCCCACCTAATAGGATAGATGAGATGTCTAATTTCATGGGTAATGGGTTAGGATGGGATGAAGACTCTTATTTAGGATAATTACATCTCATTTAGTCTTTGTCTTACTCTTTTCTATTTATTAGTATTTTTAGGTGCGATTTTAGCTTAATTACTTCGTCATCTCATGATGGACTCTTCATATTTGGGCCCATCAATTCATGTTAGGACCATTAGTAAATCTTATTACTAATTTAGCTTAATGGGTATTAATTTAATTCTAATTATTCACCCTTTATTCTTATTTAAATTTATTTATCACACTTATTCAAGTAATTTCATATTTTTAATTCAAATTTATATTATTCATGCCAATATTTCTAATCTTCATCATTTGGGTTCTTACTCTTGGCCCAATAACTCATGTGAGTTTATTTGTACAACTCATGTACTTACTTTACTTATTAGATTTTAATTATCTTTTTATTAGAGAATTTATTCATGGGCCAAGATTGTCCATTGGTCCAAATATCATAATGGGCTATCATCCTATATTATTTAAAGTCTACCCACATGTTTATTTTTATTTATAATCCACTTTGGCTCATAATTAATGAGTTCTTCGACTTATTACTTAATTACACTAATAAGTCGCATAATTTCTTAAACTTGGTCTAAATAATTTTTCTGTGCTCAAATTTCTTGATAGATCATTAGATAATATTATTTAAAGTATAATTATTATTTTTACAAAATTTTTATGTAGGTTTATACGCATGTGATAATAATACGTACATTTTTAACTGGTTGAATTTATTAATTGATAAAATTATAATTTATTCATAATTTTAATAAATAATTTTCCGGAGTACTACAATTTGTTTTCAGACATATATAACTTGGTGCGTTCCCATTTGAAACCAGGCAATTAAACAAACACATAATGTTTTTCCTAGATATTCACACACCACCTGATCAGTGCAAACAAAAGGCTCGTTTAATTTATGCAGATGCGGTGAGTCTAGAGACGACGTATATCTCATGTACAAAGCATCACTTTGCGCATATATACCCGATGGATGAGACTACAGATCTAACAAATCTAGCATCCAGATAAGAATACTTTATACGACCCAAGTTGGCTTAGGATTTTAAAATAAGAGGCAACAGGTAATGACGAAGGACATGGTGGGTATGAGAGCTATATATATAGCTCACTTTGTTAATTAACATGTTTGACTATTCTACTTAGCAACAAGTTTACTGTTGCTAGAAAGGCCCATTATTGCATAAAAGGCTGCTGCTCAGTGCACTACTTAATTGTCCTCGAGTGGTGTTAATTTGGACTAACATTGGTTCTCAAATCATTGAGGATTATGATGCGAGGGGAGTCCTGTCAGGGTGGCACATAGCTAGGGTAAAGACACAAAAGCAAAAGAAAATTAACTTTTGAACATTTGACTATAGATACTTGAACAGCTGACATGCGTTTTAGAATGACAAAAGTACTTTTCTTCTCATTGCACCTTCACCTGCAGGCGAAGAACTATTTATGTTTTAAATATACATTAATTTTGGATTTTATGGAAATCCCCCTAAATATTAACACAGTTTTAAAAAAATCCTCCCATATGATTATAATTTACATACATATTCCCTTTGTGGGTTCACAAATCCCCTACGTACATAGAACATCTTTTTAAAAAAATTGGTGAGTTAGATCAGTTGATCTAATCTTTAAACTTATACTGAACTCAAGATCGACATCTAAATTTTGAATATATACAAATTAAGAGAAAATCTCTTTAGATCTTGTCGAACCTGGGTATTGAACTCCGTATTTTTTGATGTAGGACGGAACGTCCAACCATCCGGGCCACTTCCACTGTACACATACATAGAACATATGAAGGGTTGCTTACAAAATACTAAATGACTATCCATAATATTCACGTAAGAATATGCTCTTTTAAGATGTCATCACAAAAAGTCCCAATGTTTTGTTTTTTTTTTTTTTTTTGTACATTGATCTTATTTGATGTCTGTAATTGTGATGTCTATCAGCTAACATCCAAAGAGAAATAAGAACTATACACTTTAGCTGATAGAGTCCCAACTTTATCACGGAAATCAGAGCTCAAATATCATCAAACTCAAAGAACATTAAAAATCAGAAAGATAACCTTAGACGTAAAAGGCCAAGATGAATGCTATGGTTTCAACTTTTGGGTTACTTTTCATGTCATAGTCAGTGATCGCCCAATTAAGTAGTTTTATTGATTTTAACACCTCTAAAACATTGGAAAATGAAAAAAATAATAATCTAATAGATGCCAACTTGAATGTTGTAGTGAATGGCGAGCCTCTGTCCTCTCTACATGTGGTCCTAGATCTAGTCAGGCCAATCATCGACTTGGGCTTTTCATACGCAGATTCCCCACTTAATAAGCCCAATTATTCAAAAAGTACGTACAGCCCTGAAGCCGGCCTAAAGATACATTTCATAGTGCACCCCTCTTGTGGAGATGATAGCTATAGGCTTAGGCTTTAGGGTAATTCCTGCAAATCTAATCTGTTCAAGCATATTTGATCATGTGGCCTCATCATAATTTTAAGGAATAAAGAGCAAGACAACACTGTCCTCTCTATCTCTTTAAAGGAGATCAAAGTGAAGACCATTCTTTCTCATTAACTTCACTTCTTAACTGAAGAAAAGATAAAAATTAAAGTTCAAAGTGAAGGGATCCTCTGGAACGGCAGAACCTTTCCAAAAGAGATTGCCCCACCCAGCATGGTGCTTGCATGGCACGTGCATGCTGACACATGCGCTTGACCGACAGATTGACTAAAGTTATCATTATCGTCTTAATAAATAACTTTTAAAAAATAGTACTCCGAAAAGTCTAGTGGCATCCCTCATTATAAGATTCTTAAGCATTTTAAAGGCATTATTTGGATCGCCACAAAAATGCTAAAATTACCTACACTTTTCAGGATTTTCTTCGTTTAGCATATATGGGAAGAGGATCCAATGCAGTTGTGCCAGGCTGCAAGGCAGGTCCCTAGCAAAAGCTAAAACGAAACAGGAAAACTGCAGATTAATTTGGTTCCACTGATCTGCAAACTACTGATTCCAGAATTCTGTGATTTCATCATTTCATGGCAATCCAAACGACATTGGAAATATAGCTGGGCAAACCTCCAAAAGAAAGGACATAACAGGGTAACCCTTCCGAAAAGAACAAATCGGCTAGAGTCTAAGAATTGGACTAACCTCCAAAAGGGAGAAGAAAGTACCCTTCAACAAATTAACTGAACAATTGGAAAATCAGCTGGCGAGTGTGTACGTGTGTTGAGAGAGAGAGAGAGAGAGAAGGGTTCAGCCACCCATCCTTTTTAACTCATGTAGGGTAAAGGGGGTTCACACTGCCGTTGTACGTCATAGAAACTACAGTTGATTTTTGCCGAGATGCATTGGATGTATCGTTGTTATTTTACGGGTACAGACTACCAGGATCCCAAAATGAACACCTATGATCTTAGAATGGAAAAAGAAGACAATCTTTGCAGGGTAAAGGGATAGGGCAAACCAATCAATCATCTAAAACCCAAGCCTCAGAAGTAACTCAGAAGGGAAATAGTTACCTCACGGGATGAGTTGCTCAGCAGAGCCCACATCTCCCCTTGTGTCTTGCCGCTCCGGATGACTCCGGAGCCATCCCAGGCGGCAAACATTTCCCAACTCGAAAACACCCCTTGGAAAGGACAACTCCATCGAAGCACTCTTCTTTGACCAACAACCGCGATCCTAACTATTACAGGATTTTAAAAAAAATGGTGATTTGGGCAGCACGGAACAAAGGGTCCCATATGCAGATGATGCAATTAAGAGTCATGTAAATACCGGACTGTTTACTTCCTACCCATACATGCAAACAAAAAAACCTCATCTTGATTTCTTCTCTTTTAGTTAGCTACCTTAGTCATGTAAATCTAAATTCAATCAACACACTCCACGGATAAACCAAAGTAGATGAAAAATAAATGTGTTTATTGCAGTTCACTACACTCGTGACAACCAAAAACTGCGTCATGCCACTACAGAACATAACCAAATCGAATCTCCAAGTAGAGAAGCACAATCAAAGGTCGGAGAGGTACAAAGCTCGGCAAGTTTCTAGATCAAAGATTCCAAAATGGTATTCGCTTTCATTACAAACCAAAAGGATATTCCCAAAACAGAGCTGAATTCTACATTGAAAGTACATATTGAAAACAGCACAAATTACAGGCCATACATCTAAATGTATAGTGACAAGACCAAAAAGAAAAAAGAGAAGGGAAAAACAAAGAATTCTGATACGTGTCCCCAGAGTGAAAGAAAGTGACAACTGCTAGCTGTGTTGACGCCGATCGACCCCCCTAACCTGGGCATTTTTGCTTTAACCACCACTGCTTTCAACTTCTAATTAGTCTTTGCCTTGGGTGCCTTCTTCTTAGCCGCTCTCTTGGGAGAGTCCTTCATTCCGAGGAAAAAGAGCAAGGCACCAAACAGAGCCAAACTCTGTCAAAAGGACAAGGGAATCAGGCAGCCAACAGTCAGAGAACTTTTAACCTTCTAAAACGCAATACCAAATTTATTTATTCTCTGTTCAGATGGTACGAGGTTGAACCAAACCTGTGTAAACTTGACAAAAAGTTGGACAAATTCAGGCTTCTCGATGTCATGGTTGTAAAAGTCGTACACAATCGGGGTAACAAGGGCCAGATAAAGTGCCTGCAGAGAAACATTTGATGTCCATTACAAAGCAATGTAACAACTCGGGAAACTGTTGAATAAGTGTCATAAATGTTCATCTAGATAATTGATCGTGAGTCACTAGAAGTACACACATTCAAAATACCAAAAAAGGGGGAAATTAACTTGATTAGTACAAACCAGAAGAGTAGCTCCAAGACTACTGCCAAAGATGAACAGAAGACCACCAAGCCCCTTCAATGCTATAGTGCCAGCAATAATATGTTTAATCTAGGAAGGGGAAGAAAAGGGAGTTAGATTGTAAGTTTCCATCGGCAACAATTAAATGATAGCAAAGTAAATGTTAAAAATAAAAGATACACACTTCAATTTCAGGCACTTGGAACCCCAGATGAGTGTGAGCATGCCCGGCCACCAGGTCAAACTTGGGCTTGAAGGACTTTGCAGCAGGTCCACCATCAGCTCCAAACTCGTTAAACCTGCATGATGGGAAAAGAAAATGCATCAGGAAACATCACCAGTGTGCACTCATAACCATGTAAAAGAAAATCTGCCACACATTAGCACTGGAAATTAGAATGCACACCCATGAATTCAGTCCCCATTATAGTAAGGTGATTAAGGAAGCTAGAGCAACACCAGGACAGGGGCTAATGACATGACCTAACCTTATACACACTACATGGGAAAGCTGTTGACAGTGACAAATAAGAAAAGAGAAATGTTAAGTGTTAACCTAGTGTAAAAACAGCCAAATCTGCATTGATCCAAACTTTTCACACCAATCCAAGGACTGGAAGAGAATAGCTTCCATAATGAATATCCAGGATTCTCAGGCTACGACCACAAATGGCAGACACATTCAGCTGGTACATGCTCCCAATTATTGGAACATGGATTTCTAATATTAATACATGTAAAATATATTTTGAGCACAAGTTCGCATCCTCAAATACTCTCATACTATATCACTAATGATAAGCCAATAAATGTCCCCATAAGCATAACCATATAAAGGAAAAGGCATTGAAAATTGCATAAATATCAAATCTTAACCCAGCTAAAAATGATATCCTAGTTGAAGCCAGACTTTATACATAAGCATCGAGGATAATTCCAAAATGATTGCAAGAAAATCCAACAAATTTCCAAAATCATAAACAGCCACATTTTTTCTTCCATGAAGAACCCTTTCAGCCTTTCAGGTCATGAACATTGCACCCAGAACTTGAGGCTCTACCAAAGACATCCAGCAAGATCCCAGCTAAAGTTCACAAAGTTACAAATTTCAAAAAGATAAAAAAAAAAAAAAAGTTACTCCACTAATCAAATTTCACACATTTCTAAAGCAAAGCTTAAAAAAAATATTCACAAAATTTTTAGCAAAATTTAAATGGACTAAAATTCCAAGTTAGTTTGATCCAGGCTAATTCTAGAAAATACTAACCAAATTCCACATAGATATTCAGTTAAGCAGCTTTATTCACAAATTAGAAACAGAATATTTTATAAAGTAATTTCCTTGTTCACAGTTGATGAGCAGAAAAACATTAAACAATTGGGAGGTTGTCCAAACTTCATCTGTTGACTTGGATAAGGGGGCTGAAAAGCAAAAGAGTCCACTGATCTGAGGTAAACACTGAATTTGGTGTCAATTCTGAGTCAGTTGAATGGAGATGCCATGAGTTAAAAGTCAAAGCCACTAGGCCAATTACAATAGCAGACATAACCTAGCAACAACTTAGCAGGTTAACCTGATCTCCAGTTAACCATCTCATCATGACTATAAATAAACAACCGGATAAGAAAATAACTGGCCTAAAGTGCATGAACAATCCGCGATCCAAGACAAGGAAACCAACCAAGAACAGAAGAGCAGCAGGAGAAGAGAAAAGCATCCCTGATCCCTGACATTGTTGTCAATATCTTGAGTTATGATCTAAGATTGTAACATGTGAGAGACAAGGGCTAAACAATCCAAAAGCCTGTCAGTGGGATTCTAGAGGCAAACTCAACTCTATATGATGTTGCAAAGCCCCACGAACCTTTGGCAGGAAGAGTCCTGACTTCTAAACTCGGTGCAAGGAAATGGGGCCTTCGGCATTGGCCAAACTCAGGTTGGGACTGATGGGCCTTTAAACAAACTGCTTATTAATCATATATAATATTTTGTAAATACTTAAGGTTTTTCACTATATTTAATGCTTATTAATACCAATCCTAATGTTTCTTTAACAATTAAATTATGTAATGTTAAAACATAGAGATTTCCTACTACTTTTAACAACGTTTAAACCTTGTTCTTAACATATACTATAGAAGCTTTAAAACAAAAGACAATTTCATATTGCCAGCTTTAAGGTTCATCAAAGATCTGGCCCACTTCAGGTCAGGGAACCAGTTTCTGGAGTAAGCTTTCAGAAAACACTTGAAACAAAGTGAACTCTTTTTTGCTATCAACCTGAGATGAAAGAAAAATTGAATCATGAACCAGAAGGTATTCCTCACCCCTTCTCTCAGAAAAGAAATCCAATCTTGTTCCAATTCCCATTCCTGTTCCATGCTTCCAAGAGAAAGTCAGTTGGGCAAGGTTGTATTCGGCCTAAGGTACAAAGTGCAGGCAATCCTAGCCTTACCTGAGCCCATACGATTGATAGCCCTACTCCTGAAGGTACACATGATGCACTCTTCTATCATTTAACACAATGTGTGAATCACAGAGTGCCCATGAAAGAGATATTATTGCTTCCTCAGTATAATTTTATCTTGTGTCTATTGGATGACAAAAAGTTACTGTTTCATTCCTGATAGGTTGATAAAGTTTAAGTTGAGGTTATCTAAGTTTCAACCAATGTGTTCAAGGACATTACGGTATCATTTGCAGGATCCAAATACTCAAGCTGCATTTTAGTTGGAATAAACATTCAGTAAAGTACAGGGAATTCGACCAACATCAGCAGATAACTAGGTGATGATGAGCATGTCACAAAAATGACCTAGATCAGATCACTCTGGGTAAATTTTAGAATCATCCCAATCCATGATCCTTGGATTACAATGTATTCCTTTGTGACATTTCCAAGACAAAACAGCTGGAGCCATAATATTTCTTTTTATATAGCATGCCACTATAAGTGGACTAGCAAAATATGAAGATCAATATAATATTTAAGTTTTCATAAAAGGTAAATGTGAATTTTACGCTCTTATGAAAGGTTAATCATTAATGCAAATTGTAAGTTCTCATTGAGTTTAATCTTCCGCAACAATCCAAACAATACATTTCTGATCTTTTACTCAATTTTCAATTACTTAAAGGTTGTGTTGTGTTGTAAATAGGATGCCAAAGTTTTGAAGACACACATATTGACACATTAAAAACAGTAGCATTTAAAATAATAATAATAAGATAAGTATGCATGGGTAGAACATCCTGTAAACAACCCCCTCCCCTCTCCTCCCAAATGGATGGATGCCCGAGGAATTCTACTATCAATGACCACAGTGGGAATGGTTTCTGCCCCCCCTGTCAAGAAACCTCAGATAATGCTGACAAGAAGATTCAAGTGTATGCATGCACCAGAATATGTATAGCTTTGAAATTATGATGTACAATGGGGTGCACAATGGGTTTAATCAACACTAATTTTTCTTAGAGAGGTAAATTTGCTGATGAGGAAGAACAAGCTTGTAAAAAGTACTTGTTTCAAACAAAGTATGAGATAGCTAAATCACAAACAACGAGCAGATAATTGAAACTAATTCAACAAAAGAATGCAAAATTTTCATATGTTTGACCATTGCACAACCATAGTAGTGAAAAGGCTCATTCATAAAACAGCACATAACCAACATACAACAGTTCTGAATTGGCTTTGAGAATAATAACCAATCCACCAACACTTACGTCAGACCTCAGTCAACACAAGTTTATTGGAATAGCCCATATGACAGGCTGACAATTGATCCCAAGTTTACAGTGAATAAACAAATATCAAGAGAAAATGCCCCCAAACTATAACCAGGAGTATCTTTGCTAAATATGCAATAGCCAAATGTAAGGAGGTATAAGACAAGATCATCCAATATTAAACCATAGATTGTTAACTGAAAAAGTAACCTGTTTGGTATCTGGATAAAGTGGGAATAGGGATGACTTATCCCCATTCTCTGTTTGGTATGTTTACTGTTCACAGGAATAAGAGGGGTTAAAATTGGGGATAGCTATGGGGATAACTCATTCCAACGGGATCCCTGGGATGAGTTATTCCCACTTTTTTCTATCCCCATTTACACATTTTAAGACAACTTTTTCCTCATTAATGCCCTTGCCTATTTAATGTATATTATATACTAATCCAGCTTCAGACAATAAGATATTACACAATAGCATTACTACAATATTATATAATCAATATAGTTGTACTAAATTATTACAGTAATTAACATTAATCTTACTATACAATGTATATCTATGGTAATTAATATAATAATATAATCAAATTAATGATAACTCCTCACTAAATTATGTTTAGACTTAATATGATGATATATTAATGCAAATATTACTATATGGCTTTAGTAATTATCACAATATTGAACATTATAACATTGATATAGTAATTAACATAGTAACTTCGTCAAATTATTAATGTCATTCTAATAAATTATGATTAATATAATAATGTAGTATGATCATTATATTACTTTGGTAATTAACATATTACTATAGTAATTAACAATAGCAATATAGTCAAATTATGATTAACATATCAATAAATTATGTTATTCTTAATGTAATAACACATTAACACAAAGGTATTTTACATTATTGTAGCAATTAACAAAATAATATGGTCAAATTAGTGATAATGACACTAAATTATGATTAGACTTAATGTAACAACATATTCTCATAATAATGTTACTACATTACATTCTCTCTTTCTTAATATATACACACGGTACCATCCACTTTCAAAAGAAAATAATGTTACTACATTACTATAATAATTAATATAGTAATGAACTTAGTAATGTTACTCTTATTATATTACATATAACTATTGTAATTAACATTGTAAAATAGTAACTAGTAATATTACATTTATTATATTCAATATAACTATAATAATTCACATAGTATTAAGTTAAATTATTTATATATCATAGTACTATTGAGGGCAGAAAGGTTAAAAAAAAGTCTTACCCCCATTTCCATCCCTGTTTTCACCAAACAGGGAATAAATTTAAAAATAGAATAACTTAGCCAATACCAAACGACATGAGGTTAGAAGATAAGAATAACTTATACTGGAATGAGTTATGCCTATTCTCCTCATTTCCTATCCCGATACCAAACAGGTAAAACACCATAAATAGCTTCAACTCAAATAACTACTGCTAATTGTACAGTGATCGACCTACATAAGCTACAAAGGTTTTTTCCAGGCCTGCAATAGTTCTTAGCAAATTCCGTTTCCTTTTTGTTTAACTGTTTTAAAAAAAACAATCTACTGAAAACAGAAACAAAACTGCTTATGCTCCCTGAATAGCGACAATGTACAAAACCAGGCCCCCGAGAAAGTCCCGAGCACTAGGCACTGTCGTTTCTGGTGAACATGCACTCATCTTTACTGGGTTGGAAAAACAGTCATCAATTTGAAGTCAAAAAGTGTCTGTAAAGTTAGAGATCTTAGGATGAAGTTGTGGAAGCAAGAAACGAAGGCGCACCGCACAATCAATGAACAGGAAATAATCAAAGCATAAATAGAAGATCGTTTTATGCAACTTTGTCTTTGCAGCAAGTAATCGGAATATGAAAAACGAAATGAATGAAAAAGGACGACTAAACTGTGCAGTATCTAATCCTTCGACCAGGAAATGGAGATCGGCAGGGGAATCACAGTGCCGCTAGGCTTCCGAATCCGAGTATCACCGTCACAGACGAGGTTAAACCGAATCTTAGCTCGCATGGATCCGAGTGAGAGCTCAAACAGTGCGCTACTAAACATCTTCGACAAACACAAACAACCCTAAAACCCCAAGGTAAAATCCCCAACAGCGGAAACTAGGGACCCGACACCGACCAAACCAGAGCACCCGACCGCGTCAGTACCGGGCCCCAGAAACCCTAACTCCCACAATCACGAAGAAAAGCACACTGCACCGATTCCTGACCTAAACTGCACGCAACAAAGACGAAGATCCACACCAACGGAAAAGGTCAAGGCGCCACTTATTATGCTTACTCCTGGTAGGCAGAGAGGAGGAAGACGGAGGCGAAGAGCACCCTCCCCACGAACGACACGAACCCCATCCCCGGCGAGATCTGCGAGCAGGCGGGCCGAAGCAGCAGCAGCAGCAGCGGATCTCGGTCGCCTCCTCTCCCAGATCCTTCGGGGGCGGCGAGGGAGAAGGAGATGGCGGACTTGGGTGAGATTTGGAACTTAGCAGAGCGCACAGCAAAGCGGGTGAGGCGTGGTATTAAAAAGAGGGGGAAGACGGGGAGGGGAGTTGCGTGGGGCGGGCGTGGACCGGTGGAAAAGGACTGCCCCGGGATCAGAGGAAAATTACCGTGTTTACCACCCTGCCCGAGTGTGTTTGTTTGGGGGAGCTGTTTTGATTTTTTGAGGCGCTCGGACCGCGGTAGCGGGCGGTTCGAAATTTTCGTATCCCCCGAACTTGTTTGATGGGGCGGACAGAGGCGTCAGCTTTCCGACAAGCAAACGGGATGGCTTGTCAGATTTGGCGAGAGGTCTGAGGTGCGCAGCGGTGTGCATACGCTGCACAGAGAGTGAGGGTAAAGCAAGGTCCAGAAGTCAGCATATTAATAGACTATTTATTTGAGTTTCCGAGAAGTCGTTTCAAATTTGTAATAATGTAAAGTCCAAAGTCTTATCTTTTAAAAGTCCCCGTTGATTTGGGACGAGGTCTTTTCTTGGGAGGAACTTACGAGCCTGGATTAATTTGGATGACTTTTCTTGTTCACAGGACGGGTCAATTTCTGTAAATGGTCGAGGTATGATTTTATTATACAATTCACGAATAGAGTCTTTTACAATAAGGTTGGAGTAGGGCAAAAAAAAATGGAGAAATCATTAAGGCCTTTTCATCCAAGTGCCAAATATAACTCAAATTTTAACGCACATCCGTTTAGTTTTGGAGAAAAAAATTAATATTCTTATTCAAGTACACTTGTTATATTTAGATAATAATATAATTATTTATGTAATAATAAATTAGGCGTCACCTAAATTACTAGGTAGGAAGAATAGTGGGTGACAATGAATAGAGGTGGCTGTTAAGGACCAACGACAGTGGCGACAATTAATGATGAATGACAACAATCGACGTCGACGATGATCGACGATCATTGATGATTGACGATCGACTATAATTGATGGGCAAAGATTGGTGATTAGATTTTAAATATAAAGTTTAGACATCAAAATATAAAATTTGAACTTTAAAATATAAATATTGAGTTATAAAATATTATTCTTAAGATTTAAAAATATTTGTTGAGTTTTTAATAATAATTTAAACTCTTAAATATATATTTTAAACTCTAAAACATAAATTTTATATTCTAAAAATATAAATTTAAACTTCAAAACAATAATTTTAACCGTCATCCCCTGTTGCTATCCCTATTTATTAGTTCATATAGTAGTTCTTATGGCGGCCCACATAATATCATATGAGCTATCATATAAGATTTATTACACTTGCAGTACACTAAATCTTTTTCAAAGTTTTGTCCATCTAAGATTGCGATGAACGTAGTTCACTCTAATTATGTTCATGAATAATAATAAGCTCTCATTGATCGAAAATGGGTGAGATGAATATTTTGGTATAAATGTAAAAATGAAATAGACTATGATCAATTATATTTTTTCAAAGGATATATATAAAAAATATAATACTTTATGCATCATTGATATCTCCATACGAAGGCAGCTCCTTGGCTGACTCCGTTGAGGCTGCACCCTTTGAACTGCCACTGTCTCTGCCTCTCTCTCTAATTCGCCGTGCGCATTCTTGCGTACAAGTGTAAACTCATCAGACACTTTTGGGGGATCCCACTTGCGTCTACGGCGGGGAGCAGTGCCGGCGATCGGGGCCGTCCCTCTGTGTCCGGGACGAACCCCCACACTTCCACTGGGGCTGCTTGCCCATCTCGCGTCAACGGTCGAGCTCCATCTTGATGCGGGGGCGTACAGAATGAGAGAGCGACGTGGCAGCCGGTAACATCAACTTCCCCATCCGTGTTCAGATGAAGCCAACGTTTAATTATTTGCTGGTGGCAAATAATGGAATCGCAATAATTAGTTCCTCCTTTAACGTACACCTCATACATTTTAATCCATATTGCAAGATAAATATTATCGGATAAAATTTATTTAACATCAACACTTACCATAGCGACTTTAAATATTTATGCCGGAAAACATTGTATATCCAAAATCTTTCGTGAATAGATCAAAATATTACAAAGAGATAACTTACACACGTGTCCACTGAGAATATAAAAGACAACCACAAGAATATAAGATATAAATATATATATATATATATTCATACTAATTTAACACAAGTTTATATTGTTTCAATACATTATTATATGTTTAAGAAAAAAGTACAACTACTTGTGACATGTCCGAGAGAGCAAGACTCACACAACGACAATTACAACTCAACTATTGATAGTACAAGTCTACCACAACGCTACTGCACGCCAAACATATACTGCTAACACGTAAAAAGAACTATAGGGGAGTGAGCCTCAAAAGTCACTAGTTCAGTAGGGGACCTCCCAAAATAACAATCGGAACTGAAGAGGGAACCGAGACTTCAACCACGAAGGGTCTCACTAGCAACACTAACGAGAGAACCACTGAAGCAAAACGTGCTAATAATAAATGAAATTAAGCTGCAATTAAATATAAACACACTAGCTAAGAAAACTCACATAAAGTAAAGGAAATAACAAGACTAGTACAGAACACCAGTCCACTCAGCAACCAAAGCGACTACGCTACGAGCCATACAGGCAAACCACTAACGAAAGGTAACAGGACTGATAGTAAGAAGCTAGTGTTGAAATATTTATTATTAAATTTAAAAGTTTACTACAGATTTCTTCTGATTTGGTGAACTCTATAAAGAGTTCTTGGCTCTTCAATGTGAGATTAATCCTATATTGGAAGTTGAGAAAAACTTTACTTCCTTTATATGGTTGTTTCTTTTCTTTAGAGATGTGATCTCTAGAGAGAGCTATGGAGGAGGGCCCATTTGGGCTTGTGGGATTTGGGCCTTATTTCACACACGCGCGACTTGCCTTGCCTTGCCGTAGCCGTGGCGTGGCGCGCGTGTGGAGGTCTAGTTGGACGCCTACATGGCTTTCTTTATTTTGCTTTTTGACTGTTGACTGACCGTTTTGAATTCGTCTTGGATTCCTTACCCGTTTTGGAAACCCAACAGTTGCCCACCCTTAATGGGGTGTTACCGCAATGAGTGTGGAATAGAAAAAGAGGGAATCTCTCTCTCTCTCGGGGTGTTCTGGATTCTGCGGTTTTCCTTCTTGCAGAAAGGGTTCTTCCCGTTCCTTCTCTGCAGTGGTGTTTTTTGAGAGTTAGCAACCGATCTAAGAAGTGTTCGTCCGACGACGTGATTTGGAGTGCACCTTCGCGCCGCAGTGGTGTTGGGTCGTCGTATCTTGGAAGGAGTTCGCCATCATCCTATTGCACCGTGGTAGGGGCGAAACGACTTCAAAGAAAGCGACATCGCGCTTCGGCCCTCGAGTTTGCATACCTCCGATCTTTCCCTAATTCATCTGTTTAAGCCATAGTGATCAGATTGAATCTGTATACTACTGCTATATACATCTCGTTTTTCAACATTTGAAGTCGTTTCGGATTCTATCTGTTCATATGGCACATGATGCTGTTGCTCGTCCGGAAAAGTTTTCTGGGCAGTTCTTCAAGAGATGGCAACAGAAGATGAGATATTGGCTTACTTCGTTATCTATGTTTGCTGTCATTGAAAATGGTCCTCCAGCAGAGGAGAACGAACCTGCTAGATCTGTTGTGCTTAATCAGTTTAAGGAAAAAGATTATTTGTGCATTGGTAGTATTCTGTCATGCTTGTCTGATAAACTGTATGACATATATTGTTCTGCTGAAACTGCTAAAGAGTTATGGGAATCTTTAAATAAGAAGTATGGTTCAGAGGATGTAGGCCTAGATACTATTCATGTGGCTAATTACTTTGATTATAAGATGAAGGAAGATATGTCCATAGTGGATCAAGCCCATGAGATTCAATCCCTGGTGTTAGAGATTCAGCGTTGTCACATGAGCATTGATGAGAAATTTCAGGTCTGTGCACTTTTAACTAAGTTGCCACCTTCCTGGAATGACTTCTCGCTGACTCTTCAACATAAGAGAGATACAATGACTGTAGAGCAAGTTATTACTGCTATACAGGTTGAGGAGAAAAACAGGGATAGAAACAAGTCTAGGGATCTTCCTGCTCCTACTACTGAAGCTACTGAGTATGACTCTAAGGCCAATCTGGTTGAAAGAACCAAGAACTTTCACAAGAAAAACAAAAAGGAATTCAATCAGAATTTGAAGGGTAAGAAGACTATTAAGAAAAACAACTCTGATGCAGATATCACATGTTATGTTTGTGGTAGAAAAGGTCATAAGGCATACAAATGCTTTGATAGAAAGGGTGGTAAGAACTTCAAGAAGAACAATCCCAAGAACAAACAGAATGCAGCAACTGGTCAACCACAAGTGAATGTAACTGTGGGTTCCACTTCAGATAATAGGTTTGTAACCATTAATCCTGAAACTCATGTGGCATGTCTACCAACTGATTGGTTGATAGACACGGGAGCTAATGTCCATGTCTGCTCTGATAGAGGTTTGTTCTGTAACTTTCAGGACCTCACAGGCAGAAGCGTGACTATGGGCAACTCCACTGCAGCTGTTGTAGAGGGGGAAGGTCAAGTGAACCTAAAGCTTACATCTGGAAAGATTTTGAGCCTCTACAGAGTGCAGTTTGTGCCGGGAATGAGGAGGAATCTGATTAGTGGATCGTTGCTTGTTCAACATGATTATGAACTTTTGTTTAAATCTAATAAAGTTGTAATAATTAGACATGGTGCGTTTATTGGGAAAGGTTATCTTTCTGATGGTCTGTTTGTTTTGAACATTGATTCTAGTATTAATACTTATTCCTCTTTTACTTCTTACAATGTGGAATTGTGTGATGTGTGGCATGCTCGCCTTGGTCATGTGAATCTGAATACCATTAACAGAATGATTAAGTTGAATTTAATTCCTCCATTTAATATTGATAAAAGTAATAAATGTCAAATTTGTGTGCAAGCTAAACAACCTAGAAAGCCTTTTAAGTCTGTGGATCGGAACACCTCTATTTTAGAATTGGTTCATACTGATCTTTGTGAGGGAAGTGGTTCCCTAACTAGAGGTGGGAAAAGGTATTTTATTACTTTTATTGACGATGCTTCTAAATTTTGCATGCTTTACTTAATTAAAACTAAAGATGAGGCTTTAGAAAAATTAATTGAGTTCAAAGCTCTTGCTGAAAAACAAACTGATATGTTTCTTAAACGTTTGCGTTCCGATAGAGGAGGAGAGTATATTTCACATGCTATGGATAATTTTTGTAAAGAAAATGGAATAATACATGAGTTAACTGCTCCATACTCACCCGAGTCTAATGGAGTTGCTGAGAGGAAAAATAGGACTTTAATGGACATGGTGAATTCCATGTTGTGTAGCTCAGGCTTGCCTGAAAATTTGTGGGGAGAAGCTTTACTCTCTGCATGTCATGTCCTAAATTGTGTTCCTCATAAATCTCAAGATAAATCTCCATTTGAATTGTGGTTTAAAAGAAAACCAAATTATAATTTCTTAAAAGTTTGGGGCTGTCTTGCAAAGGTTAAAATTCCTGAAACTAAGAAAAGAAAAATTGGTTCTAAAACTGTGGATGGAGTCTTTATAGGTTTTGCTAAAGACAGCTCTGCATATCGATTTTTAATCATTAAATCTGATGTTTTTGGTATTTTAGAAAATTCTATTTGTGAGTTTGGTGATGCAGTTTTCTTTGAAGATATATTTCCACTTAAAACAAAATTGAATGTTTCTGTAGATTCTTCTAACATCTCTTCCTCTAGTGGTTCTAAAGTTATAGAGAGTGAATCTGAAATAGAACCAAGGAAAAGTAAGAGAATTCGTGTTGAAAAATCATTTGGTGATGATTTTATTTCGTTCAATATTGAAGGAGATCCTATTACTTATAGAGATGCAATGTCTGCTTCTGATTGTGCCTTCTGGAAAGAAGCTGTTAAGAGTGAAATTGATTCAATTTTGTTAAATCATACTTGGGAATTAGTCAATCTTCCACCTGGTAGTAAAACAATTGGCTGCAAATGGATATTTAAAAAGAAAATGAAAACTGATGGTACTATAGATAAATATAAGGCTAGGTTAGTTGCTAAGGGGTTTAGACAAAAAGAGGGGATAGATTTCTTTGACACCTACTCCCCTGTGGCTAGGATGACAACTATCCGTGTGCTTGTTGCACTGGCATCCATATATAATTTAAAAATTCATCAAATGGATGTTAAGACTGCATTCCTTAATGGGGAATTGCAAGAGGAGATATATATGGACCAACCAGAGGGATTTGTTGCTCCTGGTAAAGAGCATCAAGTATGCAAGTTGGTGAAGTCCTTATATGGACTCAAACAAGCCCCTAAGCAGTGGCATCAAAAGTTTGATGAAGTAATTGCTTCATTTGGTTTCCATATGTGTGAATCTGATAAATGTTTGTATATCAAGTTGTTTAATAATTCATGCATCATTCTGTGTCTTTATGTTGATGATATTTTAATCATTGGTAGTGATATTGTGTTAATTAATGAAACTAAACAGTTCTTAAGTAGTAAGTTTGACATGAAAGATCTTGGAGAAGCTGAAGTTATTTTGGGGTTAAGACTCCAAAAATCACCTGAGGGATATTCAATATCCCAAGCTCATTATGTTGAGAAGGTATTGAAGAGGTTTGACATGTATGAAAGCAAACCTGTTAGCACCCCTCTAGATCCTAGTGTCTTACTGAAAAAGAATAGAGGAGAAAGTGTTAGTCAATTGCGTTATTCACAGCTTATTGGTAGTTTAATGTATTTATCTAACTGTAGTAGACCTGATGTTTGTTTTGCTGTGAATAGACTAAGCAGATATACTCATAGCCCTAACAAAATACATTGGCATGATTTAGAGAGAATTTGTAAATATTTGAAAGGTACATTATCACTTGCTCTACATTATAGTAGATTTCCTGCTGTTTTAGAAGGTTTTGCAGATGCAAGTTGGGTAACTGGAAAGGCCCAAGGTAAGGGTACTTCTGGTTATGTTTTTATGATGGGTGGAGGCGCTGTAGCCTGGAAATCCACAAAACAGACTGTGCTAGCTCGGTCTACTATGGAAGCAGAGCTAATTGCACTTGAGGTGACAGGTAGAGAGGCAGAGTGGCTTAAGAGTCTTATGACTGAGATCCCTATGTTGGGAAAGCCAATTCCTGCAATCTCTCTACATTGTGATAGCCAGGCTGCTATAGCTAAGGCAAAGAGTGAAAAGATGAATGACAAGTTAAGTTCTCATATTAGAATGAGAATTAAATTTGTTAGAGAATACTTATCCAAAGGAGTATTATCTTTGGATTATATAAAGTCTGAAAAGAACTTGGCTGATCCTTTGACGAAAGGATTAAATAGAAAGATGATAGTAGAATCATCGAGGGGGATGGGACTAAAGCCCATAAGCTGAACATCTTCAATAGGAACCCAACCTACTGACTGGAGATCCCAAGATGTAGGTTCAATGGGATAACAAGTTGAGTGAGTGTTTGTGTAAAGCACTTTGTGGAGACTGGTGTCTCAATGTTCCTCCCTATGATGATGTGCTTTGACTGGTACGGGAAAGGTTGAGCAGTATGCTCTTAATGAGTCCAAAGCTATAGAGGCGAGGTGTAGGTACGAACCAGTACACCTTGGAGGACTCACCTATGTGAGTGGGATCGTGGGGCCGCGATCAAGGAGTAATATAAGAGGCTTGACTCTAGAGCACTCATGAAACAAGATACAAAGCACAAGGCCGAAATGTGCTACCCCGTGAGAACACTTCTATGATCAGTGCTGTGTGTGTTACTTGAAACTCTCTCTATAAGGGTCTAAGTTCAAGACCTAGTTCACTTAAACCTGTAGGGTGAGGGAAAAGTTACACTATGTAAAGGTTCAAGTCGGAAGACACCTTTACTTATGCATAGTACTTGAGTACTTGTTGCTAGCTCTCAAATCTGTTTTTCCGCAAACTTTTGAATTTTTTTTTTTGGTGGGTGAATGTTGAAATATTTATTATTAAATTTAAAAGTTTACTACAGATTTCTTCTGATTTGGTGAACTCTATAAAGAGTTCTTGGCTCTTCAATGTGAGATTAATCCCATATTGGAAGTTGAGAAAAACTTTACTTCCTTTATATGGTTGTTTCTTTTCTTTAGAGATGTGATCTCTAGAGAGAGCTATGGAGGAGGGCCCATTTGGGCTTGTGGGATTTGGGCCTTATTTCACACACGCGCGACTTGCCTTGCCTTGGCGTGGCGCGCGTGTGGAGGTCTAGTTGGACGCCTACATGGCTTTCTTTATTTTGCTTTTTGACTGTTGACTGACCGTTTTGAATTCGTCTTGGATTCCTTACCCGTTTTGGAAACCCAACAGTTGCCCACCCTTAATGGGGTGTTACCGCAATGAGTGTGGAATAGAAAAAGAGGGAATCTCTCTCTCTCTCGGGGTGTTCTGGATTCTGCGGTTTTCCTTCTTGCAGAAAGGGTTCTTCCCGTTCCTTCTCTGCAGTGGTGTTTTTTGAGAGTTAGCAACCGATCTAAGAAGTGTTCGTCCGACGGCGTGATTTGGAGTGCACCTTCGCGCCGCAGTGGTGTTGGGTCGTCGTATCTTGGAAGGAGTTCGCCATCATCCTATTGCACCGTGGTAGGGGCGAAACGACTTCAAAGAAAGCGACATCGCGCTTCGGCCCTCGAGTTTGCATACCTCCGATCTTTCCCTAATTCATCTGTTTAAGCCATAGTGATCAGATTGAATCTGTATACTCCTGCTATATACATCTCGTTTTATCAACAGCTAGTCCCTCACACTAAACCAATAGAACACACCCGAAGACTACCCATAGAAGGATAAAAACACGACAAGTGGAAGGTCACACAAAACGACCTCCACAGAACACCATTCCACCTCAACACCTTAAAAGACTGACACACAGTGTGCCACAACAACCAGCTACCCACGGTGGGTATAAGTACCTAAAGCCACAAGGTACCACAACTGGACCACAATCACAACTGTGCCACCAGCACAACACACAACGATCGAATAGAAACCATAACCCCGAGAGTCACCACTCGCAACCACAACTGCTGGAAAGCTCGAGTCGGAAGGAACGACGTCGCCATGGGGGTATAGTCTACTAGTTCATGACGCTAGTATCCAACTCAGACAACACAACATAAGAACTACCACTCAGTCACAGACAAAAAGTCTAACTGCGGCTCCACCTCCAAGAAGAGAACTGTGAAGACCAACCAACACCACACTGCAGACCACAAGGTTGCAATCCTATGCCTGACACCTTTAGAAACTCCGGCCCGAGCTCCCTAAAGTGAGGCACTAGAAACACAAGACTAGTCGGGGACCAGTACGTCTACTGGTGTCCATCCTCCAACCACGAGCGCTCTACAAGCTATCGAACCGAGAACACTCGCACATCACAAGTCGCTGTTCCACTGTCGTCTTTTCCTCAACCCGACGAGCTACTCAACAAACAAATAAGTGGGGGTGTCTAGGAAGATGACATAGACCTCTACAGTACACGCAGTACCGGGACAAACTCCGAGAAACAACGTGCTTAGCTTACAGAGAATCTGAGATATCCGACTAGAGAGACATTTCAGAATAGGTGTCGAACCACCAAACTCAGCAAACACACAAGCCACGCTGAATACTTAACATACTCTTAAAATTTATATTCATAAACGACAATATATCACATCTAAACTTACTTGTCATTGGTCATCACATGACCTCCACTGCAACACATACCACTATTCACATAACCTTACTATATTAACATAATTAACATGATTAACATAATCATAATCTAATCTATTAACCTTAAGTCTCACTTTACTAACATTAAACACACTTAAACATCTTAAAACACACTTAAACACTAAATAAACAATGCGCATAGCTGTACATGTCTAAACGAGCTTGATTTTTTTATTTTTTTACTATTTAATATTAAATTTAAATATGAACTAAATTAAATTAAAATATATTTTGATTGGCAGACAAGAAGTGACTTAGGCTGCATTCAAAAATGGAGTTGGAGAGATTTTCGAGGTGCAAAATTTTTGACGATGCCAACGTCGTTGCCAAATATTTCGAGTGTCTTCGACTTTCGCATGCGCGTCAATTTCAAGAGAAGAGAGAGACAGACAGAATCAAACGTAGCAGCCGCTTTTGTCGAAGCGGCATGAGAGCCACTTCCAAGAGTTCCGCCGCAAATTCGTCATGGGAGTTGATGTGGGGGGAGGGCGAGCGAGCGAGTGATTGTTTTTTTTTTTTTTTAAGGGGGCGTCGCTTTCGTTAGCGCAGCACAGCCGATGAGGTGAAAATCTCATATCCCGTACACCTCGCCCGCGAAATCCACTTTTGTCGATTTTAGCTCTTGTTGAAGTCATTCCAAACGAGGTTTAATTGGTTGGACATTCCGCTGCGTATCTAGAGGTCAGAAGTTTTACTTCTAATTACAACAAATTTGTAAGAATTTTCAAAAAATTAGTACTTAATAAATAAAATTAAAAATATATATACGCTCAGATTCATTAAGTATCAAAGAATATGACCCGATTCGTCGGCGCACCTAACTGTGTGCTCAAGTCACACATGTGGTGGAGCCCCATTTGATTTTCTATGATGGGATTTAATTTGGGTTACAATTATCATTTGGATAAGGTGAAAGTGTCTTAGTAAAAGGAGAATAATGTTGTGGCACAAGGCCTGATAAAAGGAGGGGTGGGAAGATGTGACTAGCCCACAGGTGGAAGATGAAGTGCAATATTTTCAAGTCACGGAGAAGAATGGATTAATGGCGCTTACCACCCTCATGGTATTTAGTTGGTCTGATAAGTTAAATTAATGTAAAGCACAAGAATCACATCTAGCTAAATTCTTTAGAAAAAATCATCTTAGTTTACAGTTATGAATCAGTCTTTGAGGACATAGTTTGTTCTCCCTTTATGTAGGAATTGTTAATTTTCCAGAGGATGCAATTGTTTAGGATAATAGGAGATAAGGAGAAAACTTTGCCTTAATAGAAAAGAGGGAAAAAAAAACTTGAAACGATGAAGTAATGTGGTCTTAGTTGAACGTGCATGAGACATTTTCAAACTTAAACAATTTGCCGTTATAGATTTTTGTTTTATTTTGAAACTCACATTTAATAGTTGCAGAGTATCATAAATATTAAGTGGATATATATATAGATGGGAGTTGTACATTTATAAGTGGTGGTGTATATGCCTGCCAACCAACATCTTAAATTTCACCCCTGCCCTCCATCAAAGTTTAAAACTTTCATAAAAATAGAAAATGCTTGAAATAGCACTTGCAAATTATATATATATATTGCTCAAAGTGGATCAACAATTAAAGTTCCATGAATATCCATTTTCAGGAAACATGTGGGGACTC